>OY735214.1:28627001-29045976 GCA_963457665.1 Thysanoteuthis rhombus
TATATATTGATGGAAGTGATAATAGGAAGAAGAGAAAATAGATGGTATATATCAATTTTATTATTATTCTGTGAACAGTTGCAAATTTTTTCTCTGAAAAAGATGGCTGGCACCTGTCGAAATGCATTGAAACATGTCCACAGAATACTGAAAAATTTGAGGTGTAACACTTACTTCCTGTCGAGTTTTTCTCTTTGCTTTCCAATTGTCAATTTCATCAGCATTGTATTGAATCACTCCACATCCACAATATAAGCATATATATATATATATATATATATATATATATATATATATATATATATATATATATATAATATTGCAATTTATATATGTATAGATCTAATATCTTTGTATCATAATGATAAGTAACTTACAGTTTTGTATTACTATCATTTCATTTATACATATATGTGTGTACGTGTGTGCATATATGTGTATGCACATATAAGCGTATCTGTGTCTGTTTTATTCTGAAGTAGAATCCGACAATATCAAAGTATTATGACATTTAGGGAAATGCATTTCATATACTTTATTTCTCACATACTGTAGACATGAAAAATGAGAAAACAATTCCAAGGAAGCGAAGGAACAATTTCGCTTTAAAGATTTATACAAGACATTGTATAGTAACCATGGCAGTTACAAAGAAATAAGAATTATGGAACTCAAATGATATCTCTCTTCTGTATTATAGCATAAATACAGAATGCGAGTTAAACATTTTTTTCAAAACTTTCGTTTTTCAATATGATCTTAGATGAAGGTTAATAGATGGAACACGAAAAATGAATTTGTTTTACTGAAGTTCAGGTGAAGGCCAACTTTCTTGCTTTCTTCGTTCCCTTCATCTTGCGTTATTCATATGTTATCAGCAAATCTAAGGTTATTTGGTTATTCGCCATATTTTCTGATTTCTTTGCTTTCCCAATCTAGGTTACGGAAGAACCTTTCCACAAAACAATTACTACTTTTTACTGAGTCAAGATAAATGGCTGCCGCTTTGCTTCGAACACTTCTTCGCAGTGACAGCTATAATTTTGATTCTTAAAAAGGTGCTTAACTATATTAAGAGTATATCCAAATATCTAAAATATTATCAGAGCAGTCATATCTAATAAGAACATTTGTTACTTGGAATTCTAAAAATGATTTTCTAACTGCGGACTTGAGGTGTGACAGGGTTTGAAATATTAATGACTGAGAACAATTTTCATGAAAAAAATATCCTTGCTAATTTCTAGAAGGCAACATTACCAAGTAATGTTAGAAAAGAAAAGAAAGATGCAGTTAGTATTTGATATCAGTGATAATTCCAAAAACTTCCACTTGAATCGGGCATTATTCTGATTTTCGTACCTCCGTGATGTACTTTAGAGGGACGAGAAATCGATGTTACAAAAATCCTGCAAAGAGAAAATAGCAAAACGTGAAAGCTTAAATATTTTCTCATCCCAAATGGTTCTTAGATCTTGCGTATTTTGTTCTTCAAATCTTGCTATTTCAATTTCCTACATTATGAATACAGTCGGTAAATGGATGAGTCTCATGATTATATTGTTGGATTTCAAATGAAAGCAAGACTCTTTAAGCACATTTGTACATTTCCCTATCTTGTTAAATTGGAAGTCTGCTTTCATTTTAAATGGGAATAATTACATTCAGCAAAGATTCCGTTGAAAATAGTTTGAAAATGTTCGAGGAAAATGCTGTAAGAACTTCAGCAAATAATTGAATGACTCATCAAAACCTTGAAGATGAGGAAATGATTTTGAGCACCAGGAATTTCCTTGAAATATTTTGATGAATATCAATTTACCTAAACTTATTTGACAATTCTAAAATAACATTCGACTGAAACTTCTGGGGTTATCAAATAAACGCAATAAAGGGACATTGTGAAGATTGGCGTTCACGAAACGTACAATTTCTTTCATTTTGTCTTAAACCAAAATGACCAAAAGCGTACGGTCTATTTATTGGCTGTGGAATATCCATTCATCCTTGCTTTGCACCGGAATCCTCCAGGGATTACCTGAAACAAGATACATCATTACGACAACTTATGTATACGTTTACGACAACATATATCTTCCATTAACAGATGTATCTTTCGACAGCAGGTATTCATTTCGACAAGAGAGAGAGAGAGAGAGAGAGAGAGAGAGAGAGAGAGAGAGAGAGAAACTGAAGTTGACTTATTAGTGAATTTCATCAAATCTTTATTGAATACCTGATATACGTACCACTTCTACTACCAATATTGATAATATCAAAAATAATAATAATTTTTATCATCTGCTCTAATTTATGTGCTGTCTTCGTTTAAGCTTGAATTATATTTTTAAATCAAAGATAAACTGTCGAAACATAAAAGACAATAAAAATAGTATCAAATGAAAAGACGAAAATATTTAAAATTTAATTTGAAAAGTAAAAATGCCTCTGCTTCCTTCAGTCTCAAAATCCCGTTAATTATCCATAATACTCGACTCTCACGCCCCGTCCCCTGTGCCTTTCCAGCATCTAAATGGAATAATGAAAAAGAACACCGTAATATTATGAACGAATGAGGAAAATAACGTGACCTTAACTCGAGAGTTACCTGATAAAAGACACGGATCCAATACACCAAGGTTTGAAGAGATAGAAATACCGATACAAAAGAGAATAGTGTGATGGGCTGGGAGGCTACGGTAAAAGGAGGCAATATCAGTGGCAATAGAAGTGACTTTATGACAGGAATCAGAGATCAATTACATTGGCGACAAATGATTTGATCGATTTCTTTCTCTCTCTTTCTTTTGCTTCGTTCATTTCTTCATTCCTTCTCTCATCCTTTCATTCACATTTCTTTTTCTTACAGACTCTCTTCTATTTTTTTTTCGGTATTTCTTTCACTATTTTATAAGTTCATTGCTTGACGTTTCGTTCATGCACTTCTACTGATTGACCTAATACACACACAAACACACACATATATTTATTTTTTGAGGTTGAGTTATCTATGAGTGAAAAGCGCTCAATATCGAATGTAGAGCGTATGTAAATAGGTATACATAGAAGATAGAAAACGAACTTAAAATACAACAGGAAAAGAAACATGTCTGCTTCAATCCACCATACAATAAAATATAAATACGAATGTAAGTAAAATATTCCTCAGGTTAATCAGGTTAAAAAAAACTGCCTGTATCAAACAAACTACACAAAGTTTTCCACAAAAACCTTCTGAGAAATAGTTACAGTTGCATTGAAAATAAATCATCCTTACTCCACAAACAACCTCAACTTCCACCTGTAATAGCAGAAATAAACCCGAATATCCATCAAACGGTGACTGATTTCAAATCAACGTCCTATACCAAACCATTGTAAAATCCGGAGAAAAGCCAGATAAAATACATGCAACACATTTTCAACAACAAAAATACACACATATGAGATCTAAAAAGACAACAAAAAAACATACCAAAAGACGCCAGAAATATCAAGGAGAATAAGAAAAAAACAGCTCCACCTCACAGCCACACTTTGAAACACTGCGTGCTTTACTTTAAAAGTAATCGCCCTAATCCCCTTTCATCAGCAACACAAAATGCTCAACAAAAGCTCTGAACTCAAATTACAATGCAAACAGAAGTTTGCAATGATAACGTCACACCACAACTCTAAAGATTGAACACATTCGTGAAGCATAGATTAATAAAGCACATATTTTTCAATAACAATAATGATAACAACGTAACATATCTTAATCTCACGAATTGAAAAATCGCAAACAATACAACAATCAATAAACAAAAAACGAACTATAATTTTACTAGAAAAGTTTCATGTATCCTATCACCCCCCCCACTTTCACGTGACTTTAAACTACCTATGGTGCCTCAAAAGTAGAAGGCGGTCTAACAGAATATTTGTTATATAAAATAAAAGCCTTTTTATCATTATGCAACGGACTTGACCCCCCGCACACATTCATATATGCATGTATTAATTGCATGATAGAGAGTAGTGATTTCCATTCCAATTATCTTCAATGTTTGGGTATCCTCTATCTGTAATGTTGGGAAGAAAGAAAAGGATTTAACAAGACAATCCTTTGATATTGATCACGAACCAACCTTTTGTAAGAATATCACATGTTAGTTTTATCCCTTGAACCATGATAAAGTGAAAAGAGTCATCTTACAAGATTAATCGGGAGAGGATTTTGTCTATATGCTCTGGAAGTAACCAGTGCTAAGCCAAGGTTCTGAAATCCTCATTTTGAGCAGTATACTTATAGGGTGTTGGATGAGGACTCAATTTTTAAAAAACAAACTGTCTTATTTTTTATTTAAGCAGAGGTAGGAATAGAGATTACAACGTTTTATTTGATAACCACAAGAAATAACGGAAAAGGGGAAAAAGAAGAATTACTAAAGCGAAACGAAATTTCATGAGACAACGATAAATAATTTCACATACATTTAATAGCTTCTTAATGACTTTTTTCTCTGGCTTTTTAACACGGGGACTTCACAAATAGCTACTCATTTTTAAACGGAAATCCGATAGATTTATGAAGACAAGCCGTGAAAGACTCAGGGCCCTTTTAGTTCCAAAAAGGGGCAAGGTAAGGTGATACCAGCACACCCAATCTCTTTACAGCCTTTCTAGAGATGATATTCAGACGTCTAAACTGGGAGAACAAAGGAATCAGAATAGACTGGGAATACGAGAGTAATTTCAGATTTGCAGACGACATCGTCCTTTTTGTAGAGAACCTCCACGATTTCCAAAACAAAGATCATGTATAACCAATATGTTGGAAATAAATGCACAGTGACCAAAACTGAAGACGCAAAGCTGGACAAATAGACCAGTACATCTACCTAGGACAACAAGTCTCCATGATATCCTCAAAAAAAGAAGAAATCAAGCGAAAAATCACTCTAGGATGGCAAGCTTTCATAAGACCAATCTCAGCCTTCAAGAACAAGAAAATCCCATTGCCCCCCCCCCCAAGAGTATGCAACCAATGCAGCCTCCTGATAGTCATCTATGGAGCTGAGACATTGAACCTAATCAAGAGACTGATCTGTAAACTGAGAACCATGTAACGTGCAAACGAAAGAATCATTCTCAACATCACATGGAGAGACCACAAAATAGCACAGTATATTGGAGGAAAGAAGAGTCCGAAACATTAGAAAAACCATAAGAGAACTGAAATGGCCATGTTGCAAGAATGACAGACAACCGATAGATATCAGACTCACAACATGGATCTCAAAAGACAAAATAAGGAATTGAGGCCGTCAGAATATGAGATGGTGAGACGGACAAGACAGGTTCAAGAAATATTGGCTCCGTGACGCCCACAATGCAGAAATGTGACGAATCCTGGGGTAGGTCTATGTCCAATAGCAAAAGACTGATGATGATGATGATGATGATGATGATGATGATGATGATGATGATTTGTGAATGAAATAATTCTCTCCTGTTATTTGTCATCGAAGTGACCATTGTTGAAATAATTGTTTCTAATCTATTTACATTAGCGACACCAGTTGAATTATTGATGACGTGAGGAATATAATCTGTCTGTCTGTCTGTCTCTCACCTCTCTTTCCATTTTCTCTTTCTTTCTTTCGTTTTCTTTCTTTTGTTTGTCTTCTTTCTTTCGCTCTCTTTGCTTCTCTCTCCTATCTTTTTCGCTTTCTTACTCTTTCTCTCTCTTCCCCTTTTTTCTTCCTTTCGCTATTTTTCTTTCTTTTTCTCTTTCTTTCTTTCTTTCTTTCTCCCCCTTTCTGTCTTTCTCTCTCGCCCTTTTTTTCTACCTCTTCCTGATCACGTTGACATGACGTCATCGTATTTTTCTTTTGTTCACCTTCCCTCTCAATATACTATGCTGAAATCGAAATGTCTTAAATTTCAAGGTCTGACTAATTACGATGATGAAATCAACTGTCCGAGTCCGTTAAAACCCTCGGAGTCTAAAAACAGTGAAAAGAGACATGTTCAAAGTGCTGTCACTATATAATTGACGTTCACTTTGTATCTATCGGCTTAGCCAAAATATTCGTCACTTTTTAGCCAGGTATGACTAATCTCCGAAAGAATTAGATTTTGCCATTTCCATTTTTTGACTTAAGTAGCAGATGAGGACCAATAAGAACCCCAGAAAACTAGTTCACCCGAGTCACTCATATTTTGAGCACTCACACAAAGGTCAATCCAACGAAAGTGCAATGAAAGTATATCTATTAGAGGTCACTCCACCCTTAGCGCTTATTACCGAAAACCGTTCTGTTTGGGGTCGAGCTGTTTTTTGTTTTTGTTTTTTCTTTCTCGGAGAATTAAACGTGGCTACTTTTCTTCTGTTATAATTCCTTTGCATCTTTTAATAACCCAAATACTAAAATGTATTTTTAATTACCATAAACAGCATCGATTTGTGAACAGCTACAACTCGCCAGGAATGCCAAAGTACGAGCTTTATTGAAAAGAAATTGTGAGGAATCCTTATTGGCTTATTAAAGGCAAGTAAGAATTTCTTGCATTCTTCCAACGAAGTACGGATTTTGCACAACAATCCGATGTGGGTCCCTTGCTATAGAGTGATGGTTAACCAGCTGATCTCGCTGATCATCACCACTAAGTAGCACGGGCATGAGGGGGTGGGAAATCTGTACCCGTCCTGGATAAGGTCTTCTCATATAAGGCAAAGGGGTTTGTAAGTTGGAACCTTATAAGTAATAGAGGATAATGGTGCTGTGCAATTGTTTCATGTACTCACATAAAAAGATGATATCATTCCTCGCTGGTAACAGGATCGCCTGTAAGGTATGTTTTGAATATATTCTTCTGTCCCCTGTCCTCTATAGAAGTGATAGTGGACGAGTATGCATTTTCAAATATGTGTGTAAGTAAATGAAATACAGAGTTAAATATCCATACATGATATATCTGCTTATCTATGTGTTACCTCATGAGTATGCATCAAGTATTCTAGCTTTTGGTTTTCAACTGCCCAAACATCTTTAAGCGCCCATCCATGTTGTTATCCCTGCTCACACAATGTATATATATCCAGTAGGGATATTCCAGATCATTGCTTTAAGAAATTTGCTTTTCACTTTTCCCCCGAAATTTATGAATCATAGAAGTGAAAAGAGATTTACAGTAATCAAAACTCTTAAGAATATAGAAATAATTTTTTTTTAACATAAGTTATAGTACGAAGCCAAATCGAAACAGATTGTGTTGCGCTAATCTCCTAAGGAGAGGGCATTGAAAATCTGAATTTTTATATAGTCTCGAATGTCTGGAACCAAGAAGAAATTCCTAACTATTTTAATCACGTGATAGGTTGAATAAACGTTTTTCTTTTATATCTACCCCTCCACACACACACACACACAATCGAATTTGTATATTTTGTTCAAGTATATCTGCACTTGCCACACTAATTTCTCGCATTTCTTATTCTGAAAGCATATTTCTTTCTGTGTAGTGAAACAATTACACGTCTTTTTTCTTGAGTATATAAGCGAGCATTCCTGTATAAAGTATTTTTCCGATCACTTATAAGAGCATATCTCATCCATTGCATCTTTAACGTCAATCTTCTAGACACAGTCAACCGAAACTGTCGCCAAAAATGTCAATATTGGTTTCTTCAGTTTTTGAGCTGGTCTGTTTAGCAAGCTATATATATATGTACCGCGTGTACAAGCTGCACTAGAAGAGCTAGAGGGCTGAAAATTTGAACATTCACGCGTCATTATGTTTAGAAAGAACTTTTTTTTGTTTTTATAAGTCTTCCCCGATAGGTCTATTGTGGGGGTTAAATTTGCAAAGCATCTTTACACTAAATTTGTTTCCGGCAACATTCGAGTGTGTTTTATTTTTCTCTCCAATTTTTTAATTGATCATCCACAACCCGGCATTCAACCAAAAGACGATAGTCACTTAACTGTTTCTATTGAGTGACTAAACTGACCTGATTTTATTGTTCTCTTTAGAGGAGAGATAAATTCGAACAATCGGATTACAACGAAACATTCTCTCTCTCTCTCTCTCTCTCTCTCTCACACACACACATACACTCACACACACACACACACACACACACACACACACATATATATATATATATATATATATATATATATATATATATATATATATTAATATATATATATAAACTTTTCAGAAATTTTCCAGTTTTTAGTTTGAATAGATTACTTACGTATATATTTCTAGCCTGTGTGTATTTCTTGTATGAATGCATATTCAGGCCGATGTAAAGGTGGATTATTTTCAAATGGATACTAAGTGGTTTTTATCTATGATGTTTGGTATTCGGTGTCCGGCTGTCTAGGTACAGAAATACAAAACTCTGTTCTCTACTTAGAGCCTTCAATTCATGATGGATGAATGAATTTCGAAAATGACAAAAGAAAATTGCATAAAGTCATCTTGATAACTATCGTTCTCTTCAGTTTCTTCTTGTAAATTTATTATCAAATCTCAGAAAGAATTCATGTTTTCTACGAATCTTTAAATTCTGCAATTATTTGACACGAAAAGATTTTTATATTTTTATATAAATTGTAGAAAATATCTCGGCAAATATTCAAGATCTATATTCCAAACATGGGTTTTTTCACTTTTCCAGTTTGGCTGACTGGCTATGTATGTATGTATGTATGTATCGCGTGTACACACCGAACCAGTGAAACAAAGAAAAGAGCTGAACATTCGAACCCCTTTTTTAGTGATCCCTGTTCAGCAAAATGCGAGAGAAGTAACTTATCCATTGATCACTCCTTTTCCCAATTTTTAATTGATCACCCCTAATATAGCATGTTTGTAAAAGATGTTGTTCATGTTACAGTTTCTATTGAGAGACTAATCAGACTTATTCTAATTCCTTTTCTCCTATTTAACAAACAATAAATCCATATCACCTGCAAGTAACTATTCTACACCTGTATCGAATCGATCGGAGGAAGCCCGAATATACATAAAAAAATAATCATTATTTAATTTCAGTGATAATCTACGGAAAATATCAAACAAATTATCCGAAAATGATGGGGTTGGTCACAGTACTTCTTATACGCAGGGTATTTGCATTTAGTGTATATATATATGTGTATGTGTGTGTGTGTGTGTGTGCGCGTGTGCTCCAATTTGAAATAAAAAACAAGTTTAACTGACGCATTTTGCTTCGATCTAATTAATCTTTGATTAGTTGTCGTTCAATATTTTTTTAAAGATACAAACTGAGATCAGCTTCGTCGAAATGAATATCGATTCCAAGCAACTGATTACTATATTTCATCAGAAATAGACCATAACGCTCTTGTATATTCATAAAGGAAATAATATTTAGAAGAATTTTTTTTTCATTACAATAAAATTGTTTGCAAGTTTAAATAGACATTTTATAATTATTTTGAAAAGAATTGTGTGATCTCGTACTTTGTTCACACTTTTACTGAATATGACATTGTTTAAAACTTACTAAGAAAACAATGTCTGAAACAGCAGATCAAATTTCCAGATTCATTGTTGATACTTTTTAAAATAATCTTTTGAGTGATTTTGTTTCCATATCTATTTATCAAAACTACCAGTGCCATTTATCTTTTTTCGCAGCTTGTGCTCATGTGGGCCTCTTTCTACTCACTCCTGGTTACCGACAAGCGTGTCTCTCCGACAAGTTTTATCATGCCTTGTTCATGGGAAAGGAACGTTTCAACAGGCTGAACTGACCTTACTGAACTGTAACAACCATTCTATTGTTAACAGTTTAATTCTATTTCATAAGGATATGAAAATGTTTAGTGTGAGTTTGATCTATTGAGTAAGAATCTCGATCATCCTTGATGAGTGATTATATAGCCTTGATCCTTTTATCATAACCCGTATTTGTTCAGTTTATTTACCGCAATGTCAAACATCATAAAATCTACGATACCCCTTATTTTACTTTTGGGTTTCTCCTCTCCGTCACTGGATTGACTGAAATAGTAGAATGGAGTGTTAAAGTAGTACCGAAGTTCTACATACCCTGTCATAAGCAAAATTCAAAACCAGCTATATTTATGAAGTCGGTATTCCATATTATGCACCTTGATATCACAGTTGAAGAGCACAAATTCAAGTGGTGATAGGAAAACAAACCCTATGATAAGATATTTGTTCATAGGCTCAAACTTCCCAATATGGGAAGGTATTTTATAACTCCTAACAATTTTACAAGCTGACTGACAGTGGTAGCTATGAAATGGGGGAAGGATTACAAATGCTAAACAAAGCATTCCTATTTGTTGCAGTATGTTTAGCAGGGAAAACAAACCCCAGTTTTTGATCTTTTTGATGGTTAACCCCAAAAGTTTGTTCTATGTTTGTTGCTCGATGGAATTACGTGCATTTAGTTTTAACTTACTTCATCAAAAATGACTTTGATCGTATTGTGACTTCTATCATATCAAAATGCAATTTCTTTTAAATCTATCAAAATTGGTTCATTTTTGCTCATTGATTCTGACTTTGAAGGTGGAAGAATGAATGCAACATTTCCAACAAAAGGATTTATACGGCTCATGGGTTGAGTACTATGAATGATCGAACGTATCCAGAATGGTTTGTATAGTTTCCTGCTGGAGATTTCCCACTGAACCACGCTTCATGGCCGGGTAGATCAGTTAAGGTTGATAGTAATCAAAGTAAGATAAACGATTTGCAGGAAATATACAAAGATTAGAGAAAGATCAGGGCGGTTGCTTGTCAGTATAGAAGAATCTATAATAGCCAGTGGAAGAAATAATAAATAAAAATGTCTATCCCCACTCCTGGTAAAGTGATACGAAGCGCTGACCAAACAGAAATTGAACAAGCATCCGAGTCTTTGTATCAACACAAATATGACAACTAGTAATGGCATAAAATTAAAGATGATCAAATTCCCACTCGACATCCTTGATTAAAGCCATATGCAATTTGTGATACAGTAATCCTTCTGTTGGTCCGTACACTTCTCGCCAAATGCCCTATCGGTGCTTGGTGATTTTCCACCCTTGGATCACCTCAGGGTTCTCATCACAACTGAGCATAATCACACCACGAACTATGGCTTTTCTAGAATAATCTGACCAAGTTTCTTGTTAATAACAATTTGGTTTTCATCAAATTCACATAAATCTTTCTTCTTTCCCATAATTGCAGCATACAACACATCAAAAAGTTCCTGAGACTGAGTTACCGACTTGAACTCAGACATTCCTAGTTGATACGAGACATTAGCAGTCATTTTTGGTACATGTTGCTGGTTATAATGTTGGGAGCACTTTTTTTCCAATGTTGTCTAAGACTAAGTTTCCTGGGAATATATCGGAATCTCGATAAATAACCGAATGTAAATATGCACTGAGATACTGCATGCGGACAATGCAATTCATAATACAATATAAAATAATACAATGAAAATAATGATTTAAAAAAAATGGCTGCGCAAAATCTCCTCTTGTTAGTCAAGGCAAACACCTATTTAAAATATTATTATGACTTTTATTTACTAGTATTTTTTTCATCTTATTTCGGTTGCTTTTTATCGAAAGTCTTAGATTGTTATATCACGGCCGTGAAAGCATACATCGGAAATTAAAAATAGGTTTCTGGTGCGATATTAACTAACATCCATTTTTCTTGGGAGTTTGTCTTAACATAGAAGTACACTACTGATTAGACAAGGGAAGCTGACTTTTCAAATTTAGCCATATGATTATACTAATTTCTTCTCTAGTTACTATACCGCCATTTTGTTGGTTTATTTACAATACGCAATTTAGCATTATTTGTATAGCAAGTAAGTGGTTTCAAATCTGTTTCCTAATTCTGTTTATATATATTTATATATATATATATATATAACATCCGTTAATGCAGATTGTGGATTAAAATCAAAATTGAATTCGAAAAAATGCACAAAGGGCAACCCTACGAAAACAATTCACTATTCAACTCATTTAGAGCGATTGGTAGATGAATAAATCAAATCTTTTGGACTGTGCAACAAAAAGATTTAAAAACTTCATAACAAATTACATTCTAGGGTTTTGTTTGCAATATCACTCGCCTTCTTTTGTCTTCGTTTGTTCAACTCGTAAAAATCAAGTTGTGTGAAAGGGAGATTCTGAGCAATTATCTTTTTCTACAGTTCAATTCTATCTGCAATATGTATTTGTTGATTAACTCCAATATTGACATGAGATCATTTATAAATTACGAAGATAAAAGTTTATTCAATGGCGATAAATGTATGCATTCCTGTTCATTCGGGTATGCTATTTAAGGTATGAATGTGTATGTTTGTATGAGAAAGAGTAAGCGTAATACTTGGTGATTCAGGGTAATTGGATCAGTAAAAAAACCATATAACTTTTAAAAATTAGTTCTTTTTATAAAAACCAATTAATCACTCGAAAGCGGATATTTATGATTTTTGATCAAATATTCATTTTTAAAAAAATAACCGCTTTCAAATGAAGTGTTCGGCAATATTGCGTCAAACGTTTCCGACCAGATTGATCTCAAGGTTTAGACACGTTGAATGACCCACAAGGTCTCCAGGCCCTTCTCCCTATGATTTTTTTTTATCTGCAGGGATATTTGAAGAGTAAAGTCTACGAAAATGACCTAGCAACCTAGGGAGAGTTAAAGACTATCATCACCAATCCGATAAAGGCAAACGTTCTTATTAAAGCGATGCAAAACTTATACGCGAAAACACCAGAATGCGTGGAAACAAATGGAGGGAATTTAAAAGGAGTTATTTAAAAAGAAAATATTTGATCGAAGCTTGTTACGATCCACTTTCGAGTGATATATGGATTTTCATAAAAGAAATTATCATTTCAAAGTTATATGGCTTTATTTCTTTTTTTTTTGATTAAGTATTTTTTAGGAAATTGAATTTTTTGTGAATGTTCGCCGTGATCAATACGTATTTTAGAAATTTGAAACTAATTTTCTATTTTTTTTATTCTGTATAATTCGCAATTTCTTTTTAATTGAGCGATTTTGGCAACTTGCGATAATGTTTCTGTTATTTTTACGGATCAGTTTCTCTTCACCTTTACAAAATCGTGAATGTCTCTTCCATTTTCATTTTATGCTCTCATATTCGTGTAAATTTACACGTAGGAGTAATTTTAGAAAAAATAATGTTTTCCTTGGCGCTTAGATGGTGTGGGGCGTGACTTAGTACATCACAACTTCTACGTGGTAATTCTATTTCTGAGAAGTTCATTCTTAGCGGCTAACTGCTCGCAGGAATTCTTTTGCGCTTTATTGCAGCTTATCCAGTTTTAATCCGATTACTCGTAATAGTGTTTATTTGCCGGTGTTAGAAATGACCTAATCAATCGATCATCGGCAATGGAGCCGTCAAAGCTGCTTCAGATTCTGATACCAATCATCTTCGATGGGAATGGGAAATGAATCTGAATTGTTCTCATCTGATTACTTTCATCCCACACCGAGCAAATCACGATAGACTAAAGCGTGAACCCGATACAAAAACGCATTTCCATCCTATAAAAGAATCAATGACTTTCTTCACGGATGGTTTGTTTTCGGGGTTTTCAAAAGCTTCTGGTGATCTATATTGAAATGCTTTCAGTGCATTCATTTTTAGTCTTCGTTTATTGTTTTTTTCTTTTTGTACATTTAGTGATAACCATAATACTTTTGAATTTTTTTTATATAAAACTGCATTAGTCTTGGTTGTTTAGTTTTTTAGCAACACGTGCTAGAGTGAACGTGCTTAGAGTGCCATTGACTTTCTCTCCCAAAGCTAAAAAATGATGGCTCCAGAATTGTTCATGCGAAATTCTGCTCCAAATTCGGGGGAAATTTGTAGGGAGGACTTATAACGTTGCAGCACAACTTTAAGAGAGAATAGAGTGTGCAGTAAGCAATGTCACAAGTGTTACCAATGTTTCAAATCGGGGAGAACATCTACCAAAGACGATGACGCGTCTGGACGACGGACGGTTACCTCATTACGAAATGCGTGCTGTTATTTGTGGAAATCGTCGCCTGACTGTCCATGAAAGAATCTTTGAAATGTCTTGCCACATTTTAAGAGAAAAACTGATAATACGTCGTGTTGTCGCAAAACTTTTCCTGCGTATGTAGGACAAAGTTTTGGCGTCCCTCAGTTTCCTTACTCTCCAGATCTGCCCCTGGCCTACTTTTTCTTTGTCCCGAAAGCTTGAATCCGTCCCAAAAAGTCTATACCTTTCCAATGATCAAATTGTTTTCTAGACTTTTAGTATATCATTGAGCACCTGATATTACAAAAGACCGTTGCAAAACCCTTGGTTGTTATTCTTGAGGGGAGTAAGGTGGGGTTTTTTCCTTGAACAACCAATTTTACCGTCAACCTGGGTGCCTTGTGGACAGATTCTGGTACAATTTTAATGTGTTACTTGGCATGTTTCATAATACAAAAAACTGTTGGGAAAAAAAACTCGCATAATGTAAAGAAAGTGACCGAGTAATGCGAAATTTAAAGATGTGGCGACCATCTTGAACGCCATTTTAAAATTCATTCTTTTCCAGTGATCGGAGAGTGAAAGGATTTTGATAGCTTTGATAAACACTTGACATTACAAAAAGCTGTAAAAAAAAGAAGCTTTCCATCGGTGAAGAATGAATGGGTAATGGGCATTTTGAAGATTTGGCGGTCATCTTGAAAATTGCCTCCGGTAAGGCAAAAGCCAGATAACTGCTTTCAACCCTAATTCTCATTTCATTTATTCTCGGTCAATTCGTCTCTTTCAACGCGACAGTTATGTGTTCAAGAAGTGGAAGTATTTGGTCCATAAGAATGAATATGATAAATTGCGATATAGGAACTTATTTGAAATGATCAGCCGTCATTACACCGTTAATATATTACAAATTAGGACAACATAAGTAGAATAAACAATGGGTGGGATTTGAACCCATGATCATTACCATGGAAGCACATATGTAGCCTAGGTCTACGCTAACCGATTGAACCAACGTTTCTCTGACTGCAGACAGAAGTCGAAATAATACCGTTAACCCACTTCCGCTCTTTTCCGACTGCTGGTCGGTTTTGATCCTGGATTCTGTTAATCTCAGAACTACAGCTTCATATGTATTTCTACGTATATATTGTTGTTCCTGTGCCAACAGAATGATAAGTAATGGATATTAGTATTCGACAATGGAAATAAGGAAAGACGGTTTCAAGAATTTTATTTTGCTCAAATCTAATTATTTACAGTAGTGAGAGAAACAACGGCGATATACATATTGCTAAAAGACAAGTTAGTCTAGGGTCAGAACTCAGTTTCCAACTCCAGATAAAATCAGGCTCTATAATGACGATTTTGTTGGCAGTAGTTACCCTGTGTAGTTCCAAAGTGATTAATACGTCAGACAGCTGATCAGACTGTCGATTATTCATGTACTTGTAAAATATGCGATATTTATCTTGTATGAATCGGAAGATTTTATGACAATATTCATGAAGCCATCTACCCTATTGATTGATATCTGTCAATTCATACTCCCCCCTGTCGATCTGATTGTAAATATTCATAGAAAATAGCCTCATTTGTTTTTGTTTACGTGTGTGGGTGCGTCTCTCTCTCTCTCTCTCTCTCTCTCTCTCTCTCACACACACACACACACACACAAACACACACACACACAAACACACACACACACACAAACACACACACACACACTCGCCTGACTACATTATTTGCCAACGATATATACCCCAAGACCTTGTACCTGCGTGTAGACCCACAATCATTTGAAAGATGGTATGTGTGTGAATGTGAGTGTGAATATTGAACCATATTTGAACGATTCTACTCTTTTTTTTTCTTGCTCATGCAATAACTGTCTTCCAGTATGAGAAAGATCAAAGTTCATCTGGATTGTCTGGTAACTGATCCAAAACATCAGCTTTGTACAATATCTTCGCCTTGTGCGTGTGTACTTGCTGTCAGTTGTGTTTACCATTCCTCATAATTCTTGGTATAACTGGGTTTCCAGGTTCTTTTTCCATGACTGGGCTATTCTGACATCAATACATGTTTAACGTGCTTATCAATGAATACATTTTAAATAGTGAATAAGTGTACATTTATACGAAACATTTTGGCAGCGACTTGTAAGAATCTTCACCTTAAAATCATCTCTAAGATCTTCTTTAATTCCATTTCGATTGGTTGGTTCGAGTTAGATTTGATGGAAAACAGAAAAGATAAATAAATTCATTTTGATGTTTTTATTCTTTTTTACCAAAAATATCTTTTGCAAAATATTTTTTTTAATTTTTGCTCGTTAATCAAATGTTAGAGCATCCCTTCATTCTTTCGAATCATTGCTGTTGAGAATTGCTTCTCTGATTATCTGGGAGACACATTCCATTTTTTAGATCCTTACATAGTTATACATAGCAAAATATTTATCTTTTATTTACATTGACATCTTGAAATATTGTTTCATTAGATGGTTTAAACCTCCTGGATTATAACGATTACTATTTTTATTCATATCCACACCAGATGTACGGTGGTCATTGCCGGAGAGTGACTGAAATCAAGTCTCCCCCCAAGTTCTCAGACCTCCTCTCAGTATCCAAACAGCAGTGTTGTGGTTTGCACCTTCTAACCAGATTTCCTAGCTTGAATGAAGTGGTTGTTTTGATGTCGAACCCCTAGAGTTATTCATGTCCTCTCCTCTTCACGACAGTCTCTGGTTCGTGTTGGTACCATTTATCTACATGGCCGAATCTTTGACGTTTACGTAGTTCCAAGGTATGACAATCACTACCCTATCATGCCTCTTCTTGCACTTCTTAGGAGCCAGTTTGATACATTCTATGATCTACAATCAAAGGCCAAATTGAAAGGTCTGTAATGGTTGACCATATCTTGAAAGACATGGGCGAACACTAGCCTATCTGAGAAGAGGATAGGGTTATACAACAGGGAACATGGTTGGGAAAAATCGAAGTGTTTGTCAGACAAGTGTGGAATTCAACACGATATGGTTTTAGCTACTCAACAGGGACAAGGTATCAACATCCAGGTCTAACTGGGAAAGAAAATGATATCACTAAATCCAACGTTATAAGCGTTGCTACCATTGGAGAAAACATTCAGATTTTACTCCTGAAGAAGACCGTAAAACGAATCAGCCACAAGTGTCGTATCAACAACATAAGTGATAAGAAAGTGTTCAATCGCCCGAAAAACTTTAATGTTTTGACCCTTTTCAAAACTATAGACAGTGCTTCCCTGTTCCAGCTTATTATATTCGGCTAAATTGACAACAGGCAGCGCAGCCATTTAGAAAGTTTCCTGAAATACAGTGCATTCTCTGTAGGATTATTTGGCTTTTCTTAGTACATCTCTAAGCATCTAGCAAACGATCTAAACGTGTATGTATGTCTGTATCTAAATAGATAGACGATAAGTTAAGCTTATTCGGACACAAGGTCAAATGAAAATAAAAATGTAGGTGAAAAGATTGTGTCGCATAAACTTTCAAAATAGAGAGAACTTGTCCAGCATTCAAAATCTTGACGTTTACTTGGATTCAAACGCAAGCTGCAAGCGTCAATGGAAAATGCACAACCCTCTCAGTCACGAGCCTCCCTTTTCTTTCTCTTTCTCTTTCTCTCTCTTTCTCTCTCAATAAATATGCATACGTGTGCGTGCACGCATACTGGCATGTCTGCCTGTTTGCGTGTGTGAAGGTCAGTGATCGCCTGGCTCAGTTCTTTATTAATAAAAAAGGAGAATGACGAATTGATGATGTGTAACAAAGTTTATTCAGGCGTCAGTTCTGTCCACATCCGGTCTCCTATAAATTTTTCCATGTCCCATTTTTGCTTCTATTCTCCTGTGGAGGTCAAGGGATTTGCACTTTATTACAGTTATTGAGATTATCACCACGAATTGGAGAAATTTAAATCTGGCCTATTGAACATTACGTCTCACAGTCATATACCTGAATGAGGATGTCTGTGATATTGGCGAAGGGTTTCCTAATGATGAATTAGTGAATAATAAAACCATTGCTCCCCTCTCTGTTCAGTTTAAACTACTCCATTTTTTACTAATTACCATCTAGTAAGAAGAGGTTTTGACCCGAAAAAATAAGGCTGAGCTGAATTTTGCACCATTGTCAGAGCTGATTGCTCACAATAACGTATTCAAGATCTACTCCATTCTGATCAAAGTTACCAAAAATGAAGGCTGTTTCTCAAGATGGCCGTCAATTTGACCTCGCAAAGTTATTTGGGACCAGAAAACCCACTGTATGTACATGATTTTATCTGCTTTCCAACGATGTATCCTATCAATGTGTATCTGTTGTGCAAAAGAAGTTATAGACAAAAACACACCGACGAAATTATCTTTCTAATATATAAATTCAAAACCCAATAGTTTTACAGAGAAGATGTGTCGCTGGAAAGTGAATGTTGTCAGTTCTCAAATGATGAATTTCCCCAGTTTTTATCTATTGTGCAAGAGAAGCCGTAGCCTAAATCATAGAGGTAGGTATTTCAACATACGATGTTAATAGTCAATCGGAAAAGTGGAACTTATCATTGGAGAGTGGAGTGAAATCGCAGCAACTAGGTTACATCATATCTAAAAAAATTATCTAGATAAAGGAAAAAAGTGTTGCTAGTGTTTCGATGAACTTTGCAATTCGAAATGGTTGCCTATGAATGTACATTTCTTCTAATTATTACCGAGTCAATGTGCAAGGATGCCTCTGTCCCAAATATAATTTCTTCTTCCAGTTACCCACGTTTCCACAAAAAGATATTCACGTGGAATTTTCGGAGTTATTGCGTGGACAGAAAGGAGCGAATACAGAAAAGTATTAAAGAAAAACGCCAACACATCTCTCAATCAAGAATAAATTCCTGGATCCGCCCTAAGATCTAGTCACATCTTCCTTTGACATTCCCCTTCCGTGAAATGAAATTAATTGGGAACGCATTGCATGGACAAATCGGAGCGATTACTGAAATCCACAGAAAAAACGCAAAAAATCTCTCTTACTCAAAAATGAATTCCTGGATCCGCCCCAAAATGTAATCATTTCTTCCTCACAATATGGCTAAGCCTACCACAAATTAATTGAGAACTCTTGGAGATACCGTGTAGACAGACATGAGCGAATACGGAAATATATCAAATGTTAAGACAGAAAAATATCACTCAATTACAAACGAATACCTGTATACGCTCCAAAATTTCAACTCCAACACCAGCAGCAGCAGTAGTAGTAGTAGTAGTAGTAGTGATTTCGACTCGAACACACAAGCATAGTTACTTTATCTACTTCTTCTCTTGTTTACCCTATAGTGACCGAATTCAATCAAAAAACGGAAGCAAAAAGAAAAAAAGGATTTTATATCAAAAAATTACATACATTCTTCATGTTACTGCCTCTTCTCTCACGCACTCCTGTCACTATACGCGTAAAAGGAAGTTCAAAAACAAATATGAAAAGCAAAGACTGGTTTCAATTTTGCTGTATTTCTTCTGGTTCTGTCTACACAGTCTGTACAGATCGATTCCCTTTCTGTTTCGTCTCGTTTCGATTCTGAACATCAAACATTCGCTCAGTTTCTGTCAATATAAAATATTAGTGAATTATAATCTCCTTTACATCGAATCATGCATCGAATGTCTTTTGATTTTCTCTGGATAATCAGCATTTTCTGACTCTTCTAATCTTCTCCACAAAATGTTATAAATATTTCATGGATATTGACAGACTTATATATCAATAAATAACCATAAATGTATAATCGATATCAAGTTCTAATTTGTGATATAAGGAGTGAAAAGGGAATTTTCACCAGGAAAATTATATTCACTGGGGAATTTAACTGTCATTTTGGGGGGTTTTCCAGATCCTCGCCGGAACTATTGACTTGAAATTTTACACGTGAATTTGTAATGATGATTAATATTATCATGACTAGTAAATCCTCATTGCTTTGCTAACGTTATACCTAAGACTGTGCTCTGTGGCAGTATGTGTACACCAAAATTTGGAAGGTGTTGTTGAATAAAATTCCTGCATGTATTTTGTATTAAACTTGAACCAACTAAAATGCTTAGATGTTCACTGATCAACCTCATTTCGCATAAAGCTGGTCTGGGTCATTATTCCAAATGCAGAAAAATCTGTTAATCATTAGATTCTATAATAATTGTGATTTCATATTATTGAATGGAGGGGGTACGTTATAAAATTGTACTATTTTTTTTCACAAAGTGACCTTTTCATGAATAAATTCCGTAATCCAGGAGTTGACTACCCCAGACGGTGTGAGTGAGTTGTCAACCCAAACGGTTTAACAGACGGACAGACCGACAGATATGTTGCTAATCATATTATACAATGAACAGTTTAAGCTGCTGGGCTTGTGTTGCATTACCACTGCATCTTGAGCATACGGCTTTAAAAAAAAGCTGTTGTCATTCAGGCAACTGCCTTGAGGAATCAAGGACAAGCGAAAACAAAGAGTGAAGCAAAGGTCGAAATAGCTTGGATGAAAATCTGAGCGTAGAGAGAGAGAGAGAGAAAGAAAGACAGAGAGAGAGAGGTGGAGAGATGGAGGAGCATACCCTCTTCTTTGCTGCATCATCTGTTCTAAAATGCCTGGGTCGCTGTGGATAGAATCATAATTGCATTCGGTGTGCACTTGCAAAATGAATTAATTGACAAAGATGACTCAATGAAGAGTCCTTTTATTTTACGTTAAGCTTCAAACGAGTGTAGGTTCTCTTCTTTAAAACGAAGACATTGAATATGCTGTACTGTAAAGCAGTCTAATTCTATTCTGATATCATGTTGTGATTCGTGATGTCCATCGATTATCATTCTTGCAACATGATCAGCCCATTGCCATTTTATAGTCCTATGATTCTGAATCTAAATACAATGAGTCAAAGATCAATTAGACCAATTAATCTACAATTCTTCTCATTGACAAACCTTATGCAAAATGATTTAAACAAACTGGCGTAGGGTTCAAACTCTACTTCAACTCCTATTCCGATAGAAGATGATCTTGCAACTTTTGTATTGTATATATATAATGAATAAATTCGAATGCAAGTAAGAATTTTCAGTTCAGCTCAGCTGGTAAGAGAGTGGCACTCCAATCACAGGCTGTAATTTCAAATCACGGTAGAGAAATATCAATTGTACACGTAGGTTTGGTTTAACTTCATATGATATACACACAGTGAAGAGTTTACTCCCTTGAATGTGGTAAGGATTGTTCTTCTATGCAAATTCTGAGCGATTTACTGCTTAACCCCAGCAAATTGAAATGCCACTTGTTAACAATTAAAAAAGACATTTAGATATCTAAGGTGTTAATGTCAGATCAAAAATAAATTCACAGCGAAGTCAACAGTGTGAACGAATGTATTCTATAATCATTCATGTGTTCTAAGAATTTATGTCATTGTTGTTTCGCCTTAATTTGGTCTTTTAGCTGAATATGGAAAAATGATTTACTTATATCACGTGAATGTAATTTCTAGGAAGATGGAGTGGGAGAGAGAAAGAGAGAGGATGAGAGAGAAAGAGAAAGAGAGAAGATGAGAGATAAAAAGAAAGAGAGAAGATGAGAGATAAAGAGAGGGAGAGAGAGTAATCTTCCGCCGACTTATCTCGAATTGTTTCATTAGATTCTTTTTTTTTCTAATTTCCTTTCAAGCAATAGTTTGAATTTACAAGTATAGTTTATATTCCAGAATTTTGTTTAGCAAACTAAGCATTTATCTTATTATAAATGATGAAAAAAGTGGCCCTGTTTTCTTTACTAGCCCTCTACCCCCCTCTCTCTTTCTCGCTCGCTAATAGACCTTCATAGAAGCTAATTCGTAGATTTACAATTCTATTCAAATGTGATTTATTTTGTTTTCAAAAAGATGAAATTACTAATTTCAATCACCTTAAAATCAAACTCAAAACATAACTTGAACCAAATTATTCATTTCGATGTTCCACACAGATCATTACCAGTACAATCATCCATATTATTCAGTGTTGAAAGAATCAAGGGATATCGCATTTTCAGGAATTAAATATAAAGCTGTTTATTTTGAAAGCTTGATTGTAGAGTACAAAACCACAGTTTTGGTTGCTCAGTGGAAATCGAATTCAATACACAATTAAACAGGATCAACGGATGAAGTTATATCGGTAATGTTAGCCTCACTCTCTGTCTTGAAAGATAATGGACCGTGCACCAAGGATTGTTGATGGCAACTGCTGTGGCGGTGTAACCCGATTCTCGAGTGACAAACTATGTTGCAGCTATTTCAAGTTTTGTCTGTGCCCGGCTATGTGGGTGCTGTCACTGCCTTCTGTCACCTGTACTCTACCACTCTTCACATCAGCCCGCTGGGCTGGATACCTGCCTCGATGACAAATCTTCATCTGCTGTGTACTGCAGCTACAACACCCCAGCCTACTGGGTCGACGTTGTCTGCCTTCAGGTTTCATTTACAAATGTACACGTAACGAAAAAAAGAGTCAGTGACATATCAGAATGATACTTGGATAATCTATTTATAATGCTGTTGGCTTGTTCTTTATTACTTGTTCTTCAAAGGGAGGAAGTGCAACGAGGAATATTTTTGAAGATCAAGATGTTTTATGTTCGGTATGTTCGATTGACATAGTGAATCCTGAGATTTTAGGGATATTGACAGGGAAATGGTGCATCTACTACAGCAACTTAATCCAGACTTGGAGCTTTCCCCGAATTCTTTAGATCATTCATAAAAAAGTGTGATGAAATTAAAGTCTACTAAAGAGTTGTAGTATGTAATATGAGCTCTGAAAGACAAGTTAACGTTTCCTAAGTATGATCTTGAGTCAGACTTGGCTAGGTGCAAGTAAACAAATACATCATGAATTGTACACTTTCTCATTTCGACTTCATCACTGCACAATGCTTGATTATATGCTCCTGAGATCTTGTTGTTGTAAAGGTTTCCATATAGCTTTTATTCTTCTCCTGAACGTTTGGTACGCTCACATAAACTAGTATTATTAGTAATATATTTTTTTTATTACATGAAGCATTGTCAGTCGTAGGGTTTGCCCTTTTTTAGCTGGTTGTTCTTCGTTACCTGATCGGTACGATAGCTGTCCTGGACAGACAGGTTTCCAGAGAAAAAAGAGACGCGAGAATCTTGAAAGAAACTTATTATTTACTTCGGATCGGTGCTGCTTACTAGAACATATAACGGGGATATTACAGTTACGAGAAAAAAACAACAGAAATAAGATGAAATTAATAATCGTGGAATGCCTTTTTTGTATATGTTATCCTCGACATTCTTGATGTTCTTATTTTCATTCTGTTATTTTGTGATGGTCGTCAACTGTTTTTGTAAATCTTGAGCCACAACGTAAATGACAAGTAATTATAATAATAATATACGGATTAACCAAAAATCCATCTCTGTGATTTTTCCAACTCAATTTCTGTTCTGATAAGTTTCGTACTATTTTTTGAAGTCAACCAACCTATATAGATACTGGCAGATTTTACAAGTATGTTTGTGTGTTGACATTGCCTTATCAAATTTTTAACACCTATATGGAATTATTTGAAGAACTGACATTAAAAGCAACTCCGTTGCATTCGATTTGTCTTAGATATATGGAGGAGCCATTTCCAATATGGACCCCCTCCCCCTGCAAGAGAATTATACAAGCTCTGGAGGATCAGGTTAACTAACAATTTAACTATCTATACGGTTCACGATGAAAAAAAGGACAATAAACCCACACAGAGGATGGTTTTAACATTCATGAGTATACAAGACAAATAAACACATGCTATGTTTTAATGGAGTAACGTGAGAAAGGATATCAACGGATTAAAGCAAGAAAATATGCATTTTGAATCTCAACATGAAAAGTGTGTTCATCTTCAAAAAATATTTATCAAGTCTCAGAACAAGATGGTATAAAAGATCCGGTGCTTATTTATATTATTCTAATATTAGACTTATACATAAAATAGTGATTACCATTCGCCTATTAGATATAAATCATAGAACCTTGGCTAGGTTATTTTCTTTTTCTTAAGTCCATCCATTTAGTTCAACGATTAAGCAGCAAGTTTTTCCCTACTACATCCTGTCAAGCGTTGGCTGATTGCGTGGGAGACCTGTTTTTTCCTGACATTTCTTTCCGAACTGTGACCACGGCAACCGAATTGACCCATACATAAAGAATAGAGATTGAACATCTTGAATGGCTCGCATACCGACGGGATTGGATCAAAACCAAGAATAAGTCGGTCAAAAAACCTGCTGCTCACTGATCCACATCCGTCTTTTCAGACATGCACAAAAATAGGCAGATATACTTACCACCCACCACACATACGCACACACGCACTCGAATACACACACAAGCACGCACGCACGCACGCACTCAAATACACATGCACGTACGCACACACACACACACACACACACACACACACACACTCACAGTGTTACACACAATCATATATAAGTATATATGGAAAGTGATTAACCAAATCTATTTGATCGAATAAGCATCTGTGAAAAATGGATTTAATAAACTTGCCAGAAAATCACATTGGAATAAGAAGATCCTGTTGCACCATTTTTGCAAATAGGGAGAACCTGCCTGCCTTCAACATTTGAAATCAGTAATTAGCTATCATGAGAACAACATATATATATATATATATATATATTTATATATATATATATATATGTAATCCATACAAGGACATTGATCATATATACAGAGAAGAGACACTTATAGATACTGTTATATACAGATATATGAACAAGCAAAAATATAAATGCTGCACTGTTTTTTGCAGAGAACCTACACGACCTTCGACTAATGTTAGATGCACTGAATGAAAACAGCAGGAAAGTCGGCTCACATATTAACGTCAGCAAAATAAAGGTCACACGCCGCAATCACGTCGGAAATAAAAATACAACGATCAATCGAAGACGCAAAACTGGAGAAAGTAGACCATTACATCTACCAAGGACATTGATTCTCCATGGAATCCCCAAAAGAAAAAGAAATCAAGCGTAAAATCACTCTAGAATGGTAAACCCCGGCAGAGCAAGCTCAAACTTCAAAAACAAGAAAATCCCTTTAGTCCCAAAAATGGGGGTATACAACTAATGCATCTTCCTTATAGTCACCTATGGAGCTGAAAAATGGAACCTAACCAAGAGACTGACCTACAAACTGAAAATTATGCAATGTGCACATGGAAAAATCATGCTCGAACTCGCATGGAGAGATCACAAGACAGCAAAATTAATTAGGGAGAAAACAGGTGTCTGAGATATCATAGAATCCATTAATGGACTGGTCATGTGGCAAGAATAGTAGACAGCCGATAGACATGATGACTCACAACACAGATCCACAGAGATCATATGTACAACCGAGGCCGACAGAACACAAGATGGAGAAACCAACAAGACAAGTTCAGAAAGTATTGGCTATGTGATGTCCACGATAAAAAGGTGTGGCGAATCTTTGGGAAGGTCTATGTCAAACGACGGATGTTAAAAGACTGATGATGATGAATATATATATATATATATATATATATATATATATATATATATATATATATATATATAAATATACATTTTCTGGCAGATACATTGCTGATAAAGATGAGATAGAGATTGAATCAGTGAGCATTCATACTTGAATACAGGGAGTAATGTTTATTTTGAATACATAGTGAAAACTACCGAAATGCTACCCAATGCATATATCGACATCCATCTAATCATGACAAAGAAAACAAATGTTGACATGCACACAGATTAATCAACAGACAGATCCCAGCATGCACTTATGCGAGTTATATGACACTGAGTCCTTGACCTTTACAGACTGGTCATGAACTTCTGGCATGAGAAAATTCCGGCCAAGATATGAGAAAGCGACTTGCTTGAAATGTCACTCACCTTGAACTCGGCTCAGAAGCTAATGCAGTGAATGTTGATGCATGCTCAAGTTGAGATGCACATTTCTTTATGTTAAAGCAAGTAGCGATGATTCTGCTGATATTCACATAAAGAACAGCTCAATTGATAATTGCAAGGAAATTTATCGGTACACTTGATAGAATTTTAAAAATCAAAATCCAAGAATTCAGAATTTAGCTATTTATACGGTTACAGTAAAACCATAGCTGAAGACATTCGAATGTATATAATTCGTACTTTCCAATAATAGCACATTGATACTACGGGGAACACACATGCACACACATATGCGAAAGTTTTTTGAAAATTACAAGGATAGTTACCCGGTGAATGTCAATGTTTTGTACTTAACGCATTCTTATAGTTCTTTTTGCTCTGATAAACATTTAGCACTATGGGTATCATCAACAATGGAAAAATCTGGGTTTTTTTTGTATTCTTACATATTGCTAAAACATTATGAATTATATATATATATATATATATATATATATATATATATATATATATATAAAGTCTGGTAAGTTACTTCATAGAAACCGTCACGTGACCAGGTAGATACAAATTAGGGGATCAATTTAGTGTAATCATACACTGAAAATTGAAACCCTCCACAAAAATCCTGTTGGGAGGGGGGATTAAAAAATTGCTTTTCATAGGTAGGTATGATTCTTTATTCACGTGATAGATATATAGCCAGCCAGCCAGCCAGCCAGCCAGCCAATCAATCAGCTAGACCGGCTTAAAAACTGAAGAATCCTTTGCTGACAGTTTAGGTGAAAGTTTCATTCACACATGAATTTTGGTATTTTTACACTCATGATGATTAGGATGCAGCTAAAATAAATGAAGAATAATGATCCCAGGAATTCCAATTTATGGTTATCACGTGACCGTGTATTTACCCCAGCGTCTGAATCCTTCATCCTTTTCACCTCGAGCGCGGCACCAAGCCGGAACGCGGAGGAAAGGTATAACTTTCCAAATCCCAAAAAGCAAAAATCGAGGAGAGAGTTTGACGAACAAATTATTCGGAGAGCCAATCGTCCGACCAGACAAAGGAAATGTCGAGTGAGCCAGGCTTCTAGTTGAGGACGAACCGGAAATTGTGAATTGAACGGACAGTGTGTCTGCTCTAGCAGCCAAGGGCCAGGAAGTTCATCAATATATGAAAGATGCGATCATGACTGTGCATTTTTACTTCCTTCCTTTCGTCATCGATAGCGTCATAGGGATGGCCAAAGATGATGTTAGTTGTATCGCTAGAGTTACTGTCGGTAGTGTTGCTCAAGGGAACGTGGACAGGAAGAAGGATAATAATTGTAATATTGATAATTATTATTATTGCAGGGGAATGCCCTGAAATGGCCTTGGAGGAAAATGAGAAAATATATTGGGAAGACTGAGGAAAAGAGGTTATATATAGTCGTTGGAATTTTGTATAAAAAAAAAGAACCATAAACGAACCAACGAGAGGATTCTGTGAGGCAAACTGGGTACAAGTTGAAAACAAGAATATCTGACTTGAGAGCAGCGGTGAATAAGGCAAATTAGCTTTGTCAAATAATTGATTTTGTAATCCTACGAGAAAAGAATTAAGATGAGATTGAAAAATCAGAATCCGAGAACTCTATTGAGTAAAAGAATGACAGATGCATTCAGAATCCTGAAAAATACCAACTTAGACCGTGTTTTACGAATTATGGGTGATATTCTTAATAGTAACATAAGTAAAAAAGGGACAATATTCATTTCTTCATGAATAAATGTTATTAGTGAACCTGCTTTTCTCGGACTACGAAAATACGATTTAAACATTTTTGTGAAATAATGATATCGATATTGTAAGTCCTCTATGGCTGATATAAATAATATAATAATCACATTATCTTTATTCACCAAGTAAAGATGGAGGAATAAGACAAAATCAACTAATGTGCATTTTCCCTACACAATACAGGATTTATACATCATGAATTATTATGGGAAGTTGCTTAAATGGCAATAATTCTTCAGACAAAATTTTAAAAATATCATCTTTTTCTTTCCTATTTTTTTCCTCTTCTAAGAACCGAACACAAAATGTAAAATTGATCTTTAAAGATTATTGGAAAAGAAAGTGAAAATCAGCAAAAAGCAGAAAAATGAAGGTCGAATTCTGATTAGTTCTGCACTAAATTGATATTAGTCAATTTCTTCGTAATTAAATTTTAATTTCAGACAAATGAAACAACCCAACCCATAATATCCCTACAGCTATGTCACCTTCCAACCCTACAGTTTACACTATCGACATAGAAACAAGCTAATTAGTTCGTGTATCAATAAATAACACGTCAGAATTGTCCCAGTCAAGACTCAAAAGCAGGAAAATTCTTCATTTACCATGATCATACATTATGCGTTCGAACAGTACATATTTATGACTGCGATGCTGTCAGTCGTTGTTCGAATACAAGGAGACGCTTGAAAAAAAAAAGAACGAAATAAAGAATTATACTTGCATAAAAGAAAAAAAAGAGACAGTGTTCAATTCTGCATGAATAAATGCTATTGGCGAACTAGCTTTTCTCTGGCAAAGACAATATTATTCAATATGCCGGTTCTCTCCCAGGTTTGCACTGGGCACCAAATTCTGATGACATCGTTCTAGCTTACATCCAACACTGACACTGACGTCGTGCCTATATTCTAGATGTTTGACAATGATCATTCAAAATGTTGATCGTACTGACTCTCGCAAGTAGCCCTTTCAAAAGATCCCTCTCTCCAAGCCATGTATGTGGTGGGATAGGTTATTGTACTTCTTCCTTTTTGAATACCTGTTTCGTTTTTGCTTTTTGCACTTTGGGGATGGGGTGCAATGAAGACAAATTTGGTTCGGTCTTGATGTCCCACTGCTTAAGATTAGGAATTTCAACTTGATGGGTTTGATCAATCCGTGGCATGAATCGGATATGTAGAGATATTAATCAATGTAGCTGAGATCAGTCAGTGTGATTTGAGTAACTTGAAATACACCTGAATTTCCAGTTTGAATACTGGAAGACCTTAGAGGGTATTGTCGGCCAACTCATTCATGGCCTGCAGTCATCCCACCGAAATCATATTCCGCGTTACTCTGTTTCTCACACAACAACCATAATAAGTCAATTAGGGAATAAAAAAATATAATAATTATATTTAAAAAATTGTCTCATGATTGATGAGAGTGTAATCTTTACCGACTTTAATACCTTTTCTATTTCTATTATTTTAGCTATGTTCAATTTGTTTATGTATGTGTAAACGTTCATTTACTCTTTCTAAATATTTATGTACACATGTAATGATTACTCCGACAGTTGTTCAAGTAAAATAAAAACTAAGCAGCATGCGTATCGAAAACATTGATTGATTCAAAATGAATTCGTATATGATCTTAAAAACCTTCTTTTACATATCTCTTTTTATCTTTATTTGTAGGTAGGTTGCAGTGTTTTCAAACAGTTCTTTGAGCGGACAAAACATCCCAGGTGTCCTTGAAAAGTGAGTGCTTTTTGTTTTTATATATTGCCTCAACAATCATGTTTAATATCGGGACTGAAGTTTAACACGATGTTCAGTTACTGTGTTAAGATAGCCTTTTATGCTGCTATTAGAGATTATTTTGTTTTCTCTTCGATGGCATTTGCCTTTAGTTTGATTGCAATAAAATGAATGCTAAATTAAGACAGGCAAAACGTAGAAAGGGTTGAAAGTGGCTCGGAAATCACATCACTGAAATCTTTGATAAAGCTCAACATTAGAATTACAAAAACATTCTGATTAAATTACTAAATAGATATTTTGAGCTGCTCAAATATCTCTTTTATTTTCTGTTTCCGTGCTTCAAGATTTTATAATCACAAAGAAATCAAATGAATTCCATAACATTCCATCCTACATATTATGACATTTTACTCTGGTCAGGGATATTCATTCTTATTTCCTCGTCAGCATCAGCAGTAGCCTTTTAGTGTCCGTTGTTGGGTATCTTCCCCAAGATTCGTTAGACCTCTCTATCGTGGGCGTCACGAAACCAGTACTTTCTGAACATGTAGTTCGTAACGCTACCTTATATTTTGTCGGCCTCGATTTCGCATGTAATACCTTGGGATCCACGTTGTGAGTTGTGATGTCCAGCGGTTGTCTGCCATTCTCGCCACATGACTAACCCATTGCCATTCAAGTTTCCTTTTGGATTCTATACCTCAGAATCCTGATATTCCTCTAATATGTTTAGCTGTCTTGTGATGTATTCATGTTATGTTGAGCATGATTCTCTCTGATGCACGTTGCATGGTTTTCAGTTTACAGATCAGTCTCTTGGTTAAATTTTTCAAATCATTTTTAAAAACGCACGATAACCGAGAAAATAAAAGAATCCATTGAAAATATGACTGGGTACTTCATGACGCCTGGGAATAAATAGCTGAGTCTCGCATTTACCAAAGGGTGGTGACATGTCAAATTACATTTCAAACTTTAGGGATGTTTGATAAACCTTACAAATGGGAATAAGACTATGGAAGCCTATTTGCAAACTAAATACTAGGTTCTACTTAGCCATTATACATTTGTCGATAAGTTTGAAACAACGTTTACAAATATAGTCAGTCTATGGATGGATTAGAGATGAATAGAGAAGAATATACACGAACACTCAACCATATACTTACTCTTCAATATCTGCCCGTCTACGCATGAGTGTGCAATATTAGTATTTAATTACTGAACGCAAAAGCCAAACAGTGAAGCACTTAATTCAGAAACACTGTCCACATAAAAAGCATATAAACAAATCTTGTGCTAACAAGTGGCCCTGGAGTTTTTCCTCGCATCAAGCTAATGACTTTATCATTAAATACACAAAGCCAGTGAGTGTTTGCATCAATTACTTTGCGCCTACGCTAAATTCTAATACAAAAGAACTTTGCTTTATGAGCTTTTTACTTTTTTCAGTATCGAAGACGTAATCAATATTTTTTAGAGCTCAGTAGGTATTTACTAAGTTTGTCACAAGGCCAAGAAAGAAACTTGTTATCACCAGATCCTTTAATACAGTATTATGAACATTCTTTTACATTTAGTGTCTAGTATAGCAATAGAGAATAAAATACAATTCATCTGCTATCAAAGTTATCCCATAATAGTGGACTATGTTTGAAAAATAGAATCAGGATAATAGCTGTAAGGCAGAATTTATTTAATAGAATATGCAACAATATCTCAAAATAGATTTTAGTTAGTGAAGATTTGCTGCAATCGAAATGTTGCATTTCTATCTGAAATTCGAATTTCATCCATTGAAGAAATTGTATACTTTGTTCTCAAAGGTGCAATTGATAACAAGTATTTCTTGTAAAATTAAAATTTACTTCGTATCTGCAATCAAGGAAACATGTCAATTCTCCTATTGCTGTTATCTGTTAAAGAGTTGATCTATTATACGCGTTAAAAAGTTCATTATATTGTCTTTTCAAAAAAAAAAATAATCAGGGGACAGATACACGTTGAATATTCGATTTAAAGTATTACAAGAACAATAGTCAAGTAATTATTTTGCATCCTATTTCGAAGTACGCACTACTATTACCACTGTTAAATGATCCTATCTTCGATTATATTTTTCTTTGAATGAATTCTGCCACTCTGATGTGCAAGTAGGCTTTTCTTCCCAAAGGTTCATCGATGTCTACAATTAGGCCATCTTTTTTTTTTCCGAATTATCTAAATCCTGTAAGAGATGAATACTGACGAACTGAAGAGGGTGAAATGAATTAATCTAGATACATAGTGATAGCACAGAGACAACAGGCACATAGTGGCAAAGAAACTTTAGTAGGCTACATAGAAAATATTGATAAACTAATATTCACAAATTTGCTGGTAGGTTCAAGTCATGGCGTATTGCAACATGAATAAGCTATCCTTACCATTTTTTCAACTGATATTTTTGTAAATTTTTCAAGTGAATGGAAGTTGCGTGCGACGAAGCCAATGCATTCTTAAAACAAAAGGGAGCTTTTGGGTTATACATCCATTAGTATGATCAGAGGATAACTCAAGTGTGTACGTTTCTTCAAACAATCAATTTTTCCTCCTAGTTATCTCCTCTACCACTTAATCTCGGTGTCAGATATGGGGAAGAATACAAGTGACTAAAAATGAAAGAAGCAAGATCACATGGAAGAGAGGGCGTGTCTCTGGATGTGGAGGAGAATAACCAACCTGAGACTCGGGCAAACAGCAACATTCAATTAAAATCTTCAGATAATTTACTTTCCAAACAACAAAATGGCGCTTATGTGATCCCTTCAAATAAGATAAAAACTTTGGCAGATTTTGACGAAAAATGAAACTGATCTGGTTAGTTATTCAATAGAAAGCGTCACATGACCAAAATCCTTTTGGTAGCTTATTGTGTTGGGGGTGATCCTTTGAAGAATACAAAAAGTGGTTTTCAATGAATGGAGAGTGATCACTAAAAAAAAGTCTGAAAAACGAGTGTGAACACTATTGGACACTAACGAGGGATTAATTAGGCATTAACTTGAAAATTAAATTGAACCTCCCAGTTAAAAGCTATTTCCGGAGGAAGTTTTTTTCTGAATATGGAGTAAAAGTTTAATTTTTCTGCCCTCGAGCTGAATTGGCGTAGCCTGTACGCACAATACATCCATTCATAAACAGTTAAAAATTAAAAGAACCTTTGTTGTTGATGTTGGTAGTTTTGGTTGAAGGTTTCTCAAACTAAAAAGTAAACTTTTGACGTCTCTTACGATGATTTAAAACGCAACAAGATAATTTTGATTCTAAAGTGAAATATTGTATCTAGAATATCTATCAGCATTTTTCTTCATACCAGTCAATGTTGCTTGTTCATGTCAATGAATAAGGTAATTCAAATAGAAGAAAGTCGAAAGGGTTGCCTAATGCAATCTTATTTTATTGATTCTATCACATCATCAATATTGCTTGCTGATCTTTGAAATATAAGACTTCTGTTTCCGGTTTTTAAAAATCGTTTATTATTTTTAAAACTCCTTCATTCGATTTTATGTCCCTCTCATCCATATATTTCCTTCCCCTTCAACTTTCTCCGTCTTTCCCTTTCCCTAAGCTTTTACTCTCTCTTCTTTCTCTCTCTCTCTTTTCATTCTTTTTCTGCCTTTCCCATCCATGACAATGTACACATACGTATTGGCTTCTTTTCTATTTAGTCACATTAAGATTCTTAGTTTAATCTTGATACTATATTTTCTCCGTAAAATTTTATACATTTACGAAAATGATCCCTAAAACATACCTCAACAGCACAGTAACATTGTCAAACTTTGTAACAAATAAACCAGACCACAGACAGTGGGTAATTAAAGGGAGGTAAACAATTGTTTATTTTTAGATATTTCATCTAGATTTAGATGTTTTAGGTTGCATCTAGATGTCAGAAATTGCTATTGAGATCATTTTTGATAAAGTAATATTCTTATTTATTCTTTTCACTCTATTTTAGATGTAAACATAAAAATGAATTTGATGTTAAACCTGAAAATTAGGTATTTTATCTTATCGATAATCCTATCGATTCCAGGGAAGATAGTAGTAATTCCACTTGAAATATAATTCCACAGTGAGTGAATCCATTTAAGAATGTTTTTCAAATTAAGTATAATATCATATTGTTTTATAAGACTGCATCATCATATGTCAAATTGTTCTACTCAGCAAAAATTAGGCCAAATTGTATTGACGCTTCTCTGCGTATAAAGCAACATATTGTGCAGCCTTACCTTCATCTACCACCATTTAAGTACTTGTCCTCGTCCCTTAACATTTAAAATGCATCAATCTAGACGCTTATAGTCGATTACATCTACCTATAATTAAGTTTCAATGCACGTCATGAGCATTCATTGATAAATAGAATCGTTTTGGTGAGTAAGTAAGATTGTGTTTGATTATTGTTAACAGATCTGAAACGAGCCTTCCATGCCACTGTCTAGAGCCAGAAAAGAATGGGAAAAATCTGACAGACAACATCCAGTTGACAGAAGTAGAAAGAGTTAGTCGTTCCATCCATTTAAACCATTTTATAATTGTATCTTAAAAATCAGATGTGTGGCGTTCAGAGGCAAACCTTTCTAATCATGCTCCTGTTCATGGATCTCAATGATTCTCTCCCAAGTCAATAATATCCTTGTATTGAGGAACTTTTAGACAGCTTCCAAAACGTTCAAACACCAGGTACAGATTATCTTAACCCCCATCAATACAAAATCAACAATCTATATCCCCAAATTTAAATAATTCCCTCTATTCAAATTTCACCAATGTTATATTCCACCGAAATATTCATACGTTTTTTTCCCAAATAAAAATTGTGTCACCCTCCACGAGGAGGAAATTACCATTAACGTTATTTCTGACTATCAGATAAAAATAGCATTAGATATGCACATGAGCATTAAAAGATGTATTGAAGTATAATGAAAATTGTATTTAGTTTCAATTAAGACTAATTACGCACAATGCTTTTGTGTTGGCTGAGTTTCCAATGAAAAATATTTATTAACAAGGCATATAGAGGCTTTCCTTTTTTTTTTCCAAAGAATATTTTACGATTTTTTCCAGTGAAAAAAAAACCTGCTCTTCCATGAGGATATCACCATTACCTTTATTTCCGACGATTAGATCTAAATAGCATCGGATACACATTTTTTTCTTTCAGCGAGACAATTATCTTATTAAGGAATAGATATATGATCTGACGAAATGATTATGAATTGTGTTATATCATATTAAAGCTTCTATTTGAAATAATCTCTAATTATAACATGCATGTTAAAAACAAATGGAGCAAATATAGACCGTTTAGCTCAATGGTAAGGGCAACGCTACGTTGGAGCGGCCACCCTATCAGTCAAAGATTTGATTCTTGCAGTATTTTATTCACGTTATCTGGGCCAAATGATAACCGAAGATCATTTCAAATGAGAGTTTCGATTTATTATTACACAATTTATGGGAAACGTGAAGCATAAACGGTGAAGCATTAATATTCGGAGGGAAATCACCGGTCATTACATACATGAAAAAAACAACAGCAATAAAAACAGCAAAAAAAAAAAACGCTGAGAGCAAGACTTCGAACTTTCAATATCAAACAAAAATTGGTGAAATTTTGATGCAGGCGTAAATCTAAAAAAAGTAGAAATGCTTGTTACTAATGAAATGTAACTTTTTAAATAGTAAGATTGGATGTAAAACAAGCAATAAATAGGACAGGATTATGTTCTAATTTGAAACCGTACTTGGAAATTAGTCTAACTTCTTGGGTTGAACCCATTGGTGTTAAGGGTTAAAACATGCGATAATAACGCATCTGTATTTACATCGTATCTGAAAAAAATGCCATTAAATTAGTAAATCTTTCACTTGTAGCATTATTTTCCATGATGTAAAAAAGAATATTCCACGTGTAACATCCCAGGAAAATCGAATAAAAAAAACATAAGATGACAAACAATTGATATAAACCAAATATAAAAAAACAAAAAACAAATTAAGGAGATTTACTCAAATAAATGAATAAATAAATGATATGATAAAATGAGCAAATGAAAATGAAATGAATTTAGTCTGACGGCAAATGGACGTTTTCTTGTAACTCAAAACAGATGTCTTCAATCTACCCTTGTTATTCAATTGACGATTGTATAAAAATTGAACGAAAACAGGAGGCAAGTATTTTCTCTTCCAGTTGTTTCCTTTTTCCTTTCGTCGCTTTATTGTTGTTTTGTTGGATGGGACTCTTTTTCTATAGACACCATCGACTTGTCCGAGCAAGCCAAGAGCAATTAAAGCCAAAGAAAAATGTAAACGAATTCTCATAATACTTGTTTTATGTGTGTTTCCCTCGTTCGTATATGGACTCGAAAAAGAACAGACTGTTCAACACCCGCGACGTTGTTTACACAATTTCGATCTGAACGATACAGTTTTTGAAATCCTTAGAACTGTCGACTTTATCGCAGCTAAAAAGGAATCTGATATACAAATCGTGTGGGCATTTACAACATGAGGACAAACGATTTATTTTTCTATTAGATATACATCAGTATTTGCATCTGAAATGGGGTTTTAGAGAAAACGATGTGCTTTAATTTTTGGCTTTGGAGTTCTGGTTCACTTTTCAAATATATATAAGATTCAGAACTACAGTTTTATCTGATCAAACAAAAAATTGTAAGTTTGCACATAATCAAAATCATTTTCTCTCTATTTGTCATTACACTTTAATGCTTATTTTATGCTTCAGAAGTGAATATGCAAGAGACAAAATCATTCGGTGAAAGTTAATGGAAATTCAGAACACAATTCAAACGGGTAACATCGCTAGTTACAATTGAATTGAGGCAGCTTTTGCTGTTAAGTTCAATTTCTATTTAGATTATCTTATTGAACAGGTCCAAACATGTCATCCATTGCTGACTGAACTTTTTCAACGTATATCGGTTGGTCAACGTTTCTTAGCTCTTTACATCGCGTTTTTATATCATGAATTCACTTTAATGGGAATTGTGTTCGTCTATTCATAATCTATCGAGCCTGGTTTCTGTCTCTGTATAACACAAACTCATCGCTTTACTTTTCGTCTCTTTCAATCTTAACGCTTTCTTTCTATTAACTCCAGTTCTGTCGCAGCTATAATCTCCATGTAAAATTACACCATGCCTTAAAAACACAAAACTAAGTCGCGTCAATGTTTTTTTTTAATGAACATCACCGACAGGCATCTTCTGAAGGACACGGGGCTTCTAGATTTGTCTCAGCAGTCATTTTAAAATTCTTGATAAATTTGCCCAAGGGAAGACAATCCTCGATTGTTCAGTGAGGCAGGTCTGAACACGTCGTCTGCAGCTGAATGCTGACGATGGTTCGTTTGCAATTTTCCTTTAACTCAAACGGCTTACCTTCTTTCTTCAAAGTGAAAGCCATCATTTCCACTCGTCCTCTGAGAGAGAGTGAATGTGTCCCACAAAATAGTCTGTAATCATTGCAAAATCCAGAAAACATCAAACCGAAAGAAGTCGTGCCTGCTGTATTTTTCACTGAAATCTGTTTTTTACCTGATGTGAAGTACCCGACTGGAGCATTCTGCGAATATACCTATATTTATTTTATTTCTTTACAATGACTGAGTGTAATAGCCTAAAATATACCCTCTGTTCAGGCTATTCCAGAGGTTAAAGTAGGCTACGTAGTTTTATACCCCGGGTATATTTTGGGCTAGTCCAGTTCATAACTCTGGCCAGATTATAACCCCTTGTGTTTTTCATTGACACGTTTGTAATTCAACGTTTCAGAGGTCAACTCGCGCGTCGTGCACGCATTTCACGAAATGTCTGGTGAATTCGTCCTCAAAAATTCATCTACAACAATTTATCGACGGATAAAAAAATGTACACATACACATAGAAATACACATACGCACACATACACCTGCTCAGACATACACAGGCACAAATGCACGTACATTCACTCTTGCATACATATAGATTCATGAATACACGCATACACCCTTGCATATACATATGCTCATGAATACACGCATACACAAATTTGCATACAAGCACATACACATACATACATGCACAAGCACACATACATACGTATGCACACTTATACAGAAATCTTCACATACACATACGTAAACACACATACATACAGACATACACATATACACACCTGTGTATGTATGTATGTATGTATGTATGTATGTATAGATCATACCTAATATCTTAAAAATCTTTCAGAGCACTTCACTATTGTAACTAGTGTTCAGATATATTTTTGTTAGCCCATGATTCATTATAAAGAAAACAAAATTGTGTGTTGTAGTTTAGAAGTTTGTGCCACCAACGTATGGAATAAAACCATACTCTTGATTATTTAGTCTATCCGAGAATGGGGTGTATGGAAACGTTGAAATACAGACTTATTCGGGACAAACATAAGTGGGTAAATTCTGTTGTTTACCTCGGCGTATAAACTGGACTAGCCTCAATATAACCTGGGGTATAAAACTGGTTGGCACAATTCAATCCCAGGTACAACTCAGCGGATCCTAATCTGGCTTTCTACACCAGAAAGAACACATCAAATACAATTTTACCTCACTGAAATGCAAACGTGCTTAAAAGGATTCATTGGTAACCACAGCAAATGCAAATGGTTCGTTAAAATTTGAAGGGAGATAAGTTCGTGTTTCTGGATATTCATATGCCGAAAAAGAGAAAATTCAAATTTAGATCATTCCTTCAATCGATGGCTCATGGAGTCGTTTGTTGCTGATGAACGATATCAGGCACTTATGCAATCTCTAAGAGGATCACGTAGACCCGGAAGCAATCTGTATTTTGAGACTGCTAATCTAGAACAATAATACATGTGTGTAAGAATGAAAGCATGTGAATAAGTATATACAGCTCAGTGTGTGCGTGTGTGTTTGGGCTTTGGGCGGAAGAAAATCGACTCGAACAAGTGTGTGTCAATAAGACTTTCAAGAAAACAAACATGAAAAAGCTCCATTCGTTTCTTTCTTCCTTTTTCCTCACTTTCTTTTCCGTCTTTCCTTCCCTCGCCTTTTTGTTTTATCTCCTTTCTTTCCTTCTTTATATGTTGAAATTGCCACCAAAAGATTGCAATCGACTATTTTTTTTTCAATGATCTCCTTTTTTTTATTCAATTATCTATGTTGATTTCTCGGTATTTTTATATAGATTTAATTACACAATTTTTCTATTGTTTTCAATTGGCGACTCTCGAGATTATTCTTTAGCTTCCTTTGTTTCTTTAAAAAAAAATTTTTCACTCAAATCTCAATGTTAACTGTTTACTGATAAGGTAACAAAACAAATACATTTTACTGTAGCCTCCTTAAGACAGTTCAGAATACAACAATTGAGTCGCTAAGTGATGACCTTCCTATGGTTTCTATGATTGAACCCACGATACCCAAATACTGTTGAAAAAATTGTGAATGTTGACAAGGGAAGCTTGTTGTTGATCTCTTAGTAATAACATACTAAAAGATTCGATCCCCATTGAGTTTACGATTGATTTTTCAGTTTCCATGAGTACTATTTTTTTTGTATTCCAATCATATTTAGGGGGGGGGGGTCTATGTGTGATGTAACTATGCTGCAAAACTTGACCCTGTCTTTCCATCCATCGTGCCAAACTACAGATTCGAAAAATTTTACTAATTTCTTCATCACTGAGAAAGCCAAAACGATTTTTTTCGGGTGGGGAATGTTCTTTACGACTTGATTATACAGCTGGATTGGACCTTGGAAATTAACTCCATTGAAGAAATTCTTTTTCTAAATCATGAAATTTAAAAAATTCTTTTTTTGATGAGGGGTTCAATTTACGTCTTATATCAACATGTATTTTTTGAGGGGTGATTTTTTTTAATGGTGTAACTGAGCCGCAGAACTGGATCCTCTCTTTCCGAAAGTATGACTGAGGTATTTCAATCACTAATTTTTACTTCTTTGAAAAATCATTTTTGGGGGGAGGGGGGTCATGATTTAACTATACTGCACAACTGGATCCTCACTTTTTGTTCATCGTACGAAAATACTAATTTCAAGTAATTTGGTTACTTGCATTCACTTCATTGAAGAAATAATTTTCTCAAAACAAATTTTATTTAAGGGATGGGTTATTTTACAATCTATGTATACTTTTTCTAATGAACCTTCCATTTTAGAGGACCAAATTGAGAGGTAATTTTCTCCACTTTTAGGGGTCAAAATGGGTTGGAGTACTTTTACAGGTCTGAATCGAGAAGATATTTTCTCACTTTTATGGGTCAAAATCGATTTTTTAACTTTTAAAGATCAAAATTGGGAGAAAAGGAGATTTTTTTGGAGGTCAAAATCGGGAGAAGATTTTTTTTTCATCTTCAGGGGTCCAAATTGAAGGGAAATTATTTTTCCCCTTCGAAGATCGAAATCCAAGCGAATTTTTTTCTTATTTTAAAGGATGAAAATAGGGGGGCGATTTTTATTCTTTTGCAGGAGTCAAAATTGAGAGGGGAGATTTTTTTTCACTTTTTGGATTAAAATGCCCCCCCCCCATTTGTCTATTTTAGAGATCAAAATTGAAGCAGGTCATTTTTCCACTTTTAAGGGACGAAATCCACGGGAATTCTTACAACTTTGAGGGTGGGGTAATTTGAAAGATCAAAATTAGGGGAAAGATTTGTTTTTCTATTAATAGGGACCGAAATCGAGGAGAATTCTTTTTTCATTTTCAGGGGTCAAAGTTGAAGAGAAAGGTTGTTTTCATTTTTAGGGGTCGAAATCCAAGGGAATTCTTTTTTACTTCAAGTTGTGAAAATGTGGGGTAGCGGTTTTTTCACTCTTAGAGATCGAAATTGAACATTAGACCCCTTTTTTTAACAATGGTCCATTTTTTCTTTATATTATTTCCCTTTTCCTAAACAATACGTCCCCATTTCTACCATTCCTTATACCGACCCTTCTTTTCTTTACATCAGCCCCGCCTGTTTTGTGAAATCAGCGCTTCTTTTTTTCTTGAATCAACGCCCGTTTCATTACCCCTCCCCCGAACCCTTTTTCCACATTAGCCAAACATCTTTTTTTACACTACCCTACCCTTTTTTTAACGGTGTAAAAAGTGTTCAAACTCTATTCGATTTCCATTCATATATCTTTCTATTTCTTTTTTAGTCTGCAATTTAAACCACCCATTAAGACAGGTTTGTAGTCTAGTAATAATAAATCGCCTTAGCATGTATAGATCTAAACTTTCATTAAATTTCAGGTCATATGAACCATAGAAACAGTTGATGTAAAAATAAACACGAGTGAATTGAATTAAATGACTTGGAAAGAAATTGTTTATTTAATACCAATCTGTCTCAGTGAATTCTCATGCTAAATTTCTTTAAACGTTTCCCATTAGTTTCTCCAATTTCAGTCTCTAATACCTTCACAAATCGATTCTTAGACAATAAACACTTACTCAATACGTATGCTCTTAAAGACACGTGTACTATCACGCTAACGTAGTTTATGGATAATTTCTTATTTTTTATCGTAGAAACGCGCAAAATATTTCCAGCTGGCTCTATTGTTTACTTTCGCGCGGGCGTACGAGCAGCTACACAATTAAGTAGTTTCCGGAAATGAATGAAACGGGGAAGCATTTACTTCCGTTTGCATAAAAAGTTCGACCACAAACAAATTAGAGTAACGCGTAAAAGTTGATTGATGTTAAAAATAATGATTGGAGTTACGATAAATATTTGGAGTGATTATAAGTGTAGGACAAAATATGTTAGAAATATCGTAATATTGAATCTCGCAAGTGCAGTAAAAAAAAACGTGAAATTAAATTAGTGGAGCAAGAATTCATTTTCTCAAAGTTTAATCAATTAATGATGACATCAAGAGAAGTTCGAAATCCTGGAAAGATATTCCGGCTATTGTTGTAATTAGGTTGATATGAAATAATTCACTTTGTTGATGCAATATTTTATTTATACTCAACAACAATACAATTGAAATTATGGCATTTGCTGGTTTGAAAGCAAGAGATGAAATCTGTTAGCGACTGAAAGGATAATGAAATTTATGGAAATTAAGTAGATATAGGCTTTGATATTATATTTAGGATATGTCACACGATAATGTTTTCTCATATTCATTACATCGCGGATAAAATAATTTTTCAAAAACTTCCATGTACAATATTACACTTTCATGTGTGTGGAGTGTGTGTGTGTGTATGTGTGTATACGCGTGCAGGTACAAGTGTATGAAGAGAGAAATGAATGAAATGAATAGACATGTATATGGCTGAGCATTTTCCAGATTCCCCTTTTAAGTCTTTCTTGCGATGTGGCATCGTGTTTCATCCACCTTGAAAACAGTCAAAGAAGTATTCGAAAAATGCAAAAAATGTGTATATATTGTCATATTATCAACACACACGTATATATATATATATATATATATATATATATATATATATATATAATACAGAAGACATGTCTAAATTATACATGTGCGTGCTTGCATGTGTATATGTGTGTGTGAGTGCGAGCAGATGGTAGAATGATTGAGCAGGCCACATGTCAAGGAGACCTCTAAATGCATGGATGGATTTATCGATCTTTACACATTTTTCATTCATGAATCGTTCATTCATAAACTTTTTTCCAAGGTTGACATCTGTACCGATTTAGTGCTAATGACCGTGGGAAGAGAAAGTACCTGAAACGTCCAGCTGGAGAAACTTGGATATCTGTTGGAGCTTAAATCAAATCTGTTCAGCTGCATATATATATATATATATATATATATATATATATATATATATATATATATATATATAATAACAATGTTTGTGTGAGATAGAGAGAGAGAGTAAGTAGCAGCAAACATTATATGTCCACTGTTGGACGAAAGCCTTTCTCAGCTTCCATGTCGAACGTGACTGTGCTAATCTCTGCCATGTCTTACCTGTAAATATTTCTTTTTCACCACTCCATCTCATGTTCGTTCTCCCCCCCCCACTGCGTTTGCTATCCCTTGGACACCAATCAACTAACCTTTCGCATAACCTTTGTTATTTTCTTTCACGATATGTGACCTGCCCATCTCAATTTTTCTTGTTTAATCATTTCTATCATGTCTGTTATCTTGGTATACTCTCAGACCCTCAGGTGTCGATCTTTTTCTATCTTTCAGAATTATCATTTTCATTGGTATTTCCATTATTCCATGTTGACTGAGACTTTGCTAACCTCTGCCATGTAACGGCAAGATTTTTTCATCTCCTCCTCCCATTCATGTCTGATCTGTTTCTACAGCGTTGGCTATCCTTCGGACACCAATCGAACAACCTCTTGCGCCATGTTTTTCTTCTTTCCATGCATTTATCACTTCGATAATATCTTTGATCTTGGTCTACTATTGGATTCATTGTGCAAACTATGAGGCAAAAAAGTGACACCATCAAAGATTTTCAAGTAAACATAGGAAGCGACCACAGAATAGTAAGATGTAAGATGCAAGAAAACACCGATAAAGAACGCAGAAAAATGTTCCACACCAAACCGCAACCACTAAACGTACCAAATGAACTCCCCTGATCCTTCAAGCTAAAATTGAAAAACAGATATAAAATCCACACTGAAGAGAACGACACCAACATCAACGAACTCCACAGTAAAATAACAACCTCTCTAGTAGGAGCTGCCACTATGTTTGAACCAAGAAACAGACAGAGCATTAGTAAAATCTCAGACAAAACTAGGAAACTTATTGAAAAGTGCAGAAACCACAAACCACCGACAACAACGAGGGAAAAATAGAGGAGACTGAACTGAACAAAACAATCAATAAGAAATTAAAAGAAGACAAAAGAAGGTACACGACAGTAATTATCGAAAAAAACTCTGGAAAACGTTGGGACTTTAAAACAATAAACAAAGTTCTCAGGATCGTACAGAAAGAAATAACTAGGGTGCAGGAGGAAAATGCAGACATAACAACAGAGAGAGACAGAATCATCGAACGCAACCGAAAATTCTACCCAAAACTCCACTTTTCAAGAAATGGACGACAGAACACCGAATAGGATTGGCGAAACGCGGACAATCAGTTCGAGGACTTCCCAGAATTACACCATGGGAGGTAAAACAAGCTACCAAACGAGCAAAAAAGGGAAAAAGCCCCTAAACCAGACAATATCACCATCAATCTACTAAAAAAAGCTGGTTAGATCGTCAATAAAAAGCTATTCTCTAAGAAGTTGATCATTGTCCTGAGAGCATTCGTCCCTTGAACTATGTCCCGACGTCTTTGTGAACATGTGGCACCCCACATGACTTCGTGTCAAATTTGTTGTCGTGGGAATGCAAATAAACAAACCTGGCCTTTTGATTAGGATTAAAGTGTAATATCTGTTCAACGGCATTGTCTGAGGCGCTGTTACTGACGCTTGCCAGCCGAATGGGCCGGAGATTGTGTGGTGGTGAGCATCAAGACCGAGTGCGCAGGTGCAATTCGTCAGCCAATGGGGGGGACACTGATTCTGCGCATTGCTTAGCGCAGAGGGAACCTTTGGATCCGTCCTTGGGTTCTCTCTCTATTACTCGGTGCAGCTTCGGGAAAACAGTTCGCCCCGGGGGCCGCACTGTCCCACTGCACTAAGAGAGACAGGTCAGGCTCGTTCTGACGCTCTTGTGACCTCGGTTGCGTCGGCTGGAGCTATTTTTCATGGGTTGCTCCCTCCCCCGTTAAACTTGACCTTGTGACGCATTTCGCTCTTCTTGGGAATGCGAATGAATAGGTGCTCAACCACACGTGGAGAGATCACCAGACAGCACAGTAAATCAGGGAGAAAACAGGAGTCCAAGACATCATAGAATCTACTCGAAAACTTTAATGGCAATGGGCCGGTCATGTTGCAAGAATGTCAGACAATCGATGGACATCACGACTCACAACATGGACCCCCTGTGATCAAACGAGAAACTGAGACCAGCAGAATACAAGATGAAGAGACGAATTAGACAAGTTAAGAAATTATTGGACCCGCAACGCCCATGATGGAGAGGTGTGGCGGATCCTGAGGAAGGTCCATGTCCAAAGTCAGACGATTAAAGACTGATGATGATGAGTATTGGATTCATATTAATCTTTTTTCATCGCTTAGAGTTATTCCTCCCATTGCTCTTCCCGTTGCTCTTTGCACAATCAGAATTTCTTCGGTTTTCAATTTCACCCCCATACATCATAGCTTATATCAGACTTTCATTATACACTTAACGTTTTAAGCGGATCTGCGAGGTATTTTTAAGTTTCTCTTTATGTTTACTATATACTTTCCAACCAATCTTATACATCGTTTTTTTTTTGTTTCTTTTTTTTGTTTTGTTTTCTTTTGCTTTCATGGTCTTCCTTCAATATCTGACAAAGTAAATGTATTTTTCAATTTCTCCCAAATATTGATGCTCTATTCTTAAGTTCATTCCTGGGATGATATTGTTGGATATTATTTTGGTAATTACTGCTAATCTTTTATTCTATCTCGATGCTTTCCCAATTTATATGAATCAACATATTTCAACTCATCTGTTTTTCTTCTGACAAAGATGTCAGCAAATCGTAAATGATTCGAATATTTTCGTCCATGTTTACTCAAATTTTTCCCGTCAATATCCGAAAGGTCTCATTCTTTTTCAGTCTTATTCGTAACTTTATGAATTGAAGATCATTGCAGAGCTACTTTCATATATATATATATATATATATATTCTCAACAACCTCTATATGATACTCGTTAATGCCCTACCCTCGCATTCAGTTGAAGATTTCAGTGTTCAACTGAGTCAAATAATTTCTTATTTACCAAAAGCCAAAGTGATTTGTCGCATTTTCTATTTTTCCGATCAGTTGATCTACTGCATATAGATGATATATTGTTGAGTATCCACTCCTGTTTACATTTGTAGATTTTTGACTAGACTGTTTGCTAGTCTGTTTGTAAAGTACTTTATGGGAATAGTTGATACATGTAATAGAAGAATATATACATCCATTCACATAAACACAGATATATATTTTGAGTCACCTAAGTTTGAATAGGCGGGTAATTTCATATGTGCGTATGGTATATGAGCTTAAGAGTATATTTTATATGTACTGTATCTATTAAAACAAATATAACAACCTATTAATGTGTGTACGTATCAGGCATCCATTATGCATATATGTATGCATCATATATGCATTATCCATAAACATAATTCATACATTAGAAATTTACGTGAAGGGACTGTGGGTGCATGTTGGTGTTGAGGGTTTGATGAGTGGAAATGTCTATGTGTGTGCATGTGTAAATAGAGAATAAGGGATACATGCTTTTGCAGTTGAGGTCGATTGGGCTTTTGTGAGGGGGCTAGCATTATGTACAAGCAGTTTGTGTTGTTTGGTGATGATTCTAGCTTGATTTGGACTTGTTAAAACAACCTAGTCTTTGAGTAATAGTATTGCTTTGTGAAATGACAGTTGCTGTATGCTTTTTTATCAAATGGATGTGTTGTAGGTCAAAATTGTTGCTCAATGTGTTGCTGTATGTGCCCTGTATGTTTGAGAGTTCTTCTGTGTTCGTATGTTCTTTTGTTTGTTGATCTAGAGGTTTCTCAAATACACATTTTTGCGTAATCTTGATAAGAGATTGCATATATACACGCCTTCGAGTTATACATGCCTTAGATTCTTTATGGCATTTTGATGAGATCTTAGATTGTCTCAGATGTGCTAGTGGTCATGTGTATCGCAGGTTCCTTAATGTTGTTGGCGATTGTTGTAGATTGTTGATTGGTGGATAGTGAGATATATCTGTAAGATATTATTGTGTAGTATTTTTTTCATATTTCTTCAGGTGCACTGCATTTTACACGCTTTTTCTTTTAGCTCTACGTATGGAATGAAGGAGTGGTGGAGGTTTTTAAATGTGTGTTCAATAATATTGAAGTGTGAGTAAAAATTGATAAGGTCATTTTTGTTTCTAGATTTCCAGTATGCACTAAGTTGGAGGTTGTTATCGGATCTGTATATCGAGGTAGTGTAGAGTGTTGTTGTGTTCTAATTCATATGTGAAGTCAATAGTGCCTTCAATAGTGTTTTGCTTTCGTCATAGGATAGTTAGATCTGTATTTGGGGGTATATTAGGAGGGTGACGTCTCTCTAACGGTAATAATGAGCATCTTTAGGTGTAATTCCTTTAAAGGGGCCAGCTTCTAAGAATTTTAAAAGAGACATGCAAGCACTCCACTAAGAACAGAGCCAATTGGTTGTCTGAATCCTTGTTTGTTAAATTTGTTGTTGAAAAAAGAACATTGATTAGCAAAGGGTGTGCATACTTTACTGAGTGTATCTGTGGGTTGTAATAGTATTGTTTTTAATTTTTTCGAGATAATTTTTAAAGAGAGTTAAACATTTCTCGACTAGTAAATTGGAATAAAGAGATTAAAATCTAGGCTGGCTCTTAATTTGTTTTTAATGTGGGTATTTTGTAGACTGTTGACAAGGTCCCCTAAGTTTTTGATAAGTTGACGACTGATGGTTCTTTATGGGAGAAATAAACGATTCGCTAAGGCTCTGGTTATTTTGGGGGGGAGCACTCCCAGTGCCAGGTATTATTAGTCTCATGGATTGGGGATTTGGGGATGATATTCAATGAGTGTAATCCAAGATTTTGGTTCGGTAGCTTTTATACGATTTGATTAACTTCATTTCTTTATTTGTACATGTTCTATATGATGTCGATGGAGTTCATTATTCTTTGGTTGTAGCTGTGTTCATGATGACTTCTCTTCCATCTTTGTCAGATGGAGTTAGAAAAACACACCACCTTACCTCCCAACAATTCAAACTATTATTTGAAAATACTCGTTTCCTTATTTTCCCTTAATTTACATTGAGGATATCAAGAAATAGACATCGTAATACAATACGTCGTTTATTTTAAGAGGACTTTCAATATTGATATTCATTTCCCACACATGCACTGACACACACACACACACACGCACACACACACACACGCACACACACACACACACACACACATATATATATGTATATATATAGTGCATATGGTACTGATCAGGTTAGCAATATAGAATGATATAAAGCAATGTCTGATATGTGATGGATTTATTTCATAGAGTGCTCGCTAAGGCTGAAACATAAACTTGTTTGTGTAGCGAATCCACTTCCTATTATATATATATATATATATATATATATATATATATATATATATATATATATCCCACAGTAATGAAAATGCCTAAATGACTGTTTCAACTCCAAACCTCATTTTTGCTTATTCACGGTCTATATCTGCTCTATCATTTTCTTTTAATGTGCATAGTCATGCTATTAGGAAATGGATATATTATCCAACAGAATGATTATAAATTGCATTTATTTGAAATGATCTCCCGTTATCACTCGGTAAATGTATCACTTGGCCTAGACAACGTAAATAGTATTAACAATAGAGACGGAATTCCGTGAGAATCAAGTCCAAGAACGACTCAGCTCGAAGCATTCCTTTTTATGAGAATCTGATCCAGGTCCGTCATGTATTTCCATCGACAGGAATGTTAACATCTGCTCAGTCATTTCGACTTTACATACCATACATAATGAAATGCAATGTGCGGTTTGCAAAGGAACATTATACTTAAAATCTGCAATTCGTTCTACATCTTTCTGTCTACCTGGCCTTAACTCGATATCATTTTGAATGGAAGTATATCGTCTGCTCTTGTTCATTATGGAGTCAGTAGGTGATGTTGAACATTGTAACTAGATGAATATTTACCTTATATCAGTATATCGATCCTTAGTCATTTAGTAACTTTGCAGCGGCTCTATCTTCATCATTTGTATTATCCTCTCAAAACGATGGGCGCCATCAGTCAACAAAAAAACAATCTAACACAAAAGAGAGCCTTGGTGGCGGCACTTGCGTCGTTGTCATTTGATTGTGTGTGAGTGGGGGCTATTGTTCATCTAAGATGTCTGTTTGCTTCAATTTAACGATAAACATTTCATTAAAGTCTTTCTTTTGAAGACAGGTTCTGTAATGGAAATATTTGCCTAGATGCGTACTCACCGAGTTAATTATTGCGCTATTATTGGATAACAGATTTTACAAGTACACAGATATACTGACCAGTTTGACAGCAGAGAGGTTGTCAAGGACAATTCCTCCTGAAGTCCCGTCTCTATCAAATTTGAACTCTACTAAAATTGATTTTTTATTTATTTATAAAAAAAAACACTGCTTCTTTTTTCAACGATTGCATTTTGTAAATGTTTCTATTCAAACGAATCCAAAATGCAATTTTGTGTCGATTTGTACATAAGGTTAGATTTTGTTGATTTATAGATTAGATTAAATGATCAGCAATAACCAAGCTTAAGCCTTCCAGGTGACTAAAGGATTAAATAGAGCACTGAGATTAATTGTGTAATGAATCTTTCTGACCAGTTCCCTCGTCTTTGTTGTCTTTGTCGCTATATTCGCTTCCCTTATACCTTACATATTCGATAACCTTCAGAGAATGTCCGAGTCGACCATTTATTCTATCCACAGGAAGTATGTTATCCCTTTACCTGTCATATCAAATGTCTATCTTGAAAATTTTCGAACTCTGAACTGTCAATTTTAGCTGTGGTTGTTTTTGTTGCAACGTCTCGGCCTCCCTCAAATATCACAATCGATGAACCTCTGAAAATGTCAGACTTGACACTTTATCTAATCTGCAGGAAGTATGTTGTTCTCATTCCTTTATCTGTCATGTCCAATGTCTTCCTTGGACATTTTAGAACTTATGTCAACCTTTCGTGACGATGTCACTCTGCCTATTCATTCAATCGGTGTATATTTATATACTGCTTGACTCATAGATTGAACTCTCGACTAACTGTATTTCGTCTCAGAATTTTTAACAAGAATTAAGATTAAGTTCCACCGTTTAGATTTATTGCTATCCAAGCCGTCGGATCAATACTCACTGCAGTCAGAACATCGTTGTGCTTGCAAAGTAAGTGTTACTCCAAGGGATAAATATTAAAGATTTAAAGCCACTATAAGCAATGCATTACATTTTCAAACACCTCTACCATGTTTTTTCAATGTCTCGACAATTTTGCTGGGATTATAATTGAATATCTTGACAGTACATTGAAATGTAATACTCTTCCAACGACTTGCTTTAAAGCAGTATATTTCAGCTTAGAATAAAAGTTATTGATTGAAATAAGAACCCTCAGAATCTACACATTTTTGCCAACTAGAAACGAGTCCATTCATCCTGGAAGCATAGACGTTTGAGTTTGGAACCTATGAAATCTTCGAAGGTATTTTGAGCTGCTACTCGTTGTTGCAGACCTACCCTTGCAGGAAGTGGCTGAAATGCCTGAAAAAGTGGTAGTTGGTTGGAGAGATCTGGTGAGTGAACTGGGCTACGTTGAGTTTGGTAACATAATGTGTTCAATCTTGAGTGTCATTGGGTTGGGTGTTTTCATGGAGAAGAATCGGTCCTTTTTGATTGGCCAGCATTGGACGTAAACGTTGCATTTGTGGCAATACTTCTTTGCCATGATTCGGCAGGATTCGGAAAGTTATAGTGGATGATTCCGCCAGCCAATCACCAAACAATGATTATAAGTGACCTTTTGATGCAGGTTTGGATTGGGAAAGTGTTTCGGTATTTCACCTTTGTCACAATGTGATTGTTTTTGTTGCACAAGAGAAGCATAGAGCAGACTGATTTTTGTTCAATTAGTGCGGCACCCATTTGTCGAGATTTTTTTACAATGGTCAAGCGATGGTTAACGTTTAGTTCTCCCCTGAGCTGTTTTGCATGGATATCTCACAAAATGGCTCTCAATTGGATGTCACCCACGACCCTTTTCATCGTCAAGGCTCTTGTCTCTGTTTTGAAATTTGGAGAACTGACGTTGAGCTGTGCGTTTGTATACGGTCCTCTGACTAAATACTTGGTTGTTTTTACGACTAATTTCCGCTGTTTTACGTCCCATCTTAAACTCATACAACAGAATTACTCGAATTAGTTTTTTTTCCATTCTCGATTTGACAGCATCAAGCCTGAATAGATATTGGAAAGCAGACGTTCAGCTTAATGAAATACAGCGAAATTCACGCTCCAAAATGTTATATTCCATGAACATAGATAAATAAATTGTCTCCCAAATAAGCATCAAAGTTAAAGATAACAAAAAACGTAATTATTCTTGTAACAACCTAATATGACCGTTTGAAATGGAAAACATTTTGTCATTTGTATTTTGTTTTTTTATCGCTTTGTTTTATTTTTTGCTGGTGTTTCTCCGAAAATGTTGATCAAATCCAGCCAATCGTACGGTGTATTAATTTAATATCAAATATACACAACAGGAATAAAATATAATCTTCCTTTAAAAATGTGTGTGTGAATGAAAATGAGACACTTAATACTGGAAAGAATTCAAAAACGTGAAAAGAGGATTAAAACCATTTCTAAAGAGCCTACATGACTCGTGTCTCCCAACAATATAGTGAGTGCAGTATATGCAGCAGATTTACTCTCATAAGAAATCCAGGAAAACGAATCAGGAATATTTTCATATTGATAAATTGCCAGATCTGCACGGATAGCCTGACGCACCTTTTTTTAACGTTTTTCGGTGTTGGACTCGTCGAAGGTCGTCTAGAACGATCATTGTCTCCTTCGGACGTTCGTCTCTCCTTGAAACACAGAAAACCTTTGGGACATAGCATTGTCACCCGATGTAACCGGGGAATTTCTGCAACCGTTTCGTTGATCTTAACACAGACCTTGCTGCTGGTCCCTCGCTCCATCAGATCCGCCATTGCAAATCAACAAAGCCACCTGATGAGAAGATACAAAAATAACCATAATTCAGCCACGCATACGGCCGTCGGTACACTGATGCACAAAGGGTACTGCTGGCTCCACCTAGAAATAGAAGGCCGAACTACATGCGTAAACATTTCGGCTAACTCGCATATTAGAGAGATTAGGGTACCGAGACGTCAACAGTGAGTGTTTATATGATTTTCTCAGTGTGCGTGCGTACGACGAAATATAGTAGATAGAATTTTAAAAAACGATTGAAAATTCTTGAAGAAAATGAATAGTTTTTATTTTAAATCATCAGAAAGTAAGCATTCAACAATTCTTTGTCCCTTACATGTTAGCTATTAGATAGAAATATCGATCCTCATGAATAATTTTTAAAGGTTTAATAATTATCTGCAATGAAATTATACGATCAAATCCGAATCTTGTCAGTGAACATCGTAGTACAAAAGGAAGATAGATGACCCCGCTGTATTTTGTGTTTCGTTATTCTACACGATCAGTAATATGACACAAATTTACATCCATGCTATCCATCGTTTAGTACCAAAGCAGGAAATGACAAAAGTGAGAGAAGTTAAACCACTGATCGAATATTTTTCTTACATGAGTGTTGCGTCCATTAAATATCTATTCACGACTGAACCACAGATTGTGATAAAAGTATCACATTCGGAAGCAAACCATATTAAAACATTCTGAATCCAAAAAAGAAGGAGACAAGTGATCAGACAAATGATATGCGGTAAAATAATTGGCTCTCTAGCACAGGGGTAATCTGGCGTCTCTCCATAGATCTCACTCCTTGATCATGAAGCTCTCGCACAACAGGCTCAAACTATTCTATTTACTGATTCAAGCTGGGTCTCTAGGCATGAATTGAAATACTGTCAGCACAATCTTTGCAAGACTTATAGCCTTCAAGCGACAACATGTGGATTTGTGCAGCATAATTGCACTGCTTAACCTGATCTCCTGTAGCAGTCTTTACTTGCTCTAGATCTCTTTCAAGTATTTCCACACGGGTCATACTACTTTACTAGTCTCAACTAATCCATACCTAGAATGAATTGTGAGCAAAGCTGATTTCCAACACAGAAATAATCTTCAAGGTCTCTTGCTCAGATATGATAAAATATTTACTGTTTAGAAAACAGGACACAATAAGCTTTAAGAGATGGGAGTTGTGTTTGAGATTTCTCCATCACCCTGAAGGATGTAACCTGAATATCTTGATTTTTTACCATAGTATCACTCGGATATTTCCTTAAATCTTTCTCTTCGATGAATGCTTGATACTACTGAAATATGTAGTGCCCCTGTATTATTGAATCTGCCATGACAGTATTAGTGTCCTGGGTGACCAGCTGTACCCCATATCTTGAGAAGTATTCAACACAGCCTTTACATCTTCCTGAAGTCTGGGGGACTATTTCATTGATACTTTGTGGAGTCATCATCACTGAACAAAGTTTAATACTCTTCAAGCATTCTCACTACTTCCAGACCAGCCATCACCCACCTCTAAATTGCCTGTGGACTGTCAAAGAGGCAGACAGCATCTCCCAAACCTTTGATTACTTCATTCATCTTCTCCTGGAGTTCCTATGACAACTGAACTGAATATATTGGATGATTCATGAAGAACAAAATGACCCTCGATGATCATCTTTTCTAGTCATAATCTGGTCATCTCATGTATATGCAAAGGCAATCACCTGGAGTTGAAGATGGAACCCAGGGAACAGCTGCACAGCAACCTTCTAAGGAACATAGAGGCGTATTTTACACTTGCCAGTTCTAATGGAGTCAACATACTGAAACATGAGGAGTTCAAGCTCAAGCATACTGATCCAGTCCTTAAATTGTAGTTGTTCATTGCTTCCATACTTACACTAAAGGTGGGGTTGTCAGATTTGGTTTAATATATACAAATACATACAGAATGCTCGGTCAGATGTAGTTACTTCTGCCTGCTGTCCACATTGAAGGTTTATAGCAATAACTTAGGTGAGTGTTTTGTATCAGTTTATTTTGGATAAGATTTGGATGATGGGATAAACTGAAAATCGTACTGAAATATTATGTGGGGTACATAATAATATTTCAACTGAATCTTAGCCATTTCTTCTTTTTCTCACGTGGAATCATATTAGTTGATGAAGCCCGAAATAAACATGAATTTGTCGGTTTTCTGTTCTTGTGCTCTGAAGATTGAAACGAACTGTTCAAGCTTTACTTTTGAATAAATATGATTGAGTTAGGGTGTGAGAAAGTCATTTGCTACTTCATGAAATATATATTCACGGACAAATCCTTGCTTCAATACACTCAGTAAAGCAATTGTAGCAAATGCTCCAGAAGAGAAATTTGTCAGAAGATAATTTGTACAATTACACGTCTGCGTAACTTTAGTTGGTACTTTAGGTACAAAAGTACCTCGAAAATCAAGATTCAGTTTGTTTTTTTTTCGGTTTTGTGGAACAGATATCAAAATAGAAATTGGTTAAATATCATTTCGGAGAGTATTTCACAACAGTAAGGAGTCAAGAAGGAATTCAGAGGGCTCATAAAAATAGTAGTTTTCCAATTGAAGTTCGATGTTCGTTGGCGGAGTGGAATCAAGTTCAACGTGGACAGAAATACGCAAAGACACAGAACTTATTTACAAGTCTCTCAAGTCTGTCTAACAAAACCAGAACATACTTTTCTCATGAACGGTTTAACAGGATGTGATGAAATATTCTTTCTACTCTTTACCAGGTTTGACAATTGCGGGGGAAGATATAGATATTGAAAGATGATCTCATGCCTCATTATCTCTATTTGCGTTTCTCACCCCATGGGCAACTATCACAGAGTTCTTGTTTTTATAAGGATCTTTTCCCATTGTCCTCTTTTAAAAGTCGTTGGGCCCGTTTGTCTATTCATTTGACGTCACAGATGCGATAGCATCGCAGAATTTGGATTAGATTCCCCCGTTTTCACCAGTTTTTATTTTATTTATGTTTTTGTGTTTCCGGCGTTTGAAAGTCTGGTATTTGAATCTGGGTCTTCGATCTGATATCAGCCGGAAATAATGATTTAGAAAATGATAATGTTGAATTTTTACTATTTCCTTGTCTTGATTTCTAAAAACTCAGAGTACATCCCAGTAATTGTAAATCGAAAAGGCCTTGTAATTTATAACTATGTACATATTCCTGGTTTCTCGAAGATCAAACAAAGTAAACGATCAAAATATATCAATAGTTCAATAAAGAAATTGTATCTGCAATGTTAACAAATATACCATTTATTGATATTTATATAAGATTGATTTTGGATCCTTTAATTTCGGTTGTATTTTCAATAAAGTGTCGTATGGTGTTTCACCTTGAACATGCTTGTATATTGCATGTAAAGTATACTTTGAAATGATCTGTTGGACCTTGCTATCCTAATTTATACGCTTAAATCTTCCATACTTCAGGGGACAATAGACAGCCTATACGAAAATGGCATTGCAATAATCAGACTTCATTAGGATACAAACAAGATAAATATTGGAATAGGTGTAAGACAAGGGGATATGATATCACCGAGATCATTTACAGCGAGCCTTTAAGATACTTTTCGGGAAACAGACTGAGAAAGCATAGAAGTAAACATAAACTGAGTATATTCCAACCATTTTATGTTTTCTGATCGCATTGCATTAATTTCAGAAATATCTTTCCGTAATAATAAAGTATATAATTTACAAAATATATTGAACGTTCTAAATAGAGGAAGGCAGACATAGGGCTAAGAATAAACAGAATGAAGACAGAAGTAATGTTTATCAGTAAGGTCAAAAAACACAAGAACAGAGGACGAAGAATTAGAAGAGGTTAAGGAATACGATACGATAAGGTGATAAAAGAAACCACGGAAACAAAATAAAATGACGCATAACAACTATTTAGAAAACATTTTGTATGAGAAAAGGCACACTGAAAAGCGACATACCAATATGCCTGAAACGTTGAGTGAACAATGAAAGCTTAAAACCAACTATGATGTGCGGATGCTCGACTTGGAAACTAATGTATTATTTCAAACACAAGCACACACCAGTATGTAGTTTATTCTTAAATGAAAAGGTGAGTGATTATATTAATACTAGTAAATACCATTGGAAAATTCCAAGATATATTCGAATTTCTACGAAAGATTTTGAGAAAGAAACTAATGAATTGTTCCAAATGTTAGAAGGATAGATTTTTATCAACAAAATGGTTCCCTTTGGGTGGTAAAGTCCACTTTCACGGAAAGAGAAACAGAAAGATCACCTTGTTCATTATTATAATTGATGCTTGGCTTCGTTTGGCAAAAGGCCATATCAGTAATGTACTTAATAATGACGGAAGTTATTATAAATAGCTCGTGAGGCAACTTGCGATCCACTAAAATCATTGATTGATTGATTGATTGAGATTATCCACAGTTTGATTCCTTGAAGAAATACTGGTTTTAGTATCATAACCCTAATACACACACACACGCCACAATTTATTTAGTGAAAAAAGGCGTCTTTGGAACCAAAAAAAACTGCTAGCCAGCTAACAAGCGATTCTGCACGAACGACTAAGAGACAGACGGATAGACAGATAGGCAGAACGTCCATGCGATTGGCCGGGGGTCGCAAATATAACCTCATCTCTTTACAACCCTGCACTGCTTGAGATAATTATCTCTGACATTCAGCGAGGCCGTATTCTAATTACATGAATGAACATGAGATTCCAATACCTTTCAATTCCAACCACTCGACAATCCCGTCTCTTTTTCTTCCAGACCAAAGGAACCACGTCAGACCAACATGGCTTCAGCAACCCGCTGAGATCCAACAGAAAGCTCAACCAGCTCTCACTTCTTCGCTTATAACCAGCACCTTACGCAATACGTTCTCATTTTTCTTTCTCTTTGCTGCTCTCTCCTTTTGATTTATTTCTCTCCTTTTTCATTTCCACCCATTCCTATATTTTCTCTTACTCTTTTCCAATTTATCTACCCTTTTTTTCTCCTTTTTCTTCTTTCCTTTTACATTCTCACTTTCATTTGTCTCTCTTATTTGATTATACTCTTTTCTGTTTTTCTCTCCCTTCCATTTGACAGCCTTTTTATTATGTTTTTTTTTTTACACTATTATTTTTTTCTCCGTCCTTTTCGTTCCTTTTGTCCTTCTTGGTTCTTTTTTCTTTCCCTTCTCTTACAGCCGCCATATTTTTTTCTTCCTTTCATTTTCGTCCATTTTATCCCAAATCTGCTTTTTTCTTCTTGTTTTTCTTCATCTCCTCACCGACTCAGCACTCGATTGGCAATCTCTATGGCCGATCCTTCGAGTGAACAAAAATCGCAAGTGGGGAAGAGAAGGCGGCGCAGCAATGAGTGGAATCACAACTGGAATTGACGTCCCAAACAAAGGAGCGTTCCTTCTCTCCAACCTTAATTAATTTTTCCGCTCTTCTTGTGTTTAGTGCGTAGTCCTTAGTCCGGAGGAGGAGAAAATGGAAAGTTGAGTTAGTGACGTCACAGAGTTTAGTTTCCGACAACAACAATCATTTTTCCTCCCTTTCTTTATATTTACTTGCAGTTTAAGATTTAATATTGCTTCCCTTTTATTTTATTTTTGGGGGGGGGGGATGGGGGCATGTGTGTGGGCGCTCTCTGGTGTCCTGTTGTCAATTGATAGAAAAAGGAAAAGGATTTTGAATAACCAAATGATTTCTTCAGATGATGAGTTATAAACCTACAAGTTTGTTTAGTCTTCTATTGATCTATGTAAATATAAAGAAAGGTTATTCAATGGCAATATGAATATACTTGTTAGTATGACTTTTACTCGTCACACATTATTCCAATCGGTAAGGGCAATAAATGTGAAACTTTTGTGCATATGACAATAGATCGTGACGATGTCAACTTGGGTTTTCTTTTTCTTTGTTGAAGTTTTTCAAACTCCAAATTTGAAGTCATGTGTTTTTCGCTTTAATTAACGATGTTCTCGATTTAGGCCATCATCAAATTTTAGATAGGTTTGTGTTTATTCTCACACAAAATTTGAAAATTCTTTCCAACTGAGAGATGAAGAGAATGTGCGTGTGTGCTTATATGTATATATATATATATATATATATATATATATATATATATATATATATATATATATATAAGCACACATGCATATTCAGACACACACACACACACACATATATATATATATATATATATATATGTGTGTGTGTGTGTGTGTCTGAATGCACGCGTGAATAAAATCATTAGATTGATGCAAAACTTCCGCACATATGTTTTTAACTATATATCTATCCATAATGTCATTGTTAAGCCATCAAAATCTTTCCCTGGCTTTCTTTTACCTTACGTTACCTTTCAACTAAATTGTGCATTTTATCTATAAAATGAGGATTAGGGTTTTAAATCGAAGCAGTCTGAAGATAAAAGCTCCGGATAATACGTTGTATCTAAAAAGGACTTCACACCTGGTCCCGTGATCATTTTCTGCGCTGCATTAGCAACGGATAGACAGGTGTTTTCATGTAGCAAAACCATCAGTCAAATTCTTTGGTCAAGAAAAAGGTCTACATTCAAACGGGACATTGCTTATTATAGCCTTGAGCAATTACAGCATTTTATTTCGAAACGAACAGAGAAGAACTTGTTCTTTAATAGATTTTGTTTAGGTTGAGATATATCATCTGCAAGCTGGCACGGCTGATTTCTAAACGTCTGACTTCGTAAACCACTATAGGTAAGCGAGGTTGAAACTTTTCTTTCAAAGGTAACTGTAATTGTTTTCGTCTCAGATTGATTTGTAGTAATTGATAAGTAATTGAATTGGCCTCAGACAGAGGGAAAAACAAACAGTTGAGATTCTCTAATCTTAGCTTATTAGTTATTTGCTGTAACTTACTTTAGGTACAGGGCCTTAAGAAGGGGGAAGATAGTGAGGATCAAACTCTTACAGTCTTAACGCTCTTGCTAGCTTGCTAACTATGGTTCCACCTTGAGGTTGCCTTAAATGGATATGCATCGAATGCTTACGTCTCTGTGCGTATGTTAAAGTCTTGGAAAATTCTACCTTGATCTTGACATGAGAAGTGCATTGAAGATTACTTTTATAAAAATCTAGATGAACATAAATAAAACGATAAATCCTTTAAAAATCTAGATCGTGCGTACAAAGAACAGATTAGCCGACTTAAATAAGTGTATCTTCTTTAGGAACTATTTTTTCATGTTTATGATTCTTTCTCTTTCTTTTTGTTACTCTTCCAAAGAGATGATACATATTCTGACTAAAATGGCTGGCATCGTAGCGAAATGCACGAAAATAGATACTGCACTTGATATCATTTCTCATCGATACTGACCTGATAGCAGCAAAGTTTGAAGGTCTATTTAAGGTTTCATGTTTTAAATGCTTCCTCACAGTGAATACTCTACTGTTATAGTATCTGAAACTATCACAAGCTATCATGTTTGGACATCTAAATTATGCATGTTTTTTGAGGAAAGATTGTTATCTAAAATGAGCGGTTTTTCTGTGTTGGTCAATGTAAAATTATCGCATCCTGTAAACTGCTTACGATGAAATTACTGACATTTTTTACTATTGTGATATTACGTAATTACTTTTAGCTGCATTTGAAACCTGATGGTTTTTTGCATTCTATTGATGTTGAGTTATGCATCTGTGTATTTGAGCATGTCTGTGAAGGTCATTGTACGAATGAATTAAACATATTAATTTCGCAAAACTCGATAAAGTAAAAGATAGGGAGATTGTAATGCGCCAATAATCTAAGTAGGGTAGAAACTCTTTGCCTGCCTTGAATGTCAGCATTCAGAATCTTGGTTTCATACCTGAGCTGGAATATCGGCCACAGTCGAAAGTGGGAAGTATGCCAAAACTATTTCCTACAAGGAATATCCAAGAACAAAACAGAATCTACGTTCACATGCGTAAAAAAGGATCCTGTATTGTTATCTACTGGTTGTTTTTTCGAAATCATCGTACCGTTCTTTCTGAGTCGCCCAGGTCAGTTGGACACCACCAACAAGATCAGGTACAAATATAATGCAAGGCTAAGCTTGATCGCTTGTGTCCCAGGAAACATAAAACTCAATGATCTGTAAAAAGACAGTAATAGAATTAAGAACCCTGAAGCTAATATTGAGATTCAATCGATCTTCTCGTGTACTTGAAAGCCTGTCCGCATATTCTGCTATGAATGAATGATAGTAATATCTCTATGGTCGGTTAGGCATCATTAACAACATAGGTTTTTAATGTTTTTCAAAGGCCATTTTCGTAAAAGAGGCATATAGAAACTATAGACTGTTTTTGTTTAATAGCTGACGTGGAAATAGTGTTTTTATAGACGTGACGCTAAGAGACACTGGCATTCTAGTGTATTTGTTTAATGGTTGACATGAAGGTAGTGTTATTGAGAAATATTGATTTTCATTAGATTTCTCAACAACTGCTAACACAAACAGTTTCAAATTCGACACTACAATGCATTGTCTACTGAATTATATATCTATCGGATGTTCACCCCGTATTATCGCCAGTTCTTGACATACAGACACAGATTTCTTTAATCGTTGTAAAAAAAAAGGGCTGCTGTATCTTCACTGTCATGTTTATCATACCATATTCGTCTGCTTTTCTTCAAATATGAATCAGAATATATCTTAATGTTCCTTTCATTTTGATCAGTTATCTGATATCCAAGATAATAACAGCCATTAATTTAGAAAACAAAAGTGGATATGCGTTGAGGGAGACGTTCAATGTGAAAACTGACGAGAAAAAGATCAGAGTAAAACAACATAAGGATGGTATCAAAAAGAATAATCAAATTAATATCACAAAAAATATGTTTTATATAATCATATCCAGTTAATGATTCAGAATTTAAATCGTAGGACGTAATAAAAATTAAAATAAAATGAGACCTTCAACATGCTATATATTTTGCATTGATGCGTTTTTGTAGCATTTCTTTCTCAATTCTGCAAGTGCTATTCTGTAGTGTTATTCGAATAGACGCTGCTATTGGAGCATTCTAAGTGAATCATTGTACCCTCATTGTTTGATGTTATGCTTCTGCCTGGAATAGCGTTTTTAAACCGTCTTCAAGTTCCGTAATCTTGGCAGAAGTACATTGCAGCTTTTGAATAGTTTACTCGCTTTTAAACATTAATTTGTAAGAATCGATGCAAAGTACTCAATTTATGTATCGTGAATACATACACGGACAAAATGTAAATACTCAGCGAACTGGATATTTTCTTTGCAGTTGTTTGCACACAGCTACACATTGAAACGTGTGTTGAGGCGATACTAACAACCTTAGTGACATTGACCTAACAGAAAGGTCTACTTTTCATGCTTTTACCAATGACATTGAAACAAAATGAAAAAAAACAATCAAATGAAAATCGATTGTGGCCAGGTATGATTTCTTTTCTCAGGATACGCATCGATTTCGGGACAATGGCAAATATGAAATGAGGGAAAAAGGAATGGGCAAAATAATAAGGGTCAAATGAATAAAAACAAGAAACATTTCAATGGTATTTGATTCAAACAAGAAATGCTCGAAGTGTTTCAGGTTTCCTTAATCATCCTATTCTGATGCATGTCCCTCTTCCACGCAGCATTCTATGAAGTTTGAATTGGTTTTCTCCCAAGTTATCTTTATCTCTTCATGTCTTGCGAACTGTCAATCTCCAACTTTCGGTATTTGATAGACTTTTAATGCACATACATACGCACGAGTATGGACACACGCACTCATTCACCTGAACTCCAATGGATATATATATATATATATATATATATATATATATATATATATATATATATACACGTTTGTTTTTATAGAAATTTATCAAGATTTATCTTTGTATGAATAAGTTTATTTTCCTTTGAAGTTTTATTTTCTTTGTAGATGTGTTCATTTAGATTGTGTGTGTGTTTAATCAATAGATGCTAACAGAAATAGCGTTACTGCATGTGTAAAAAAAAAATATACAAAATTGTTTTTGTCTATCTTCTGAAGTTTTCAAAAGAAACAAACATTTTCTTTTATATTTACAAGTCTTGAAAATCAGACGGGACTTCTGTGTTAGAACAGAACTGCATATTTGGAAGTGTTGATTACATGTTTTTGCGTGTGTTTGATCATCTAAATAAACATACGTTGTGATTTCACGTCACGGGTCATTTTCTAATGTTTTAGCAAAGTGACACGTAACAATTAGAAGCCAGTTTAATCAGGACTGCCAACAAGAGGGTGAATCAGCTAATGGAATTAGTATATGGGTCCACTAGTATTTGGCCTCCAGTGTCAGTCTGATCCTCTTTTACTTACGTGTATGCAGTGAGACTTTTCTTTGTCGCATTTTCCCGGTCGCACTTTTCTGCCAGTAATATCTAACCCTGCATTTTCCCGTTCAAACATTTTCCCGGTCAAGGAGGTTACACGCTGCATGCTTCCAATGTGCATACACAAACACACGCATACACATGTATGCACGCATGAAAATAGACACATACGCATACACACACTCAAATACACGCTTACACACACCTGTATGCGGATATACGCACACTATCCCGTGCAGACACATCCATGAATGAACTTACACGCACAGTAACAAACGCACTCACATACATGGATGCACAAGCACGAATACACACGCACATATACACATGCATATGCACACAAAGGTGCGTAAACATACACAAGTGCACAGTTTACTAAAATACGAAAGCATATACACATGCAGGTATACACACACGCATACACACACACAAGCATTAACACATGTACACACGTACGTTCACATACACACAGTAACGCACAAACATACACACATGCACATACACATGGTCTAAATCATGCACGCAAATACCGCCACAAACACATATACGCACACTGACATAAGCACACACACATGTACGCACTAACATGCATACTACCACATACACGCGTATGCATGCCCACACATACACACACGCACACAAGCATACACTAACTGACACACGAACATGCATGCGTTTACTTGCGCACATATACATGCAATAACATACATGTACGAACATACTCACGCCCTATCAAACGCACACACAGACATGCACGTTTCACATATTGGTTTAATATAGTCAGGAAAGAGAGGAAATATGTGGCAGGTAACCTGTCTGACCGGGAAAATGCAAGGCGGAATATTACTGATGGTAAAGCACAACCAGGAAAATGCGACCGGAAAATGTCATGAAACCTATGTATGCGTGTATATTTGGTACCCAAGTATGTGTTCCTAGCTGCACGCAGACACACGCAGACACACACACACACACACATGCACACAGTCAACAGCCATTCTCATTACCAACGACCATCGATACCAGCCATAACTAGCGAATGACCTGAGAGTGAAGACCTGATAGCGAGAGAGATGTGGTCATGGGCAGAGCTCGGCCGACCAGTCCATGATTATCCTGCCCTTCTGTCCAACAATTCCGGCCGGTCGACTGCAAGTCAGTTCGTTGTCGCCATCTTTCCCGCTTTTGACTTCGTAGACTGGAGCTGAGATCAAAATGGCGTATTGGGTCTATCTGCGTTATGGAAATGCTGATGCCTGAATTACACATATTACATTGGCCTCATCGACTCAGAGTGACTGGGGGGGCAGTAGGGAATGGATTCGAGAATGAAAGAACGAATAAAGAGCGCAGAGATAGAGAAAATAGAGGACAAGGGCAATAGTTGGAGTACAAAAATAGAAAGAAAGAAGAAATAGAGAAAGGAAGAAAGAGAAAGAAGGCTTGAAAAGAGATGAGACATAAAAGGAAGAAGAAACGTTCGGCATAACAAAGTGAAGGATTAGAAAGGAGGGAATCGATCCAGAGAAATTAAGAAATCGAGAACAAAAGGCTAAAGCTAGGAATGTAGAAGAGGATAACGGATCACAGAGATGAAAAGACGTTGGAGGTAATTAATGAAAAGAGAAAAATTATAGATCATGGAGGGAATTGAGAAGAGAATGAAATAAAGAAACAGTAATGATTGTAAATTGATGATTTGGAAGGATGAAAGGGAAGAGAGACAGATATATTAAACAGGAGATGAAATGAGGAAGAAAGACAAAAATTGAGGAGGAAAGAGATGATGGTTGTGATATGACAATAGAGAGGAATGAAGAAAGAACAGAAATGAAAAAGGGCAGGTGAAAGGAGATGAGGTAAGAAAATGAAATATGTGAAAAGCAGGGTGACTAAAAAGGCCAAGACAGGAAGTAGGATAAAAAAAAAGTTATACGTAAAATAAAGAATTAAGAGTGAATAAAGCATGAGAAGGAAAGGTCGAAAAAGATCGAGCGAATTAGGAAGAAATTGATAGAAGGATAGAAGGAATGAATAAAGATAGATATTTGTGCACCCGAAGAGAACAAATAAGGTAACATGGATTCCTAGATCAAATGATGACAAATGAAAGAAGGAAATACGTAGGAAGAAAAGGTGGAACAGGCAAAAGACAAAAGAAATAGAACAGAGCAAGAGAAGTAGAAAGGTTTATGCATGTACACGGGGGATAACTATGAATGGACAGAATGTCGCTTGGTCGGAAAACAAAGTGATTGTATGGAAGTACAGACAATGAGCGATGTTCCAATCACTCGAGATACCGTGTTCAATCTCCAGCGCAGTTAGCAACTGTAATAGAAGGGCGTGCTCATATGTGGGTGGAAATCAGTTGTCCAGCCGACTATCACCCTAAGATCGGTAAGCCGACGTCATGGAGATGAAGCGGTAGTATCAAGATTGGATGCAGATATATCATGAGATAGTCATCTTGATTTCCTTTGAATTTAATACTGTCCATCGATTAGAGCTGAATATTTATAACAAATCAAGAGAGAGATAAGAGTCAAGGATGAACACAGGTAGACTGGATTGTTGGATCGTTAACATATTCAAATTTCCTCAAAAAGTCCCTAAGTTTCGCTAATATAATGAAATGAAAATTATCACTGATGAGCCAAAACATTATGACCATCTGCCTATTAAGGTCCTTAGTGTGTGATCTGATCAGGCATGGAATTTATAAGACCTCTAAAGATTTCTTCTTGGATCTTGTGCCAGGATTGAGATCTGGGGAGTTTGGCAGCTTGGGCAAAACATGTTTCTGAAACCAATCTCGTACAGCTCGTCGGCGTTTGGTGATTTTTTTTATCCTCTGATCTTTGCTGATTGGCATCCAATTTTCTATCTTCTTGTCTATAACTTTTATATTAAGCGCATCAAAATAAAGTATTCGGGACTGGCTTGCCTCTTCATATGCCCCTGAACCTGATAAGCGTAGTTGTTATGAGACAATAGCAGTCATTTTTGCAACAAGTTTCTGGTCAAAATATTTTGGTTTTGGTTCATCAGTGTATTCTGACCAACATTCTCGTCCGGGTTTTTACATTGACAATGTTTCGGTCGTTATACCCTCCGGCTTCCCTCGGGTGCCCATCGTATTTGGTAACTATTTAGGGGTTTAGAACCAAACCCTTCGATTTATCCTCACTCTATGCTCGGGGATAACTTTTACCATTGAAATCTTTCAAAACCAAATGATCACATGGGCATCGTTTTCACAATACTACAACCGGAGTTACTTAATCCTTAAATATCATCAACTGCATCTTCCCCACCCCATGCCAATTTTGTTTTTAGTTTGTGTGTGTGTGTGTGTGTGTGTGTGGTTACAAATCTACTAACTGTTATCGATTAAATTCTAGGTGAACAGATTCATATACAATATTTAGGATTAGTTTGGCAATGTACAAGGCCACAGGATCAATCATATTTTCTGTTAGTCCAATTATTTTGAATTCAAAGTATTATAATGAAAAACAGCAACTTTTTATGATTGTGATTTGAATTTGTGAAAATTTAATACAAATTTCAAACGATATGGTGATATTCTTACGATTTGATCATGAACCAGCCTCCTATCAAGTGACATTTCCTTTTTCTTTTTGTTGATTCTATCAAAACTCATTTTTTGCGTTTACTTCGTTCATTCAATGAAGATTGTTTTCTTTTTTCAGATGAGAATTTTAATATTTTATTGTATTTTATTTGATCTTGTGAACCATATACTGCAAAGTCGTTCATCTTTATCTGCTTCACTGCCACAAACACATAAAGATATGTTCCGTGCCTCAATCAATGCCTATTTTTATATAATTTATGTATTTTGTCATCTTGTATTTTAAGGAACGTTTTATTTACGTGCTTAATCTCTTAAATTTAATAGGGAAATTTTGTTTGTGTCAAGAATATCCTATTTTTAATCAAAAGAATTTATTTTTGATGCTTTTTAATTAATCATACCAATCGATTTCCTCAGTTACAATTGAACGTCTTTTTCCAATTAATGAATCTGTTCGTCTTATTCCACAAAAGAACAGCCGATTTGTTACAGGAATAGAAATATTGTTACTATTACAATATTTCTGCCCTTCTTTCTCTTCTCTTCTGTTTACTTTCTCTTCAAGTAACAGAAAACGGACGATGACTGGAAATTGCGACTTTCTTAGTTTCATCAGAAGCTTCATGTTCACCAGCTGAAATATTTGAGTGCACAACGTATAAGGTACAAATTGTGTCTCAGATTGTCAACGTTCTCGATTCGCTGCAGTACTAACTGTTTATTAATGTTTTCTGTAACCCTTGTTTCTCCCCTTTAAAATACCTTCTAGTAAATGAAAACGTTATGTTATAAGAACGTTATGTTATAAGAGCCTGCTCAGGCAAGGGATCATTATCAAGTATAGTCACAACAAAATGAGCAACGGCTTAGCATAAATGACCATATGCTTCTCATTTTTTGCTTTCAATTTTTAGGTAACAATAATACTTTTCCTTTCATTAGTAATTTTTATTTTGATTGGATTTTTCATCAGACGTTTCTCGTCAACATGTCCATTTTAGATACGTTATGAATAGTTATTGTTAAAATGACAAATCAGTTTTAGCAGATGGGAAATTATGGGTAGGATGCTTTTGCACAATTCCACGACTGCGTTGCAACCAGTTCGTCTTCATGAAATTGTTTGTGAATCACCGTTCTCACAAATTATATTCCTTCAGTTTTTAAGTTGATCTGTATCATGTATGTACCACTCGAGCAGGCGGCACCAATCGAGCTAAAGGGCTTAAACTTGATCATTTATCCATTATGTCTTGAAAAAACTTTTTTTGTTTTTTTGACCCATCCCGGATAGGTTCTTAGTAGCCTATTCTATTCATGATGTAAGTTTATGCTAAATTGGTCCCTTAGTTTGTGTCCAGCAGTATTCATACTTGTTTTTTTTTAAATCAAGACTGTGTTTTAGTGATTACTACCCAACAAAAAGCGAGATAAGTAATCTATGGATCACCCCTAACGCAACATGCTGTTAAAAGACTTCAGTCACTCAATTGAAACCGTCATATTGACGGTCTTTATTGTAGGACTAAGAAGATCATATATTATTATATTAGTAACTTACGATCGGCAATTTTTGCCCTGCATTATGGAAAAATCCCTTCAGGGCCAGACAGAGCCACTTTGATTGCTGTTAAATTTAATTCTGATATGAATAGATTCCATGTCTGAATCAAGTTCACCAAGATTTCTACAGCTCAACTGACCGACAGCGATTGACTCGATGGCAGTTTTGTCTTCTACAACATTTGTGTCTTAAGACTTATAGTATTTTCAGTGGTAATACAATACGATTGCAACACGTATGTGTGATTTTTATTGTCTGTCATTACATCTGAATTGGAGCGATATTGTTTTCTTCATTATCATTTCTGCCAACGAAGTTTGAAATGTATTTGGTCACGTCTTTCCGTCGATTCGTCTGTCTGTCAATACGATATCTCCGAAAGCACCCCGAAAGAACTTCGCTGAAATTTTGGTCTGTGAGTGTCAAAGACACTATTGCTTACCATAATTGTTCGAACACATAGATCCATCCACAATAACAAACTTTAATTAACATCTGATCTGATGTTAAAATATCGTAAATATGTATCATGTGTTTCTCATGCTACGGTGTCAAGTGGAGCTAAGAGTCAAATATTGATTGCTAGTTGTGGAAGCAAATTTACTACCGGTGTAACTATCAAATCACACCTTTACTAATATATTATGCGCATGTATGCATCTGTGCGCAACATCTAATTTCATGAGATGGCGATTTCCTGTCTGGTCAAATCTTACAATGAATGTAATCATGTCCCAGAAGCACTTATCAAAAGTGGTTCTGTTTTACTCAGAATTAACTTGTTGCTCGCATGACTAATTTTATGACTGTTACAATGGGCTGGGCTCAGACAGAATATTTTCATTTTAGCTAAAACAGGGAACTGCTTCATACGATGTATTTAAAAGCCCTAACAAATCAGTAAGTATTTTTAGTTGAGGATAGGATTAGACGAGAGGAAATTTTGTTGTCGGCAAATCGATCATTTAAGAAAAATTCTGGGAAGGTTAACACAAGTCATTGCAGCTCGAATGCTGAACAACGTTATCAAGCGACAGAAAAAGACAGTAATATTCACCACTACTCTATGTTGTTGATGAATGGAGTGATTTAGAGTGAATTATGTAAAAGTGATGGAATATGCTCGAGGTTGTAAAGATTCGTTGATGTACAAAGGAATATTTGGAAAAAAATTAGCAAATTTTTGATGAAAAGATAATTCCAAACGAGTAATATTAGTCTTTAAGGTATGGTTTGACAAAGAATGTGGTTTGTAGGTGCAAGGAAGAGAGAAAGGAAAAGAGAGAGAGAGAGAGAAATAAAGAGAGAGAGGGGGAAGTAGACAGAAAGAGAAAGTGCAAGGTGAGAGGAAAAAAGCAAATGGGGGAAAAACGTAAAGAAAGCAATGTAAATGCAATGAAATGATAAAAAGAGAGAAAGAAAGAGAAAAAAGGAGAAAGAAAGTGAAAAAGACAGAAAATTATAGAGAATGAAAGGACAAGCAGGGTATAGAAAACAATGGAAAGAAGGAAAAATGAATAGAGAGATGAAATATTAAAAAAGAAGGAGGAAAGCAAAAAAGGGAAAGCGAGAGATAACTAAAAAGGGTTGAAGAGTATAAAAAGATCAAAAACGAAATGAGAGAGAGAGAGAAGAAAACAAAAAAAATAAGTAATCGGCAAGATACGAAAGCGAAATAGAAAACAAAACAATCCTGAAGCGAACAGTCCAATATTATAACCAATCAGCTATACCCGACAGTTGTGATATTCGTACGAAATGATTCCTACAGACTTTATTCGTACCAGAAAGATTTAACACACAAATGCAATTGTTGATGTTTATTCATTCTTTGCTTTCCCATTACCATTGTGACAATATGATTAAAAAAACGAGAACATGGTGGGGTGGGGGGCTTTATCTTAACAGTTGTTTTAACGAAGGACTGTCATGCAAGATGGACCACCCTTCTCATCCAATCAGAGACTGTCTGGTTTTTACAGATCCGATATTCCCTAGATAGTAAGAATGGTTTTCGAATTTTATAGTGTAATGAAGTGCTATCAGTTCAAGACGTAATTAAATACATATGAATTATCTTAAGTGCTGATTCGCTACCTGAGGTACAAATAATCGATGACCTAACAGCAGGTTGTTCTAGACATGGCTTGTGGATCTAGAATGCAAACAATTTGGTTCGGATTGTTATCATTAGGATATTTATCCGATTCTTTGGCGATTATAAATATATCATATTTCATTTTAACAAAATTTTAGATTGAATATTTATGAAATAAAACCTATGAATAAAATAATAATGAAAGTGTCACACGCTTATTAGCCTGTAATAATGCTGACCGTCTATGGTTAAAGCTTTCTTGATGATACAATCCGAAACTAGGCTTCTAGGAATATAAATATTTACAAGTTTTGAAAAATGTTCAGTTTTACTCTTCATTTTGACAATTATCAAAAATAAGTGATTAACAGTTCAAGTTTGCAACATGAATTCTGACTACGTTGTATATTTCGTATGCATCGTGTCTGCAATAATTCCATTCTCCTTAAAGTGTTTTCTTCAAACATTAAACGTAGTAAGTATGACTGGTGTATTGTAGTATTCATTCTATCAGCAGCAGCAGTAGTTTTTGCGTTGATCTCAAGGAAATAAACGTCTCAAGTGTCTGCCTCGGTTTACATAATAACAATATTTGTAACTCGCCATCAAAGTTAATAATTGAAGTCATTTAAAGAAATTCCATCGAAGAATAAATATGGTCAGAGTAAATTCTATTTATGACATCACTGACATTTTTCCCTGGAAAAAATAAAATAGAGTAAAAATATCGAGAAACATCCAGATTCTTGAGAACATAGATGATATTAATAAACTCGTCCAAATAATGCCAAAAAGGTCCACAAAAGCTTTCTTCCTGAAAATGAAAGAGATATTCTTAAAAAAGGTCTGATGGATTACTGATGCCAATTTTCAAGTCTGTAGACAAAACAGTATTACCAGGAGTGCTCGGGCGCAAAAACGAACACATAAACAAACGAATATAAAAAAAGGATACAAACTTTGGCCATGATTAATGGCTCCAATTGTCCAATTTTTCTAAGACAAAACCACGAAACTATCTGTATATGATAAAACGTCTGTGACATTAATAACTATTTTAATAAATTGCCATGTAAATGCTCACCGCTAAACATTTCGTCTTGCGTGATAATATGAGTCGTGCCCCGATCTGAAATATTTTCTCCTCTTAATCAAAAATGGCCAAAAATCTTTGTTAGTTTGGAAGCTGAAGAACTGGAATTAATCACTAACAGATTCATTACTTTTAGAAGTTCTACTGATTAATAGTTGGATAAGGTAGTTATCAATTCTCTAATTCGTAACACGGGGCAAAGTAAGTGTAAGGAGTCAGGAAATCCTCCTGAGAAAAATAATCTCCTCATCACAGTTCTATTTTAACCAGTGAATATAATGGTATTGAAAGGATTGCATTGAAAGGATTTGAAAATAAAAATGTTTTTGTGTAAAGCTAGAATATAAGAGTTGCGCGTCATGAAGAATGGATGCTAAACCGAAAACCTCTGAATTCACAATTTGACGCTTAGTCTATTGTGTAATACGCCACTGTTTATCAATTCAAACACGGTAAAATTACGTGTGTTCGAGATAAATTGCGGGACAAGTTGACTCCCTTTCATTCACCAGCTACCTATCTACCTGTTCCACAGGTGAGAAGCAGTATTGGCAACTGCACTTGTGAGACTACTACCACAGAGATTGCTTTTCTCTGATTGGTGCATCATATCACCGCTGCACCCCTCACTTCAAGTGACAGTGCCTGCTTTTCCTTTGCCTCTGACTCATAACTTTATTTAACTGAACAGAGGATCGATGTAAAGTGTGCATAAGCGGAAGGGAAAGTAGGGCAAGTGATTTAATAAGGAGGGGAGCGTGAGGGATGAGCAGGGGAGGTTTGAAAGAAGTAGTAGATGGAGGTATCCGATTTTGCAGATTGATTAGCAGGATGGGTTGAGAACACGCTTAGATTATGTGACAGTAGAAGAAAAGACAGAATAGGGAATGTGGAGCGCTAGATAACGAAGTGTTGCAGGAAAAATTATTATAAAGTCGGAGCGAGGTTTTTATTTGAGAGTAAAGATAAGCAGAGAGTTGGGGGTAACCATCTTCACGTCTTTTCGGTCGAATGTAAAACCTAAACATAACATTGATTATTGGAGGAACTTTTGCAGCATTAGTCTCACTTTTATCTCAGAGGAAAGAGAAATGAGAGTTTAGGAATGCATTTCTTATCACATCGACATCTTTATAGGCAAGACTGCACAAAACATAATCGACCTTTTCATTGTCAGTTTCAGTATTTGTAAAAGACCGATATCTCAAATTTTGTAGTCATAGCTAAGTAATAGTTATCGGAAGTTTATGATTGGATGTTTTTATACGACGAGGAATGATGTTTTAGATATTATGTCTTTTCTAAGCGCTTTTGCACTAAAAGACAGGTAAGTTCAACTTGAGAATGAGATGTTCTTGTTATAATCGACAGGCAAAATTAGAAGAATTCTTAATATTTTGGCGAATATTGTTGTGAAATGATCTCAAAACGTCGAATGACAAAGATATAAGAAAAGAGCTTGTTTTTTCGTCCTCTGTAAATATATCATCAGTGATCTTCGATTAAGAGGGAAGAGTCAGTGTAATGAGAGACTGTCAATGAAAACTGTCACTAAAACTTTCAACATAGGTTTCCAGTTGGCATGTCTATCAGGCCGGCTGGATAAGGGTGTATGTATGTATCCATGTATGTATCACGCCCGAAAGGCCGCGCCAATGCGGCCAGGGGGCTGATGATCCAAACATTTACTCCTTAGTATGTCTAAAAAAATGTTTTGGGAGGCTTTTTTTTAATCGCTCCCTCTGGATAAGTCAGTGTGGGATTCAATTTGCAATGTAAGCTTATGCTTAAGATCACTTAGTTTCTGTTCGCTGTCTTAGTGATCACTGCTCAACAAAAAGTGAAAGAAGTAACTTATTCATTAGCCACCCATTTCAATTTTGTAAATGATCACCCCAACGTAGCATGCTGCCAAAAGACGCTGGCCACGTGAGGGTTTCTATCGAATGATAAACCAGACCTATGGTTCCGTTAACTCTATTTTACATTTGTTTCCTAAAAAAAAAAATGTTTGAATGGGTTCAAAGCAGTTCCGAACATCTTGACTGACTCTTTTTGCCATCAGTACGTTAAAAAGACTCGTGTCGGTTTTTGAAAGACAGGAAGAACTCCAAATACCGGAATGTCTTGTAGCCATACAGTCTTAAAAACAGAAGTCAGTCTCAGAATTAAGAGGAAAATATACAATCAAAGATTCCCTCAATGTACACTATACCAAGGGAAGATCTTTTTGTTCTACAGAAAAGTGCTATCTGTTGACTCAATCTGTACACAAGTATGAGAAAAGCAGATCAATAGAGGCTCTAAAGTAAACAAAACAATTCTTTTATTTATATAATTATTTACTCTATTTAGTTATTACAAGAAATGCCCACCATGGCTCTCCCTCTCTCTCCTTTTTCTTCCTCCATTTCTTTCTTTGTTTCTTTTCATACTTATTCTTTTCCAACTTTCTTGACGCACGTGCAACCGTAATTGACTTCAGCTATGTCTCGGCTTACAGAACTTTGGTTTCGCTTAACGGAAATTCGTTATAACGGAAGCAAAAGATTCGATGGGAAAAATCGATTATCCAATCACTTCATTGAAATGGAATGTCACTTGACACGTTGCAATTATACGTATTATCAATAAGGAGACACAAATATGAACTGCAATAAAGATGAGCGTGTGTCACCCATGTTTCTGAGAATATTTCGTCAGCGAAAAGTACGCAAAGAATAGTAAGCAGTGATTTTTAAAAAATCAAGATGACTATAGGATAATAATCCCGATACATCACCTATCTCCAGAATTAACAAAGACGGCAATTGTTACACATCCCATTTTAAAATGAACAGAGGGTTAGGGTTAGTATTTTTAGGCTTAGTAGCAGGCTCAGTATTCTTTTGTCATCAGTGGCTGTTATTTTTCAGCGGGAATGGCAGCCATTTAAAAATGAGAAAGGTAATAATAGAGTCCTATAGTCAAGGCTCTGTGGAAAAACCCTTACGAGAAAAGTAAATCAAAGGTTCGAATAGGTACATTGAAACGTTTTTGCCATTACGTGTTGATATTTTGCTTGGGAGATAACGTCAGAACCGACACAATTAGCAGCTGGTGTTGTTACACTATTACGGAACAAATGAAAGCAGGAAATTTTAAACATTTAAAACTGTATTTTTTTAAATTTAATTGCAATGGACATAATTTAGGATTAGTATTGGGATTAGAGTTAAAGGTTCGTATTAGCATTAGTGTTCAGGGTTGGGGGTTGTTTTGTAATAAATTGGAAGATCAAGCTATTATGAAATGCGTTGCGATGAAAATAATTTGATTAAATCAGATTACAATTTCTTCCATTTACAAAATTGAATGAATAGATAATAACGATTGAACTTAATAAGAATAAATGGTTAAAGAATTTTTCCTTGTAATTACTGATACTGTTCTCCCACACAAATTCGTGTAACAAGAGGTAAATAACTTTTGATTGGTGTCAAATTGTCTGTGCAATTTACGTTTTACGTGCATGTTCTCTATTTTGGGGTATTTCTCTCTTCGTTTTGAGAATCAACAAAATTGGTATCATGGATGATTACATTATGCGCATAAATAAATTTTATGTTCTTAACTGCAGCCCCAATATTCACCCAATATCATATCCTTTCTAGTTAAATTTAATATAACACAGTTTGAAACGTTCAGATTTTTCTGTTTTCATTTGTTTCGTTGAAATTCAAAAGCAGAGGCAGTTAATCATGTGTAGCGTCTATCTTGGTTACTTCCCTTGTATAAATTAGCAAATCACCAATCAATGTATTGTGTCTAATTGACTTTTTGCATTATCGTTTAAAAATACATTAGCTTATTTTCACTTATTGTCACCATGATCGTTTATTGATTCGTTGATGACGTCATTTCTCGAATTGTTTGAGACCAAAGCGACAACAGTATATTCATTCGAATGAAATGCGAAAAGGTCTTATCAAAATCGGTCGGAAGATGGCAACAAAGTCTCTTTACATTCGTTTTTGTTTCATTAGTTCACAATCAGTCATTACCCTCAAAACATCTCATTATCTATGTTAGGCTGTCGGTTCACCTATCTATCATCCTATCTGTCTCAGTCTACTGATCATGATTTTCGAATCAATCCACACACACGCGTACGTGAGCACACATGCATAAACGCAAACACTAGCACATGTACACAAACACAAAGACACATACACGTACACACTCATATCTGCAGATGCGCACCTTTTACATGGAACGGTTTCTTTGAGAAACATTATCCAAAACTCAAATAAGCCCAAAATACAAACAGGCCTATGAGGCGAGCATTGTTGTACAGAAAGAGGCAAACAAATTTGCTGAGTAACAAAAGAAAGAAACAAAAAGCCGGAAGACTTTCTGGATGCAATACGTCGAGAGATGTGTAATGAAATTCAAAACGAGGCTTCTTTTGCTACTCACTGCCATTGTAGGATATTGAGAGCTAAAAATATATGCACAAGAATGCTCATTTGTGTGCGTACGTGCGTGTGTCTACCTGTATCTATTCGTCTATATCAGTTTCATGATGATGAGTCGTCCTATGCATGCCTCTCCGTATGTTAATTTCAGATAACTGCTTTCTTTGGCTTTTTTTACGTTTATATTTATAGATATTTATCATCATTCCATCTGTCGATATTTTCTTATCTCTGCATCTATCTTAATTTGTTGGTCTCTCTCTTCGTCTCCCAGTCTCGAAATGGAAGGAAAAAATAGACGTGTATATAAGACATCTTATTCTCTATCGTGTCCAATCAGTACAAAGTGTTCGTCGGCGTTTCGGTGGGAAAGATCCCTGGAGTATGTTGATAAAAGGAAGAGAGGGAAAAGAAATTGGATAGTTCACTGAAGGGATAAGAAGAGCGAGGAAAAGAAAAGAAAGTTAAGTAGCTAATAAAAGGAATGGGAGAAAGGAGAGGAAAGAAAATAGATAGTTTATTGAGGGGATAGGAATTTTTTCGCATGTGTATGTGATCCATGTTTGTATAACATTTGGATGAAATCATGGATCGGTTACGAAGATTGGAAGGGACAAAGGAGAGCATAAGAAGATATTGGCATTGGATGAGAGAAGAACAGAAACATACGACAATGGATGATCTTAGTTCTTAACACCCGTTGAATTTCCGTGGGTCAAGCTACTTTTTATCATCATGAAACGAAACATTGTCAACAATTGTTGATTTTTGACTAATCATCCGTAGTAGCCTTTCAGCATCCATCGTTGGATATAGTCTTTTCCCAAGATTCGTCAGGCCTCTCTATCATGGGTGTCGCAGAGCAAATACTTTCTGAACATTTTATGTTTTATTGGCCACAATTTTGCGTATGATCTCTGGAGATCCGCATTGTGAGTTTCGATATCCAGTGGTTGTCTGCCATTCTTACTACCTGACCAGCCCATTACCATTTGAGTTTTCTAATGGTTTCTATGATATCCTTGACTCCTGTTTTTTCTCTTCTATACTGTGCTGTCTTTTGATCTCTCCATGTGAGATTGAGCATGATTCTCCCCTGTGTACATTGTACGGTTATTTTCAATCTTTTGATTAGGTTCCATGTTTCAGTGACTATTGGGAGGATGCATTGGTTATATACCTTTTTTTGTCGATGGGATTTTCTTATTCTTGAAGTTTGAACTGGCTCTACTGTAAGCTTGCTAACCTAGAATGGTTTTTTGGTTAATCTTTTCTTTTGAAGATTCCATGGAGATCCATCGTCTCAGGTAGATGTCATGGCTTTCTCCAGCTCTGCACTCCCAATTTTGATCGTTGTGTCTGTGTCTCCAACATATTTGTTGTACATGACATTTGTTTCATTGAAGTTCATGCCAGTAAAGTATAACTCGACTTCCACAAAATTGCGATGAAAAGAATTTCAACGGATTTTCTAACCTCAATTTGTTCTGAACGACAGAAAGAAAGTCGACATAATGACCGAAATCCACCCTAATGAAAATACTCTATCTTGAGATTCGGTACTGTATCAAGTTGAAATTTGATAGATATATTGTCCAGGGCCCAGGGAAAAGCAGCATTTAGTTTGAAGTTGTTTGGATTCATGGTTCTTGGGGAAGGTGCAATTAATCGGAGGAGGGAAAGTCCAATATACCGTCCATCACGAATTACGATCCAAATGAAAATTACTTAATTATCCGGTTCATATTTTAGATCAACTATGCAGGTCAACCATTTTAGAGCAGAATTTTCCATAAGATGATTCAAGGGTGCTGCTTCAAAATCTACTGTTTGACATTCACCATTTTTCATTGGTATGACTGGACCATTCATTCAAAATCACAGCCAAAATAGCATTTGCTAACTTGTATGCCAGTGATTCAGAACGTGACAGCGTAATAAGAATCATATGAATCGTATGAAAACATAAAATTGTCTGTGTATACTAACGAGGCAGACGGGTATGTGTTCAGTGTGTTGAAAATTCCTAATACCAATTCCGATAAGGATAGTTTGACGTCAGCGTTTGCGCTCTCACCGATATAGCTCTGTAAAACTATATAAAACGATCTGTTGGGCATGAAAGGTTATAGCCAAAAATGTGAAGCTAGGTATTGAGCATTTTTGGTTGTAACCTTTCATGTATCTTAGATACAATGTCGGAAAACTGATGAAATTCCCTTTCCAACGATATGTCATGTTAATTCATATACATTTTTTAACCCTATTTTGCTAATTGAGTTCTATAGAACAATATCGCTATCAGTGCGAAAATTTCATGGGGATAAGTTGAATTTAAGGGACAGCATGTTGGACTTTCCTCATTTCCGATTAATTGCAGCTTTCTCAAGAACTGCTGATCCAAACAATTAGATATTACCTTAGGTCCTAGCCAGTACACCTATCTGATTTTCAATTAATTCCAGAGTATTTTCATGAGAATGGATGGCAACTATTTTGAATTTCAGGATTTTCCCATAATGGAATTTTTTAGGAGTTTTCTTCCGTCATTCAAAAAATATTGAGGGTACAAAATACGTTGAATTTTTTTATCACAATCTGTGGTGGATCAACAACCATTTTTGTGTAAAATGCCTGGACTATAGGTTGTCTTTTGTCAATTTCAGTTGCTTTTCATTGTAACCAATCTGACCGTCATTTTCCAGTCGTTAGTAAACATCTTAGATCGGTCTGAGTTGCTACTATTAAAAGTGTTGGGAAAATTGAAAAATAAAGCTAAAAGTAAGAAATTTCATATGCAAGTGAAAATTTTCAGAATATGCATATTCAAATATGTGATATTACTTTCAGTTAGTCGCTCTTATAATCACCACAATAGACTATAAGCTCCATTGCAAGGCTGAGCCCATTTTACACTTAGCAGCCTTTACTAATTGGTTACGAAGACATTTTTACCTTTATGAAGTGGAGCAAGAGTTTGATTCTCACCGAAAGCTAAATCTTTATTTCTAATCATGCTATTATTTGCTGCCAAAGATATAATGACCCGAATTGAAAGTTGTATAAAAACAGCTAAAATTCGGATGATGGAAAAAATAATCAAATTAGATAAGAAGAATTTGTTACCATACTGCATGATATTTTTTCATCATCAATGATATTAATAATGATACAAATAATTGATTACTAAAACTATCCAGGTTTCATATGTAAACAACAAAAATATGGTGCCGAGAGTCAGTTGTAGGGAGTTAGGTTTGAAAGTGTGAATCAGCTTCTGCTAAAACATGAAGTCTTCGTGGCCGATTGGTGCAGGCGGCCATGCGTAAACTGGACTCCCTCTGGTATTGCAGGGTGTTATTCGTTGTCATAGAAACAATGACCCCGATCGAAAGTTGTATGAAAAAAACTAAAATTAAGATGAAGGGGGAAAAAAGTCAAATTTGATTAAAAAACGTTGCATTAAGTTCCAGACATTTGTGCGGTTGATTTACTGATATTTCATCCCTATTTGTTGATATGATGCCCCTACAAACTGATGAACAATCCTACAAAAGCAAATGAAATCACAATGAAATAAATTCATGTTCGGAAACGAGAAATAGATTCGAAAGATTACAATTACAATACTGGCAAGTGGTGGTGGATTTAGTTCACCTGTTGCCACTATTTACTGGTGAGCATTCAGATTGGTGTCACCTTATTTGGTGTATTCGGTGGGTCCCTACATATCTACAGAGGGTCTCTATAGTCCACGACATGGGCGACGTGTCGGGTATCACAGAGATCCTGCCTCCGTCGGAATGTTTTTTAAATAAAACCGAATTAGCAATCATAATGTAATGAGAGAAAATGTTCTTTGAGTTTTATTGGGCTGCTTTAAGCTCTCTCTCTCTCTCTCTCATTTCTTCTTTGAATCAAGGAAAGAGCCTAGTGAACTTATTCTGAGTTGGGTTTAGAACGTAGTAGCTTTTGATTATTAGCATAACAAGAGCAGCATCAGGATATTAACAATAATCAATTAATGATACTAATAGTTGTATTAATGACTGTGATTTTTAGTATCAACAACTTATAAATCTCAAAGGTTTTTAAAAATTCAATTTAGCTGATATCGGTTCCGCTATTTTTTGAGGGGGGGAGTTCTATGCTCAAGTCTGCCACTTTTGTGTTTTTAGGGATTTCACAAAAGTGGCAAAAATCTCTAAACTTTTTTCAGCTACCGACTAGGTGGATATTTTAATCAGTTTCTTCACTCATTTTCATCCACTTATTGAACTTTATCCATTCTTATTGAATGCACAGATGTGAAATATGGAAACAAAAACGAATTGAGATCCAACTTAGAATGGCACAAAGAGCAATTCTAGAGAAATAAAATGTTCATTTTTAATCGCTACACAGTAATAATCCCTTACTGTGGACTTGAGTGTTACAGTATTACGAAGCATAATTTTAAAAATTGCATTCATTAAGTCAAACAAGCGCCCACATAATTTATTGATGCTGATTTTCCTTAGTTCATAAAATTAGTTTCTAAAGAACATGGTGCCGATATTACCTCTACTAAATTATGCCGATATCAAGGTCACCCTGTATATTCAAAAACATGTTTTTAATAAATTTTGCTGTAGGCACACAAGAAAAATTATTATCATCTATACAGCACATGGTTTGTAGCTTGAGACGATAAATTCAATTTTTTGAAGTTACCCTTCGTAATACTGCAACATTAACCTTCAAAGATTGGAATTGTTACTTTTTAACGATTTTTGTCGAAATCCCGTTACTTAGATACCATTACTACTGTCGAGTGGCATCTTCAATGAATTTATCCTATTTAAATTTTTCAAGAGAAAAGTATGTGGCCGGTATTAATAGTAGGCCGAATTTAGCTCCCAGGTCTGTCGGTCTGTCTCTCTCCAATCTCTTTAGCGTTAAAACTGGTTTTCGTGGGGAATGGTCTTCGCTGTTTTTTTTTGTTCTTTTTTAGCTCAGATATATAACTAAAATATATAAACTCCCTGAAGTCTATTCACTATATTCACTTAGAATACAAGTTATACGTGTATTCAACCATGTCTAACCCCTAGAATGGTGGAGCAAATGTATCACCTATCACGCCATAAAACATCTGACACAGTGGACACAGGACGTGGAAAATAAACGGGGTCTGTTCGGGTTCCATTCATTGGTAGAATATAATCACAATGAATTCATCGATTTTGATACAGACGTTCAAAACGAAGGAATAGGAGGTCAAGAAAAAATAAACGAAAATGAGATAATGAAATAAAAGACGCTTGTACAATCAAAGAGAAAAAGGAACTTCCGATGCAGCTAACTTTATGGAACTCTCTAGTCAAAAGAGACTAATAGTGGGAGTAGCCTGCCCTGTAACCTGTAATGAATAGCAAACAATAAGGTGATAATAGGCCATCCATTGAAACCAAAAGAATTCCTATTCTGGGCTTCTGAATAGAGAGAGTGACTGAAAGTGAGCTGATATTTACTCGAATGCAGATTGAATCTTACGAATCCGGAGGCTTCGATGGTTCGGGGCGTTATGTCCATTTTTTTTTCTATCAATCGAACTGTCTCCGTCGATTTTTTTCTCAAGAAAAAAAGTTTTGTTTTGTTTTTGTTTTTGTTTTGTTTTTGTTTTTTGCATTAAATTTGTACTGTTATGAGTTGAAACGCATGAATCACTTTGCTTCGGAAGTTTGGAATATTTTCTTTCTGCTCCAATTGTTCAGAATATACACTGATTTTAAATCTTTTTTTTGTTCCTAAGCTTTCTTGATCGATGAAACTTTGCAGTTTTCTACGTGAGGAATTTTTGGTAACATCAGTGAACCAATATAGATATAACCCTGGGCCTAAAAGTCTGCAGTTCTAAGTATTGAACCTAACACTACAAATATTAAAACTACAAAGGAGAGTTAATAGCAAAAGCAATGATCCCTCAGAATTGGTAAAATCAATCTACAAAATAGGATTTTTTACGTGATCAAATGCATACATTCCCCGCTGAAGTTATATTGAATCTGATATTCCAGATATGGATACATAAATATTTGAATCAGGAATGCGAATTTAAACTATTGAGTTTACATAGATTTTTTTCGGGTTGTTGTCCTCATCTGAGTTATTCTTTTCAACACAATGTTTTGGCCGTTATCCTCTACGACTTTCTTCAGGTGAGTATCGTGGGGGAGAATGGAATGATACAGCAGGGCCCCCTTTTGAGCTTTGAGGCAGAATCGCAGATGGAAATCCCTATTCCCTGGAGTTTATCCGTTTGAGTGTACGTTATTGAATCAAACTACTGTTCTTCTTCTTCTTCTTCTTCTTCTTCTTCTTCTTCTTCTTCTTCTTCTATTGTTATTATTATTATTATTATTATTATTATTATTATTATTATTTTTTTTTTTTTATTTTGGCGCTGCTTCTCCCTTTACAATTTTCAAGTAATTTCAACGCTAAACAGTGTTTTGATTTCGTCTATTGAGCTTACATACGTTTTTCAAAAAATTGATTTTTTTCGTAAGGGAGAGGTCTATTCACGATGTATTTAAGATGCTACAGCAAACCTTCACTTCTGATCTATTTGATATCTGTGCAATTTCTCAATTGATTTTAATGCAATCTTGTGGAAGGATTGGCAATGGGTTAAGGAATGACTGTTGATAATATGGGACAGATCTAGGTGCAACTAAATGTACACAACACAATATCCAAAAATGTTCTTAATTAGATTCAGTTAAATTGAGTAGAAAAATGGGCAGTTGACGAAAGAGCGTTTACATTCTGGGGAGGATCCAAGATTTTTCCACGATCACCTCCCCTGCAGAGTATCCATATGTAGAAAGCATAATATCTCCGAAAGTTCTTAACAAACCTCAGTGAAACTTAGGGGAAAGGTGGGCAAAGGAATAAAGAAGTATTTACATTTGGGGGCGAATTCGGGAATATTTCACGGTCATCTCTCCGGCACACAACAAAATAGCTCCAGAAAATTCCTTTTTGATTTTGTTTCAGCAATTGGGTTGTAGAACAAGGAATAGATCACAAGTATATGTAGTGCTCTACCCCCAAAATGCTTTTTCACCTCCTAACATCCGACGCTATTTGAATCAGCAGTGCAATCAAACTTTCGGAGATACGCTCTATTATTTGGACCCAATTTAGAATATACATCGAAGCCGGTTTTCCCAGATAATCTTTATCGTTTCGACTCACACTCAATAAACATTTCACTTGGAATCCCGGAGTCAAGGTGATATGTCTTAGAAAAACCTGCTTCGAAGTGATCAATATTGATCTAATATTGATTAAATATCACTAGTGAATAACTAACGAAGGGTCATGATTTATTTTGTTAAAATGTCGATACTTATTTACATCATTGGCAGATCATTGTGTGAAATTTGAATGTTTATTTAATGGTGGGAGATGATGATGACTTCTTAGAAATTAATTATCAGAAACTGTCAACCAAAACTATATATATATATATATATATATATATATATATATATATATATATATATATATATATATATATATGTGTGTGTGTGTGTGTGTGTGTGTATGTGTGTGTGTATATATTAGTTTGAACTGCAAAATTCTCACAAGCTTTATAAAGAAATCCGTTCATATGTATGTAACGTAAAATGTTGATAATGACATTATAGTGATGAGCAAAATGGCAGAAATATCCAATGACACGAGATTTTGTCTTCTTTAAATTCCAGCAAGTTGACCATTTGAGCTGCATTATTTGAGTCGAGTATAAATTCTATTGGGCTCGGTGTATTTGGTTTGCATCATTGGCGAACAAAACATAAGAAATGTTATTTACTGCAAACATAAGCGTCTTTAAAAAGAATTAGACAATTAAAATAGATATTTGTCAGCTATGGAATATGCTTGTCTGAATATTTCGTTTTATCTCAGGAAAGCGAAGTTATTTACAATAAAGTATAACTGGAATTTCCAGAACAATTTTATTACAGAAAAATCTGCTAGGTTTGGCGAAGGGTTATTTTCGTAGAAAGGTTTTGTAGCACAAATATGATTCCTTCTTGAGGACGCTGAATATTGACGCAGAAAACCTGGTGCTGAGTCGAACTCTGTCTGCATCAGCATGCCCATCCCCTCTTTCAATCTGCAAATATGCATATGTTATTATATAATGTCATGGAATCATATGCATGCATAGAGAAAACGATTTAGTGTATTTCGCATGCAAGAATTAAGGAATAGGAAAAAGAAAAATGAAGAACCAATAAGATATTATCTCTGAAAGAATTCAAAGTGGTGATGTAGTAGGGGGGGGGGGAGTAGACCAAGTAGAGATTTGATGAGCATTGGAAAAAAATGTTAAAGGGAAAAGAATACAGATTTTGGGGCATATAAAAAGGGGTGTGGTAACGCAGTAAGAAAAATATGAAATGTAGATAAAAGGTGGAAAATACTGTTGATGACAAAATGAAGTTTGGAAGCAAAGTTAAAGCAAGGAAGAAAAACAATGGCAAACATGGACCAAGAAGAACGAGAAAATGAAGGACAAAACGAGGGGGAAAAAAGGGGGCGATGAATTCAATGGGTGGATGAATCAGAAAAAAAGGTTTTGACGTATTTCTTCATTACTTGTCATTATATCTCGTTTTTGTCTCTTCTTTATTTTTCTTCTTCTCCATCTTTTGCTCTCGATGCGGCTTCTTTTCTCCCAATCTAATCAAATCTAGTCCAATGTCGTTCCAATCTTAAATCATCCGACAATCAAAAAGTATAAAAAAACAGCAAAATCAACAACAACCTAAAAAAACAACAACAAACAAACCAAAGTCAATTACAAAAAAATGAAAAAGTGGCCTGTGAAAACGAATGAGAGAGGAAAAAGACTTGACATTTCTCTCTCTTTCTCCTTCCTTTTTTAACTACATTATTCAAAATAGTACCTATCTTTGTCGACTGCTCTCTCATCAAAACGAGAAGCAACTTCTTGCATCAAATAAACCACAACGAGTGAGATATATTTATTTGTATAGATTTTAGCAATATCACCTAGGCCATTAGAAACTTTTTATTGACTAATTTTTCTTGTTTCCATTACGTATAAACTATCTCTACGAAACTTCCCAAGTGATTTCAAATTAAAGAACATTAGACTTGTTGCCCTTTTGTATTGTATGTATAATTTCTGATTGGGAATTAATTCTTATCCATTCTGTATATTACCAGTTTATGGATCAACAAAGGAAAGTTCATTATTTACAATATTTTTCGAAATTTACATACATCGTTTCCGCATATTCTGTTTCGAATCGACCAGCAGTGCCCATCTTTCTTTTATTAAAATGTTTCAATGTTAGTAAGATTCCTGTGGTGTATGGTACTCATTGAAATCATAACTCGAGATTTCTGCTGTCTTAAAGGATTTCCTATGGGATAGTTTAAAACATTTCATTTTTCCATTTTAGACCTTGCTGGTGTACTTTTGGATATGTGATTTGGGGTTTCGTTGTGTTGGAACACTCATGATCTTTGGACAATACCTAGTTTTCTCATAATAGATTATCCTGCCCAAAGTTGAGCATGTTAGAGGATCCATAATTTTATGGGGCTGCTTTGTTGTCTCCCTTACCGGAGGCCTTGACCGTATCTTACGAATAATGAAATCAAAGGATCTCTTAGAGATTTTACGGCTAAGTGTGCTACCCAGTGTGAGAAAACTACGTTGGGTGCAAAGATCATGTGTACTCCTGCAAGACAAAAAAAGACCTGATGGACACATTTAAAATCACACATGGCTATGTATAAGTATCTACATGTATTTTCCTGTATGCGTAGTATACACAGTGTATATATATATATATATATATATATATATATATATATATATATATATATATATATATATATATATATATTATGTATGTATATATATATATATATTGTATACAATTTTTTAAAACACCTTCAAAGGTATCTCCATCTTCACCTTCATTTCAATAGACTGACAATAATTTACAATATCTTAGATATACATTTTAGTCAAAACATTTCCGACCGTTTGAGATACTATGTGTCATAAAGCTTGTGTGCACATGCCTATAATTTCTCTTCAATTCACTGACTTCTAAAAGAGATATATGCCAATATATCTTTATTCCTCCGTTTTCGTATCCAATGCATGACTATGAGATACACAAGGGAGCAACAAAATGATCTGAGACTATTATATAAAAAACGAAAATAGAAAAATTGGTTTTGAAAGCTAGAAAATACATTGAACAACAGGTCTTCTCTTTTCCTGAATTTTTCGAAAGGTTATTATTTATATAATTGAAAAGATTCATTGGAGAAATATTTACGTTCTAAGATGAATTCGTTAATGATTAAAGATAATTGGAATATCTCCATTAATGTCAGAAAACAGAATGGCACCTGAAAGATTTTCCATAATAAAGTATATGCAGATTAGTTAGCGATTCACGTTATTTGCACGTACAGTTTTAGCTGTCACTGACAGTCGTTCATCCTTTATAAACCAGTCAGAATCCTCAAGAATATGGGTCTACCAGGAAATCTAGCATGTAAAGCTAAATGTGCTAAGATTAGAAGCACGATCTTATGTAAATCAACATACTAAAAGCCCACTGCTACATCATTTTAGTGGAAATCTTTATGGGTTGATATGTACCGAGCATTTTTTGTAGAAAAATTTCTGAGTCAGTACCAGTAATCAAGTGATATTCAATCAGCGGGGATACTCGCATACTGATAAATATTTTGCTGCTCTTCCATGTAAACACAACATTCACATGATCTAACAAAAAACGCAGCCTCCATCTTCGTTTCAAAACGGCTGATATGAAATGTAATGTGATGTAAAAACCTGCATGCTGGTAGACTTTTCAATGCATTCCAGATAAAGCCAGGATTCAGATTATTTGACCAAACTTATACTGCTTTTTTAATTTGAAAATGGCTGGCAAAACATTGCATTGCAATAAAGAAGAGCAGTTGAAATTTATCCAGAAATGGTCGACGTGGAAAAATATGAAGACTTTTACACTGATAGTTTTCTAAGCTCATTTATGCCAGGCAAACATTATTTAATAAACTCGTTTATATCTATGGATACAATGAATAATGATATGTTTCCATGCGGAAATGAAAATACGTAAAAATAGGAGTCAACCTGAAAGTTTAATATTTGAAGCTAGATTTAATACAGTTACAAGCGCAATTCTATGTAGACTAACATACCAAAAATCCTCCACAATCCGTGAGATGTTGTATATAAAGGAAGAGGAGATTCCTCGAAGATTTATCACAAAGATTGCCACAACGAGCTGACCTTTATGATAGCTTAAACAGGGAATAGTCTGTTCCCATCGATCAATCGGTGTTGTTTTCTTATCTGATTATGGTAATTGAACGTAAAGAATGTATGGGAAATATTTCAGCTATGAACTGACATCTGTCCCTATATGTCTCTTCAAGGATACCTACATAAGGCATCTAGACAAGTATTCATTAGCAAAAGCATTTGTAGAAGAAAGTGATGGCATCGAAAAGAGGTAAAAACAAGAAATCACTTGTGCAGACTCAGATCGTGAATGTTTTCACCAATATTGTGTTTTCAGAATCATCTTATGAACTTGACGAATGTGTATTGCTGTATCAAGTGTTGTGAAATGGAGGAACCTACTTGGACATAATACAAGAGTATTGTTCTTATGTTAAAAGAAGATAAGTCACATGTTCGATTATCTTTGATGTTTACGGAGAGCAAAGTACAAAAGGTTATGAAATCTCACAAAACCCACAAAAAGAGTCCAGATATTGCCTTTAAAGAGGTAAATGACATTCTGCATGAGAAGCAGTTGTTTCCAACAAACGATAAAACAAGCAGCGACAAATAAGATTGATCTCCAAATTCTTTACAGAAGATGGACGAGTTGTTCATCAAGGTAAAGGTGATGCAGATTCTACAATTGTAGACGTTGCTCTGCAATGTGCTTGTAACAAGAAACCATTTACAGTTGTTGTTGAAGGCACAGATACACTTATCTTTTTACTCTACTTCTGGAACATATAATGGGGGTCTCAATGCGTCCTGAGCCAAAGAAAGACAAAAACGCAGAAAATTCAATATCAAACAAATGACATAACGACTGGATAGAAACATTGTCAAGAATATCTTGTTCATTCACGCTGGGCGTGGTAGCAACACCACATCAACTATCTTGAACCTAAGGAAAAGCAAGCTCATGAAATTGATTGAGAACAGAAGAGATGTTGGTGAAATCTGCTCAGTATTCAACAACATTGATTCGACATATGATGACCTTGGCGATACTAGAATTGAGTTCTTCATTATAATGTATAGAAAGTGATAGAAGCTGCTTTTATACCTGATTAAAATGTTCGGATTTAGTAAGCTTTAGATTTCTCACATTCGTTGCTCATTATATTGCTAGTATATGCCCGAAAAAATGACGGTGATATTTATTCATTGATCGGTACTAAGGAGCTTTAAGTTATTTTATTAAGTCTTCTATTTTCAACAGTTAGTATCCTAATTTTAAATTTCTCTCAATTATCAACTCAAACTGTTTCAATGTGTGATCAGATATAAAGTCTTAAAGGTTTCTTTGACGTAATCTTCATTGTTGAGTCACAACAGAATCATTTCAAAACCCTATCTTTTATTAGGTATGGTAAGATGGTACATTTTTCACTCGGATGATTGTAATTATCATTGAAATTAATTTATCAAAACGCAAAATTGACCAAAATGATTTAAAAAAATATAAAATCTTAACCCAGACACAAGAATGAACTAGAGTAACAAAAGTGAGATTCTTGGAATATGATGACCGTTGTAGGAGAAATGGAATCATATGTGAGTGGACCTCAATGATACATTGTAAAACGATGGAAAGAAGAAGAAAAGATTGACGACATCAATGATTTGTTCGAATTTTGTTCTGTTATTTTGCAAGCTTTTTGTTTTTCCTCTGCCTCCATTGCATATAAATACAGGGTGAAGTAGCTCCATTAACAATTAACAAACCAGCCCCGAACACATTGTTTTCTTTATATCATATTCCAAGACAAAAGTTCTGACAGCAACTGCTTGAAATGCACTCTATAAACTGTTTAGTGTCACTTCTCAGAGACATAAGCTACGCTATCATCAACCCTACAATACAGCATGTACTAAACATTCGTTTTTCTAAGAAGAAATTTACTTAACGGGATGAAAAAAAAGGTTTCCCATCAAAAACAATTTATGTTTACAATGCAGTTGATTCAAATGTAATTCATCTTACCTTTGTGCCCAACTAACCCCAGTCTTCCTAAAAGGAATCGTACAAAACATCTGAACAAACAATTATACAAGCAATCATACAATAAAAGACACTAATTTGGCTGGCGAGAAATGTTCTAAGAGGGATTATCTTCGAAAATTTTGATATATTGAAATGATCGCAAAGTCAACAGATGGAATACAACCAGAATGTCTGAATCTAACTGAGGATTCAGCCCGGCAACACTTTTTGTATGTTTATTTGCAAATAGTATTCAGGAAAACATTTATGCACACTTCAATCGAACTGATTTGGGATGGTAACAAGACGAATGCTGTTCGGAGCCTGTTGTGTCCGCTGAGATATATATATTAAAATGATGTTTCTCTTACGTTTAAGCGGTACTAAAATCATATCATTTGTAATGTAAATAATCCAAAATGAATCATAGAAGATGCTTATCTTCTATGATTCAGTTATATTTACCATCTCGCACCAGATGAAATATTGTGTGTGGAAAGGTATATATTTGTGTAGTATCACTTCCTGATACTGTCGCAACAATAGGCTTGCTTGCGTTGCCGCCTTTCGGCAGTGCCATGGACTAAGGTGCAATAACGAATGTCCCATGGACCTGAAGGAAGAGCCAACTGATGGCAATTGTAATAACTTGTAATTGTAATAACCCTCGAGATGGAAGGATTCTGAAACGCTCTTCTAATAAAAAAAATATTGTGGAGATAACATTTAATCTTAATTTAATTTTAATTTATGATTTTTCCTAATTCACTTGTGTAGTTAAGTTAATGTTTTTTGAGTTTTAATTACTTTCATATCGTAAAGTTCTCGTTACACAGGTTTCTCGGTTAAGAAAAGATTCTTTGAATTTACAGACAGTAAATGTGGCAGCGGAATCCACTTCCTTTTAATCTAATCACTTTTTAAATTTAATGCTATTTCATATGATAACAGGAATCATACGATCTGACCAAACCCGCAGCCTCCATTTTTATTTCAAAATGGACAACTATAAAAATTAGATCGCCTCCGTCCTGTTTTTATATAAAAGAGCATAAAAAATCTACAGGTATGCGAATTTTCACACTTTCACACTTTTTTCACATTTTATCCAATCTACTGCTTTATATTGATCTGCTGTATTACAATGCATTTTTTCATATCGGACATTTTGAAATAAGATGACGATCATAGTTTTGGCCAGATCGTGTGTATCCTGGTCTTATATAAAAGAGCATTAGAAAATGTACCAGCGTGCGAGTTTTCACACACTTTGGCGCATTTCGAACAATTCTTGTTGAAAAATAGATTATTACTGTAGGGTATTTTTGATTGTTTTTTTTTATGGCAGCCATTTTGAATCGGAGATGGCGACAACAGTCATCGTCAGATCGTGTGTATTTTAGTTTTACATAAAAGATTATCGAAAAATCTACCCGTATGCAAGTATTCGCACTTTTTTTTACCTTTTGAACAGTTACGGTTGATAAAATGTTCCATGTTGCGAATGTTTTTTAATGGTGGTCATATGAAAATGAAGAAGTCAGGCGCAATTTTGGTCAGATTGTCTATATCCTGGGGTTTTATGAAAGTGCATCAAAATATCTACTACTTATTTACAATTTTTTTTTTTTTTTTTTTTGCATTTTAGACATTTCTGGTTGGAATTCCCATTAACCTGTACTGCAATTTTCGAATTGTTCTGGCAGCCATGTTGAAATAAATATGGTAGTCACTGTTTTAGTCAGATTGTATGTATCCGGATTTTATACGAAGAAAACTGGTTAACTGTCAATTAATCTATACTGCAAATATTTATTTTCTTTATGGTGGCCATTTCGAAATAAACATGGCGGTTACAGTTTTCGTCTGATCGTGTTTATCCCGGTTTTATATGAGAGAATATTAAAAAAAAGTATGCCAGCAAGCGTGTTTTTATTTTTCATTTTATCTTTTTTATTTTTTGCGTTTTGAACAATTCTGGTTGGAATTTCATTTTTTGTAGCTGTAACGTCAATTAATTTATATTGTATTTGTTCAAATGGTGGCTGCAGTTTTTGTCAGACCATGTGTATTTTGGTTTCATATGAAATAGCATGAAAAGGTGTATCTTGTGTTTATATGGTCATCAACATATCTACCAGTATGCCAGTATTCCCACTGTTTTCACATTTTGAATTATTCTGTCTTGAATATCACCTAATTTCTTGTTCCTACTTTCTTTCCACAAAAAGGGCTCTCTTCATATCAACCCATAAAAAACCTTTACGAAAAATCACACCTCTGACGGTAGCAAATTCATCTTTTTATTCGGCAGTGGTCACTGAATTTTCAAAATAACAAGTGTGAAGTGGCAGCACAAAACTAAGGAACCAAACTGATATAAATCTGCTTTTCAAACTAAACCCCTTTAAAAACTTGGGATTTCAAAAAATAAACGGGTCGTTCTTTTCTAGACATAATAAGGTTTAGATATTTGAATTTACAGCCCTCTACCTCCATTGGTAAAACCTGTATGCGCGATACAAATATATATTTCAAAACCAGGAGGATAGACCAGCATAAAAACTGAAGAAACGTGAATTGCCAGTTTTGATCGAAAGTTTCTAATAACGTATTGTGGATTTTATAAGTGTACAAGTACAGTTCCAATTTAAATTTTAGCGACATACTTTGGACAGGAATCTGTTAGTCAGGGAGTCAGAAATGGCATCTCATTGCCTTCGTCATCATTAATAATTGTGTTGGCGGTTTAGCGTGTTGTTCATATCGAACTTACCGCTGCCACACATTCTTTAATATCTTGCACGGTTGTTGAAAATGTCACCAACATGTGGCCATCGAATTAAGTAAGGGACGTAGACAGATAAAGACAGTCAGAATCCAGTGAATCTGGCGAATGGCAATTCAGCAGTTTAAGTGGAGAATAAAAGAGGCAAGTTACCGGCCGATTACATCGAAGAATTTGACTCAATCACGAATCTAACAGCCGCAGCTGACTTCTTTCGAACCTATGAGATTCCGCCCCCATCATTCTGCACATAGATTCAAAAGACAATTCAAATCCTTGAATATGTTAGAATACCATAAAGGAGATCGGAATAAAAAAATTCGTTGTAATTCTAATCGAACAGTTTTCTTTTACCCTTTTTTTTTTAGTTATTAGCCGTATGTAATATATCGGATGATAAAAAATATTCACAATATCGTTTGCGTTTTTTGTTTTTTTTGTATGTGTGTGTGAATGTGTGTGTTTGTGTGTGTTACTGTGCGTGAAAGTAAGTTAAATGAAAGGAACCGAGATTTTTTCAAAGAATGTATAAGTAGATCAAGTGACACACACACACACACATACACACACACACACACACACACACATATATATATATATATATATATGTAGGGCTTGATACAAGATCAGCTGACAAAATGGTAGAAGTAAATGACAATGTGGAAAATGGAAGATTAAAAAGACGTGTTACACTTATATCTTATAATAATTGATTCTTTATATTCCACACAATCATTTACTACTATATATATATATATATATATATATATATATATATATATATATAGAGAGAGAGAGAGAGAGAGAGAGAGAGAGAGAGAGAGAGAAAGAGAAAGAGAGAGAGAGAGATGAAAATAAAAATTGAAAGGTGAAGAGAAAAACTCAAGAGATACGTGTTACATCTCAAAATTTATATCATTCTATGGGCGTATTTTGACGCATTTCAACGCGAGGGGGCAGTTATCTTTTTCTGGAAAAAAATATTGCTAAAAAATATACTGAAGAAGAGAATGTGAAAAGCACATGATTTGATGCGCTTATAACCTTAACATTAAAAAAGAATTAGGATATTTAGCCATCATGAATCTTCAATATGTCACCCATATCAGCTATTTTCGAAATTGCTACACGATACTACTGTTTTGACATCAATATTCCTATCAGCGATGGATACAATATGAATATTTTACAATACATAGCTATTGAGAATTTCAATTTGGATAACATATAATAATTATGTAAATTTCAAGATGGCAGCCATGGCTGGTTTTAAAATTGCAATACGTCTGATATGGATGATCCCGGTGTCAAAACATACATACTCGTATGATGCAGAATTCGAATTTAGAACGAAAAGATTGACGAGGAGGATTCAGAGTGAATTGCCCAAATTCTTTTGGAATACCTTTGGCTATTAATGTACCAAATTGTATATGGGATTGAAGTTTATGGCTAAATGGCCCTACATATTTTCAATTTTGTCACCTTACAAAATCTGAGCAATGATACAGAACCTGGATCTCACCGAAAAAGTTTCCACCTTGAGCTGTTTGGTAGTTGAGCAGTCTAGTCCCAAAGCGCAGAGCATTGTGTGGAATTATAAGGAGATGTAGACAGAATAATAATAGTCCTTAAGCGACCGTTTATAGAAAAAAAGATGAACATTTTTCTAGTTAAACGTGTATTAGTCGAATCTTGGGCTTTGCATGTAAATTAATAGTGTGAATTCAAATAATCATGAAGGCCCAAACGCAAATTATTGAATTAGATCCTCAAATGTTTCCACGGACATCCACGCAGAATATCATAAACTAAGGACGGCATTAAGAAAAACTGAGACATGGAAATCGCAGCTAAATTCGAACTTGTTCCTTTATTCAAAGGATTAAGGAAATATAATACGTATCATTTTGTGTTGACATTCATGAAAAGAACCAAGTGTAGATTTGATTAGTTTATGTTATAAAATGCTTAAATGATGACCTATTTTCTCAAATTATTAAAGAACACACAACACTTTTTATTTCTTACCAAATTCTCCCCACGAACCGTCTGCTATTCTAAATAGCTCCACTGAATTTCTTTGGCAAAATATTTTTGACGAATCGTTGAGCAATGTTATTCGTTCTTTTTTTTATTTTAAAAATCAATTTGTCTTTCATCTAAATTTCTTTGGTTATATCGTCTGCTTCTTTGAGAAATTGACTGATAATGATTTGTTTCTGTCTTCGTTCATTTTAGGAAAAAACGATTAAAAATTCAGAATTTTATTTTTTTAGACATTTTTTTAATTTAATTTTACTTTATAGGACAACTCTCTTTCTAATTTTTCTAGTTCCCATGCTGCTGATTTGATTTTATTTACAATTTTAGTCCTCTATCAAAAATGTTTTCATATGCTTTGCTGAATTGTTTTATTTCATTTATTGAGCGATCGACATTTTCATATATGATACTACGAAACTTGTTGTTGTCGCAGTATTTGCGTGATTTGTATGTGCCAAAGCAATAAAGGATTTGTATGTGACCTATTTTGACCGAAAGTGCATACATTTGTGCGTAAGAAAGTATGCGCATGTACATGTATATGCGTGTGTATGTCCACCCAAATATCTGGGTCTCTCTGTATGTACACGTGTCAATATATTTCTGTGCATGATTGTCAATGCTTATTTGTATCCATGCGTACATGACTACGTATTCTAATTAGCATTTATTCTGCCTCAGTCAATACAAATTTATGAGTGTGTATTGGAGTTCAAATGAATGTTTATATATTTTAGAATCATATTTCTCATTCGTTTGACACGCTAAAAAGAAATATAGATATGGTCATAATTTTTTATCATTCAAGTCACCATCCTCTGTTGATTGCTTCATTGAAATTGAAATAATTAACTTTATTTATTCATACGAATTGTGACTCCGGTGCAGGCAGCCATATTGTCCTGATTCTCCTTCAAAGGGGGAGTAGAACTCTATAGCCAGCTCTGGCATCTACCAACTATGGAATATTCACGTCCTGAGGTTTCATCATACGACTGGAATAATCCCGTAAGGGGGCGACAAACCCATATAGCTAGCTTTGATCTGTCAAACCTACGGAATAGGGATCCTGTCCCTGTTCGTGCTACCTCTTTGATTAAAAGGGTGGGGGTTGAACCTGGGCAAATCGCACTTCACTTCATTACCTAGACTAGGGGTGTTATTCCGTACACAATCCCCGATTGAATGGGATTCAGTCAATAAAAAGCCAGTTTCATGTAACAATGTAAGTAATGCAAAAGATGTAATGTCACATTTCACTTGTTATTCCTTGCAAGTAATGCATGAGTTAGGTACGCAATAAACAGATTTTCGCACTAGCGTGGACGCAGGTAAATCTATATCTATGCATGGGCGGTGAGCTATCACATAAAACCCGGAAAGATTCCCGAATTTTTTTTTTTTTTAGATTATTAGTATTCTTAGTACCAGACAAAACGAAACTGCTGCACCGTATAAGAGTATTTTGATAACAATATTGAATCATTCGATCCTTTGAAGCTGGACCTGCGGAAGTCTTTTATTTTGTGCCTCTGATCATCTCTTTCTATCCCTTCCAATCTTCGTTCCCCGTCTCTGTTTTCATCAAAATGTTATACAAAGATGGATTAGTTAAATGTGCAAGCTATTTCAAAACTACCTAACATTCTTTTCTGTCCCTCCTTCCTCCCTTGTATTAAACTATCTTTTTTTCTCCTCTCTCTCTCTTTCTACCCCTCAGTAAACTACCCGACTTTCTCTCCTCTTTTCTCCCCGTATTATTAATTGCCTCTTTTCTGTATTCTCTCTTCATCCCTTAAACTAAATTTCTGTTCTTTATGCCTTTCTCTTTTCCTACCTGCTTATTAAAGTACTCTACTACTCTTTCTGTCCTTCTCTCTTTCTACGTCCTCAGTAAACAACGTAACTCCTTTTCCTACTATCTTTCTATCCTTTTATTGAATTTCCTAACTCCAGTTTATAGTAATAAAATCATAATTTGAATAAAGTGAATAATATTTTCATTAATCTAATTCACTAGTAAGAAAAATGCGTATCTGCACAATGTGTTGATATAATTGTAAAAGCAGTGAACAGGAATCGTCATCATCATCATTGGCAGTCTACCGACGCTAACTGTTCACTGGGCAGTAATCTTGCTTCTCCAGGTAACTCTCTCCTTGACCAATTGTTGCCAGCCTTTTGGATTAATGTCCCTTCTCTTCATGTTCCTCTAGCATGCATCTCAGAACAGTGACGAGGGTCTTCCTTGGTTTCTTTGACCACTGCTTAGTTTACAGTAGAGTAGTTGCCTAGGCAGCCTTTCTGTATCCATCCGCTCAACATGAGCTGACCATCTCAGGTTTATTTCAATGAGAAGGTACTCCATTGATATTAGGCTAGTTCTTTTCAGGAGCTCAACGTTTGGGATTTTTGTCCTTCTATGATATACTTATGATTGGTCTCAGGTATCTCTTCATCAGTGCATGGAACTTTTTCATCTATGAGCCATTTATCGGCAATGTCTCAACTCCATATAACACACTTAACTGTACAACTGCTCAATATACTTAGCATTTGACAGAGATTGGTACATGGTGTTTTCCCTGAGCCTCTGTTGAGGCTTGACCAAAAGCTGTACTAACTCTCTCCTTCCTATTGGTAAATCCGGTGTTAAATCTAGCAGTATCTGTAATTGTGTACTCATGGTAGCCAAAGTTTTTTTATATAGTTGTTCATTTGGTTTAGAGTAACAGAGGTATTTGTAGCGGAATATTTCCCAGGTTAATATGCTTCAACTTAATTGGCGAAAAAATATTAATGCAGAGGCACAAAATAGCTATTTATAGAAGTATATACCTCCACGTAGCTAAACTTTGCAGTATGAGATTGTTCAATTTTGGCATTACATTAATAATTTTTCGTCTAATTTACATCAAAATATTCTTGTTTTGCGCTTTTTAAGTTCATACAATTATATTAACACTTTGTGCAGGTTTCTTACTGGACCTATTTTCTTTGATATTAATATGTAAACATAACGTCTTAACTGTAACTAATATAGTTTGAAAAGAAGTAGTTTCTGGATGATACGTGTGTTAATTTATTTTTTAATATAAATCATTTTTGCCTGACTTTTGAATTTTTTCCTATTTCCAACACTAAAACTCCTGTTATGTTCACAAATTGGAAAGTCCTTGTTGTTTTGTTGTAGTAAAAAAAAATACGTTTGCAGGGTCAGAAAAAGTGTATATGGGAAGTCTGGTATAATTCAATTCAACGGTTTAGGCATGCATTGCATTACACACACACACACACACACACACACACATATATATATATATATATATATATATATATATATATATATATGATGAAGTAAGAATTCCCTAAAAATTTATACGTAGCTTTTTCAGAACAAGTTTTGTGATTGTAGTTATAAAATTTATTTGCAATAAAGATCTCTACGAATGAAATAAATTTTTTATCAAGATTGGTTGAGTTTTACAAATACTCATACAAAATTATAGTCGTCGATTAGTGAAAAACTCAACTTACTCATATTAAGATTGAAAGAGTAACTCAGATTTGCTAAACCGAATCTTAAACAAGATTTTATACAAATTTGTATTTCTTTAACGTAACAAATACGAATATGCCGGAATGGGTGAAGAGTAGCCATTTTGCTTAAATCAAACTCTGGCGTTTCAAAATTTTTTCTCTCGAGATTGGTCAGTTTTTGGTCTTTTTCCAATGTTAATCCGATCTACTGCATTTTTCTTTATCCTGTCTGTCCGCTTTTGTATCCCTCTATTCCACCTTTTTTTTTTTTTTGCTCTCTTTCATTCATCTCCTAATTTTTCTTCATTTCCTCTTAGCATATTTCTCTCACTTTTCTCGCTGTCTTTTATGTCATTCTCCTTTTCTCTTTTTTCATTCTTTTTTTGCTCCTTAATCCTACGTTTTTATCACCCTGTCTATAATTTCCCCATTTTTTCTCTCTCTTTCCTTTCTTCCCCTCCCTTTTCTTTTTCTAGTCCACTCTCTTTCTCTCTCCTTACTCTCTTATCTTATTTTCTCTATCCTTCTATGAATAATTACACCCAACACATCCACATATTTTGGAACCCTTTCTATTCTTCGTTGGGAACTTTGTTCTTGTGATTGTTTTCATTTCATTTTATTTTCTCAAAGGAACCACCTGCCATTTTTTGCATTGAGAACTGATTCTTCCGTTCACTCCGCACTTTTGTTTCTATCGGCGCATGTTTGCAAAAACATCTGAATATTTTCCCGATCAACACCTCTCCTCACTAGCCTCTACCACAAACCTGCTTCATTTCTTTCTTTCGTTCTAAAATCCACATTGATTCTTCTTTAAACTTTCATGTTGTTTTCGGATAGTAAACCCGTTTCATAAATGACAGTCAGTTAAAAAATCATCAAGTGCTCCACTGTTGTAGTCCTATGCCTAACTAGACTAACCTTATTACATTTCCACGAATTACTTCAATAGAGCCAGAGTTATCAAACACATGGGTTTGATTTTCCTTTTAGTGCAATGATATTGGAATCTTTTTGCCAGGCTGGACGAAATTCAGAAAATATTTACACGTTTTTGTTCTTTAATGCAGGAAGATTTCCTTGATATGCTTATCTGGAATATTTATTTTTACGCCACTATTCAAATTCTTTCATTTTTTTTCCAAAAAATCTATGACACGGGGGTATTCAAGTACCCTATTTCTGCGACATTTGCCGGCCAAAAACTAAAATAACTAGTACTTTAATTCGTCCGTAGAGTTTAAACGTTATTATAGCCATATATCGTGATACAGATTCGGAGATTTTTTCAGTTGAGAGGCATCTCATCAAAGTACACCTTTTTACCAAGTTTCGAGTAAGTCTGACATTAAAATAGCTGGAAAACCATATGGAGACAGACCTAACGAGCGACTGACTGACAGAGCCTCTTATTATGAGGAGAGGACGCTTCTCAAAAGAACCTCTCCTTGGACATCTCAATTGACTCTAATAGCAATATTTTCACTACCTTCTTACATAAAGAAAGGTCAAATTCCTTCCACGTAAATTATAAAAACGAATGTCCGTACTGTTATCAACTATTCATTCTCCTTTCCTCCAATAATATTTTAAAAGAATTCAATGAAATTAAACAGAAGACAGTTACAAACAACTGATTCCATAATTATGTTGTTGATTTACAAAAAAAAGAACTAAATTTGAAAAAAAATGAGTTTCAATATGTTTAGACTAAACAAAGTATCCTGTAAATCAAATGATTCCTGCAATGTAATTGGATGCGAAAAAGGCCAGAGTGTACACAGATTGCAGCATCAGGTTTATGACTTCAATATTGCTTGGTAGATCTTTTAAAACTGGTAAAGCTAATCTGAAAGTTGTGAGTTTAATCTCTGAGTCAAGTATTGCCGGAATGTACACATCATAAAAAGATCGACTGCAAAATTCCCTTCGTAGAACATCACGTATGACGGATTAAGAATGAGAACAACATATCCTCGAGGATAAAAAAAAAAGCTCTGTTCGGAAATCTCGAAACGCAAGAGACACCTGGGGAACATCGTAAGGCAGAGCGACCAAACCATTGTGATATCAACAACAAAAGAACTTGTCTGAAGGTATCATTGTATATAACTTTATTTTACGTCTCTAATATCTATCAAGATATGTGATTATCTGGCAAGAATTTTAGCTTGTAGATGTTGTGTCACGAGATTTACAATGTGTTGGTGGCGGGGGGGGGGGGACGTTATCTCCGATAAAGTATAAATACTTACACCACAGCTACACTAACTTACATTTACCCTATTATAAACTCTCATCGTCCCAGACATTTGACTCAGCGAAAATTGTATCTATGAATATCTTTATGAACTTTACTGTTCCCCTTGATATTGAATGAAAATATATCTAAATGGTGCTATAATGTTATAGGTGAGTAAAAGAAGTTAAAAAGGCTTTACAGTATTTAACAAAGGTCCGGGCATCTTGTTAAAATCATCATTGCTATTTGATAATCTAAACAGATTTTTTAAAGAATGATTTTTGTTTCGAATAGATTTTTTCTGACTATTGTCCTCATCGAGGGTATTTTATCTGTTCATAATACTTCAGCCGTCGTACCCTACGGTCTTCCTTAATTGCCTGCTGCAATCAAGAATGGTATCAGAATCTGAAGTCGAGAACCTCATTCGATCCGTGGGATAAACGGTTCTCATTCTGCACTCTGAGTAAGGGCAGGGATTTTGTACTAAGCCATCTTGTTTTCGATTCCTATCTTTTTTTAAATACTCTGGAACATCTTGTCAACCTGGAACGAGGATTCTAACGAAAAGGTTGAATTAGTGCAAAAAAATTGTTTTGTTGTCTTTCGGCTTCCATGTTGGGAAGATTTCCAGTTCGTATCTGTGCACAGCTGCCTTACCTCACATAGAAGTCGGTTCTTGGTAGGCGTGTCTTCGATCAATCATTTAAAACATAAAGACTAACAAACCAAAAAAGACTATAAAAACTAGGTCAGGTGGTAATTAATAATTTTTTTTTTTTTTTGCCCAAGAGTTTTTTCTTCATTTCATAGGTTTTGGTTTATTGTAAATGTCCATTGCGATGATTAGCTTTCACTGAGATTTTAAGATGTTTAATGGGGATCGATAAGTGGACAATAAAGATATTAAATACTGGAACTATTTATGGAGATTTGTTTGATGACACAACATGCTTCTTATCAAGAGGCAGCTGGATTAATCAAGTTTTTTGGTTGTTTCCTCGCGTGTGCACTTCGTAGCGGAATCAGTACCTTGAGACTAATTGAACAACCCCAGTTAAAACGACTTAAGATTTGATCGTTTATTGTCAGCTTTACTTTGATCCATTTTCGACATAATAGAAGAAATAGCAGATTTGCAAAAGTACAGCACATTCTCTTCTCTTTGAGTGTATGATATGTTCCGATTTACTCAATGAAAATTGATATCAAATGATTTTCTCTTTCCAGATAATTCTATAGCGAAACTATGAAATTTTATAAAAAGAAAAACTTTACTGTTAAAATGAAGCAAACTAATATTTTTCATTAACTGAATTATATGCTAGACAACCTTTTACACGTGATCAGAGAATAAAAGCATAAGAAAGCATAAAATTATATAATATGATAATGTTTCCTTTCAGTCATTTTCTTATCCTGAATGCACACAATGAATTCTATCAAGAGAGAATCTGTACCTGAGAAGGAATAAAGTAGATGCTTGTTGTGTCCCCGTGAATTAGGAACAAAAATAGATTCTTGAAGCACATTGTGAGAAATGAACTTCCTCAAAATGGCTCACGGGATATGTATACAAACTTCTGCTCTTCACCAGGTGATTACGAAAGATATAATAAAATACTGGCTACTATGGGGCTACATTGGCAAGAAACGTTATGTTACCCTTACACCATATCCTCGGTTTTTATACAGCTGAAGTGAATTCATCATTTCTTTTTATAGAATATTTGTTTGGACCATTTTAAGATTTTAAGAAAATCGAGTGACCATTTCAAATGAAAATGGCATCACAACATAGAATCAATTATAAATTGAAATCCACCATGAAATACTTTATAATTGATTCTGTCGCTCGATCAGTACACATTTTATTGTTTGACAGCGCGTCTGCTCTTTTCAATTTTGTATTTCAATAACTGTTTAATTCAAAGAAAGTAAGACTTACAGTCTTCTTTTTTTCATTCGACTTGATTTTAACCTTCTTGTCTTTGACTTGTTCACTTATATCAGGCTTGCAAAAGAAAAAATATTTGTTTACGATTTCTTTTTCCATTTCTTACAGTGAACCTGTGACACGCGTGCGGTGTTTAAGATCAAAGGTAGGTTTTACCTTTTCATACATTTTGCAGACACCATCTGTTGCAGTCGTCTGTCTGCAGACTGGTATGTCTGCGGGGATGAACAAAGCGTGCCCTTTCATGTTTTCTGATCAGGAATAATATTTGACAAAAATTTGCTAAAGAAAAAAATCATAGGTTACAAAAATTGTTCAGGTGTGTTTATAAGTCTACAAAAGGCCAGTGGGTAAATTGAACTTGTTAAGAAAAACGTTCGATCTCCTCTTTATTTACGTGATGCTATTTATTTGATATTTATTCCAAATGGATGAGTGAGGTTTTGAAAATATGTTTTCAGAGCTATTTTTGACTCCAGTGATAACTTGAAATCTTGTCATTAGTTCTTCCTAATAAATAATATTTAGGACAAAGGATTTTATTAATACTAATATAATTACATTTATATCATTGTATTTTGTTTTGTTTTGGTTTTGTTTTTTTCGTCTGATGTTTATACCACAGCGCAAACACACATTTCACTAATATATCTGACTTATATAAAATTGTAACATTAAGTGTGCAATATGAAGTCTAAAATTGTCAGGTATATGAATAGGAAAAATGAATAGGGAGCATAAATTAATGCTTGTTCTGTCACGAAGTTATCAATCAACAATGTATCTTTTTACCTTTAGTACATTTGGTAGAGGTATCATTGCATTCTTGCAGGTTGTATAAAATGCAGAAGAACGCACACATACGAAAATCACACATACACACACCAGCACAAACCCACAAATATACACACCCTCTCTCTCTCTTTCTCTCTCACACACACCCACACACACACACACACACACACACACACACACACACACATATATATATATATATATATATATATATATATATATATATATATATATATATATATATCATAATTTCAGTTAAAATTTCAAGGTCAAATGGAACAACATGTTGTTATTGTAACCCCCATTTTTGTATAATTTGTGCACCAGAATTTACCCAGAAGAGACGAAGAGTAAGTTATTCAAGCATTTTAAGGTTAACCCACAATTCATGATATTTACTATATAATTACTTTGATACTTACCATGATACTGTTAACAAAGGAAAAACTACCAAGTAAATGTTACTCCATCGGTTAACCATGAGGTAGAATTAAAATGAAAGATGTGAGGAAAAGGTTGATTTCAATCAAGAACTCATTGATTGAATTATTGGACTGATATATTGATAAATTTAGTGTTCGGGGTCTCTTTCAAATTAAACAATAGAAGACTGCAGTCGACAGATATAGGATCAGAGATGAAAGAATTACACACCTCTCACTTGGTCTTCAGAATGTTCACGAAAATATTTACAGTATGTATCAATCGTAATTCTGTACCAAGTTGTAACAGTGATTGCCACATTAAATAGAATAATTTGAAATAATCAGGGAAATGCAAAGAATATTCAATTACAACTATTGTCGTAGTCACTAATATTATCCCAAAAAATTATTAATGATAAGTTATTAACAATCATGCACTAACCCTAATGATGATGATGACAACAAAATACTAAAGAATTCATTTGTACTCAAATTTCTAAGGTCGTTTAAAGAATACAGAAGTTAGATTTAAGATGACAAAAATGATATGTCGAATTGATGAGTTTTTAGGTGCTACAAAGCCTTTCAAATAAGTCTTAACAATGACAGACCAAGAGTGAGAGCGATAAAAAAAGTTGAAAAATAATTGTCGATCATATAAAAAAATATGGCTGACATTAGACACTCTGCATATGAAACCTTGCTACAGACACAAACTATTCCCTTCTTTGACACTTCTCAGGGACTCAACAAAATACACTCACATATAGACACACGCGTAGGCGCTCGCGTACATGTGTATTGCCCTATCTCAATCCCTGAGCTAGAGAAAAAACATGCCGAAATAAATTCGATCGAAATGCAAGTAATCATATAAGATTCAAACAGTGATGTTTTACAATACGTGTATGGAGTGCAGTTCTTCAAGGGAAACACCTGCTCTGACGAAGTCTTCCTTCAATCCATTCATTCTTTCCCTTCAGTTGCAGTTGTTCAGTTCTCAGCTCTGCCTCATCTTCATCTACCAACACTGCTCTTGCTTATCTGCACCATTCTAACGTTGTCATTTTTTCTGGCTCGCCGATAAATCTGTGGATCGATAGTGGAGCCAATTAAATGAGAGTCACGTTGAAGACAATATTAAATAGTATATAGGGCAGACAGAAGACTATCGTATATATATATATATACATATATATATATATATATATATATATATATACATATATATATATATATACATATATATATATATATATATATATATATACATATATATATATATATATACATATATATATATATATATATATATGTTGGAATATATCCATTTCTTGATAATATATATATATATATATATATATATATATATATATATATATATATATATATATATATATATATATATATATATATATATATATATATATATGTTTCTGTTGGAATATATCAATTTCTTGATAATATATATATATATATATATATATATATATATATATATATGTATGTATATATATATATATATATATAAACATTATATTTATGTATATATATATACAAGATTATGAATTGTATTCATTCTATTTACGCTGTCTAGGCCAAGTGATACATTCTCTGTGTAATAATGGAAGATCATTTCAAATAAGAGTTTCAATGTAATATAACACAATTCATAATCATTCTGTCGGATCATGTATCAATTTCTTAATAAAACACACACACACATATACACACATGCAAACACACACACACACACACACACACACATATATATATATATATATATATATATATATATATATATATATATATATATATATATATATATATGAGATAGAAAGATAGAGAGTGGGAAGCCAGCAAGCAAAAGAACTAAATCTAAATCCATAGTATACATACAATGTAAATGAATGGGTTGGGTGGGTGTGGGACAAATCGACTAATCAATTGAATGGATAAAAGACACTAGTCTCACAAAGAATTACTACTGATGACCTTATGCCAGACTGAGCTAAGCATAGTAAATACCGATTGAGGAAGATAACAGACGAGTATTAAAAGGAATGTAAAGGAATAAATCCGAAAGAAAAGAAATGAATAGATTAAAGGAAAAACATGTATTCCAAGTCACTCAATAGAAACTCTTGGGTGAACAACGTCATTTGGTAGCATGTTGTGTTCGGGGTGATCAATCAAAAAAATTTGAAAAGGGGTCGTCAATAGACTATTAACTTCTCTCACTTTCTGTAGGGCAGTGATCACTAAAAAAAAGTCCAAATTTTGAAAAAAAAATGGCATAAATGCTGCTGGATGCAAAATAAGGGACCAATTTAGCATAAACGTACATTTCAAATTGAACCCCACCAAAAATCTGTCTAGGCTTGGGAAATTCTCGAAAAAACAACATTGTTTTCTAGTTTTTATGTCCAAGGGGTGAATATTTAAATTTTCAGTCCTCTAACTCCTGTGCGCGCGATACATACATACATAGCCAGCCAGATTGACAGACCAATTTGAAAACTGAATAAAACCTATGCTCACAGTTTTGATGACAGTTTTGGTTTGTGGTTTCTAATGAATAGATAAAACGAATAAAACAACAGCAGAAAGCGAGTGAGAACGAACAAAATAAGGCTGAAAAGATTAGAAGGTTTGACAGCAATAATTATTAGGCATGAGACAATGTTTTACAAGATAAAAATGAAAGATGGCGAGGGACGGATAAAAGCCGAGGGAAGTGAATTGGGGATGAGGGAACGGTTGACATTGATCCGCCTCTGTCACTGCCCTAACATAATATCACTTTAAGTTTGCCGCCATGGATTGTGTTGCTAAACTCCTTGCATTCTCTGTTCGAGGACAATTGGAACGTACAAGAGAAGCCAGACGACGAATAATGAAAATCTGTATTGTGAATGTTGCCGCTTAGGCTCATCTAGTGAGTTACTGAGCAAACCTTAATATTTGTCAGTTGGGAAATGTTTACAATTTCTTGATCTATTTCTGAAATCACTTGTTCAATAGCAGAAATTCCCACGATCCAATTTAGCGTCAAAACTCCACTCTAATTTGTAAGCTTCTATTCAAAAATATATATTTGCTTCTAAAATCGTAGTGGAAGTAACAATGGCCAAGCGGTTATAAGCACGAAAATGAAATTGGCAGACTGAGTTCAAATTCCGACGGAGGAAAGCTTTTTCTTCTTGGATTTTATGAGCTTTCAGTCTATCAAACCTTAAATTCTACCGAAAATTTGTCAGTTCTGAGAAAAAATGGTTAAAGGTTTTACAGGGATTTCATTTAAAAAAATAAGCATAATGCTAAACTGGACCCTTACTTATCGCTTGTCGTATGGAACTGTGGATGTGGAAGTCTCTTTTTTGTAATGCTTATGCCAGTTTGATAGTATTTGTTTCAAAGTAATCTGATCCTAACTTGACAAAACAAACTTCCTTTTGAGCAATACAACTTAGTTTTAGGAGGGGCTAGACAGGCCTGCCCGGAAGCACGCGAAAGCCTACGTAGGTCACCCCTGGATTGTTTATGGGCTCGACTGTGGTGAACATAGGGAGAACAGATATCATAATCCGAAAGGAAAATCACCCCTCCTTCAAATGGAGACACGCTAGAGGAAAAAATTGTCGAAAACTCATTCAGATCACAAAGACAATTGCATTGCGTGCGGAAAGGCATCAATCAAGTTCTTGACTCAAGGAATCAAGCAAAAGACCTGGACAGTGTAGCATAACTAAGCGTAAATATTTGCAGGAAGTAGAAAATGAAAAATGAAAAATTTCATCTTTTATCGAAGAGACGATATCAATTTATTTTGCTGTAATAATTGACGCTTCACATAGCTAATATGTCTGGTCGTTCAAATCGCGTTAAGATGCTGCCATATTTTTTGTTAAGTGTTTCTTTTGTTTTCCATCCAAATATCAATCCTGATAATGCTGACTTATTATATTCCTAATATTCAACCAAATTAAAATCGAATTATTTGTTTACCTGTTTACCAAGATTTGTTTTATATTTGCTTACGTACTTTTTACTTTATTTTTCTCATTTTCCTGTAACTCTTTCATTTACAAATCTTTTGGGGTTTTTTTGTTGTATAAAGTCATAAACTTTCCATAAATATGATGTTGAAGTTGAATGTACGCATCCAGTCACTTTTGTGACATCTTGAAACTATCAATATATAACAAAATCAAGAAGTGCACTACATCATACCTCGATATTATCATCCAATTCTTGAATTTCCAACTACAACGTAAATTCTATGTTAAGACGTATTTAGATAGGGTAGCGATGTTTGTGAGATATCAAGTGACCCGAAGAGAAAGTGGTTAATGAGAGATAGACAGAGTTTGTAACAAAATAAGAAAGCTGTTATCGTCATAAGACAGGGGATAATAAGCATGGAGAAAGCGTTGGTAAAGATAGAAAGATACGGTATAGAGAGTGGATGAAGAAAATTGGGATATCATTTGCTTTTTGACGTCATAATACGTCATATTATTTTTTTTTTTTTAATCAGTTCTTGTTGTAAAAGACACAAAGTACAAGAAAGAATGTAAGAAAGAAAGCAGACTTAACTTCATACGTGTTTAAACTTCTTAATTTTACAATGAATGGATTATGTTGCATTTTGGACGATATTTTTGGTTTTTGATGCAATGATAAATCATTTCAACTGGAAATAACATAAAAACTAAATTGGGAAGAAATGGTTTAATTACAAACACAAATTTTGTCGAACACAATCAAAATTGTGTTCACAATGTCAAGGTTTTTTAACAGTTTGTTCTTTTCCTTGTTTAACAACGATAACATCCAAAAATATAAAACGTAAATTGATATCGTCTCTTTGATAGGAAATGATATTATTTTCTTTTTATTTCCTGTAAGTATTTTACGCTTGGTTATGCTGCACAGTCCAGTTATTTTGTTTTATTCTTTGAATTGAGAATTTGATTGATGCCTCTCCGCACAATATATTTGTCTTTGTGATCTTTGCAAAGGAGTTTTCGACAATTTCTCCTCTGCTAGCGTATATATATATATATATATATATGTGTGTGTGTGTGTGTGTGTGTGTGTGTGCGAGAACAATATCAGATTTCACGCACACACTCATATACATATATGTGTATGTGGGTTCGTGTGAGCAAAATTTGATAAGAACTCTTTCACATGTAGGCCTAATTAAAATATCATTGTATTTGATTCGCTAGATTTTTAATTTCATATGCCATCTTTTGTTTCTTTTCAATCGTACGGCAGATGGATTGCGTTTCTTTCTTTGTCGCTTTCTCAATATGAGTCTGTCCATTATCGGAATATTAGTTCGTTTTCTGTTAGACCGACGCAAGATTCATGTCTAACGTTAGCATGAAGCATGAGTTAGTGAAGGGACGGAATTGGATATCACAAGTAGTTCATCACCATTTGCAGCATAAATCGTATTTTAATCCCCCGCCCGAATCACGTGTATCACTAACTCATATAGAGCAGCAGGTGAAAATTCTTTCGGCATTAGGGGGCATGTTCTTTTATGACAGTATCGATCTAGTCAACCTACGCGTTGCTCTCCCCTTTTTTTTTCTACCTCCCACTTATTCATCCTCCATTTTTTTTATTCATTCATCGTTGCACTTTGCCCAAGCAAACCTTTTGCCTTCCATCCCCTCTTGACTTACTTTCGTTATTGTTCCCATCTTGCTCTCCCAATATTTTACTATTCCTCCATTTGATGCTCTCCTTTCATCACTAGGCTCCTTTCATCCTTTCTCTCATTACTCTCCCCTTTCAGCTTGCTCTCCTGAAGACTTCTCCTGTCAACCTCATCTCACTCTCAATATGGTGATGTTTGGAAAGGGCTGCTGCGAAGTTGACTTATTCATTAGTTGCTATGGGAACCGATAAGACTTTCTGTATTAGAACTGGCTTTTTGCCGAGATAGTATCTAAGTGTTTTTGTTTTGTTTTTGTTTTTTAAGTTTTTATTCGGTCTCAAAAGGGTTGTTTTTCTTTGAATGTTTGTGTGAGTTGTCGCGTTTGAGGTGATTCGGGTACGAATCGAAAAACTGATCGAAGTCTGCAGAGAAACAAGAGGACAATATTCATTTTTCCTCTATGCGTTGGCAATATTCATTTACAAGTACATCTCTATATGTAAATGTTGGTACCACTTAAAACTACTTATATATATATATATATATATATATATATATATATATATATATATATATATATATATATGTGTGTGTGTGTGTGTGTGTGTGGGTGGGTGGGTGTGTTGTGCATATGTGTTGACAAAAATGCGTATACTTCAATATGCATATACACATTGTCAGTGTGTATGTGCACACAAACGCATAATTATTATCATGATTATATATATATATATATATATATATATATATATATATATATATATATATATATGTATCCTAGAAAGTTTTACAGCTGTAAATACTAAATATATATATATATTTTTTTTTAAACTCTTCTCAAAAAATCTATGTCGTCCAAGTTAATCATTTCCAGATATCTGTTGATGTAATTTATGTGATTTTTCAATGGATTTTGTTTCACACAGAATTATATGTTATGGTATCATATGTGAATTTGTTTTGTTGAGGTAATCAGTTGTTTACCATATAACGGTTTCGAAAATTTAAAAACAGATATATTAACATGCCCCACTCAAGCTATGATTTTATTATATAACTTTAATTTATTATTTTCAACTGCCAGGTCATAAAATATGTTGCTTGTAATTTTATGTAGGGCATTATCAGAATGTATTGCATATAGATGTTATTTCATACTACGTATCATTTAATTTTTTTCGAAACAAAGGGCTTACTCACGTATGTTATCCAATAAAGTGTATTTGACGACGAGAGATCAATAAGTATAACAACAGATGTGATTCGTTGTTCGTGTCACTTTTATTAAGTGCGCACCCAAGTGAATATTACATCTGTTGTGTCGGTTTTCACTTCAGTCTGCATGCAAACCAACTTATGATATCATCTTTAAGAATACCAGTTTGTCAGAAAACGTCTGTGAGTTGATTTTCTACCAACATTTTAAACTGAAGAATTTGACTAATCTTAGATTTGATCATTCACGTTTTGCACTTTTATGCATACATCAATATTATCATTTCGTCTAACTAAAATAGACTTGTATAAATAGTTGAGGTGAAACGAAATAAAATTTTAGCAATTCGTAACATCTATATGAGGTATTCAGTCAATATACTTTTGATACTTGGTATAATTTGGTCAATCTTCCATCCCATCCAACTAACTATCAGTCTAATGGACCAAAGCCAAATGTTTTTCTCAGAAAGGGAATATCTTGTTATTTCTTTGTTAAATTGTGGTTTTTTTTCTGCACAGCAGAACATATGCTTGAATCCACAGAGTGTAATAATTTTCCAAAAAGTGTAATTATACCCGGCGCTTCCGGTTAGACAACTAGATATCCATAGTCTTTGACAATTCCACAATTATTTTAACCATCGTGTATTCAGCTTAGTCATTGGTGAGTTGATGTGAGGTGGTGAGTGGTTGGTAAAGTAAATTCTTAGATGGGAGGGGTTTCAATTGCAAAATACACTCAAAATTCCCGGGCCCCTATTGCGCTCTGGAATGTATCAACATCTAATACCGGAGCCTTTTGCTTGTTTATTTGTGTCTCTTCTCCACTAAATACGAAGCCTATTGACCTAATTGACTTATAAATCTATAGACTTACTGCATAGATTATGTGAGACTGACCTCAATTTTGCACCAATGAAACTGAAACCTTGAAGGTCATACGCAAGGCAGAGTTGACCACCGAGATCATTTGAGGTCACTTATGGTTATTTTTAGCCAATTTTCAGAGTTGCGGGCCACAGTATCGCACTAAACATACTGAAATGGAGCATATGGGTTAGTTTTCTCTCGTCGGAGCTAACAGGCTAAGTGAGGTTGACCTTGGAGGCCATTCAAAGTTACTGGAGGTCATTTCTATTTTGTCTACTCAATTTTCCAAATGTTAGGCAGTACTTTCGCACCTATGTGACTGAAATTTGGCGTAGGGTTTTTTTCCTTGTGAAAGCCATTGGCAATGCAATATTGACCTCAGTAGTCATTTGAGGTTACCTGATGTCATTTTTGGCATTTCTTTTTGCCGAATTATCACCCACAATTTTGCAACTATGAAACTGAAATTTGTTATTGAGGTGAATCCTTCCATGGTCAAAGCATTTAGAAATGTGAATTGACATCGTGATCATTCGACGTGGATTCCGGTTAATAAGACTGCATCGGGACCAACAATTTTACACCCCAAAACGAACTGGTCTAATTAACGGAAAAACTTATTTTTTGTTCGCTTAACAACAAAAATTTCTTAGATTCAATAGGAGAAACTTGCATGAAAACCATTACAATTTGAGTTCTTTTAACACCTATCTATCCTTTCTTTCAAATTCAACTTGAGTCACGAGTTAGAAATATCCGAAAGTTGATTTAAGAACTAGAAGATTCTCTAGCACAGGCAATTTGGTCATAAAAACGATGCTAATGGGCGATGATTACATGTGCTTGAATCGGTCCTTACATGATAGGTCGTATTTTGCGACTAATTTAATAATCTATGGTCCTATTGAACGGATTCTTATGTACTCTTGAATTCAGTACTAGTATTTTTTGGTATAGATATATTTATTTATTAGCATAAAAGCTCATTTCATTCTAATGCATAGATACATTGATATTAAAACTACATCTTGAAAAATATTTTTTGGGGTATTTCTGACATAAATTTTCATAGATATACAAGAATAGTCAATTTAGCTCAGTCGGCGAGGCAGCCTACTAATCAGTTTGTTGTGATTTCGAATCACTGTAGCGGGATGTTAATTTGACATATCTATTGGTTTGATTAACGTGATGGGATAGACAAACAGTGAAGTGATTACTCTCTTGAATTTAGGAAGAAATTTTTCCACCAAATTTAGGTGAGTAAAGCATCCTCAAGAAGTGGCGTATGAAAATATATTTCCTCAAAGACGAAAACTTCCGGTCTGTGATTCTCTTCATGAATATCATGCAGTTTTCTTCTCTGTAACACCTGAATATAGATGAACTTACAAAAAATGCTTAATCATTAATTAAGATTTATTGAACATTTTTCCATCAATGTCTCCTAGTTCACTTGAAATAGAATTACTTTTTTTTCAAAAAAGCTTGTTGGTACTGAATCATCTTTGTCGAAGATTCACTTGAAAGAACTTCACACTTTACAATAAAACCAACTGTTTTCATAAGAAATCCCAAAATCAGATGAAGCAACCCGACCAACCGAGCTGAATGAAATGATCCAACTGACAAAACCCTACCAACTGGAATTATCTGACCAGATTTACCCAAATCATTTCTATCGTTACATATGATATATTGAAAATAGTAATGAAAATATTTATGAACATTTATATATCAATAAAATTGTGTTCATATTTGAATATGTTTAGAATAAAAGCAGATAGAAATGTTGTAACTCAACCCACCAACGATAAAACCATGAAACATGGACAGAGGATATACAAAGCACGCAATGGATATACAATAATAAGTAGTTATATGAGTTAAATAATAATTGTTAATAGGTGACACTAGCTGTGGTTTAATAACAAATTAATAGTTTTTAATAGAACAAATAAAGTTATTTCCACAACCTGAAAAGAAAAAGGGCGTCTGCTTGAAAGAACAGAAATTTCATTGGTGCAGTCCGTAAATGTGAATTACATTGGTGGAAAGTAGAACAAATTCAGTATAAGAAGTTCATTGTTTAGATAGACGCTTTTGAAGGTTGGCGTAAGAAAATAACAATATTGATAGACACCATCAGGTGCTTACGTAAGAAATAATATTATTGAGGGTTGCTGTCGGGGGTATCTAAAAAAAAACGATCTCCATTAATGACATTGATGGGTTGTTGTACAAATGAAACAGTTTTAATGGACACAATTAGGGGAGGGGGTAAGTAAGAAAATAACGATGCGCCATCAGGGGGTTACTGTGAGAAATAAACAATCCAAATCGACGCCATCCTTGGGTGGCGTGAAAAAATGACGAAGTCGATAGAAGCCATCGCCATAATGTCAGAAAAAAACAACCGATAGACTCTATCGGAGGGTTGGCGTAAGAAAATAATAATCCTCTTAGACACCATTGAGGGGTTGAGGTAGGAAAATAGAAATCAGAAGGGTTGGCGTAAGAAGAAAAAGGCCTCGATAGACACTATCGGAGGCTTGGCTAAGATGATGATCTCAATAGACGCCATCGAGGAGTTGACGTAAGAAAAGAGTTTTCGATAGACACCATCAGAGGGTCAACGTAAGTAAGTGGTTATCGTAAGGGAAAAATAATCCAGATAGACACCATCGGCGGGGGATGACGTAATAAAAAAACAATCTTGATAAACCCAATCGGGTGTTTGGCTTAAGAAAAAAAGCATATTAATTGATGCCATCGGAGGGTTGACGTAAGAATAGAACAAGATTCTGTCATTGGAGAGTCGGTGTTAAAAAAACGATCTTGATGGAATAATTTTCTAGATGAACGAATTCTTTTTTATGCATTATGCATAACCATTACGGGGCAGTCAATGGTGACTTTGACAACCTTTCTGTACATACGGCTGTTTCTCAAACACTTATTAGGGATTTTGCCAAGGAACATGTGGGGTGTTTTGAAAATGTGATTTTATCAAAAATCATCCGGATTTTCATGTCATTTATAGAGAAAAATCTCTTGAAAGAATAGAAATCCATCTTCTAATCACCGAAGTAGTGTCGAAAGTGATCAATTCAGAACAGAAAGCAGCGTCAGCAACGAGTGACTTGGGGTCAAACTAAGTAAGGCTTAATAAATAGACTATACAATAGGTACAATAGAATGACTTATTATGTATATATATTATAGTGCCATATTGTTTCTCGATTCAAAGTGTACCCCGGGAATTCAACCATTTTTCTCATTTGCATCCTCTGACCTTCCTCTCTGTCTTCAACCCTCTCTATTCTTTCTTTTCCTAACTCGCCACCTATGGCTTTTTTTATCAACGGAAAACGGACTTTAAACGCAATTGCCAGCAAGTCTGATCGTCTTGATTGGTTCTCCGGCACACATTTCCTTCTTAGTTGTCCCTGATTGGTCAATTTAGCCGCTTTCTTTCTGCAGTCCGATCCGGTATACCGTTTCCGTTCGTCGTTTTAAAATGGTCGTGCGGGGGTACAATCAATTCGACAAGCAGACTGCACTCTCATTTCCGGCGGAGTCTGTGTAGAAAAAATTCAGCTTAGAAGCTGATGGCAGCGTAGATTAAATATCGCTGCTATCTAAAACCTGACAGAACGGGATTGTTGACTCTCGATAGCATCTCTAATTTTCTTTCACAGCTTTTTACTTTTTTGAAATTGTTCTTCATTTATTCCCATCTCCTTTCCTCGAATTTCTATTCCTTTCTCCTCATTACTTCTTTTCCTCTTGCCCACCATCGTTGTCTGTATTTCCTTTTTTTCTTTGTAATTCTATTGCTATAATGTTTATTCCTTTCTTTCTCGCTATTCGAACTCGCCAACCTCATTCAATCTATTGAGTTAACTTAGTGACGTCACTTGTGATCCGGCCTGAACGCAGATGAAAGATAGTTTTCATTGCACCTCTAACAATTTACCGACTCAGGGCTTGAACGAAACCAGATTTCAAATATCTATTTTTGTTAATACATGACCACTACTGGGTGTATTTATGCAGCATTGAATTATAGACATGGCAATTGCAAGAGGAAGGCCCAGGAAAAATGAAGGTTACGAGCAGAATCGAAAATAACCAGACGCGTCGAATATCAATTCAAGTTTTTTTTTACTTTCATTTCTTTCTGGGCTGCCGGGAAAATGCCACCAAAAGATAATTATCCCTTTGCATTGCTTTTTGATGTCTCTTATAGTATTTTTCCTATTCAATTACTCTTTATAAAATCAGCTTTGAATTTTCGATAAATAAATTCATTTGCTTATTCATCATAGTTTTCCACAGCCCATTCCTTATGAAAATATGTATTTGAAAACTTGAATATATATCATGTATTTGAGTTTGATATAACTTCATTAGCTATAACAATGCTTTGGATGATAATCTTTCTATTCATATTAATGTCTCTAAGAGAAATCTAAACAAACTCAGCGACCCACTGATATAACGCAAACACTAATCCTAAGAAAGGCTGGAATATAAAAACAAAAATAAACGAGAAAAAAGAAGGTTGTCAGTTATATTGAAATAAAATCATCTTCCACGAATTATCATCTAATCCCCAAATATTTCCCGGAAAACCTTGTCCAGTTGACAAATCCAGATCATTTTTTAAAAATCTACTCCAATAACAGTTATTGTAGGAGTATTTATGTTTAACGCACACTCATACGCATTAAGAGTCACTCTCCCAAGAGATTTGAAAGTGCAATCGGGAATTCATACTGCCAATATTATAATACGGATATAAGTTTTTTTATCTTAAATGATTTTCATGTAGTTCAAGAACATCATACAATGCATTCACTGAAGATGTGGGACGATTGTACAATTGTTTGGGTGAGACAGATTCTATTTGAATAAACTTGATCGTTCAAAAGAAGAATTTAGTTAATAATCAAGAATATGAATTAGAAAAGAATGTTTAAGATTATGACGCTGGCACAGTCTTCGACTCGAACCAACCATATCTATTTACATCCAGAATTGAGTCAATCTTACAAATGCCTGGATGGACGTTTTATTTTCAATGTGAAGGACACTACCAATTCCTTGACTCGGTTATGTTTTAAGAAAAAAGACAAAGTAGGTAATATCTAAAAAATTTTTGAGATTCAGCCTTTGATTGTATTTCCAAGTACCAGTGAACATGTTTCCAATTCTTTCACATGCCTGTTTTTATTGTATGAAAAATCTGAAATAACAATCTTATACTTTTTTTAATCAGAATTATTTTTGCTGATATGTTCTTCGACCTTTCCCGGGTGTAATTTTTATCTGGGGAGTCTTTTTTTTTTTTTAAATCGGAACGCAGTTTTCCGCTCATAAATATTAAGAACGTAGTTTCATGTGCACGCAAAGTAAATCCAAGGATATACTAAGAAAAACACCAACAAAAAATTGAGAATGCTTTATCTGTAGTAGTTAGTAAGAAAGGCAAGCAGATTATTACAGCTGAAGTGACTTCGATCTCAGATTAGACGGTACCTTTGATGCAAAAAATGCTAGTTGATTATTAGAAGGTTTTAGTAGCTAAATATTATTTTCTTAGTCACCGATTTCCACATGGAGTTTAATTCCACTTATAATCTCTGTTTGATGAATTCATATGTACCAGATTTCCTCGTTTTACCCACTTTCTGATAATGATTCTTTGTCTTCAATCGTGACCTTATAACAGAAACAACAGAGCGTCCCCTCTCCCTCCAAGTATGTTCTTCTAAATCTGATGAGATTTGGTCCATATAAGCTATTAGTTTCTCTCTTATATTCCGAACCATAATTGTATGGGATGTGGAATATACAGTTGGATTGAGCTTACCTCATACTGAAGTATTACCTCCGTTGTGGAGAGTAGCTTGGCTACAGAAAATTGCTCGGATATTCTATAATATGACAATTTCTCTCCGGGTTATTCAAAGGAACACAATGAATATTCGGTGATAGACAATCGCGTTACATCATTCTTTTAAAAGATCACAAAATATTAAGTATTTTTGCCAACAATCTTTTGAATGCTGCATTGTATCAGTCAACCGAAATATGAGGCTTTCCAAATAAGTATCATGCATTTACTTCCATAAAAAAGTAGCTATATGGGGAAAAACGATGTTATTACGACAGAAGAATGAAGAGCTGTGTTTTTATTCCCATTGGTTTTGGCAAGATGAAGTATACTTGTTCTACAGCGAATAATTTTCACTCTATTACCTGTACGTAATGAAATGGTTATTGTGTATTTTCTATGTCAAAATAAAATATGAACATAAGTAGAGACAGCAATGAAGATGAAGCTCATAATACTCATTCTTATTGTAGATTTCATTGCTATTAGCCAGAAAAGAATACTAATCCAATCAGTAACACATAGACTATCCTTTTCAATCAACATTAACTTCCACTTGCCTACCTTTTTCTGGTTTTATTTTTGTGTTCCTTTCTAAATTTTCAAACATACATTGCTTAGTTTTTATTTTCTGCCAGATATTTTTTTAAACTTTTAGCTTTCCTGATATTCGTCAATGGAGTCAAATGAAACGACTACGAATTAGATACCTATCGTGTATGTCAGTATGACCGGTGGACATGCGCAGTCTATCCATGTGCACACATACATACGATTGTGCGCACTGCAGACACACACACACACACACACACATATATATATATATGCCAATGTTTATGATCAAAAAAGAAATCTGCAATTCGTATCTTATTTGTTCTCCGAAGCCAATAAGACAAGAGGAGTGAAGAAAAGATAGTAGGATAGTCAATACTTATTTGCAAATATACAGGCACATAACTTTGTCACTGTTAGTTGAATACATTCGTATTCGGTAGGATGCTTATGAGTAGTGTTGAAATATTTCCAGTAATACGTAGATCTGTATTCTCACATGAGAATACGCACAGAAAAGTCCCTCTTTTTTTGGTCATTCGGCATATGTGAAGAAATTTTCGTCCAAACAAGTCCTAGCAGGTTTTCTGTCTCCTTGGGTCTGGACCATATCGGTTATTTGTGATAACATATAATTCGAACTGACTGACCCCTTGATTTCCAGCAACTTCAATTCCCAGTGTGGTTCAGTAATCTCTCAAAACTACTGGCCTCAACTTCTCCATATTTTTCCGATGAACAACTCTATGTTAGTTGTTCTGGGAGTTGATCTCCAAGCAACCATTTTATAGTTGCACCCAATGGAAGAAGTACTAATGTCACGTACCCAGGATCCCCTACCAAATTAGAAGACAAAATCATTTGTTTTGTTGAATGCATCAAAATGTTTTCTCAATAACACCTACTTTTTCATACGCAAATAGAGTAAACCATCTGTTTTTCATTTGTTGTGTTGTGTAAAAAAAAATATGTAAAAGAACACATTTTTCTGTGTTGTTAGGTTTGAAATGGCACTTCCTACTTCATAACATCGTAATCAGTGTCGTTGCTTAACGACCCAATGAATAACAACAAGTACTTCATTTTTGTTTTCTCTCGATACAGCACACACCTGAATAGACTGCAGGGCAAATCCCATTATTCTGAGAGACTTCCAGCTGTCTGATGATAACTGGAATTATAAATACCATAAAACACCTTTACATGTTGATGACTTCTCTTATTAAAAATTCTATCCACTAGCAAAATTGCTATTTTGATCAGCCATATGGATTATCAGTCGGCAATTTTATGGAAATAGGATACATCTTACAATATTCTACAATGTCCACTGGTTGGCTTAGCGTCGATGAAGGGTGGCTATATGAAATGTCGTTTTTTCACATCAGTGAGAATTACGTTAAAAGTGAAACATTTATTAATGTATTTGCATTATATTGCAGATTCAATGTAAGCAAAGATATTCATTCGTTATTATTAGAGTTTTTAGCCCTTAACAACAATCATGACGAATTCAAATAAGGATATAATGCTGCTCAAGCTGCTTAAAAAAGTGAACACTACAACAGTGCCAATTGGTCAGCATCGATTCAACACATGCAAGAATTATGAATCCCAAAAATAAACATCGAAAAAGGTCTAAATCTATTTTCATTGATAAAGAGCGATCAACAGTGACCAATGACCCTTGAACAACGGTTCAAGCACTTTCTGAGGACTTTATAACTCAAACAGCAGCCATATTACATTATCTCAATGTAAAAGGAAAGGTCAAAATGTTGGAAAAACGGTCCAACGTATTTCATTATAGTGCACGACCCAATACCTCAGCTGACTTTATCTAAGCTTAGAAAATTAGGATATGAAGCTTTGCATTATCCTTCATATCCTACGACAGTTCTCCTACACCATCTCAAACTTCCATATCCATAAAAGAAGTTCAATGATAGGGACGTGGTAATTCGTACTTTCACGAAAATTGTAACTACTAAACCTAAACAGATTAGTTTAGATCACATATTATAAGCAGGTGATTGGACAAAGGTTATTGCTTGAAATGGGTCATCGATTAATTGAATAAATATATACTGTTTTGTGGTTTATATCATTTTCCATCTTACTATTCAAAAAACAATATTTCAAATGTAACTGCCTAATAGATATGTGCGTGTATATTTTCTGAATCTACATAATCGATTAAATGATTGTACACCGGCGAGAGCTTTCGTCTTCCCACCCTCTTTCAAAAAATTGTTGAATAAATCAGGGTTTTTTGTTAGAATTTAATCAATCTAGTGGAATCTACTTTGCTTTTTATCATATTTTCTTTAAAAAAAAGACAAAAAAAACATTCGAACTTATCAATTATTTTGTATCTCAAATTTGAAATTTTGTCAATTTTGTTTGCTAAACAAGAGATATTATTTTCCTGATTTTGGCTTGAATGATTCAGATCGTTTCCTACAGCAAGGATTTTTGAGTTTTCATTTCTGATGGCTATTCTTACCTGCATACCTCCTCAAATGTATTTTCTTCTATATTTGAACAAGAAGTGAAACACCGGAAAATTCTGCTCATTCTAGGATTACACATGCTCGTAGATTTGAGCCCTTTTGACATTTTTTTTCAGTTGAAATTAAATGAACCGATATCCAGTCTATAATCCTGGGCTTGATACCCACCGAGAGGTAGCAGTTGTCGCCCTCAGAAGGGAAGGATTATTTAGCTTAATGACGAAAATTATAGATTACGGGTAATCAAGATCAAGACGAAAGAGAGACACTTGGATATCCCATTGACCACCGTTCACAGAATCGTCCACCAGAATAGAAAAAGAGTATCCACAGTCAGGAAAATATGGATCTGGAAAAAGAAAGGCCCATAATTCAAAGAGCAAGATAAAACTGGATAAAATGGCTTCTACTGACAGGGAGCAGCCAGTCACTTCATTTTCCGAGAATGTTACCTCCAGTGAAAGGGAAAATGCCTCCACATGCTACAAGAGGATCTCTCAAAGAATTCGGAATTTGTAGAAGAAAGCCCCAACCGTCAAAATCCAATAATATACCAACAATTTAAAGTTCTTGCCAATTCTACTAAATCACATAAGATAAATCCAAAATTATAAAATTCAGACTTTGTTTTGGCTAGGAAAATCTCCTGACCCCATCCTACAGATAATTTGTTGGAAATGATGATGATCATCAGCAGCAGCAGAATCTTTTTAGCGTCCGTCGTTGGACATAGACATTCCCAAAAGATTCGCAAGACCTCTCTGCCATAGGCGTCGCGAAACAAATACCTTCTGTGCTTGTCTAGTTTGGCATGCCATCTAATATTTTACCAGACACAGTTTCGCATATGATTTTGGAGGATCTACATTGTGAGTTGTGATGCCCATCAGTTTTCTGACATTCAGGCAACCTTACCAGCCAATTGTCATTTGAGTTTTCTAATTGATTCTATGATATCCCTGACTCCTGTTTCTCTGATATACTGCACTGTTTTGTGATCTGTCCAGGTGATGTTGAGCACCATTTTCTCCTGTTGCATAATTCTCCGTTTGAGGCTCAATATTTTGATTAGGTCCATGTTCAAGCTGCATAGGTGACTATCGAGAGGATGCTTTAGTTACATACCCCTTCTATTAAAACTAATGGGATTTTCTTGTTCTTGAAGATTGAGCTTGTTCTACTGAAAGCTTGCCATCCGCGAATTATACTTCACTTGATTTCGTCTTCCTTTGAGGATTTTAAAGAATTTCTCTGTCCTAGGTAGATGTAGTGGCCTACTTTTTCAGGTCTGCGTTTTTTATTTAGATTTTCGTGTCTTTGTCCTCGATATGTTTGTTGTACATGACATTTGTTTTACTGAAGTTCATGTGAAGACCAACTTTCTTGCTTTCTTCGTTCAGTTCGTCTAGCATTATTTGGAGATCATGAGATTTTTTGTAAGGTGAATGATGTCGTCAGCAAATCTGAGGTTACTTAGGTATTCGCCGTCTATTCTGATTCTATCACAGTCTAGGTTTCGGAAGATCATCTCGAGATAGTCAAGTCTGATTCAAGTTCAAGTGTCCCCAAAGCAAAGATTCATTATTTGAGCAAGAATGGAACAAATTGGAACCTTCATTGTTTAAAATCTTTCTGTTAGTTTGATTAGGTGATTGCAAAGGCCTTGATTATCAAATTCAGGTTATCTGTGAACATCAATTTTCTTTTTATTAAAAATCAAAAACATGATGACTTTATTTCAATAAGAAAGTACATTTCTGTCGAATCAAAACTTTTACAGGGATTCCATTTGTTAATCTGCGGTTTTTCTGTCATAAAATCGATTCTGTTCAAGTAGCATAAATATAAATCTCAAATGTGAGAAGAGATCAGATCCTCTATTAATTATGATAACCAGATTTTAATCACCTGGAGTTGGACATCAAATTAAACATTGCATTTTCTCGATTGTAAATACGTGTCTCATTTCAAGGCAATTCCTGCTTTGTCTGCGCAGACTTAATTTCCTGTCATGGTTGGCGAATTACTTTGCGGTATCAAATATCATCGTCTTCTCCCCTCTCTCTTTCTTAGTCTTTTCCTCCATCATTTTGTCTCTGTCATTTTTCTCATACCTTTAATCCGCCTCTTTCGTTCCCCAACCCTCTTCTCTTCGGCTCTTTCTGTCAACACTCGTACTTTTTCTACTTTTTATCCTGTTTGAAACTTATTCCTTTTATTCAGAATCAAGCTTTTCTTGTCATCTCTCTCTTTTTATCAAATCTTTGCTCCCATAATCTTCAATTGCAACAGAACTGTTACTGACGAGATTCTCTGAAATAATTATTTAAGCAGTTATTATTATCAATGCTTGCTATACCATTTCGCTACGTTCCCATACAAGCCTCTATAATCCTTTCTTGATTTGTCTGATCGTTACTGATATTTTTATGTAATCAGCTTGTAGCAACTGTTGTAATTGTGTTGTAACCCTGGTGTTTTTCAGCAATACTTTCCCTTAGAATACGTTGAAAGGTGCTTGATGTTTTGTCAAAAAATGGCGGATATACGACGCAGGCAAAAAAACGACTTTTGAACAAATTGAAAATTTAATCCTAGGAATTTCCTTCTCCGTCAGAAGTAGATCAAACCACGACCTACAAATAATGCATAACTTAAAATTGAGTCCTGCACAACACTTTTTAACCTAGATATTTTAATCATAATCTTAATTTGGCTTATCCAGATATAAAATAGTCCTTGTTTTCAAAGTGCATTAGAAACAGTCAAGTGTGATAAATCAAAGAGACGACACTTTGAATGTCTTAACATTACAGCACAAAATTCTTCACTCAGTTGTACATGGAAATTTCTGTATAAATAAGAGAAGATCGGTTCCTTCGACACGTTGGAACCGTTATCGTGAATTAAAATACTGAAACGAAAAAGGAATTAGCTTAGCCTCAATTTACGGTGATTAAATTTTTGTTTTGTCTTGCACACTCACATAAACACGCATTCACCAGGAAAATGAGGAATTTGACACAAAATTATGCAGTATAATGCACGTGTGGCCTAAATAGGATTTGTAGAGAGCCAACTACAGCTTCTATTCTCGTCAAAGATATGAATGATTTTTTGTATGAGTTATTAAAAAAGGAAGTGACGTTCATCTATTTTACAGTTTTAATATTTACTCGGCTCTCTTCGGTTCATATGAGTTTCTCTTTCCACTATCCCTCCATTTTGTGACGATTTCATTATGATTAGCTACTGAGGCATGACGGAAAGGAGAGAAGAGTTTGGAGCTCTCCAGCTTCAGGAATTAAATATTTGCTTGTTTATTTCCAATCGTTTCAGCTGTTAAGCAATGGGAAACTTATGTTGAGTCAATAATCACTATGGTTTCACTTCCGGTCGCCTGCTTTCCGTAAAATGATTGTAAAAAAGCGACCCACAAGAGAGGAGAAAGGGAAAGTCAGTGATAACAAATAAAACCTATGGAGAGAAGAATATAATTTCGTTCGGACATGCTCGCAGTGATTACAAATCTTGCTGTTTCTCTTTCATCGACAGTAACACTGTTATCCCTATGTTAATGATAGTTTTCCTGTATCTATGGATGTATCTATGTAAGTAACCATTACCTAACAAAAACGGTAACTTTTTATGGATAATTTGTCTAGCCTTACATACTTAGGATGCTTCAACTCGGAGAATGAAATAAATCCAGGTGGTTTTCCCCCGTTACGTTATGTTGTAGTAAGGGGTTCAATTCGCTGTACAAGTAAAATGCGGAACTGGTTTCTTCGCATCGATCCACATTATATCTCCAAAGTTTCGGAATGAATTTCAATAAAACTTTGGAGAAGCCAGGTCGATGAGGATGGATCCATGGATTTTCCACGGCCAACTTTTCGGCATCGTAGTTATATGTACACAGCACAATACCTCAAAAAGTTCGGAATGGATGTCAGTGAAGTTATGTGGAAAGATTGGCAATAGACTGAGGTATAGGCGTTTGAATTTTGGGTGGTTCCAGGAATTTCCCATGGTCACTACCCCCCCCCCAACGTAACTCGGTGTACCAAGCGGAACATTTCCAAAACTTCTCACTGAATTTCAATGTAATTTTGTTGGTGGATGGTCGATGCATTTTGAGATGGATCCGGGTATTTTTCATAATCACTACCCCTTGCATAGCGGTTTATTTACACAACGCCAAATCTCAAAATGTTCTCAACAAATTTCAGTGAAACGAAATGGAGTATGAAGAATTACATTTTCTCTGGCATGAAACTCTTCATATGGTGACAAAGTAAGTTTATATAACCATTATACAATTCTGTTTTTAATTCATATTGATATTGCCAGGATATCAGAATTGAAAAACTGTTTTTTAAAACTAACTAAACTTAACTTAGTTGCACAGGTCGTAGAATAGGTGGGGGGTAGTTGGAAAAATTATGTTACATTGATTTTGGAAAGTTGGGAAAACCGAGCGTCACTTGCAAGAAAAATATCTGAAATCATGGTTCAACTTGACTTCGAACGCCTTTTATTTGTAATGGTTTAAAAGATACAACTCAGACACAGGGTAGATTACTGCTAATTACTAAGACGGATTTCTGTCGTACGGATAGATGGTTCAACCAGTATGATGAATGTCATTCTTTACTGTTTGTTTCTCTGTTCATGAATTACAGACCCCGTCTTGGCTTGGCTAACATGTTCTTACGTTAGGATCTTTTATTAATAATACAGAATATAGATTCTGTGTATCGTTCCAATTTACTTAACATAAAGATATAGTAATAAAGATATGGTCAGACTATTTTCCTCGTCAATGTGCTCAATTAGGCTCAACGTTTTGGCCGAGTACCCTCCGGTCCTCGTCGGATGTTGTTGGTTCTAGAATGTGAAATCATTACTCAGAGCACTTGCTTATTTGGACTTGGCACGTCATATCTGATATTCGTATACCTCGGTTTTGTTATCAGGGTAAACCCAAATTGCCTCCCTTACATTGGGTAACCTTTTTTTTTCTAGAAGTCTCTGATGATGAGAGGCCTACAGATGCTATTGATATCAATGCTCTGTCCGTTAATTGGTTCGACTAGAGAAAGTTTATGTGCCGCTTCATTTAGTCGTCGTATTTGCCAAATGCTCTCCCAGTTAATAATTTGTACTTCATCCTCTAAGGGTTTGCGTCTGACCTGCTCCCTATTTAATTTTTTCAATCTCCTCAAAATGGGTTATAATTATTATTTCTCACTTCTCCATTAATAGTCGTGCCTGAGGAGACAGCTTATTGTTTCTAGATAGACAAACAAACCGAGGAGAAAGAAAGCTATGAATCAAAACTGGACCAAAGAACATTGGCCTGTTGTTATTCTCAACATTTTTGAGTTGGTAAATATTTACTTACGAACGTGTAGCGTCTACTATAATTGAAACGCATGGCATGAAATACAAAGTTCGTTCTTCCAAAGCTTGGTCACAGAAAGACAATTAAACAATCTCTCTAAAGAGAAAAATACCAATTTATTTTTATGATATATTTTAGCGTGGAATCAGTCATTTTCTTAGTTAACTGTACTCCTACGCTCTACTACTATGTTATTGATTTGTAAACTTTTGCTTACTTTGCGATTTACAAAAATAGAAATTCTATTGTGAACTTTCCTCGAACGAAAAACTGACAAGCAAACTGATTTCAAAAACGGTCGATTGCATGATCGTTCGGCAGCCGGAACTGCTGGTTTCAACATGGCTACAGTGACATTGCTAATATAGATAGGCGTCAAAATAAAGATTAAGATTTCTCTTTTTTCCAATCGTTGACAGAAATCTTTTTCGCTATTTCAAAGTTATTACCAATTCCACCGCTTTACCTACGAATCATATTTTTAGACTATTATTTGATCGAATTCAGAAAAATTCAAAATTTGTTTCGCTAGGAAAAGTAATAGAATGCTTTTTTTCACTCCTGAAGAAAAGAGTTTAGTGAAAGAAAGTCTAGACATAGAAGGAGATGCATTTACGATTTGGATGGAAACCATTTCAGTTCGAATCTCATATAAGACAAGCATATTGAAGGATCATTAATGCTTTTTTTTTAAATATGCCAGTCGTAATAGGATGAGATATCTACAGTTTATCGATATAAATTCAGATTTGCTGATTGGATGAGTCAGTTGCAAGAAAGTAAACGTATCGTGCTTATTACTTAAGTATATTTCAATATATTTCATTATTTCGTCACCCTAAAAAGTATACCTAAGTTCATTCCCGTTTTGTATTATCAAGGTTTAAGCATCAAAAATTACTTCGACAAAATGTCCACACGCGCACACACACACACACACATGCACGTGCGCACATACATACAAATATACTTACACATTATAAAGATCATCGTCATACGTTATGTCCGTTGCTGGGGAAAAAAACCTTTCCTAACACCTTCCTATCGCTTCTATTATTTATTCCAGGCAAATAACACTCTCCTATTTCTCCATTTTGTGTCTCGTATTCACCGTCTGTGTCCTACGGGCATCAATCGCTTAGCCTCTTGTTTTATCTGTTACCCTTTCTTCTTGCTACGTGTCCTGTCTATTCCCATTTTGATTGATAAGGTTTTCGAGTTGTTGTGTCAGTTTCCAGGTTTCGCACCCGCTAGGTTGCAAAACTATTCGAAAACAAACTCAGAACTGAACATAGGGTAAAGGAAACAGCAATTATATATATATATATATATATATATATATATATATATATATATATATGTATGTATGTATATATATATATATATATATATGTATATATATATGTATATATATATGTATATATATATATATATATATATATATATATATATATATATATATATATATATATATATATACACCAAAGTACGAATCAGATATTCAATATCTGATGTGTGGTGGATTTATTTCATAAAGCGCTTGATACTTTCGACATCACGTCAATCAAAGTAGAGCTTTGAATATGATGAAATGGTGGATTCATCACACAAACACTTTTATGTTTCTGTCCGTTAGGGGCTTCTTCAGCCGAATGATTCGATTTATTTAGATCCCTATTTAAGACGTTATGGGGTGTCTTTTTTTCTTGATGGAAATTTTCCTTCTCATTCTATCTATTTTTATTTCTATTTTTTCTCCTTATTTGGTTGTTGATCTCTGTTTGGTCTTTTTATCTTCCAAAAGGAAAGTGGATTCCTGGCTATTTATAAATTACTTGGAATGTTTCAGACACTTTTTTCATCAGTGTGTTGATAATCCATCAGCTTTTTGTGATGTATTTTGTTTCAGTAAGTACATCTTTCTATTTTTATCTGCTCCCCCCACCCCCGAGTTAGGGTTCACTTTAACATGACTTAAGTGCATTATTTTTAATTTTCTCAATATTCTTGGTGAGTTTGTATCTATGTACCTAAAATGATTATGAGAGAGTGGTTTCGTTGTGCTTTAAGAGGCTGGGGTATAATTGTACTAATAATAAAATTAATAGTAATACGACTTATTTTTCTTATTTGTTAGTAGTAGTAGTAGTAGTAGTAGTAGTAGAGTGTATTTTTATATATAAATACCTCTATTTACTTCGATAAATATTGAGTACTGTGATTAAATATCATCAAGAACAGATAGAATCGTGTCCTATTTATTTGTTTTTGTATTCTTATAAATTGGAAAATATATCACGAACTATATACATATATGTGTGTGTGTGTGCGTGTGTGTGTGTGTGTGTGCATAAGTCATAGATATTACCATATTACATACTAGTTAATCCACGTGAAAAAAATCGACGAATATTTCCAGGTATACCTTGATGAGTGCGGTTAATTTGTTCCAAAATTGTCCCTTTTGTTCAAGACTGCAACGTCTAAGTCCCTTTAAGTTTATACTTAATTACATTCATTTTTATAACAATACCTTAATCGTACTTATCAAAAGAGTATTGCTATATTTGAATTAGATGAGTCTAATGTTTCAAATGGAAGATAAGAGACATTTTTATCAATAAAATTGTTGCCTTTAAGTGGAAGAGTTCATTGTTCACATAGCTCATGGTGCAAGTAGAATGTGATATGTGCGTATCACATTGCCACACATCTTTCGATAAAAAGCTTGCATGTGTTGTTTTTTACCAACATATGAAATAGAATCGATGGACCACAATATATTAGGAATTCAAAATGGTAAGGTGGCCATATTTGCTTGCGAAGGTGACGAATGAATCAATATATGTAATTGACGATTGTGAATTACAAGGAGCCATTTATAGAATGTCCGACAGACACGCATCCAATTTGGGGGCTAATGGACATCATCCATAGAGTAGAGGAATCGAATTTACGGTAAATTCCAATCTGTAATGACCAATTGATGACTTTGGAAGGGAAAAGTGCTAGAAGAGGCAGAATCGGAATCGAAAAAGGAAAAAAAAAGAGGAACAGTGAATAGAAAAAGAAAGGTGCTCAACCAAGAACTAAAAAGTTGTTATGAATGAAAATTGCAGAAAACTGAAATGCAAATGTTTAGATTTTATTTTTAAGGATTGGCGTGAATAGCTAAATCAACACACGAAGTGAAAGAAATGAATAGATATGTATTTTGCATTTCCCATCAAATCAGACACGACTGGAACGGAAATAGTGAATTAGACATGTAGATAAATATCTGCATAGATAAGAGGCTATTACACCCTGATTTACAAGTTTCATTATCTTGCTTGTTATGGTCTCATCGTTTCGGCTGTTGTTCCACTCAGCCTCCACCGGATGTCTGTTCTTGTCGGTTATCTTCTGAGAATTCTGAACCAAACCTTTCATTGAATCCACGGGGATAGATTGGTACCATCCAGTTTTCTGAGTAGACCAGTGCATAATAATGATGATTCATCAAATGTACTCAATATTGCAGGCGTATACAAATAAGAGTTATTTTCTCTTTTATGCAAGGATTGATATTCTATGTTGGTTATTCATCTTAGAAAAGCTCTTTTTTTCTTTTGAAAGAACTTTCTGAGCAGATCTTCCATTTTGTTCAACAGACAGTTTACAAAAAGGTTTTCATGACCAATGTATTTTCCCTTGAGAACTTTCACCTTTCCATAAGGACTTTTCCATACGCCATAAAAATATTACAACGTTTTTTTCTGTCTTGATATGTACCTATCTTTTTATCCGAATATCACGGATAGTTTATTTCTCTCCGGTTAAAGTTATCCTCTACACAATTGTATTAGATATCGAGCAGTAAATACATTCATGTATTTTTGCTTTAAATTTATGAATAGTTCATGTATTCCAAACAAAAATTCATTTATTTCAGAGTTTATTCAAATCCTGCAATCTTAATCGGTTTTGGGTGCCACTGTTTCCGACACAGCTCACTGAGCCTATTTTATCATTTCTTCTGGCTTTTCAGTTTTGTTGATATCCATTGTATGATCATGATCGGAACAATACCACGTATCCTTTTGAACATGAGAAACCCCAATTGTTGACAGATGCTCAAATTCATTTCGTGTTTTCAATCTGTAATGACGGCAGACAGGTCGTCAATTAGCAATTTTTAACATAAATACTTACCTCAACAAATTATCTAACGGTCTGTTTTAATCTTCTGTGGGGCGAAATGTAAATATTCTAAACAGCATATATGTATTTTTCCCAGATGTATTCCCATTTTTACTCATTCAGTTATCTTCCAACATGTTTTGCTCTCTAATTATTAATCCAAATCTCCACAAGGTTAAACATGTGACACGAGACCTGTTTCATGTGGATAGGGAGAGAGCGCAGATAAAAAGACCCCCTTAAAGATGAGTTCATGAAGCTTGGTACAATCGAATTGGATAAACCAATCACTTCAAAGGTCCTTAGTTTTAGGCGATTTTAGGAGTTTTTTTCTCGTTCAACCTGTGTAGATTGAAGCAAAAACACCGATAACATCTACAAGTATACATACATATATTTATAATCATACACATACACATGCATTTATATAATAATAATAATAATAATAATAATAATAATAATAATAATAATAATGATAATTGAGAAACAATAGTGCAGACATGGACAGTGAATGAACAAGATAAGAACGTGGGGTTGAAGCAGCTATTTGAGTTTGCCTTTCCTTTGAGGTGTTCAGCACAATTAGACGAACGGTGCTACGTTAAGACAACTACTTTATCGGTCGCAGGTTCGATTTTTGCTACAGCCCCATTTTCTTCAATTGTTTATTCTATTCATGCTTTGACACATTCTCCGTGTAATAACGGGAGGTCATTTCAAATAATATAACATATTCATACATACATACATACATACATACATACATATATATATATATATATATATATATATATATATATATATATATATATATAAAGCAACAAGTTAAAATACTTTTCAGAAGATACCAATATCAATTGAAAAGAAAAGTCACTGAGGCAATTTGTTTTAGAGCTTTGAAATTTGCTGGAGCTGTTCGTTAATTTCCGGCAGACAATAATGTAAGGGAATTAACTTGTTTGAATGTCCTCTCCAAATTGGATCAGTTCTTAAAATATACCGTCCAATGATCTTGCGAAAACGAAATTTCTATCCGTCCATCTGTCGGTACGTTACTCCAGCCGTACTTTACAGCCTCTCTGCCTTCTAATCAAACCGTCACCCCTTTCAGCTGATCAATTTAGCTCTCCCTTTCTCTTTCTCTCTCTCTCTCTCTCTCTCTCTCTCTCTCTCTCTCTCTCTCTCTCTCTCCATATATATATATATATATATATATATATATATATCTCGAGCCTGATACCAGTGGATAGCCGTTTCAACGTAGCGATGCACTTACCGTTGTGCTAAATAGCCCACCGGTAATGCAAAGGTCAGGAAGCTGCTTTCAACCCAAATTCTCAACTCGTTTATCCTCTTTTTCGTCTCTTTCAACGCGACAGTGCGTATTTAGGAAAAGGACATATTTGGTCTGACAGAATGAGTTATAAATTGCATTATACTGTAGAGAAACTTATCTGAAAATGATTTTCCGTCGTTACACGGTTAATATATAATTTAATTTAGACAACATGAATAGAGTAATCAATTGAAGTAAATGAGGCTGCTGCAGGAATCGAACCTGCCACTTGTAGGTAGTTGCTTCAACATAGCGATGCATCTCTCTTAATATGCTCTCATCTCTCAAAGTATCTCTCTCAATTTGTTATAAAATTATTCATGTATATATTAAACAGAAACAAGAATAGATATGCATGCTCTCGGATAAATGGTCGTTATTGATCATATAACTGTCTTTATTCTTTCTGACTCTGATTCCATGAATACTCGAAAGTTTAAAGTAATATTTATTTTTGAGATTTTTGAAACAACATAGTTTAGAGTCTCAATAATGTTTGTAATAAAAAATCTCAAATATTTCCATTCTTCATGTGATAAGACATTTTGAATGTTGATATTTGTAACAAATATTTGTTTTTATTGAATTTTTGGCATGTAGTGTAGAACGGGGTTTCTCAAAATAGAAATTGGTCCCCTTTCAGGAGCTGTGTAAAGATTACTGGGGGTCGCACAATCTTTTTAAAAACCTTTTTTATGAATAATTATAAAACTTATAAGTTACTGTTAGATTACGGCTAAAGATTGATTGTTTATAGTCTTAGTACCTATCGCCTTTATAACAATGATTGAGGGTTCGCGAAAAATGTTCCATCATCAATATGGGTTGCAGATGAAAAGAACTTTGAGAAGTGTTGATGCAGAATCTAATCTGATGCCAAATATGAAATTCTGATTCCTAACTGGATTTCAACACCATAGTCAGTTCCGTTGCCAGTTAAACAAGATACTTTTTCCACCAGAGACACAGTACCGTGGAGGAAAGTTTTGATTTTTCCAATGTTTATCTTTTTCAAAATTTAAATTTGTTGAAGTCTCTGACTATGTTTGTCTCATCCTCTCGAACGATGCATCACAGCGCGAGCTTATGATTCGAGGTTCTCTGCAAATGTGTAGGATTAGATCATGCAAAAAATCCAGAATGATTTGTAACATATCAAGGGGTTCTGAGGAACGCTTCTATTCACTTCATGACTATTACGCTGAACTGGGATCTCAGTTTGTATTTTCAGTCTAAAAAGCTATTATGTCATAAGAGAACATTTCATTCTTACCACTTTTATTCTTTGAGAGACACTATTTTTTTTTTTTTTTTTTTTATCACGTGTAAATCATTTTTCCAGAACACAAATTTGGAGGGACCAAAGGAGTTCCTATCTATGATGTATCTATACTGCAGAACCCTTTACTTCATTGATGAATCATTTTTCCAAAACAGATTATGCGGAAATGATTATTTTTTTTCATATTTAAGGGTCAAAATCGTAATAAAAATCCCCTTCACTCCGAGAGGTCAAAATCGCAAGGGGGAATTTTTTTTCACTTTTAGGGATTAAAATTTAGGGCGATTTATGTTTAACTTTCGGGGATCAAAATCTAGAGTGATTTATTTTTCACTTTTTGGGGTCAAAATCGGAGAAGAGAATTTTTTTCTTTCTCTTTCAATGCTCAGTAGCTTAAGAGATTTTAAAAATTACTTTTAGGGGTCTAAAGCAAGGGGAAACAGTATTGTTATATTTGCAATTATTTTGTCCTAGGTAACGCCAGGTATTATTGCTTGTCTTTTTATATACTTATATTTGTGAAATTTTGTGACTATCCCCATTTTCCCAAACGATGTATTGCTGAGGAGCTAAACATGCAAGGTACCCTTAAAATGTGCATGGTCAATCGAATTCCAAGGGTCTAAATGGAAGGGGGCACACTTCTCTATTATTCGGATCAAATTCATGGGTTGGGAATTCTTCGTGTTTAGGACTCAAATCTAAAGGAAGATTTTTTTTTCTACTTTTAGGGATCAATATCGATGGCAAAGATTTTTACTCAATTCTAGGTCTCAAAATAGTGGGAGAGGATTATTTTCCAATTTCAGGGGTCGAATCGGAAGGGATATCTTTTATACTTCTAGTGGTCAAAATTGGGGGGAAGCATTTTCTCCATTTTGGCAGAAATGTCTATTAATTTTCGACAGAAAACTTACTTTCTCTTTCAACAGGGTGAAAGGGAGCATTGCTTTTAATCCTATATGTGCAGAAGGATTTTTTAACGTTTTGTAGTGGAAATAGAATTTTACTCTGAGGGATCAAAATCAATGTTGAGATTATTTTTTTTCAATTTTACGGGTCCAAATCGAGTGGATATTTCTTTTTTTACTTCTAGGGAATTTTTTTTTTTCTAATTTTAGAGATCAAATTGGGTTGAATGAATTTTTCTTTCTTTTCAAGGGTTCAAAGGAATTTTTTTTCATTTTGAGGAGTTGTAATCGTGGAAAAGATTTTTCTTCTATTTCATGGGCCAAAATCGAAGGGTCATTTTTTTTTAATTTAGAGATCAAAATCTAGAGAAATATTTTCTTTTCAAATTTTGGGATTAAATCCAGAAGAATTTTCTTTTAGGAAAATTTCTTTCTATTTCCAAGGTTCTTGGGGAACTTCTTTTTTTACTTTCAGGTGTCACAATCTAAGGAAAGACTTTTTTTTTTCAATTTCAGGGATTGAACTCTGGGAGGAACTTTTTCCCCATTGTCAAGGGCCAAAATCGAGGGATGATCTTTTTCACTTCTTGACTTTAAAATCGTTGGAATTTACTCACTTCTAGAAGTCAAAATCGTAGCAGATCTTTTTTTTTTTTTACTTTTACGGTTCAAAATCGGAGGGAGCTTCTCATTTTTTCTCCACATTGAGGGGTTAAAATCAGTTTGAAGAATTATTTTTCTCTTTTAGGGGTCAAAATCGAATCTTGTTTTTTTCACTTTCTCAGATTTAAATCCAAGAGAACCTTTCTTCTCTATCAGGGTTAAAATCGTGAGGAAAACCTCTTTTCACTTCCAGAGTTCAAATTTATGCGGGGCGCTTTGTTCAGTTTTAGGTGTTGAAAGCAAAAGAGAACTTTCTCTCTCTTACTGAGGTCAAAAGTGAAGGGGACCTTTTCCCATCATCCTTTTAGGTCTGAAGCAGGCGTTGGTGTATTTGTACTTATTGTTCTCACTATTTTTGTGGTTATTCTTCTTCTCAACGCCGGGTATTTTTTGCTATTTTATAATATTTGTAAGAGTTTACGACTAAATCCTCTTTTGTAAAGTGTCTCCTACTTTGATTATAACACATTCATTTGAATGAATGAGATTTCTCAAAGGCCATTCCATGATAAACTTTGATTACAAAAATAAGAACAGACGAAAAATGCTTTGCAAAAATGTCTATTTACTTTCCTCAGAAAACTGACTTTCGCTTTCAACACAGTGAAAGGGGGCGATGCTTCTATTCCTGTATGTGTAAAGTCAGTCATTTGGAGTCTGTGTAATGTATCTATTTAATGTATTTACTTTCATCTCTATGCATACAGCTTTCTAGTGTTTACCTAAAACGAACCACCTCATGGAAAGGTAAAAGCTCATACGTCGCCAAGAATTAGATGAATAACATTTTCTCTTTTTCGTAAAAATCATTTTTCAAATTAAAGCTACTTTATTCATTTTTTTCATCTCAGAAAACTCTGTTGAGGCTTGGACATCACAGCAGTCAATCCCATGATCTGCAGCTGTGTTGACTAATTCAATGAAAAATCAAGTGTATTTGTTCGCACACTATTTTCAAAATGGCGTCGCTGTCGACATAGTGGTCACTACAGAGATTTTTTAGTCAAAAGTTAAAAGATACGTTCGATAACTTTTTATGAATATGTATATACGTGTGCGTTAGAGAGAGAGAGGGGGAGACCCTTTCATCTAAACAAAATTTATGTAAATATCCTTCTAATTGGTAAATATGTTGCATAGATATTGACTAGAGTTGGAAATCTCCAGTGAAAAGTAAAGAATATTCACTAATCAGTAATGTTTACAGTTGCTCATGGATTCTGTTCAATGGTAGTGTAAAGGATAACATGCGTTCTATTTGTAGGTAATGTTTATGTATGAATGACACACATTCTGGACCATTCAGTCGTGATTTGTAAAACTTGCGTTATCTAAGGGCGTTAATACATTTATTAGTTCAACAAGTAAAAATGCAAAGAAGAGTACAAACATACAGAATATTAATTCCATGAGTCCGATTGACGATGCAGCTGTAGTTCTAGAAAAAATCTACTCGAAAATTAAGGGATTTCTTCGAGACATCTTGTGCGATATCAGCTAAGGGGTTAAATGCTTATTCAGATTTTGAGAGGGTTCAATATCTGTTCTTCCACGAGGTTAATACGAGAAAAAATGTATCTTTTCATTCAAACACACATAACTTTACGAATGTCATGTAAAATATCGACATGTACAGTGATCCAAAACCTGCTCTCTAACGGATCAAATCTAAATGACATACACACAGATGTACACCTTTGTAAAACAGATATACATGTACCAACACAGAGTGTAAATGAAAATGCAGCACTGATATTATGCAATATATATATATATATATATATATATATATATATATATATATATATCAGCTGGAATAACCAGCATAGCCCGGGGACAAGAAACTCCAAATATAACTACACAGGGAAGCAAATGATTTCTTATATAGATTTCATAAAATCAGATGGGGGGTGGAGCCACACACATTCTCGAATAGACCTGGGTGTATTCTTGGGTAGGCAAGCGTAACCCTTTCTAAAAGCTTCATTTTTTTTAAACTGCTCACTTTTGGCACAAGAAATTATCATCCAGACTCTTCACAGCCTGCCTCGAGATGATCTTTAGAGAACTAGACTGGGAGAATAAAGGAATCAAAATAGACAGCGAATATCTGAGTAACCTCAGATTCGCAGACGACATTGCCGTTTTCGCAAAGAACCTACACGCCCTTCAATTAATGCTAGATGACATAAATGAAGAGAGTAAGTTGTCCAACATATGAACTTCAGCAAGACGAAGATCATGTGCAACAACCACGTTGGAACACTAAGATCAAAATTGAGGATAGAGAACTGGAGGAAGTAGACCACTCCATCTACCTGGGGCAACTAATCTCCATGAAACCCTCAAAAGAAGAAGAAATCAAGCGAAGAATCACCCTAGGATGGCAAGCCTATGGCAGAGCAAGCTCAACTTCCCAAAGCACTGAGATCCTATTGATCCTAAAAAGAACGGTATACAACCAGTGCATTCTCCAAATAGTCACTTATTGAGCTGAAACATGGAACCTAACCAAAAGACAGACCTGCAAATTGTGAACCATGTAACGTGCACATGAAAGAAACATGCTCAGCCTTACATGGAGAGACCACAAGACAGGAGTCAGGGACATCATAGAATTGTAAGAATGGCAGACAATCGATGGACATTGCGACTCACAACATGGATCCCCAGAGATCACATGCGCAACTGAGGCCTGAAGAATATTAGGTGGAGAGACGAGCTAGACAAATTCAGAAAGAACTGGCTCTGCGATGCCCACGATAGAAAAGTGTGGTGAATCCTGGGGGGGGTTTATGTCCAACAATAGATGATAAGATACTAATGATGATGATGATGTTTTACCGTCGTTCATGTGGGGGGTTATAGTTTGGGTAGGGTTAGGGCTTTTGTCCGAAGAAAAACACATTTTATTGTCATGTTAGGGTCAGATTTTCAAAATACTGCCATACTGACATAAGCACTGAAAGAAAGAGGAATTTACATGCGCACATCTTACGACGAAAGAAAAGTAAGGGGTCCAATTCAGCATGATAGCTACATTGTAAATAGAACCCCTGTTCAAAACCTATTGAAAATTTCTCACAACTGACAAATTTCCGGAAAGTTTGGTGGCTAATAAATTGAAAGCATATAGAATTAAAAAGGGGAAAGGTTCTGATTTTCCCTGGAGTTTTTAATTCGGTCAACTGGTTCTATTTTTCACAACTCTAATCATCGGACCATTATCGTGACGAATGATTTCTTAAAGAAATAAAGGAATCCTAAAACATAAACTTAAAAATCTGGTTTTGACCCTAAATTGTCCTGTAGGTCAGCGTCTCATATACATTTCAATCCTAAGGTCAAATTACCCCTATAGGTAAATTTAAAGACCCTGAATGGTCGACTTTTTCTACTTTTTTGTGCTGCTGCTTCCGGAACAAATAAAATCAACGAACATCTGCTGCCTACAAATTCATTGTCTCTTCGTACTAGCTCTTCCATCCTTCTAAACTGCTTGGCACCAGACACTTGGGATTTTTGGCTGATATACAATAAAGTTCTTAGCGGAAGTTATGATTCAACAAAAGAAATGATATTGGAAAGAGAATAGCGGTCAGTGTACCACCAGGAAGAAAGCAGAATCCAACAGATTTTGAACGGTTTTGTCCGAATATAAAGACTTCAAGACGAACAGAAGGGAAATTGGATGATCAGAAGTAAATATTGACAGTACACCGAGAGGCTGAGATAGAATGAAAAAGAATAAAAATGGAAGGGAGAAAGAAGGAGACGGAAAAGGGGGGACGAAAAAAGAGTGAAAAGAAGAATTCAGAGAAGTACGGAAAATGAATGAAAAAAGGAGGAAGAAAAATAGAAAAGAAGAGGAAAAGAATGAAAACAAAGGGAAAGGAAAAATATCAAAGAGGAATTGGAAAGTAAAAAGGTAGAGGAAAAAGAAGGAAAAATAAGAGGAAAGAAAAGTGACAAAAAAGACAACGAAAGGAAAAAAAAAGAAATGGAAGGAGGGAGAAAACAAAAGAAAGAAAAAGATGGAGAAAATGAAACAGGGAAGGAAAAGAAAACCGAAGGAAGAGAAGGGAAAATGAAAAGAAAGAGGAATAGAAAAAATGAATCAAGAAGGATCAATAAATTCGGGGTTGGGCAAGAAACAAAAGCAAGCGATCCAGAAGATACGTGAGGAGAGGAAAAAGTTTCAATGGAAAAAACCAAAAAAAAGAACGGAACGAAGTAGCGTTCTGAATTCAATGTAATTCATTGGAAAACGAAAAAGTTATATATATATATATATATATATATATATATATATATATATATATATATATATATATATATATATATATATATATATATATATATATATATATATAAATAAAGTGAATACATTAATCATTAACACTGCATAGTCTGCTTCCTTTCTTACTTTCCTTCTTTTCTCCTGTCTTTCTCGTACTTTCTTGTATTCATTTATCTGGAGAACCAATTTAAAAAAATGATGAATATATTATGAAGTGCATACATTAATTATAAACACTGTATCGTTTGCTTTCTTTTTCCGATGAAGAAAAAGAAAATATAAAAATGAGAGCCGTACAAAAAGTAACAAAAAAAATGAGAAACAAGGAATGGCAGACAAAAAAGAAACAAAAAAGGGAATTGAATAATGAGTGAAAAAGAACCATTAGAAGCAGACGATATGAAGGGTGGAATGATGAAGCGGAAAATAGAAGCAATTGATAAATAAAGAATGAAGGAGTCAGAAGTAAGAAAATAAGGAGAAGGATATGTGAAGAAAAAAACAGTTCAAAAGAAGAAAAGAAAAGAGGTCTTAGAATGTTGGCAATATCAATAAAAATGTATATTCTCCAGTGAACTGTAAAGAAGAGAACCATCTGCTCTAGAAATCACTTGTTTGGAAAATTTGTAAATATTTAAACTATAACAGTAAGTAGACAGCATATATTGTTTGGTCACCGTTGCTAAAGGATAGATATAGAGAAAACAATCAAACATTTCTCTTTTCGCATATGCATCTATCTGACCATGGTTTCAGTCTATCTATATTTATCATGTATATGGGACAAGGTTTACCAATTCTTTGATAAATCATTCCTAAAATTTGAGAGACCACCTACGAAGAGAACGTCTACATAATTGTGTGCAAAAAGAACTGAAGTGCTAGAGATGTGAAATTATTGACCAAAGCTGATATCAATGTGGGTTTGTGATAATTATGGATTAATTACTTCCTTCCAATTACTTTTTGTCTCAACTCTCAACAATCATTCCCCTCAAATTCCTCAGCTTCAATTGAACGGCTTAGTTGTTGAGAATTGTGAGTTTTTTCTCAAATGTTCAGTAATTCCTATTCTGGTGAGAGACTATAAACTAAAGAACTGAATACATTCGTTACAATTTTATATTTTGCATAAGATACTGCTGAAAGAAATTAGTAAGTGAATGGTATACAATGATGAGATGAAGGTATTCTACCTGCGTCTGCAATTAGGAAACGATGTTCAAGTACATCAGAAATTATTTCAGATCGAGTTGGCTAGAATCTGAAGAACAAAAATATATTTGATGTTGCGTAACATGAATGAATATTTCAGATAATTAATTGAATGAAACTTTAGATATGAAAAAATGCATGATATATAAAAAGGTAAAGGGAGGCTTGAAGTCACCCACAGATTTTTACCGTTAGAACAGACAAAATGTATAACTGAATATGAGTGAATGTGAAAAATGTTCATGCGGTCAATTGAATTGTTATTAATGAAAGATGGATGACTCTTTCGTTTTGGCTTTCGAATTTCTTGTCAAAGCTTTCTTTTTGCGTATTGATTTCCCTTGTAAAACTGAAAACGTTGGAGGTTCAGTGCATGAAGTAACAATAGAAAGAGAAAAGAAAAATGAATGATAGGAGTGAAAAAAAGATGAGAAAGAATGGGAGATGAAAAATGAGAGACACACGGAGAGAGGTTAAAGGAGCAGAAGGTTAGGAAGAGAGTGGAGAAATAGAGAGAAAAGAGAGGGGAGAGAGTTGAGAAGGAGAAGTGGTCGAATGAGAGAGTGAGAAAGGAAAGAGGAGAAAAAGAAGAGGGAAGGAAGAGGGGAAGGGGTAGAAAAAGAAGAAGAAAGTAAAAAATAAGATAAAAGAAGGAGCAACAAAGAGACTAAGAACAAAAATGAAAAGAGAAAGATATTGCGAGAGAAAGAGAGAGAGTAAAAGAGAGTGAGTAATGGGGATATACATAAAAAATGTCTGGGGGGGCACGAAGAGAGCAAAGAAAAGTATGAATGAAAGAGGGGAAATGAAAAAAGAAAGTTAAGGAAAATGTGATAGATTGCAAGTAAAGAAGGAAGGAAGGTAATTAGGAGACAGAGATGAACGAAAAGGAAGAAAATAGAAACCAAATAGAAAAGAACCGGAGAGAAAATCGATTATAATGATTGATGCAAGGCCTACAAGTGGTCGCTATCGAACTTATAAAAATGTAATCGTCAAATTATTAAATATGTCAACAATCTCATTCAAACTAATAAAATGTTTTCAATTTATTAGTCTAATTAATTTTGAGGTTATGATGTTCTGGGCCGATAAAATACGAATTAAAAACTAAAAAGATAATTAATTCTAGAGTAAAAATGGTATGAAATTGATTTAACAAATGAGCAAAAATCTAACAAAAATACAATTGATGAAATAACATCGACCACATTATATATCTTGTGTAATCATTTCTGTCTGAAATACTAAAACATTGAAAATGCCAGGTCTTTTTTCTCCAAACTAGCCTGACTGCTTCGGGGTCAAACTTCACTCCTACTTCTACTACGACTGAAGGTGATTACTGATACTTTTGAATTGTATATATGGGTGTGACAATTTTATTTGGAAGAATTCCACAAATAAGCAATTTATTTTAACCGGAAATTTCATCTTTAAACCAACAATAAACTAAAAGTATGTACATTGAAATTCATGGGGGATTTTATAGAAACAATAAGACAACTGCTTTCTGTTCTTCTTGTTCAAAGAAGATATTTTTTAATAATGTTCCAAAATACTATTTATCAATGGCCAAACATTCGACTGTACACGTAACCACATGTATTTAACCACAGAAAATGTTTGTTTTTTTTATTTTTACACCTGTATGACATTGCAAAACGTTACAGTTGAAGAAATGAGAGAAAAGATACAATGCAGAGGAAAAAAGATATTTCTCATAAAGAATGGTATTCTCGAAAAGTGAATATAATTGATTGTTCCTTTCATCAAGGTAATAAATGAATAAGTTGTTTAAAAGTGAAAATTTCATGAATTTTTCTCTATATCTTAATTCTTACAAAGTAATGGAATACATGAATTTCCGAAGAATTTGATTTGTATATTGAGGCTTTAGGAAACTGTGCAGTCGCCTTTGACAAATGGGAAGCTGGAAAAAATCAATGCCTTTAGCATTATATGAAGTTATCAGTCAGTCGAGATCTTTTTATTATACTAGAGGCTATTGAGTAAAAAACATTGGCAAACATGTACAAGTTCCACGTCGCTCGACATGGAAATGATGCTTTTTGCTGGATATGATTGGCATATTGTGGACTAATAAATGAACAAGTCGATCTCGGAGAACTTAGAGATAAAAAGAATTTATGAAATCTCGTAAATTGAGAGAGAGAGAGAGAGAGAAAGAAATTAATAAAGGCACATGGCTGACATTGTTGCCAATCAATATCGATGATTGAATGGTCACGTGGTCATTGAAGTCAGGAAAATGTATTGCTTTGAAGTCAGTTGTACCACTTGACAATCACCCTGAACACAACTTGGCTTCCATAATGGAAGTGCACAAAAATCAACATAGGCCACGACTGTTTTTTTTCATTTATATTTCGATCTGTCGATGTTTTCTTTATCAAAATCAGTGTGTGCTTGTGATTTTCTCTTCGCTCACCTTGCGTAAAAGTTCAGGATTGATTCCTGCCCAACTACATAAATTTTCTCAAGTTTCTTTGGACAAGAAGCTTTCAAGACTTGGTTTGTTATTAATGGGAAAATACATTGTGAGAAAGTGCGATGGCTACAAAAACCAATGTAGATATTCAAGTTTAGAGAATAACCTAAACGTTGCCTGGATTAAAGACTTTCTCACCCCCTCTCCTCATTTGTTCACTTATTTCTTAGATATGTGCATACTTATATTTTATATAATGTCGGTTGTAATAAAAGATACCAAATCCTAGACACTTCAATGGTTAAAGTGAACAAAAACCCTGACTGAACAAGATAGTTTTCCGTCCAAAGCACCGGAATTTTGAATTCATTGAGTAAAAAAAAAGACAAATTCTTTTGCCCATCATTACGCGCGTCGACACGATAATAATGCAAAAGTTCTAGACGCTGAAATTTAAATTCAACAACAGCAATCAAACGTCATTGTTTAATCACTCAGTAATAACTGAAAAGCACTCGGCGCTTACCTCTACCAACGCCATTGTCTGGATCAATAATAGCACAGAGGTTCACTGAAAAAAATAATCAGTTCTTCCATAGCCTTCTATTATCCACCCTTTGACAAAATATCATTGAAATTCATGGAGAAGTTTTGGAGATATCGTGCAGACAAAGATACAATTCTGGCGATGTTATGTGGCTTAGACATATGACAACCACGTAGGGGAGGTAATGGCTCATGGATCCACTCAAAAAATCAATCATTTCTTCTGTAGTCTATTATTCACCCTTTTAGAAGATTCCGTTGGAATTCATTAAAAAACATTTTGATGTATCGTAGGATAAGATTTCAAAGATATGAACATAAGTTATTTCAGTTTATTCATTATATTTTCGATGCATTGGCAGGATTTTTTTTCTGAGGAAAAAAATGGCGTTTAAAGGCAAAGATGTCGTTCAGTATAGGTGAAATTCAAACAAGCAATAGACAAAAAATTTTTAAAATGCATGTCTGATAACGACCATAAAATACAAGCGCCATTTGTCAACGATTCCAGGTGGTTGGCAGGCGGGCGTCAAGTGGTAGTAGGGAGAGGAAAGTAACGCTAAAATTTATTCTGTTGAGAAGCGCTGTCTGTTTGAGAGTAGAAGAAGCAACGTGCATTAGATTGTTGAAATCAATGGTGGAAGGGCGATGATGTTGGCGAGAGATGTCACTTTCTTCAATTTCCGCTTTGAAGAATTCTGATTTGCTTGCCTAATTTGGAAGCGTCTCTGACGAGACGTGAATTCTAATTTTGAATGGTGGGTGGGTTAGATAGGTCGATAGGTTACTTGAAACGCACGTTAATAGGTAGACAGGCAGGTATATGCGAAGATGTGTAGCGGGAGATGTTCATTCACGGATCAAGTATATGATTTACTAAGATAGATGTTTATTTATAGCACGTGTATGAGTGACGCCATTGGGAGGGTGCAGGGGTTGGGATTGCACCGGGCGACACCATTGGAGGGGATGACACTAAAACTACAGCATATAAAAGTTTGTTGCAGTGTTTCAGCTGCACATGTTGTTTTCGTTGCTGCTGGGGGGTTTTATGGTCTATGATTTTGTCATATTTTTTAGCTACAATATTGTGATGATTAGTATTTGTAAACCTATATTGCAACAACCATTTTTTTAAGAATTGAATAATAATTAAAGGAAAATTTAGAGAAAAATAGAAAAAGGCTTCCTCTCGCTTACTATTAACGTTGTAACTAATAATGTCATAGTTCAATATAGAAAGATTTTATAAAACAATTTTGTTATAAATATTCATATAACTAAGAAATATTGCATTTAAGCAATATAACGCTATATTTATTATCTATTATTCCATTATGAAATGACATGTATTACTGTTATTGCGACGTTATAATTTGACATTAAAGTTTAACATTAAAATGAACATACTTTCAAGCAGTTACTTTGAATTCTGCTGTTTTTACGAAATTTTTACCGCAGCAAATTAGTAGGTATATCTAGGCTTCGCATGATATTGCAATTAAAAAGTGTTATTTCAAGTTTTTTACTTGTTTGTGTCACCACTATTTTTATCTTATTTTTATCTTATTCTTTCAAATACGAGAGTTACGATTTACAGTTGTACAAAAAAACCTTGCTATGATCTATTACGGGCGTGGGTTCAAGGGGGTGATATCATAAGTTATCACACTGGAGGACACTAACCGTAGTAATGCCACAGTGATCCTTATTTCCTTCGGAATATTGCCCTGATCGAACTACAACGAATAATCACTAACAGCATTGGCCAACTTGGTGGAGTTTTGCCCGTCAGGTAAGCTTCCAAAGGGCTTCTGTAACAGAAAGATTGAATAGACCATATGCGGCAGATTTATGAAGAAGGATATTTCTCCATGTTTTTTGTCAAAATCTAACCAACCATGTCAGCATTTCTACTGATATCTTTTGGTTGTGTATATGTGCATTTGCATATATATATATATATATATATATATATATATATATATATATATATATATATATATATATATATATATATATATGTATATATATATATATATATATATATGCATACATATACATGTATATACATACATATATATACATATACATAAGTATATATATATATATGTATATATATATATATATATATATATATGCATACATATACATGTATATACATACATATATATACATATACATAAGTACACACACACACACACACACACACATATATATATATATATATATATATATATATATATATATATATATATATATATATATATGCGTGTGTGTGTGTGTGTGTGTGTGTGTGTGTGTGATAACTGTCTGTCGTGCGATGGAAACCACCTAAAATGGACATTGCCAAACCAAATTTGACATGTGTACTCAATTGACCTCGGAAGGTTTTAAAGTAAAAGTTCTCTCAATTTGTGAAGAAAAAATCTTGTGAGGTTTGCATTCATGCTCCCCCCAATGATAATGACCCAAATTCCATCTATTTCTATACAACTTTAGAAAGAGTCTGAATGGCCCAACCTACATTTGGCATGCATACTCAATGGGCCTAAAAGAAGGTTTTGAAGTATTAAGTTTTTCAATTTTTGAAGAATTTTTTTTAATCCCTTGGGATATTTGAATTTAATGTGATCCAATGAATTCATAGTTGAAATCTTTCATCTTTAATCTCAGGTAGGAACAAGCAGAATGATATTATAGATAATTTTATCACGTCAAAATATTAAGCCTTCTGTAAGAATTAACTGAAAATCTCAGCCAAGGACTAAATGTTCAATTCATGTATGGTTCAATGTTCTTGAATTCTCTTTTCTTCTCTAAAGTTTGCAATATGTATTGGTTGTTTAGTTGCAATTAATATTCGATTTCATTTCCCATTGCAAAGGTTGTTGAGCAGCTTTCAAATAAAATTCAAACGAGACGAGAATTTACTTCTCCTTTTTTACTACCATTTCATTCACAGATTTTTTTATTTCGTTTAACTCCTATATTCCCCTCCATTTACACTCAAGAAAATTTTGTATTTATAATTTTTCCTATCAATCATCTTTTCTATCAACAAATGCCTTATACATAATGTCATCATCTTCACCCTTTCTTCCGTCATTTTTATTTCGAAAAAGGCATTTCCTTCCGTGTGAGGCATGATTGGCACACAAACAACTTTTAATTTAACTTGCTCTGTTTTATTTGTGACTAGCAATAATAACTGACGTTTGCCGGGGGGAGAAATAACTGCAAATATAACAACACTGTTTTCAATTTACTTTAAAACCACGAAAAAAATGGAAAAAAGTCCCCACGTACTTTTCACCTCTGAAAAGGAGAACAAGTTCCTTTTTGCTTCTAATACCTGGTATTGAAAACACGTCCCCACTTGAATTTGACCACTAAATATGAAAAAAAAATGTTTCATCGGTTACCTCTACAAAAAAAAGATGTTCCTCCGCCTTATTTTGACTATTAAAAGTGAAAGAAAAGTTCGCTCCAATTTTCATTGCTAAAAGTGAAAGAAAGTTCCTTTTATTCCGATTTTGACCCCTAAAAATGGAGAAAAATCCCCTGCTGAGATTTTGACCGCTGAAAAAAAAAGAAACTTTATAATGTATTTTTTATCTCTTGAGTGGAAAAAAGCTCCCGCTCGATTTTGATCCCTAATAGAAAAAGAAAAATTCCCTAACACCGATTTTGACCCCTAAAAGTGAAAATAAATATCCTGTTTGATTTGGAACCCTCAAAGTGGAATCAATTCTTTCTTCAAATTCAACTCCTAAAAACGGGGAAACTCCCACCGCAATTTCGACCCCAAATGTACAAATGATAATCCTCATAATTTTGACACCTGAAATTGAAAAAAAACCAGATTACCCTCCCCCCGCCATTTTGATTCTTACATGTGAAAACAGTTTTCCCTTCAATCGAATTCGACCATTGAAACTGAAAAAGGATTCCCCACCAATTTTGCCTCTCAAAAGTGAAAATTGAGAAAAAAAACCCTCTCGATTTTGAACGTTGAATATGAAAAGAAACCTCCCCTTAGATTCCGACCCTAAAAGTGAGGAAATGTCATCTCTTTCAATTATGACGCTCGAAATTAAAAGAAACTCTCTCCCCTCTATTTTGACGCCTAGAAACAAAAATGAGATTCCCCCTCAATTTCTACCCTAAAACTGAAAAAAAATTTCCCCTAGATTTTGTCACCCAAAGTCAAAACAAATCTTTCGATTTTGACCCCTAAAAGTGGACAAAATTCTCCTATGACCTTGAACCCTGGAAGCAGGGAAAAAAAGTCTCCCTCGATTTTAACCTCTAAAAATAAAATAGGTTTTCCTTAGATTTTGATCCACAAAATCTTCAAAAAATATTCCCTTCAAAATAACAGTGGGAATAATCCCTTCAGATCTTGACCCTTAAAAGTAAAAAAGTAATCTCCCCTCAATTTTACTACTATCTCCCCAAATTGCGATGCTTAAAAGTGAAAAAAATGAAGATTTTGAACTCAAAAATAAAATGAAAAATTCACTTGATTTTGATCCCAAGAAGAAAAATCAATTTAAAAAACACTATTGTACCGAGTCATTTTTACTTAGTTACTTGCATCAAAAAGTAATAATTTAATGCGTGATAAATACCAATTATTACTAAATCAGGTGCACCTTTTTGCTAATTTTATTGCACCAAGTTATTCAAACAGCAACCAATTTAATAGCACATTATGGAGTTATCTTCAAGTTACATTGATTTATTCAGACTAATTTCCTCAAACAAAGACGAGTAAATTGTTCTGAATGAATCGATGTATAATTGAAACAATGCCTCATCTCAGAAAATCAGACAAAAGTCTTCAGATTTATTTCGACTCTGACAAAAAGCAAAAGAATTTTCCACCTATTCTATAACGTACGTTGATCTTAATGGACGTTGCAAATTTTACAAATTAGATGACAAAGATCTCTCCCGCACAATTAGAAAAGTGATTGCTACGGGAGTGTTCAAAAAACGTCAAGATGGGATAAAACGTTCAAAAGAGGTCAAGGAAGATTTTATTTCGTCTCAACTACCTGGAAATTCGACCTTTCCTTGCATGCAACAATGATGACTCTGAAATTACTGAAACAGACTTTATTCTTCGTATGATTTTTGTAAACAGCTTTTCTAAAAAAATAAACTATGCTTTTTGGGTTTTTTTCAGAAGTGGAGTGTATGTCGCTGTCTACCAGAGGGAGCCACTAACATCCGGTACAATGACGTTAATGGATTATTTTGGACGAAATTTTTTCACAGATCTATTGGCAAGATGTCGAAATTCTCGACGTTTGATCTTGATTATCGTCTTTATTGCATTATTTTTAGACAACATGCTGCTAACGACAGTCGGTAAGTACCAAAGATGATAATGCTAAAAATTATCTAGAAAAGTATTATCATGTCTATTTATATGACCAACGAAGTCAACAAATAAAGACAATCATAAAAGAAAACCAATACGTTTAATAGGCATATTACTCCTTGAACAATCATGTATACTAATACAACGTATAGGTTATGATATCTATTTACTCATGCATTTATATCAAATATTCATATTTTCTAATTTACTTAGTTCTATCAAATTTTCTGTATCTTTTGATGATTTTTTCGCTTATAGGTCTAATTTTGAACCTTGTCAGTTTTATTGGTACCTTTTCACTTAACAGATTGTGCACTAACTTTTCAATATTGAATAATTGATTTCAAGATATTGATTCGATCTTTAAGATTTTAGTCATTTGTCTTTTATTTAATACAAGATCTAAAATGTCCACTTCAGTGGGTCAATTTAAAAGCATTCACTTTTTTCGTTTAGAAAGAAAAAAACTCTGTCTACTGCATATAATGCTACACTTTTACAAACTACTGACATAATACTAAAACTGCTCTCTTAATCTCCTGGTTTTATGTTAAAACTTGAATTATGACACATTTCATCGGAAAAAAACGATAAAAATGTGTCATCATGAAAAAGAACGAAGGTGTATCTTGTACCTTGTTTGCCAACATTTCAACAGCTGTTTGTTGAAACTTTTACCAATTCTGTAAATATCTATTGTGATGTGACTTGTTTTTTTTTTTTTTCTACAAATATTTTTGATACTAGTTAATCCGTATGAAAAAAATTACGGATATATTTGAATTTCTATGAGATTATTTTTTCAGTGATGATGCACCCTACATGTGGTGCTGTCTATGAAAAAATCGATTACCCCTCCAGGAATTAGTGTTTGTCCTTTTTATTTACTCCTTTTTTTTTTCTTTTTTTTCTTTTTTTGTTCGGGCGTGCTTCTTATTTACTTGAATGACACATAACTAAAGTGTTCCTAAATTATTTGACTGCAATATTTTAACAAACAACCATTGTATTACTGCGCCTAAATCTTTCGCCTTGAAATACATATCAATCAAGTAAACGTACACTTGGACAACGGCATATCCCAAGCATCGCACAGTTTTTGTTACCAATTATTTTATGACATAAAGCCCTTTGTAGCATTTCATACAATTCCCTCATCGATTGCACCAAAACGAGGACTGTAAGGTTTGTCCTTTAACAAGTATGTCAGGGGGTAAAAATACCAAAATTTAATCATATTTGCTTGGAACTAAAACTTGAACAGTTTGCTTGAACTTTCATAGCACAAGAATAGATTTTCGAAGTACAGAAAACTGAAAGATTCTTGTTTGCTTGAGCCATCATCGGCTGAAATTAATTTGTTATGAATGAAAATCGACAAGAAAGAAATAATCAAGATTCGGATAAGGAGACCACAAAATAATTCAATGGGATTTTATCGACCTATCTGATTTTCATCATCTCCACCCTAAAAAAACTGTTTTCTCGAAGGGGCGGAGGTGATGAATTTGTCCATCGTTTTCAACACAGTGAATGGAAGTGTGATACAACAGATAATCGTAATTCGCTCTTTTTTTTCATCAATTCTATTACATTTTCTTATTCGTGTACGTTTTTAATATCGAGTAAATGAGTGTGTGGAACTTCAAATTTTACAATCGTGATTACCTTCCATTGTACGGAAAGTTGGGATTGCAGAACTGAATTAACACCAAATATTTTTTGTCATTCGGTGCATCATAGTCGATTTCGTCAATGGGTGAAAGCTATAAAGACACAAAACGCATGAAGTAATGTTTTAAAATTCTTCCAGATAATAAGAGTTTGCAGAATCGATTTAAACTCCGAATGATCAGTGGGGAGTGGGGACCTCATCATTATTATCATTTATTTGAGTTAAATTACCCTCGGGCAAATTTTCACGATCTACCGGTTTGCAATTGTAAAAAGACCGAATGTTTACTATTCTGCTTCCTAATAAGCACAAACATCACTACGATCACTTTAATATTTTTTAGGGTTTTTTTTTAACACATGCTGATTTTTTTTTAAATCAACGAAATTTTATCATATCTATGATGTTTAGATAGCAGTTAATCATAATTATAGTACATGGAAATATAACAGTGGTTACTGCTTGGGGTGGCGTTAAGCCTAATTTGTACCCTCCTCATCAATTATTGTATCAATCAAAAAAACAATTAATTTTCTATTGTTTGTTTGGTGAAATAAAATATATTCTATTATTTCCTATTCAAATATCCGTGGTGGTATTTCTAAAATGGCTCGCTCGTTTGTTTATTTGTTTATTTTCTTTTTCAAAAACGTGTTTCAGATTATTATTTCGGCTTCAGTTGAGGTGTAATCAATTGAATTCACTTGAACTGTATTTTCATTTTCATCAAAATGAGAGGATCTTGTTTTGTTTTTGTTCTTATAAGAATTCTAGATCTACGTATAAGCCGCGCATCTTGACAACTTAGACACCATTTCCCCATAAAAATGGATCGCCCTGTATCGATAGCCAAGCCACCGTTTCGTTTCACTCGTTCATTTGGATCAAAGGATAAAAAATGTGCTTTAATCAGTATATTGTTTAGAGAACACATAAATTAAGTAAGACAATATAATCTTTTGAAGCCAATAAATTCATCACACACACACACACACACACACACACACATATATATATATATATATATATATATATATATATATATATATATATATATATATATATATACATATATATATATGTATATGTGTGTGTGTGTGTGTGTGTGTGAGACACCGAGAGAGAGACAGAGATATATCATATAATCTAATTTGATGCTTCAAACATCCTCAGACTGAATTATAAGAATTGATTATAATGATATCAACATTAGTTTCTACATTTAAACGACTCGTCTTATTCATGCATAAGATCGACACAGATTGAATGAAGGAAAATCAATTTAAGAATGAACATCAATTTACTTTCTCATGTTTCATTACAAATCAAAAGAAACAGGGTTTGCAAAATCGATTATCTCCTATAATGCAAATTTATTATACAGGTCATAATGACAAATATGGCGGATCTTATGACACCAGTCGGTATTTTTAGACGTTTGTGCGCAGATTTGAGATGAAAAGTGATCCTGCTGTAACAACTGTTCGGTTATACTCGTTAGGCTTAAATATGAGGCACGTTTAGATTCATGTTTGATAGATATACTCAAGAAAGACTAATATCAACAAAATATCTCTATAGCAACTAAAGTCGACAGGAATACAAAAAGTGAGACAACAAAAGCCACACTAAAGATGATGAAGACATTGAGAAGGAGAATAAAGAGATTTTGTATCATTTGATTTCCTGTAAGAAGTACGTATAATTATTTCTAGGAAAAAACGTTAGTTTCAACTGAATTTTTTAGATGAGGGAATATCATTACATATAGTGGAGTTGGTGCCTCGAGGGGTCATTTTTGGAAACAAAATGCAAATGGTGGCTAGTATAATTGATCGAGTCCGATTTTTTACCGCCTAATAATCCCTGCTCAATGCGTCAACTCCAGACAACCACGGATTTGCGATACTAATTACAGCAAACAACTGTGGAAACAAAAAAAAATCAAACGCACCCAACATTAGACAATAGAATGCGAACGTTTCTATGCAACCGACAAGATGGACATTCTCCTTCTCGATGATGAACAATATATCCATTCATCATTTGAAGACGGTCTTAGTGAAGAACAGCCAGAACGTCGTGTTTTTAAAAAAAAGAACCAAGATGAGGATAAAAGTTCGCAAAAAACTTTACTTAAAAAACGTTTGTGTTTTGTTTTTAGAAAATCCCCCTCCAAAATAAGTTTATAGTGGAAGGTTCAATTCCCCATGTAAGTTTTAGTGGGTAAGAATAAATCTTGTCCACGCATATTGGATTCAAATGCATTCAGCGCAAAATTCCAATCATATTCATGCTTCATTTCCTCTAACGTTAGAATTTGCCGTTTCACTATAGATCTATCTAATGATTAAAGTGAATGAAAGTTTTCATCAACTTCTTTAACAGATTATTCCCCTAATATCATGGGTTATAGGTGAATACGTCGCCCTCTGTCTCTATTGCCCCCACCCTTGAATTCCTGGGTTCTCTGTCTTCCAACACTCCAACCGACGACGACTCAGCCTATCATACCATCATCAATGAGGGAAATATATATGTATGTGTGTATGTGGGTGTGTGTTTGTCTGTCTGTGTGCGAACATTTAAATTTGAGTAACTTTTCCGATAAATGTATTTTAAATTCAAAATAACACACACACATATACACGGGGGAGTGAATTACGGAAAAGGATATTGAAAGACGAGACGTAATCGTTTTTTAATACCATTTCTTGCACAATCTCGCTCCAGGTGTCATTGATTCTGACTGTTGTGGCCATAAATAGCCGCGCTGCTGATAACACAATCAGAGATACATCGACAATTTTACAGGTGGTGGTGGTGTAGTAGTAGTAGTAGTAGTAGTAGTAGTAGTGGTATCATCATCATTGTCAGTGTCGTTACTTTGGTCGACTTATTGGAAAAAACAAACATTTCATGTATTGTTTCCATTCATGTTCTAATTCTCTCAGATTTGGGACAAAATATTGCTTCTGAGTTCCCCTGAAAGGTTGTTTGATTTTCAATGTACAATTTAGTTCTTGGGATAATCAGGGACTTCAAAGCAAAATCGAAAAGAATCTTCGCATTTCAAAAACTACTTCGATACTCTACAACAGAACTTCTCAATGGATTTATTTCGAGGTCAAATAGACTTTTACATACTTTTTTTCTCTCACTATAAACAAAAATATTCATTTTTTCCAAAGAAAGCTAAGATACGATTAAAGGAGAAACAATAGTATTTTAAGTCTTTTTCCTTCCATTTTTAGCTATTAAATTGTATGCTGAAACATTTAATATCTTGAAATATTATAAATCAGTGAACAGAAATTGTCTCAGCCGGGGCTTGAGCTCAGCTCACCGACTTCATTTTCCGGGCCTTGACTCTTTAGCCACCATGCACCTATGTAAATATTGTAATGGATGACCAAAACCAGATTTATGAGGGGCAAGCAGCTATTACCCCGGATCCCCTCAGGCCCTGGGCCACCTCCTCCATACAAAGACATTATAACTAAAAAATTCGTCCCCTTGATGAATAAGTTAGTAATCACTGCCTGGATTTGATTTAGGAATTCATTTCATTATAACGCCATCAATTGTTTCAAATAGTTTAATGAAATCACTCCTTGTAATTCTGGTGTACAGTTAATTTATTTTAGTAAACCGATGGATTAAGAGATATGTTGTACCTAAAAATGTACATGGAGGTTTGCTGGTTTCATTTACTTCAGATGTATAACTTATTTAAAGTTTCTATACATGTATAACTTGTCAATTCCAATGGTAAACAGATTTTATGCGTAAATTTTGTGATTTGTCGTGTATTTTAATGTCTCTTTAGGAGGGGCCCACTGAACCCGAAAAATCTAGGGCCTCGAAGGTTTAAATCTGACCCTGTTGACAGCGTTTTGTTGAGTAATTAAGAAAGCATATTTGCCCATGGAAAATAGATACGGTCATGTTGAATGCATTTTAAATAAGTAATTCTGTAGCTTTTACAATTAAAAACAAGCAGAATTGTTTAAAACACGTTGAACACTTGTTTCTTTAGGTAAAATTATTGTTATCTGAATACAAAAATTGTGGTCATCTGAATATACGTAGAATAATTTCGTAGAAAAAAATTTTCTTGATTATTATTTTCAACTTGTTCAAAAACAAAGTCACAATCCTCAGTGCAATAACTCTTCATTAATTTTTGACGAATTTCGAAAATTAAATATGAAATCCCATAATAAAGCGCTAAAAAGTGATTTCAAACTTGAGGAAAATCATGAAAAAGACGATAGTTATGTTGATGATTTTTTATCCTGCAATTCAAGCCATGGTCAAATAAAGGATACAATAAATTGCCATTTCCTACAAAAATAATATTCGTTTGAATAAGACTAAAATTGATATTATCTGTTTGCTTCTTAAATAAGCGCGATTCTCATCTGTGATTCCAACTAATGGAAAAAGATATTGAAACGACAATCTGCCTTTTCTTTGTGATATTGTTTTCAAAAAGAGAGGCGTTGGGCTATAATGATCAGTGGCGAAAAGAGGGACATGTGCAACAAACATGTTGAGGACTATGACACAACGATCAAATCGAAAACGTATACTAAAGAAAGAAGACCACTACATTCACTTGGGCAGAGAGCCTCTGTGAAATCCTCAGAAGAAAAAGAAATCAAGGAGTCACTAAGTTGACAAACTCTCAGCAGAGCAAGATCAACATTCAAGAACAAAAGGATCCCATTAGTTTTGAAAAGAAGGGCCTACAACCAATGCATCCTCTCATTAGTCACCTCTGGAGCAAGAACATTTCAAACTAAAAACCATGCAACGTGCACAAGAAAGGATTGTGGTTGACTTCACACGGAGATATTTCAAGACAGCGCAGTTTATAAAAGAAAAACAGGAGTCCAAGATATCATAAAATCCATTTGAAAAATGTGGGCAACGAAATATAAGATGGTGTGACGATTTGGACAACTTCAGAAATGATATTGGGGCCGCAACGCCCACGACCGAAAAGTCTGGTGAATCTTGAGGAAGGTACAACTTTCAGATGAGGCGTTTTCCATTTTTTGACTATTCTCTTTCAATCTCTATTTTCATCTTCCTCCTATCTATTGACGCTCGTGTGATGCGAAAATGTCTCCAATGTGACAGCTGCTGGCAGAGTAAAGGGATGAGACTAAATCAGCAGGTTGTACTGAAAGGAATCGATTTTCCATGGCCATTTTTGTTTTTTAAAGCACAACCATCGTTTGGAAGGCCAAAAAGAGAGCTACCTACCTATTCATATGCAAACATATTTAGACGATCTTATTATTTAGCATACGTACTTATCGTAATTATGACACATATCTGTATATTAATGAGAGGACACACACACACACACACACACACACATATATGTGTATATATATATATATATATATATATATGTACATATTCAGCTCATGTAATCAGTAAAGAAGCGTTGGTCCAAGTGCATTGACAAAGAAGAAGATTATGTTGAAAATAAATATGTTGAGTGAAATGGATACTTTTTTCACCATTAAGCTACGATTATTGATGTACTTATGTATAATTTATATTCTATATTTATCCGTATATATCATTCAAATGGAATGTACAGAAAAAGACTCGGGGTTGTTTGCATAGAGAGAGAGAGAGAGAGAGAGAGAGAGAGAGAGAGAGAGAGAGATCAGCTATGATCTTGCTGGATCCTTTTTCCTCGTTCTCATCCTTTTCCTCCTGATCTTTGTTGTTTTCTTCTTCTCCTTGTTGTTGTTGTTGTTGTTGTTGTTGTTGTTGTTGTTGTTGTTCTTCTTCTTCTTCTTCTTCTTCTTCTTCTTCTTCTTCTTCTTCTTCTTCTTCTTCTCCTCCTCCTCCTTCTCCTCCTTCTCCTCCTTCTCCTTCTCCTCCTTCTCCTTCTCCTTCTCCTTCTCCTCCTTCTCCTTCTCCTTCTTCTTCTTCTTCTTCTTCTTCTTCTCCTTCTTCTTCTTCTTCTTCTTCTTCTTCTCCTTCTTCTTCTTCTTCTTCTTCTTCCACAAGTTCCATTTTCTTTTGTTTCTTGTATTCACTCTGTTTCTCGGATGACTTTTCACGTGTCCTTTAATCTTCTCTCTTGATCCTCCCTCCCCCTCTCTAATTAATGTCTTGATTTACTTCTTGCTTTCTATTTGTCTCAATTTTTTAAAATCATATCCTCCTCTTAGTTGCATTCACTTCCAGGTTTAGTAGAGGAAGGTAAAGCAAGGATTTTTCAATCTTTTTTCTTTATTCTTTCGTGTCTCTCATCATCTCCTTTTTCTCCTCTGACCACCTTCTCTTACCTCTGATTCCCAAACTTATTGATCTTTATATCTCCCTTTCTTCATTCACTTCTTCTTTCTACTTTGATGTATCTATTTCTTTCCTTTTCCATCTTTCTTTCTTTTTGTCTGAGGCACTTTTTAAGTAGATTCCTTTTATAGAACGCATTGCTCGTATCGCAGCATTAGTTTCCTGTGACATCCGGAAGAAGATGGCGCTCCAATCGGAAACTCAGGTTAAGTCTTTCGAACTACTAACGGCGTTACACACCTCACGTGTCAACACATCACGTGACACGAGAAAATATCTTCTTATAGTCGATAGGAGAACGCTGATAATAAATGTGTGTATATATAAAAAAAATTCAATAATTTACTTGAACTCAGGTAGGCAGCCTAATGTTGATATGATAATCAGAGCGAATTCCTCTCATATAACAATAATATAAACAATACGTACAACAAAAGCAATATCAACAATGATAATAAATTTCATATCCAACACAAAGAATGCCTGGACAGTAAAACAGACTGCAATGGGTGAATCACAGACTCAGACTAAAAAGAAAAACGGATTTTTCGGAGGCTGGAGTGTATTATCCTTGCCGCTGTTATAACTATAATTATACTCATTTAAATTCTAATGTGTAAAGGAGGATATGAATTAGTTTAAGTAATGAAAAGATTTAACTGCCGATATGGATTATCTTATTCTAGGGGAAAAAAATTCGAAATATTTAAACATGAGATTTTCTGTTTGGATAAAGGAATGGAATTTGAAATGGAAAAGTGCATAATTCTTGGAAATTTTAGCGACGAAATTAAGGAATAAATATCTGATGAAAGGGTTTTTGAAAGTATCCATAGTGATGTACTCTCACCATTCCTGAATTTGACAAAAGACGTGCTATTTAGTGACTGGATTAATGGATGGGGAAATTAATTACTCAGCATGAAGCTCTACACTCAAGATATGGCTAGAAAAGAGAGACGATTAATCTGCATAGTATACAGTATTAACTCAACAGAATAGACACATTACAAAAAGAATAGTGATGGAAACTAGAAACTGAAGAACAGCTGAAAGGATGATAAGCGAGGACCACACAACGAAAACCAGAAGTTGCAAAAGGGAAGGAACACGACTCGACAGAGAATTTAACAGACATAAAATTTAGAAGTTAGAGAAGAGAAACAGAATCATTAGTTGAATCAACTAACACTGAATAATTAAAACCAAGTGTGTGGAAACACAGCAAAATAGCAAATGCCATCTGTGTCCAAAAAGAGGAGAAACAATCACATAATAAACGAATGAATCAAACTCTCCCAGAAGGAATGTAGCAAAAGACGTTATTGTAATGATTAGGTATATAAACATATGAATAAAAACTCAAAATATTTTCTTGATGAAAAGAAATCAGAATTTTTGACAAATTATTCAATCCAATCCAGGTGGCCAGATTTAATGATTATGATAAATAAAATTATGATAATTATAGTTAATGTAGATATCCCAGGTTATAATCAAAGATGAATGACAATATGAAACAATAATAGAATCTTGTGTTAGAACAACACAATCCGTGGAACAAGAAAATGAAACAGTGCTCATAATCACTGGTGCACTTAGAACGTTCTGAGAGAAGTTTACAAGGAAGTTTGAGGAGTAACAGATTTAAGGAAGTATCGAGACAATTCAACATGGGGAAACCAAAATGTACGGAATGAGCCACTTGGATTTTATTAGAAACGAACTCCAGGACATATGGAAAGGGGGGGTAGGGCTGAATACAACCACAGAGAAAAACACTCTAAAATAGCTGATTGTAAAGTACAAGCGATGGATGAGATCTATGGATATTGGTTCAACAGGTTCACCACAATGAACATCAATCTGACCCATGAAATTCAATGTTGCCTAGACTAAAGTATGGCCCTAGATGATCAAAAGCAGAACAGTCCTCATCCAAAAGACAATCAGGCAAGTAATTATAGACCAATCACGTGCTTGTCACTAATGTAGAAAATTCTAACTGGACAAATTGTAGAGAGAATAAGTCTCCATGGAAGTAAGAAGGCTTCTATTAGAAGAACAGAAAAATGCGGAAAAGGAACCAAAGGAACAAACGACTTGTTATGTATTGGCCAGAATATTCTAAGAGGTGAAAAAAGAGAGGAAAACGTTGCAGTTGAATAGATTGTTTTAAAAAAAAAGCATAAATGATCCCACATAACTGGATACTAGAATGCCTCAGGAAACTCACGATTGACGAATCAGTGGTGAGGTTAATAGCTAACTATGAAAAGTGAAAAGTGTTTTTAACTGCGACAGAAGACAGTTTAGCAGAAATAAATATAAAAAGAAGGATTTTTCAAAGGAATTCAATGTTCGCAATTCTATTCGTCTTAGCCATGATACCACTAAACAAAACGTTAAAAGACATTAAAGACTACCAATCCTCAAAAGCAAAAGAAAACGTCAACCATTTTATTTGCATAGACAAAACTATTTACGGAAAACAAAGATAAACTCGAAATACCGATCGACAACGTAAGCCATGATATTGAAATGAAATTCAGGGTGGAAAATGCCCAATGTAGTTGATCCATAGAGGAAGGCTTATGACAGTGGAAGGAATCGACTTTCCAGAAAAGAAAACTATCAGAACATTAACCACACAAGACCGATATAAATATCTAAGGGTTCCAGAATGCGACTCGATATAGCGGGAAGAAATGAATGGGGAAAGGGACAGATAAGGGGATGAAGATATGGGCGGTTGCGGTAATAAGGTACACAGGACATTTTCTTGGATGAGCAAAGGACTTACTCCGATCAATGGACCTTTAAACTAAAAAAAACTTATGACAATGCACAAGGCTCCACACCTCAAAGGCGTCAAAGACGGATTGTATTTTGAGAGGAGAGAAGGCAACAGAGGACTCGTCAACGAAGAATTCTTTCCAGAACAGATTTGGAAAAAACATGTGTAAGCGTACAGCAAAAATATGGAAAACGCCTGGGGAAGTGCAACAAAGTGTGAATAAAGAGTTGAAAAGAACACAATAAGGAAAAAACTACGGACGAACTATAATGGATATGGCTACGCAAAGGACACCTGGAGAGAGAAACAGAATGCCTCGTCATGGCAGCCCAGAACGATTGCATCAAGACAAACTGTCAAGGAGCAAATGTCGTCTCTGTGCAGAAAGAGATAAAACTATATAATCAGCGAATGTCATAAACTGGCTCAGAAGGAGTACAAGAATAGACACAACAGAATTGCCACTGTCATATACTGAAAGTTATTCAAAAGATTAAGATACGATCATGTAGATAAATGGTACCAACTCAAACTAGAGATGGTGTAGAAAAGAGAAGCCGTGAAAAGCCTTGGAGTGCTCTCAAACTTCCACATCTAAATCAACCATTCTTTCCAAGCAAAAAGACCAGAACTAATAATTCTTGATAAGGAAAAGAGAACCTGCCATATCGTAAATGTTGCTGTACCTGCCAATTACAGAACGAACATGAAAGAAAGTCAAAAGCTGAAAAAGTCCCAGGACTTGGGTGCAAAAGTTGAGAAAGGTGTGGAACATGAAGGTCGGTATAATACCCTTAGTAGTTGGGAACTGTAGCAAAGATATCAAAGTCGAATCTAGGAGAGATATTAAGGGTTTAGACTACAACGAAGACAGTGCCACTGTGGTCCGAGAGAATACAGAGTTAGTCGACTTCTGACACTGATGACTTCCGAATCTTCAGCAATAGCCTTACAGCTAAAATAGACACGGCGTAAGTATTAGAAAATCTCAGACTTCGGCAATGACCACCAGACATCTAGTGAGATATTGCAAACCCCAATCCAGCTGTGGACTCCGGGAACGCTGGAAGGGGGACCGGAGACTTGAGGGGAATTGCCGTCTCTTAGTCTCGAGCGATGATCATTAAATATCTAAAGTGAAAATGTAGACACATAAACGATAATGATGTATTTTCGAGTGAATTTGACTTCCCGGTAGTTTATTATAACATTAAGCAATACGGGGAAGACAAGATATATTTCAATAAATCATTCTATCATTGAAAAACGGCATGAAATAATCCAACGCACATACACTTCACAAATGAGATAAGAAATCAACATTGCACAAAAATGAACACAGTTTTCATCAACTTTTGTATAGAGATACCAGTGTTTGTTTTTTGTTTTTTTAATATTATGTGATCAAACCAATAGAGAATAGTTTAATACTAACCTGCACCTGATATCAAGTGTACGAAAAGTTGGTGTCGGCTTTCTTTATTTATTCCATCTTAAATTGAATTTAGTAATCAAAATATTCCTTGATATAGAACTTGGAGATATATAATTTCTTTAGTACAAATACAAGTCGCTGGACACCGGTGTCATATTTTAAAAAATCAGAAGCAGCAAAAATAAGTACTATATTGCTTTGTTCGGCAACTTTTCATTTCCTTTTGTGTAATTAGATCTTCGAAAGGAAAATATTTGCATAAATGATTCTCGTCCGAAGATTTTCAAAAATTATTTGAACAATAACAGTTGATCTGAAATTTTTTTTTCCGTCTTTAAAACCTTTGCTGGAAAAATGTCATTGAATTAATCACAATGAAAAATCAAGAATAAACTTTACATCATTATCATTCGCTAGAATTAATTTTTAACATTTCTGATACTTAAATTCAATAATTTGGCATGCATGGAAGTCAATAAGTATTAGTTCAGGCGTTATCCAATAAAAGAATCTTCAAAATGCTCTCATTCGTTGATAAGAAAAATGTTAAACTATGGAAGGAACGTATTAGCGTTGATTTCTTTTGCATCTTTGAAAGTTTATTTCAATAATCGTGGAGAAAAATACAATTTCAGAGTGAATAGATGCAACACCTAAAATAATGACCTTTTTCTGTTCTACGTAAGTTGTCTGTACCAGTGATAAATGAAACGGTGTGATCTGTCGTGGACACCATAGAAATAGCAGCGCATGCGTACTTAGTCTTAAAGCCGTGTTGACTGGCGAAAGACTTTCACAGGAAGAAAAAGGCTTATTCATGGTAGTTATCCTGGATGTAACGGAATATTCTTCACAATTACATCAAGAACATAGGAAGATTTTATTGACTGAGGTTTTAAATTTCAAAATTTAAATCGAGAAAAAATGACAGCGAAACTGACGTATCACTCATTGAAATGTTAACATTATACATACTTTTAGAAAAGCCAAAATCTTGTCAGAAATCATTAAATTTCTTACCATTATTTGTGGTCCTGTGCTGTAAAGAATGATGGCATGTATAAAATATATGGATACACATAGCATCTTGCATACGTAATAGAGATTTGCATTGCGGTTAATTCAAAGAATGGCGTTCTGTTGTCCACAAACACACTTTTATAATTTTTTGTATTTGATTTTATTACTTTTCATATTTTTATTATTCTTTAAATTCAGCATTTTACTGCGTCATCAGAACATAAGTTCAACCTTTACGTCATAATAGATGAGTTACGCCCCTTGGCGTTATTGAATACCGAAACATTATTATATATGTGGATTGTTTTAATGAAATTAAACTTATATTCTTTCCTATAGCAACAGGGAGAATATAGTCTAAATATTACAGATCGACTTTTAAAAAATGTGGAAAGACTGGCATTCAATGTCGGATTATATGATCTTATCTATATTTTCGGCATTTGTTGCATGAATCTAACTTGGGCATAATGTTACATTCATGGAGATCCAAGTGAAAAATGAAATTTTGTTATTTCATTCAAATCTTTTTTTTTTTTGTCACCTGTTTTGGCCCTTTGGAAAAGACGTGACACGATCATCTTTTATACAGACAGACAGATATTTATATATATATATATATATATATATATATATATATATATATATATATATATATGTGTGTGTGTGTGTGTGTGTGTGTGTGTGTGTGTGTGTGTGTGTTGAGAGAGAAGGAGAAACAGACAGGCATACACTGAGATATAGATTGTACTTCTGAGGGGATATATCATAAACAAGTAAATGAACACAAATTCTAAGGTGAGTATATATGTATGTGTGTATGTATGTACCTGTCTCATTATATATAAATGATATAACAAAAAATTTTTACTGCTGGAAGATGGTTAAGGAGAAGATTAAATTTATTCATCTTTCCCAAATCAGCCAGCCCCAACTTCTGTTGAATCTAAGAGCGCCATATTGCTTTCAACTTCAGCGCCTGGGCTAACTTTGCATGCGTCTCAAATATTGTAATCTACGTTTCCCTCGTTTTTCTTGACGCCATCTTCCTCTCAGAGGTTTAGCGATTAGATCTACCCACCATTCCTTATAATGATAGAAACGTTCTTAATAATGTCCTATGGGACTTTCTTTCTTCTGAATGCAACAAATTTAACATTTTCTGCACAACGATTAGATCTGAGTTTAAGTTTACATGGAAATTTGAAATTTTGCTGGCAAATGTCTACCTTTTAGAAATCAAATAAATATCCATTGTAATGTTTATTTTAAAAATTAGATAACTTCTTGCAAGTGTTCCCAGATAAGCAAATCATTTCAGATATGTAAGTTGGTGAGTGTAACTTTTGTTAGCAAAGAAGCAGGAATGTGCATGTATGTATGTAGCACAAAATCTCAAGTGATAAACAAACTTAGGCTACAGAATTTTTAATCTACCTGGAACCAAATTTGAAAACATTATATTTCTAAACAAGATGGATATTTGCTAAGCTCAGCTTAATTTGTCAGAAGGCCATAGTAGTGAGGCAGCAAGTGAGAACTGAACTCACTATATTAGCTTGCTAAGCATTGCTTCACATGAAGAGCTGTTAAGACATAGATGGATGAAAAGAGGAAGAGAGAGATAGACAAAGATTGTCAAAACTAATTCTAGGCATGACGAACTCTGGCTACGGCATCAATCATCACTGTCTGATTCACTAGCACCCGAAGTGGTGTCACTCACTTCAACATCTTCGCTTACGCCACCTGGTATTCTAAGCGTCCAACAAACCAAGTACTGACCAGGCTTGACGTTGATAGATTTGGTGATCGCACGAGAACGTGATTTGACCGAAACCATCCTACTAATAGCGATATAAAATTTGCATTTTATAAAGGGTCTAATTATATTGATCAGCTTAAGTTTACAAAAATGTATTCCTATATTCATCTTACTTTTTCATTTGAATTTGGAACAAAATAAATGGCCGCTTTGAACCGTAAACTTTGAAACGTCATAACTAGATTCAAGTACAGCACCATAACGGGACAATTAGGTGATGCTTGTTTTCAAATTAGTTAGGATCGGTCGTTGGTATCATAGAAATATAACAACTAGAATACCTACTCGGTCACCTGGTCTATTGTTGTCACCTGCTTGTGATTGCTTTCTAATGAAGAAACAAGCTGTCAAAAATTGAATATTAATTGATGATAACTTGCGTGTTCATAAAGGCAAAGGCCACAAAATATGAAAGATACACAATATAAAAACCGACGGATTTTACTCAAGGATGAGTTCAGGCTGGGGAAATTTTGCTTTCAACAACAGTCAGCGATTTGCAAGCTTCAAATTAATCCAAAAACGAAGTTTTATAGTCCGGTGACAAGGTCTGTTATCGTTCCGTACGTTTAATCAAATATAAATGAAATATTTATACAAATTGAATTTACACATCTATTCTTTACAAATAAGCAACAACATGATTTAAAAAAAAACCTCTTCCAATCTCCCAGGGTTTTGCTTTATCATCTATTTGCTTCTGTTTAAAATCCCCATATTTTGGCCATAATACGTGACCAAGTCGTAATATTTCCATGGTTCGTATGTTGGATGCCTGGAAGATTGTTGACGGAACAGATGGAGGGGAACTGCGTCAGTATTGCATAGTGAGTGTATAACTTAAACTGGGTCGGGTATGCATGACTGGGGGTTGTGGAACGGTTATGTAACTTGACAGGTGTTGTCCGTATGGTGTGCAACAGAGCTATGTATTCAGAACTGGTGTGATGATAGGAATACTCGCTTGGAAGTGACATCGACTGGATTATGAAAAAAGTTTATAAAAAATAATCTCATTTTATTTTCTCGGTTGAATAGCACTGTAAAGGAGCTTCTAATTTGAGCATAGACGGAGAGGGAGAGAGAGGGTATATTCCTCATCTAGTGACAGTTTGATGTTCCCCTGACACTCTCGGGGGGGGGGGTGTCAGGCCCACCAACTGCGGTGCCGTTTGGCCAGATAGGAAGTCTATTACGTCATTATTCTATCTTTTAACCTATATTCATTTAGCAGAGGAATACACTACATTCATTCATTATTATTCTTTTATCTGGTTAATCTTCTATTTCACTTATTTCAAACAATGAATTAGATTGGATAGCTATTCTATTATCTACTGGCCTTATCAGATTTCAGATTCGCTTTTATTTCCCCAAAATGTCAGCGATTTTCAGTCGCTATATTAACCATTCCAAGTTTTGAATCGAAAGAAAAATACTTTTTCATCATTTTCCCTAACCATCCACTTACCAGCCCCGTTTGTTGCACTTGGGGGTCGCATTTTAATCCTCTTACTCATTTATTTAGCCATTCATACATCTATCTGTCTCTCTATCCGTGTGTCTTTCTAGCGTTCTTTTTTGTCGTCTCTATTCTCTTATTTCTCACCGGACCCATCAAACGGAACCATCCCATCACAGGACAAACAAATTGCATCAAGTGTCAAACTGCACAAACTGAACATATCAAATCATGGGGCATCCACATTTTGATTTTCTTCACTTCGCTAAATTGTACCAGATGTCTTCCGAATGTTGTATGGGTCACACCACACCCTGATTTTTTTTTTTTTTTTTTTTTTTTATAAAACCCAAGTTTGCGTTTCTGGATGAGCCCCAACGGCAGCTTTCCCTCAATTCTTCATTGTCGAGTTGTGACTTGCGACAACGCTTATCTTGGATAACCAGAAGCGAATTTTTGGACCCAACGACCAACGGTTCGTTCTGATGCTGACTTCAAGCATGCAAGCACTGGTGATGCTAACGATGGCTTCGGCAGCCTCATGGCCGAGTTATAATTCATGGACACGACATGACACGAAATTGCATTTATTCGTCTTTATAAAAAGTAATCGAAAAAAATAAACACCAAATAGAGGAGAAGAGACACAAGGCTTTAATTTGATAAAAAAAACATCTAATTCAAAGCAAAAACGTCCACTTATTTGGTTTCAACCTAAAATCTATGAATGAATACACGTACACCTGTGCATACACATTTGTATAATCAGTGCCCGTGTGTCTTCCTATCTTTCGATCAGTCCTTGCCATTCGGTCTTATTTCCCGCTAATTCTGATCTTCTGATATTTCAATCGAATCCACGTGTAGCAAATGACTACGGAATATAATAGGGGGACCCAATTATCGCTTTGTTATCGAACACAACTAAAATATCAAGGGTTCGCTGAAATAAAAGATGCTACTAATTATTTGGCGGTAATTCTCAGATACAGAGCCATCTCTCTTATCAGTTATTTGCTCGTACTTATCCCTATAATAACGATAGCTTCTCTTCAGTATGATAACTTGCTTAAAGGCAGTCTTCACCGGCCATTAAACTCGATGTCAAGTCATTTCCTTTGTATGACTGCGCTATATTGGGAGACGCGAACTACACTATAACGAATCAAATTATAACGGGGGACGCCCGAACAAATATGATAAACATGTTTTTGATTTGTGCAATATATATATATATGTGTGGTGTGTGTGTGTGTGTGTGTGTGTGTGTGTGTGTGTGTGTGTGTGTGTTTTATCCCCTCCCCTCCATCAGGGTAGACAATCACGGATTCTTTTCCACAAATTACAACCAGCAACTATGGAGAGAAAAAATTAACCGCATCAAATACTCTACACTTGAATTCGAACGTTTCCAGACGATTACCCAGACAGGTTCTCCCCGTGTCGATGGTCAAAAATACACCCACTCATCATCCGGAGACGGCCTTAGAGTACAACGACCGAAATGTTTTGTTGAAAAAGATGTGGACAGATGATGAGTTCACCCAAAATTTGGTATGATGAAATTCCTTCATCGAAAGAATTTTGAACGAAACCAACATCACTTCCTTTGTCCATTGTCCGTTCTTTCACAGAATTTCACAGAAATTCATTGACCACTTTTGGAAGTATTGTGCTATATATATATATATATATATATATATATATATATATATATATATATATATATATATATATATATATATATCCACGATGCAGAAAGTGACTGTGAAGAATTCCTTGATCTATTACATAATGTAAACACTTCTTTGAAACATTTTTTTAGTCCTTTGTCCACCCTTTCACCAAATTTCCCTGATATTCATTAAGAACTTTTGGAGATATTGTAGTGTGTTCATGTAGCTACGAGGTGACGGTGGAAAATTCAAGGATTCGCCCTAAAATATAAACAGTTTCTCCTTGACGCATTCCCTAACCTTCTACAAAATTTCAGGGAATTTTGAGGAGGATCCTTTCTGTACTTACAGCAACGATTCAAGAGAGATAACCATGGAAAATTTCCGGATCCACCCAGAATGCATCGTGAATCAAATATCACTACTAAAACATTATGTAGCGGATGAAAACTTGTTTATATTTATCTACTAGGCATCATTTTATCTATGTTACGATTACATACATACATATAGGAAAAATCATCATTATAGGCGCTCATTTATAGGCAATTTTCGTCGGTCATTAAGCTCGACGCTAAGCCATTTCCTTTACATAACAGTGCAATATCGGGGGACGAGAACTGCACAATGACGGGATGCCTGTACCATTATCATAAATATATCTTTGATTTGCACAATATATATATATATATATATATATATATAAAGTAATGAAATAAGTAACTGGTTGATCCGGGAGGTATGTATCTCCGTGGACAAACAGTTATATAGTTTTTGGTCATGATAATCCAGTAAAAGAGAAATCATCAGTCGGAGTGCTCAATGACTGTTTATTATAAAAGCAGAATTTATCTGAGAAAATATTGTGAACAATTTTTCCTTAGTGTTTTGTTCATACTTCCACAAAATTTCATTGAAATTCAACGAGAACATTCGGATATACTGTGCTATTTACATACAGCTACGATACAGTAAAAAATATCCTGGATCCGTCCCAAAATATAAGCACAGTCTATTTACGATGTGATTATACTGCTGAACTGGACCCTCACTTGCTCATTTGCTCTGCAAAACTACTGCTCCAGAATATTTCGATTATATATTTTTGTTACATTGAGAAATCATTTCCCCCAAAATTGATTTTTCTTGGGGTAGGGACTATTTACGATTTAACTTTACCGCTGAACTGGGGCATCACTTTCGGTCTATCGTTCGAAACAACACCTTCAACATTTTTAAAATTATAACTTTTGTAAGGAGTTGTAGCTACGATGTGTATGTACTGCTCAAATGGACCCTCTGTCTCCGTCTATCGTACGATACGATGGCTTCCAAATATTGACTCCAGTGAGAAATCACCATTCCAATGCAAAATATTTCCTTTTTAGTAGGGGGTCTATATCTGATGTAATTATACTGCAGAACTGGATCCTCTCATGTCAAACTACGACTCTGAAGTATTTTGATTTCTTATCTTAACTTCATTGATAAAATCGTTTCCCCTAATACATTTTCCTTTTTGGTTGTCTACTTACGATTTAATCATATTGCTTTACTTTCCGTCTATTGTACTAAACTACCTCTATGAAGCATTTTGGTTAAAATAAATTACATTTTAGAGATCCTTTTTTTTCTTCTAAAACACGAAATCTAAAAAAATCGGTGGGGGTCTATTTACGACGTATGTGTAACTGTAACTGGACCATCTCTTTCTATCCATCGTACGAAACTATGGATCCGAAATATCTCGATTACTTATTTTCATTTCTGTGAAAAATCATTCCCCCTAAAAATAAGTTTCTCAAGTGATTGCCTTCTATCTACGATTTAACTATAATGCTGAACTAGACACTCATTTTCCACCTGCCATACAAAACTACGCCTTTTAAGTATTTTGGTTAAAAGAAAAGAACTCTATTGAAAAAATATTTTTTTCTAAAACACAAAATTTTATATCTGTACGGTTCAACTGGTCCATGTTTCTGGACTACGGATCTGAAGCATTGTTGTTAGTTACTTTGGTTCCACTGGGAAATCATTATTCCAAAACACGAATTTTATTATCAAAATATTATTCTTATATGATTCGTTCGATACAAAGTGAATGGCTTGACATCGAGCTTAATGGCCAACGAAGACAGTCTTTGAACGAGTTATTGTAATAAAAATTCATCCTCTTGAAAGCACGAATCATGTACGAAGTTTGGTCGGAATCAGTCGACTGAAAAAGAATAGAGAGACACGCACTAAGCACATTAATGTATTTATACATTTGTGTGATGCAATCATTCAAATAGATCACAAAATAGACAGAGGTGAGTGAATGCACAGTGTGGAGTCAATAATCCTCTATGTCCCGTCTCCCTACATCACTCTCTTCATTTCAAGTTTTGATTTCATGATTTTGGCAGTCATAGAGAAGTATGAGCACCGAATTGAAAATTATGATAATGAACAATTAGAAACTAGAGATTTCTAGCAGTATCATGATTTCAAGTGATGTATTATATATTTGATTTTGCTCCTATTTAATAATGTCATAATTTCATCTTTCACACCAATATCGAACAGTTATGCAGTTGCGTCAAGCGCCCTTTAATGTGTATCTGTATTTATTGTTCTGTGTATGAATCGAACAAAACAATCCCTTCTAGTAAAGTTCATTTTAATCCAACTAATCAAAACTTTCATTCAACAAAGACTTGAAAAATACTTGACGAGGCCTCGGGTGTTGATCCTTCAATACATTTGATCACTGCCGCCATTTTGTCTCGTTCGCCTCCAGCGAAGGACGCCTATCTCTGTCTCACGAAATCGAAAGAATTTGCGATTGTCCAGGAATTCGCACGACCAGATCTCAAAAATTTTGTTTGATTCTTGGTTGATTCAACGATTTTATTTTTATTACATTTTCTTCATTTTTTTTCCATTGTATTGTTCTCTCTCACTTAGCAGACTTGTTTGCCTGATGTTGGTGACTGGAGAGAAAAGAAGTATAGTTCTAATGAACGCATTCAGAGTAAGCAGCTTCGCACCCAGTCAATATTCTGCTTCTCTCACTACGACTACGGCTGCTTTTCCATTCTTCTATTATCACTCAAACTCTCTTATTCGTTTCTATTCTTCATCTTCTACTGTTAATAACACTATTAATACTACCATTTCATCTCTCTTTCTTCAACCTTGTCTCCATTCTCTGCTTGCTATTTTCATCATTATCCTCATCATCCTCATCATCATCATCATCATCAACAAGCTTTTATTCTTCGTTTTAGCCCTTTTTTCTCTCCTTTCCCCTTCTTGTTCTTCTCCCTTTCGTCATTTCTTTACTTTCCTCTTATGCCTTTTCTCCTTATCTATTTCTCATCCGTGTCATCTCAAGTCGTCTATGCCTCTTCACTCTTTTTTCATACCTTAGAAATGTACGGATGCCCTCAGAGTTCGAACCCGAATCTCCAATTAATCAGCATAAAAACATTTGATCCTACATTGCAAGGCCAAAGTAGAAGACAGAAACGAATTTTACTCTGTCAACAGGTCACTTTCATATGATGTCTATTGGAAATTCCACGTTTCATTGATTTCGTCAAGGGAAATGATCAGTTTCAAAGAGGATTAAAAGATTAAGCACCTTCAGATTGACAAATACCTTAACTATCTATTAAATTCACTTCTTTATGGACTCCTTCGTCTGTTTTTTACTTTACATCACATTAATCAACCTGAATAAGAATTCTGGAAGAATCTTTCCAGTTTATCTGTTTGTGCTTAAACAAATAGGATAATCACAGAACAACTCGTCGTTTTCAGAAGACCTAGTTTTTGTTATTGCTTTTATTTTTTGTTTTGATTTTTTCTGTTTTTATTTGTTTAACATTTGTCATTTTCTTAATCTCTTTTTCGACCTGGAATATGTCGCTGTCTGTAATTACAATCAACATTGCCCAGTTTTTTAATCAAAATATCTATTACAGTTGAGTTTAAGACTGAGTTCAATGCCGAGGTTGATCTGCAAAGGTAAAATGTTCCTACGTAAATGAGTGATTTTTTTCCATAAAAGTCTTAAACTGAATGAAAGATGATCAAATGCATAGAAATACTGATTGGCTAGTTTGAAATTTAAATGAAGAAGTAGGGGATTACTTCACGCTATCTTGGATGAAAATGAAAAGCTTAGACTTTTTCAAAGATTTTTGCCAATACCTTTTGTTCTAAATGGGCTGTTTCAAAATTATGAACCGCTTCTAAGTTATTTAAATCAGCTTTTTTCTAATCCATTCATTTCTGCATTGATTTGTTCACATGGAGTTTAAAGTTTCATGTCGCCCAGTCTTGTCTGAGAGGTGTTACATCTCAAAATTTCACATTTTCCTCTTCAGCATTGAAATGTAAACAGCATATTTTTCTCTGTGAAACGGCTGCAAACATTTTTCTCTGAAAAAGATGGCTAGCACCCGTCGAAATGCATCAAACAGCGCCCACAGAATAATGGAAAAAAATTTTGAGACGTAACACCTATCTCTTGAGTTTTTTAATCCACCTTCCAATAGTCATTTTCATGTATATTCTCTCCTGTGAGGGATTGAAGCAGGGAATATGATGTAACACAAATGTCAAATCATTGTCGACATGCCTCTCCCTACGACTGGTTATTAGACAGAGATATCATAGAATCCATTAGAAAACTCAAATGGCAATGGGCAGGCCACATTGCAATTATATCAGACAACCACTGGATATTACGACTTGGATCCTCAGGTCATATGCAAAACAGTGACCAGAAGAAAATAAGATGACTTGAAGATGAAGATGATAATGGCATCACGACGGCTGTGATATAAATATCTTGCGAATCATAGGTAAAGGTCTATGTCTAGCAATGGGTGGTAAAGGCTGATGATGTTGTTGATGATATGATTGCTAACGAATTGATTGCTTTGTTCATACTCGATACCATTGCATATTTCCCCCTCAAACGTACTGGTCATTCTAGTGGTTACTTGGTGACTGACCATCTGATGTACATTCATCTGACTTTTATGATATATCCTCTAAGTTAAGCGAATTTATGGTTGTTTGACTGAAAAACTGACTCATATCCCTGGGCTAAATGAGCAACGAACTATGTTCAAGCAGTATGAGAATCCTCACACCAACTTAGAGTTCTATTTTAACCCATTTAAAACATCTGATCTTCATCGCTTGCTCTACTTTTACAAATCATTAGCAATGGTTATGGAATTTATGTAAAGAAGACTGCGATAAATTAACTATTAGAACTTTCCCGAAATGATACTCATGGAAATACTTGTACTTTATTAACGCGATTTGTGACCTTTGTTTCCATAATCCATTCTGGTTGCACAGGACACAATAAACGATCCAATGTTGTCATGATGAAAGATAATCAATGTCCTATATTATTAGACAGCTTCTATATACCTTATTTCTCTTGCAAAGAATACAAGGAACATTCAGTATAATGTTTTAAAATTCATGATAACATTGCATTCTGATATAACGAGTCAGTGTAGTCCATACCCACATAACTCAGATAAGTTGAATAATACAGAAAGTGAAATGCGCCAATGCTACAATATGCAGGGATTACGTCTCTTTAATTATTTTTATTGTTCGTTAACGTTCAGAGTTAATGTAAGTTTACTCAGGTAAATAGCTATCGTAATGGTTCTATTCATCTATGAGTTTTTTGCCTTAAAAACTGAAGTAATATATCAATGAGACGGGAGAGCGTCATTCATGCCGCTGAACTCTGGGAGCGTCGAAGCGTATGAACGTCAAAATCAAGTCTAACAAGACATGTATCATATTACGGCTCTCGCTGTGCAGTTCTTTGAACTTCTTTTGTCCCTGGGTGATAAGGGTTATTTCCTGATGTATTATGTCTAAAAAGTATGGAAAATGTCAATTATTCCCTCCCAAATTTTGCGACCATGACAGTGATAATTTGAAATCTACTCATCTACAATCGGACAATGGACAGATTTGTATATTTTTAATCACATAAATTACAAATTAATATCACTATTGTGGCCTCAAGAACAAAGTTTGGATTTGGAATAATAGCCATTTTCTGTACTTTTTACTTATAAACAGTAAGACAATAACACTCCCTTCCCAGAAACAAAAATCGCTTAGATTAGAAAATAGAGTGCCCTTCGTTTATTTCATATGAAAGGACTTATCAGACAGGTAGAATATTCAAATGATCTTCTGAATTTACACGCGTCCCTTGATGATAGAAACAGATTGACAACTCAGTCATTTCCCATGATGTATTACTCATAGGCACAAAGATTTCTATATATCTTTTTTATTTGAACAGTTAATAAACTGAAAATATAGTTTCCTTTGTGCTGTGCGCGTATGCGCATGCATATACACCTTTTTGAACCAGAGGGCAAAGAAAAATAATATGCATACAAAAGGTTAGTTAACTTAACTAATTAGTAATATAGTAATTAGTAATTTAACTTGAAATTATAAGTATGATGATAATAATATAAATATATTTTTTGGAAATAATCTCTTAGCGAAGTGGTTATATTAGATAATTAGTTCTCCTTGTATCAATACAGTTTTATCAACCATGTGAGATTTTATTATTATCTGAAACAATTTCCAACGTACATTTGCAGACGCATTCGGCAAAAGCATGCTTTTGTTAAGGGAAAGAAAATTGCACAATATGATTCTTGAGCAAACTAAGAGCAAAAGATTAAAGGAAACATTGTTAGGAAATCAGACTTCTACAATCAAATATGTTTACATACATGTATGTAAATCTTCACACGCAGGCACGCAAACTATCCAGTGCACAGCCTAAAATTCTCTAGCTTCACTGTTCTTTTTCGCTGGCTGTTGATAATGTGTTCTTAAATCGAACTATGATTGTTGCTCTGTGATCACACCTGTGGCTTCTCAAACGTTTATACTAACTGTAAGTCGATCGTGTGCCGCTCGTGAAGCTGAATTCTTACAGAATTAATTGATTGAAGCAGACGATTTCATCACTCTCCAGGCCAGTGAAAATACAAATGTCACAACATGACCTTTCAAAATGCTGGTGAACAGAATCAAAGAAGTTCTGTCTCTCTTTCTTTTATGCACCCTCTCTCTCTCTCTCTCTCTCTCTCTCTCTCTCTCTCTCTCTCTCTCTCTCTCTCTCTCTCTCTCTCTCTCTCTCTCTCTCTAAATCGGCCTGTTTCTACTGGATGATTTTTCTTAGTTGGGGAAATTGAGGTCTTTTTTGCCTTTTTTAAGCCTTACTTCAACAAAACCTTGACTTCACGTTTTAATTCAATTTTATCAACGATAACTGCCTTTGCAGTTTCAGATATTTCTTTGTATGTGCACAGGCTGTTTCGTTTATGTTCATTCTTTATCTTTTATGGTTTATTGCAATCATTAAAAATTGTATCATCGCCATTGCAACATTTGAATAATCAGCTTAATATTCTATCCTGTTAGGAAAATATCATGCGTTCTTATGTCATGTGAACATTTTGAAACAGTAGGAAAAGAATTTCAAGGATTTTAAATTGGGGATGTACATTTGACATAACAGCTGAGCATTTTCGATAGGGTTGGCAGTATTAGAGGTCAGAAATTGAGCCGTTACTTTACAGGTCACCGAAACATTTCAATTCCAACAATTGTCAATGTTATTGCTTCATTTAGCATCACTGCTAAACTTTTTCTAAAATTTTCTTCTAATCCTGATTTTCTTCTTTTTTTTAAAACTTATTTTCTAATGTTTCAAAAATTATTGGGATAACAGCCACTACCATTTTCCACTTTGTGAAACATGAGACTTATTCTGTTTTAACGATGTCATCAGGCAACATTTTTCGACATGCATAACTTTTTCAATTCCCAGCGTTCCAAATATCACTTATGGGTTTCCATCTTAGTTTGGGATCCAGATAGACTTTCTAATTCCACTTTTTTTAAAAGGCTGTTGTTATCAAAAGCCGTGTTCATAGTTGGTTCATGAGCCAATTTACTTTCAGGTTAGTTCGTAACTAGTTTCCTCTGTTTGTGAGTCGATATGTTTTCTAGGAATCATGTTGTCTGAATATTTGCCATAAAATGTTGTATTTGGAGCCAGTTCTTCATCAACGCAACAACTACCGGCACCATCACCGATGATGTTGTTTAATTCCTTGCACTATTTTTAAATAACGATTGTTTCGATAGAAAGTAAGCAGAATACAAGGGAGTAAGTTTTTTTATTGAAAAATCTAAAGAAAAATACTTTTTTATATTATAGAAGTGACCCAAAGTAACACGTTGTATGAGTGTAATGCTAGAAACATGGATCTGTTGTATATGAACAAAGCAGCAAATATGTAATTCGCTTGTCAATAAATTGACATGATATCTTCCAACAGAAAATAGATACAAGAAGAAGCCACACTTCCATTTTTAAATGTGCAAAGAAAATTCACAGTTTCGGATTTTCTAAAAGAAACGAATACAGATTTATTACAGCTGTCGTAATCAAAAAAAATTTCAATATTATTTTTTTCTTTAAAAAGCTGCGTCTTCTCATAAGGAAGAATGGGCCATATTGGAATTATACTAAACTCGTATCCTAGACAGATCAAATATAAATTTAAAACTGTCCAACATATCTGTACCAATACATAACATGCATTTTATTCATCAAATCATTTTTCTGCATTGTATTTGCCGAACAAATGCTATTGTTAACTAATTAAAGAATCTTCAGGTTATCCGTTATTCTCAGCAGAATATATATTTAAGTGGCCTTTGTTTATTTTCATTGTTGCACGTATTCCTTTCTTACCGTCTATTGTTTTGTATTTGCAGTAGAAAGCAATGTACTCAATATGCAAAGAGATAAGAGGGTGGGAAAGCTTGAGTTTAACCTATCATAATTGAGCTTCTTTCTAAGTAGCCATCACTAAATTAACTGGCTTTTGAGATAGCAGGGAAGATTCAGTGACTTTCAATGTGTATTTCAGTCAAATAAAAGAGTATAATGTCAGATTACTGTAACGATTCGCGTTATTTTTAATGATATTTGGCAGGCATCATTAGTCCATTGGCTTCAAATAGAGAAAACGTTTGTTTTTGCAGATTTCAACAACAATAATTCAAATTGTATTTGTATGTACTGTATATCTGATCGATGTATTACAGTCCTCGGCTTTCTAACGAGGAGTATATTTCGCTGGCAAACTGTGCAGTTAAGAACTGTCCACATTATAGGTAGGCATGCTATCGGTCTGTAGTTATTTGAGATAGGTCTTTTTTGGAGTCTTCATGGGTCAGGGGAATTCTTTCTCATATCATCCACACAGGAATATTTGTTTCTTATAGGCATTTGCTTAGATGTCATGCCAGTGTTTCCTGTATAGCCATGTATCTTTTAACCTGGGGCTGTGGATACCATCGTGGCCTGGCGCTTTCCGGTTGGCAATTTTCTTTAGGGATCTTTTTAAGATCTCCAGTTTGATTTCGAATTCCAACCCTTCTTCTAACACTTGTAGCTCATTTTTCATGCTGGTCGGCCACTCTGCTTTTTTGTTGTGTTATTTTGAGCATTATCACTACTAGTAGTAAATACTATTAACAATAATAGAAGTAGTAGCAGTGCCACCGTCAATATATTCTTTATTTTCTTTGAATTCTTGTATTCAATTATTCAATAATTCTAAAAAACACAACCAACGAAACAGAATATAATAAGTTATCCAAAAGAATTCACTAAATCGAATAGAGCAGAAGAACTGATGGTGAGACAATAAATCTCCACTGTTTTCAAAGCCGGGAACTCTCTTACGGAAAAATACAGGATTAGCAGTATCATGACGGCTTCTGTTGGAATAACCCTATGCTCGTCAGTAAACAGTAAATCGTATTCTTCGATAGAAAATTACAGTCGTTTCATATCAACATCGGTTCAAGCTAGTTTTGTATGTTTTTCATTTTCGTTTGGTTTCGGTTTATTTCTCTCTCTCTCTCTCTCTCTCTCTCTCTCTCTTACGTAAGTTTTTGTTTTGTTTCTTCTAATCGTGACTCCATGAGAATAACATTTGACTTTCAGCTTCAAGAAAGGGTATTTTGCAGTTGGTTTTCATTTTGTAGATTTCAATTATTTGTTTCTTGGCGGTCATTTGCTTCTTTTCTATTCATTTTCTCGGGTTTTTTTTTCTATTTTCCTTTTTTGCAACTTTCTAAATTCACTAATTACCAAATTATTGGACAAGTGCATATCTTTTATCGATCTATCTTTCTATTTGTCTACTCATGCATACAGGTGGGTCGCTATTTTCAAATCTGTTACAGTTCAGAATGCACAAATGACACCAGTAAATATTGCAGTGACCCAAAACCTTTCCAAATCCACTCTCACTTTCTCTTTCTTTGTAGAATAGAAGAACAACTATGAGTACAGGTCCCAGTGCTATCCGAACTGGTGCAATATAAAGAAGCAATTACTATTAAAGTATATAGGGAAAATTCTGAGCGTCTCAAGACAAAAAAGTGTTTTCTATGTCTACCTGCCTCAGTTTGTCGTCTGCTACAGCTGACATGGAAGGCTTGAAATACGACAATATGTTTGACTGCTTAGCTTTACGCATTTTTCTTATCATACAGTTCTTAGTAGGCACCCAAAACATCGTGCAAATCCACCCGAGACAAACATGTCCTTTCAAACATTTTTGCAATCGTTTCAGCTCTGTCAACTGAACCAAAAATCTCATGCAAGGTTATATTTTGGGTCTAAGAACGCTCAAATTTTTCCTTAGAGGAATAAATTGTATTTGCCCCTTCGTTTTATGCAAATTCGGCATAGATTTTAAAGAAACAATAATTTTTCGGATGGTTGATGGAAACCTAAATCAAGAGGTATAACCATATGAACGTCCCAATCAAATTATAAAGCAAAATTATTGAATAACTCATTACAAACTTTTCCTAATTCTTGTAGCTAGATGACTTTAGAGGTGTCAAAATTCAATACTTTGATTCCATGGAAACCATTTCAGCTACTGAGAGATACCACAGAGATAAAATGGAATTAGGCTTTTAGTATTATGTATAGACGGAAATGAGACCAATACTATCGAATGCTGACCCCACACTATCGATATCCAACAGGATGCCATTAGTAACCACCAGAAATTTAATGGTCATAGTTCTGGTCGTTCTTACGTTTGGCTAACACGAGCGGATGGATAGATATTCAGTGAATTAAGTAAGATTCGACTAAACTTCTATTAGCGTCTGTTCTACATCGTACTTATTGAAAGAGCGAAAATTTGTCTCAATTTGTGAACGATGTAGAGGATATATCATTTAGAAAAGACCAAATAATTTTAATTTTCAAACAAAAATTTTCATGTCTTTAAATTAAATGAATCATTCTATTTGTCAATGGGGCAATTTTGAAATTTAAAACGGGTGCATGTAACATTAAAAACATTAATAATATTCGAATAACATTTTAAAAGAAGAAAGTTGTTGATTTTGATATTTCAGTTTTTTCATGATACTCTCTTCCTTAATATAATATTGATTAGTAACAAATTATCCCACTTTCCTGTTTCACTCACTCACACATACATAGAGAGAAACGCATATATTATCATTTTATACGTCTTCATGTACATCAATCAATTTTGATGACTAGTATTCCACGGCTCTTTCCGTGCTCTTAGTCAGTGGGGGTACGGTATAGTCTTCTGAAAAACATGTCCTTGTGCCAGATTTAGATGTATCAAAGACAAATAGTTTTGGTCAAATCAAAAATAATCGACCACAGATGGAAAAAGTTGGGAAAATAAAACACGGAAATTATTTTTAAAAACATGTTTAAGTTGTAATTGAGGGAAGAAGGTTTTTGACTACCACTAGCAACGCTGATGCTTAAAGCAAAGTTCACAGACGAAGGAACTGATTCTAGCAATGTTTCGCGTTGGTATGGAAACCGATTATATATGGCGGATGAAGGAAAGGGTGGGGGGAAAGGAGAGGAAATTACTGCGACGGAGAGAGAAAGTGGAGAAAGATTAAGAGGAACAGGGTTGGAAGTGGGGAGTTTGTAAAGATTTCTATTGATGTTTTAACATCCCAACATGCCCACCATCCAGCGTCTCTATTACAGCCATACGAGATAGAAATGAAATTAATGGGAGTGAGAGTCACACCTACCTCTGCGCTAACTTAATGGCAGGATGATATAGCGAGATCTCTGGAGACTTGTGTATAACAAATCAAACACTTTTGCCCAAAAAGCACATGCATGTAAATCTATGAAGGCATATGCACGTAGACACGCATATTTAATCATACATACAATAGTCAAAGATTCTCAACGACCTTTTTATAGCATTTTCTGTGTATTTATTATCAAGTGAATATATTCATTAAAAAAAAAAAACAACAGGCAGACCATGTCGGTATCATAAAATTAGTTTTATTCTCTCCCCTCTTTTTTCTTCCTTCCCTCTTCTTAACTTCTCTCCCTCTACTATTCTTCTTCTGTTTTCTCCCCCCTCTCTCTTTTCTTTTTGCTCTTTCTTCTCGTCCCTCTTTCTTTTTCTCCCCTTCTAATTCCTCTTCATTCTTTTCCTCTTCTTTCTTTTCTTTCCCTCTTCTCTTACCCTTCTTCCTTACACACTTTCCTTTTCTCCCCTTTCCCTCTTTTCCACCTCCATCTTTTCTTTCCCTCTTTTTTCCTTCTTTCCTTCTCCTACACCTTCCTTCCTCTACTTTTCTTCGTTCCTTCTTTTTTTCTTTTTGCTCTCTATTCTTGACTTCTTTTCCTCTTCTTCGCCTCCTTCAGTCTCCTTTCCCCTTTCTTTTTTCCCATCTTTTATAACCTCTTTCATTCTTCTTTTCTTCTTTCATTCCTCTTCATTTTTCTATTCCCCCTTTATTTTCCTCCCTTCCTATTTCTCCTGTCTTCTCCTATTGCCCTTTCTTTATCTCCCCCTCCTACTTTCCACTTCCTACTTCTTTCTTCTCTTCTTTTTCTCCCCTTTCTTCATCTCTTCTTCCTTCATTCTCCTCTTTTTCTATTTTCCCATTTTATTTCTCCTTTCTTCTTCTCCTCTTCCCCTCTTCTTTTTCCATTCTTTTCCTTCCCTTTCCTCCTCCCATCTTATTTTCCCCTTGTTTTTCTTTCCTTCTATTTTCCCCTCCCTTCTTTTCTTGACCCTTTTCTTTTTCCCTTTTCTTCTTCCTACCTTTCTTCCCTTCCCCCTTCTTTCCCCCCCCTTTTCCCCTTCCCTTCTATTTTTTCTTCCCTTCTTTCTTTTTTGTTCTCTCTTCTTTGCCTCGTGTTTTCCTCTCCTCTTTTCCCTTCGTCCATCTTTATGTCGTTCTTTCTTCTTTACCTCTTCCTCTCTCCTTTTCCTCTTCCCCTTTTTGTCCCTTTCTTTCTTCCATTCCTCCTTTATTTTCTTCTTTTTCTATTTTCCTTCCATCCTTTTCCTCTTTCTCTCCTTTCCCCCTCCTTCTTCTATTCCCCTTTTCCTTTTCTCCCCCTCATATTTCCCTCCTTTCTTTTTCTCCTTTTTCTCTTTTGTTTTACTCTCCTTTCCCCTTCCCTCTTCTTCTATATTTCCTTCTCATTGTCTGTCGATATTCTCTGATTTCTCCCCACTGTCTCAACTCATTCAAATGTCTTTAAACGAAAAATTAAAATCATTTGATCGTTGATGTTTCTGCGAAAGCATTTGGGAATGAATTATGTTTGTCTCATTAAACTTGGTCACTTGCATAAACACAGATGATTAACAGATTCCATGATGATTTATCAGTTCTTAGTGAAGTTATTCTCAGTTTGTTCATCTCTCATGTTTACAGTATTTATTACGTGCCTAATGTTACTGGGTATGATTTCATAACGCGTAAATACCTTTGTTTACTGCTGTTACACGTCAAGGTTCACATTGAATGTAACAACTTTTTGCCTTTATAACTCCCTTGGAAGAGTTATGGGGGAGTAGTTTGCGTTCTCACTCACTTTTTGGATGCCTATGATATCAAAGAGAAGACTTTTTTTATCAATATAACTGGTAATGAAACAGTGTGCATGAAGATAGATTCAACCCACCTTAGATTTTAGTGCCAAGTGGAAACAAGCAGCCATTGGTTTGTCGATCTCATTTTCCATTGCCAAGAACAAAAATCTTGAATGAAGTATCTAAACAGTTTATACAACACCACAAACAAATATGTATAGATTATAGATTCATTAGGAAGACGTTCTATTACGACAAATTGCTAATCGTAGAGAATCTGCATGTCATGCATTGAACTAATCATAGAAAAAACACCATTCCATCAAAAATGATAAGCCTGAATTTAGTGAAGTCATTTATTCCAAGAAGTGAAGATCTCTTAAACAAGTGGCTCATACTGGAAGAAGAGTCCTTCCCAGGAAGAGCATACAAGTTTCCTAATTAACAACCTGAAGAAAATGTTATGTGTACAGACTACACATTTCCAGTCAGGATCCAACATATGTCGATAGAAATAAAGGTTACATCGTTCGTGGTAGAATGATTTTACAGGACTAGTCCTTGAAACTAAACCAATTAAACGAAAAATCAAGTCTTTTGATCCCACCAGGGCGATGTACAGACATTGATGAATTATATGAACTCCATTAGTTCAACAATACATTTCATAATAGGAAAAGAACTCAACAAACTTGCTCCCATGCATATCTTTAGTGGAGTGTGAGTTCAAGACAGCATATAGAAGCACATGGTGCTTTTGTTACTGTTTTCATTGTGGACTTGCTTTCTCCTAAACCTCATGTTTACAAGACATCGTAACTTTTTTGTAATGATTTTATAATGACTTTTCTTTCTCCTTGTGTACTTATCAACCAGGATTGAATTATTCTACTAACTGCATGATCGTCCAAGCTCCCCCAGTCTGTGCGTAATATATAAGAAAGCCAATCTAAGTGTGCTGATTGATTCCAATTAAAGTTGAATTCTCCATTGCAAAGACAGATAAAGTGACAAGGAGCTATTTACCCATGTTCAGGTGACTTCGAAGAAGCCATTCTATTGCTATCAGCTAAGATGAAAAGAATAGTGACAATCTCCATAGTTTGTAGCGACTGGCAGAGTAATGAGATTTTCAGTTTTGAAATTGCTTGTCGATTGAAGGCAAAATAGTTAAGGTTTACGGGATTAGGTTGCAATTGGAGAAAACTGATGCAAAAGGGAGGTTAAGCGTGAGTAGAGAAAGTGAGGTAATGGTTAATAGAAAAAGCAATATGAAAAATGAAGTGGAAACTGAAGAGAAGGAAATGATTAGAAATAAAGGGAAAGAAGAGAATGGAAAGAAGATGTTGATGAAGAAATGAAACGATTAGAAAAGATGCAGGGGGTTAAAAGAAGATGGAAGTAAAAAGAAAGGGTTAGAAAGATGATGATGTAACTCAAGATAAACACACCAGGACGAGAATGATGATGATGATGAAGATAATGATGATGATGATGATGATGATGATGATGATGATGACGACGTCGACGACGACGACAATAAAAAATATATGAAAAAAGGAGAAAAGAATCCATGAATATAGACAAAAAGATAAGGATTTATCAAGATGAAGAAATCAAAGGAGGAACAGTCGAACAACATCTATGGCAATTGAGAAGAACAAAAGAAAGAAGAATTATAATTGTTTATCTCTCGTCTGGTATCGAAATACCTGCATTCATTGATTCTTCTTGAGAAATATACGTGTTAAAGCTTTGATTAGACTTTTTCACTTGTATGCGTGTGTCGTAGAATATCATTTTTCGGACATGAGAAATGGGTATACAAATCTTAGCCATTTAAACACGTGGTATTAAATGCAGATTCAATATGTATACAAGTAATGAAAATGACGCAGAGGAACAAGAATTATAGAAAGAATAAGAAAATTCGGAAATTGAAAAGGAGAAATATATCTAAGTATCGAACAGACGGCAGAATTAAGATGAAGAAAAAAATAATGGAAGAAAAATGAATAAGATCATCAGTAGAATAAACTCACAAAAAAAAGAATAAATTACTGCGAGCGATAAAACTAACGTTTGCTTCTGTGAATGAGTAAAACACTATTTGGTGGAGCGAAATAATCGCCACCTTTGTTATTTCCGAGCCAATTGGCTTATTCACTAATGAATATTTGATCAAAAAGCAAACAAATTCAAAATTGAGGAGGGTAATGTACAAAGGATTTCTTGTCCTTTTTAACATTTGTTGCCCTTTTTGCTTTTAAATACCTCATTATTTTTATTACCTGATTTCTAAAAGAAGGAAGGAAGATATATATCCAATTGTCTATATATCTGAGCCTTTCGTTCAATTCGAGTGGATAATGAAGAAACGACTCTCTGTAAATGAATGGAATGCAAAAAAAAGACAGTAAGGAAAGCGAAAAGAAAGAGAATTAATAGAACGACGAAACAGAAGAGAAAGGAAGGAAGGATAAACATAAGAAAGAAAATAATGTGCGAATGAATGATGAACTATTGGCAGAATAAAAACCACTGAAAAAGAAACGAAAAAAGGGAACATATCAAGAGTTCGCTGAAAGAATAAAATTGAATCTGAAAATGCAATATAAGATTCCGATGCGATATAATCGTCTTTCATTAACTTCGCAAACTCCTCATTCTATCTAACATGTTTTAAATTTGGATATAATTCTCATGTAACTTGCATTTTCTTGCGAAATTTCCCTTTTCATCTGCAGTGATCAGCAGCTATGCAACTGGATGTATTCATGTTTTATGTCAAAGCAGAAATTAAGGATCATTTGACATTTTCAGGCTTACTGTCGTCTCCCTACAAAATCCTCGATTGTTCAAAATGTCAACAATGGAGAACTTGTCTTTTACATTTAAATCTCTCTCTCTCTCTCTCTCTCTCTCTCTCTCTCTCTCTCTCTCTCTCTCTCTCTCTCTCTGTTTCAGTTATCTCAAGTTTCTCGTGAGTGAAGATATGTTTTTGTGATATTCAAGCATTTTGTTCCTTTTGTTCTTTCGAAAATCGGTTTGCATCTTAGAATTGACGCCACAAAAAATCACAAAAGAAATTAGGCCAAAAGCTGTTCGATCAGTAAAGTAGGTAAGGCATCTCCTTTCCAAATAATTTGTATGTTGTTTACGTTAACGTCTAAAAGAATAGGCTGGGTTTGCATGAAACAATTTCTATGGATACGACCATTCTGCTTTGTCTTTTAGAAATTCTCTTTCGGGTATGTTTTTGTCAGACCCGTTTGTCAATGTAGAATCTATTTCACCGCATCTCTTTTCTTTTAAAGAAGTAACAGAATATCTCTCCTTTTGTACAAGAATAAAAAAACAATGTTTTAGCGACATGATTTACTCTGTGTACAACCATCACGCCACGCTCACACTTTGCTACATCAAAATTTGTTGCAACTCTATAATAAACCAAAAAGTAGGTGGAGAGTTTTACAAATTAGAACATTATGTAAAAATCAGTGTTGAGAAACACAAAATGGGAATCACATGGAACACATGAAAATCCTGAAATATTTTGAGATACCCATGGAATATTTGCAGATACTCCCGATGAATATGGTAGAAGCAACTTCAAACTTCTACTTTGCAGTTGTACTTGAAAGTTGTGTATATTCAAACGTAAAAAAGAGCTATAATTTGTTTATTGTTTTATTTGAAATATTAGTCTTTGTGTTCTTTAATAAATCGTTTTGACAAGACCAGCCAATAAACCACTGTATATACGAATCGATCAAGGATGGTAAAATACGAAATAGCCTTATATATATATATGTATATATATATATATATATATATATATATATATATATATATATATATATATATATATATATATATATATATATATATATATATATACATGAACTCTCATCCACGGGTGAATTTCGATCTCCAACTATAGATATACTCATAAGCAATCCTTTACGGATGAATTCAAGAGGAAGCGAACTTTATTTTCAATCCTCCGAACGCCTTGTTATTTGATACTTCCCTTGAAATCAACCAGATGAATATTGAGTCTAGATGTTCACCTAAATTCATTAACTCTCGCTTTACTGCATTGAAAACCACGATATGTTATAAAGAATCATTTTGATTTTCGATTGCAGAAAAAAGCATTCAATTAATAATAGCAGATATTAATACCGTCCAATGAGTCCACATTTTACTAGAATAGAGTTCGAAATACGGTATCAAAACTTTTTTCAGTTTAAATTTGATGAAACGGGGCGTCACTTTTTATTTTGCACCTCGTATTCTATCGCTGGTCTTTAAATATCCAAATGGATTGGCAGTATACACACTTGAAATTACTTGTTTCTCTTTGATATCATGAATTTTACTAGCACAAATATGAGAAAAAAGGTTATTTTTGTTTTCTTTTGCAGTTACTCAACCAATAAGTTGTATAAACAATAGATATGATCGCAGACGTACATTTTACACAGAACAATGTCTACCTGATAAAACAAAAAAAAAAGGGTGATTTATAGTTTCACAAGTTCATCCCAGCCAAAAAAGAAGGAAATATTTATTCCAATTAGTTATTGTGGATTGTAGACCAAAAACCATGAAGGGAAAGTAACAACCACATTTCATTCAAATAATGAACAATAGTGTAGAATTAGAAATGGCATCTTGTCCAGGTTTAATCATCTTTGCTACCTGCCCTCCCCACAGAATTTGTTCACCCCACTACTCTCCCTCTTTGGTTTAGAATGTCGTTTTTAACGGAAATGTCCCTTATGCCATCAACATGACACGTGTCACGTCCCAATCGTTTGCTTTTAAGCGTAAGCTTCGTCACGCCATGACGATTAACACGTGATGGCGGCCGAAAAAACACCCCTTTCCTACTAGGATTTCTAGACAACCACGCTGTGTAACACCCATCTATTTATTCATAACGGGCGTTAACCTCGAATTGTTCCGTAGCTGATGTCGCTTACATATATTTTACGCATTCCTTTTTGAGCCTGAGTGACACATCTGCAACTCATAGCAAAAGTATGGAATCACCACACGTGAAAGATATTCATCCAGTTTTTTCTTTCACTTCATAGCCAAGAAAACAAATAACAGCTACGTCACAAAACAAGTTTTGTTTTGTAACTCAATATCCTTACTTCATGAAATATAATTCAAACAAATTAGATTGAAATATCTAAATTACTGGCCTATTTTTATCCAGATAAAACATTATGGAATAATTCAATGCTGATGAAAGAAATATGGAACCAAATTGTAATTTGCATTTCGAAAACAAATAACAGCGCAAGTGTAAATATGCAAATTAGTCTAACGTTAAGAAAAAATACTTGCAGACCATAACAAACTTTTGAACTGATCGTTTGGTTTAGATAAATGAAAGGAATCATGACTTCGAGAGGAGAGCTTTCAATTGACCCAATAAAAAAGATTATTAAACGCCTTCAAGAAAGAAATTCAACACGGAGTGTGGCAAAAGATGTTGGTTGTTCCTAGTTCTCAGTATTAGCACGGTCTAAATGTTGGTGCGTGTATAAACGAAATGGCAGGGAAAACATGTGGATAGAGACCAGAATGTGTTGAGGCATCAGGGGAGAGAACTCAAAGCAATATACCTTGAAAACAGAAATATGACAACAAAACAAACGGACAGAAACAACAGTCAGTGTTTGTGGCTGAAGTGTGAGAAATTGGATGAATGAAATTGAATTTTCATTTACACCAAAATGGAATTTTAAAAAAGGTTACAATGGGCTGAAGAGAATCAATGATATTGTGTAGATGATTGAATTAAAGTGATATTCAGTGAAGAATCATGAATCTACATTAGCTTAGGCGATGATGCTGCAACTTTTGTCTGGTGCCATTCCAATGAAACGGATAAAGATGACTGCCAGAAGAAACAAGTAAATTTGCCTAATCATTTATGACATGGGGGGATGGCAACAATTACGTCAACATTCAATGCACTGGTGCACATTGAGATTTTGGACACTTTTCTCATTCCATCGGTAGGAAAAAGGTTTGGTGATGATGAACAATTTTTCAAGATGATGATACATCTTGCCACGGAGCAAAGAGTGTAAAAGCTTTTCTTCGGGTAAGGCTCGATGATTTGTCTAGCAGAAAGTCCAACCGAAAATGTTTTGTGGTGCTCCCTATATTTTAGTCAAAAATTTTATACGAAACCCTTCTTTTAGCGAGATATGTAAAACGTCACTCCCTACAATGACTCCCTATAAAAAACTCTGAACACATGCGGCCAAACACCTTTGTTACCCCAATCTCCGAGCCGATTAACTTCTACCTTTCCATCTCTCTAAACTCGCAGCCGGTGTAGTTCCTATTCTTTGACCGTGACTTGATACTTACTGTCTAGTCACTCATCCTCCTCGATGTGAGAAATCGCAATAACTTTATAGCTACTAAATGCAAATACTACAATAACCATTTTTGGCGACAACACAAACAGTGCATACTATTTCGCCCCTTTTAGCTCCTTCTTGCACCTACCAGAACTTTTTATAACCAAACTTGGTCAACTATGCCATTCATCATAACAGGTACAATACATTAGGCTCAATTCGATAGATAAACCAAACGACATCAGACCCGTGACGCCACATATCCCCTAAATACTTATTCTTTCCTATATTGCATTTTTACGCATAGGAATAAGCAGTGCTAAGCTGGTCTTTTCTCTTCTCTTTACACGATCGATCATATTAATTATTTTCATTACATGCATTTCATTTTCATTTTTTATTTGTCACAAATGTAATGAATAAAATGTATCCCTTATTTTCCACACCTAAAGACTTGTATGTGTCTTTTTCACTCCGTTTAATGTCTACATCCACATTCGTACCTGGCGTGCATGTTCTTCGTACATCTCCCTTCCCCCTTCAACGTTTCCACTGATGTCCATGTGGGCCCACTAATACAGCAGGTGCTCATCCTTCAATGAGAACTATATGGAACCCAATAATTCTACAAACTGTTGATCTTCCGACATGAATAGATACCACTACCGTTTTAGATATCAAGCAAAAAGAAGGGTTTTGTATCGAATTCTTGACAAAAATATAGGAGGCGCCACAGTATAGAGGAATTTTTTTTCAAATGGTCCATGACAAGTCTCCTGACAGCACAGCTGATCTGTCAACCGCTATTCTGAAGTTGGAACCAGCTTGATGGAGAATGTTGTTTTTCGTTAGTGGAATCTATACCTCAAAGAATTCAGGTCGCCATAAAAGCTCGAGGAGGAGATATAGTATATTAAATGTGATTTCTATATTTATGGTTCCATATTTTCTTCCTCCTTTTGATCTGGAAAAAGAATTGTCGATAATTCAAATAATTCAACCTACGTTGTTTGAGGTATATTTCTTGTAGCCAGAATTTTCAGCAATGAAACAAAAATCATTTTGTGATTAGTTTATTAGCTTCGAAGTGAAAAGGTTTGATGGACATCCTGTAAGAGAAGTGGTTTTATATTTTGCCATCAGTTGTTGTTGTCTAAACATGTCTGCGTTGTCTTCCATTGCACTAAATAAAACTTTGTAAAATTTTGCCCCTCTAGATTTCCCTGATTTACTTGAATGTCTGTACAAAAATATATTTTAGGTGTTGCCCACTTCGGTATGACAATTGCCAAAGCCATTAACTAAGTTTTGCTTGGTGGTGGTGATGGAGGTAAAATCTCGTATGATTTTCGCTATTGTTAGTTTCTGCCCATGGAATAGTCATTGTGATGAAGGTTTTATAAATAACTGGAGTTGATGCACTGATATAAGGACAGAGCAATTTTGATCAACCATTCTGACTTTTGGGGTCTGGTTTCAGGTGTGCAGTTAATGGCTTTCAATAATCATTAATTCTTGGGGCATGTGCCTGACAAGCACTTTCATGTGATGAAAAAAAAAATTAATTTTCGTGATCCCAACGCAAAAAGTGATTTTGTTCATCGAATCTGATACCATTTTGACTTGGGATCCAGATTGATTTAAGCTAATCATTTAGTTAATCGATTTAAGGATGTGTCAAATTTGTTGGCATACTTATTCATGGAAATTAAGTAAAACTATTGATTACACAAGACATAGTTGAACTTAATGAAAGCATCACCAGGATGAAGAAATGCAGTTATGTTCCAATGCATTGGTACCAAAGGATGAAGATCTCTTTTGAAAAAAAAAACAAGAAAATCAACTCAGCAGCAAATGTTACGAGTGATTTCCAGTTCAGTTTGCAAAATAAAATTTCTGAATGAACATAGATAAGATTGAAATATTCCACGAAACCTCAAAATAGATAGATCTGGAAACAAAGAAAAAAAAAATAAATGAATAAATAAAAAGGACAGGAAGGAGAGACACATTCTCCCCCCCCCCCACACCTCAAGCAAGCTAGGGTTAGACCGGCCATAAACTCAGATAAAAGACACAACATCTTCATCTATCCCATAGAGGAATTCTTGCAGCTTGCAGTTGGGGTGACCGATGAATTCTTCAACAATTCAACGTGAAAAATGAAACATTAGATGAGTCCAGTATAATTTATGCATTAATCTTGAAATGTACAGACATTTAATAAAAGGGAAAATGGGATATTTGATATTCATCTTTGCAACATATGGTAACAGAGGATACTGAAACTCTCCCTGTATTTAAAAAAAGAATCAGTTATTTTGTTCAACGATTCATTTAGAATCAGTAAGTTGGTTAATTAAACTTTCTTGTGTCTATAAATGGCGCTATTACGACTGACAATCTCCTACTTTCGTCGGCTTAGAGCAATGTGTAATTTTCTATGGGTGATGTCGTGGCTTCATTTATCGATCATCCATCAACGATTATATTTGCCGCTTCCTTCAGATGAAGATAAGAGATAATCTGTCGAAACGTTTTGATACTTGAACGTAACAAATGTAACCAGTCGAAAGACACTTCTTGGGAGTTCCTTGCGGGTTAAGATAACTTTTATCAGACGGAAATCTTGATGTCTGAGATTATATAGAAAACCTAGAATTCGAACAACTCCGCTCTTCACTATTTCTATTGCTTTCCCCTCATTTTCTTTCTTCTCGTTCCCCTTCTGGTTTTCATTCGTTCTTATCATTCCTTTCATTCTTCTTCTCAGCTACTGAAAGCATTCCTTCTCGCCTTCCTCCTTTCTCTCTGTTCTTTTGGCCCTTACCATTGTCTCAATAAACGTAACAGATCAACACACGATTCATCATGACCTAATCGCTTCCTCTTTTCCTTTTTTCTTACACCTTGTTTCCGCTTCTTCATCTTTTGCTTCTCCCCCCTCCCCCATCCATCTGCATCTTCGCTCTTCCTTGCTTCATTTTTCTTTCTCCCACGCATAATCTATGTCCTCCAATTTTGTCAGGACGTATCAAGATACAGGATAAAGGGAGAAGGCAAGAGAGGCCGAGAGTGAGGCTGACTATTCAACAACTGTAATGGTCATTGTCCGGCTAAGCCAACCGAGATTACCCGAAAATCCCGACGTCATGAGATTGATAACAAGGGGGCAGGGGAGGGAGAAGGAGATGCCTCCTCCACGCACACATTGAGACAGAACCCTACGCGCGCACGCAGTCAATGTCGGGCTCGGTGACAGAGAAGAGCAAGCACCACAGCCATGGTATGTAAATACTGGGCTCGGGTTTGGGTGGTCGTTTCACGGTCGGAGAGAATTCTTTCCTAGATCGACGCTGATAAATCGAGGCTGATGTAAATTTTATTGACGGGCGTTCTGATTATAATTCATGAGATGTTTTTGTTCTGATAGGACGACCGCATCGGTCCAAGTCTCAGGAGATGGAGTCTCATTTGTGCTGGCTTTACGGAAAAGCCCCAAGTAAACGGGCCATTGGACAATTATGGCTGTTACAAAATACTTGTCACCCTCCCACCGAACTCACTTTATTTTACTTCTCTCCTGTTCTTACACACTCATTTCTTTCCATTTCATTTTCCTAGACACAACAAAAGCAGTGACAGGCCTGGACTGGCCCCATCTTGTCTGAACATTTTTGTCGCCTGTAAATGCTACACATTTTTCCTGTAGTCTCGTCTTTTGTTCTCAAGATTTGTTTGCATCAAGTTCAACACACATGGATATCGTAGATTTTATAGGTAAAAAATGAACTATAAGTATATAATTAAGGAGTTGTCCTGCGAAGCCGACGAAAATTGCTTAAAGGTCTCGAAATTGAAACAGATTAGCATCAATGAAGACGATAATGAGAATTATTATACAAATCATAAAACACGGCGCTAGAGTTTTAAAATAAGTCGTTTCGGTATGATATGATCATTTTGTTATGATTTCTGATTAGATTTTCAGCATTAAATTTCAATGCTGATTATAACCGATCACCTCTTTGTTCTACAGTTCATTCATATTTTCCTTCTTTTGTTTTTCGTGTAGGAATTTTTAATAGTTGAGCAAATTGAGCAAGACTTCCTTTGGAAAAGAGAGCCTTTCTTTCATCAAAAGAAATTTGTAAATATGAATCACCAAATCAGCAATGTAATTTGTAGTTTTGCTTCACTGTTAAGTTGTATTGACTTGTACTAGACATACTATGTAACTTGTATGTGTAATCCTTTGGGCTAAACTTTAATACCCCATGTGTATGGGAGTTATTTCCAAATGTCAGACTGATGATGCCGATAAGAAAATAACAGTTTCTCTTTCTTTTTCAAATTTTTGCATGGAAGAAATAAACAAGTATTCATGAATCTATCGCATTAATATAGATTTTTTTTAAAAATGTTTCAAATATAAAATTGACAGTATTCATTAACGCTTTGGTAATTATTTGTTCCTAATATTAAACTAGTGAAATGCCCGTTGTTTTGCTAATGGTATACTTTGAGATGAAAATCTAAAGCACTATAGGCTCAGGCAAAAGTCATGGGAATTGCTCAAGAACAACCATTCCCGACACTAAATCAAATCTTCCATTCACTGACACTCGAAAGCATTTTCAATTCCACTTCATTTTATTTTCTCGTCTATCTTCTTTTCTCAACGGCTGAGTTCGACCGTTCTCCTTTTGCGAATATCTTTGCTTCTCCCAAACTTTTGGATAAACCTACTCTGGTTCTCCCCCCCCTCTCCCCGTGTTGTGATTCTATTATCAGATCCTCTCCTCTACCCCTACCCCTACCAACGTAAAGATGTTTATTCCTAAAGTGTGACAGACGGATATGTTGTATATTATGATATGGATTATTGCCTGATCAGTCATTTGGATCAGATGATCTTCAAATGTACAGATACTTTGACTTGAACTGGTTTAAGAGGATTTCATCGCTCCTCTGATCCTTGCGACTGCGATCAACAAATCTTGCATTCTTCAAACAAAAACAATAAGACATCTTGGAACGTATTTTATCATTATTTTTTATTGCATTTTTCTCTGGCAAACAATCATATATGTGAATATATATGTATGTATATATATATATATATATATATATATATATATATATATATATATATATATATATATATATATATATATATATAGTGTCATCCACAGACATCTGTTTCAATGTATTACATCACTTCAGTGTATAGACTTTATCCCATCCAGTACCACGAGGGAGAATTGAAACCCTCAAATAGGCCGATATCCTACCGCTGGACTACGGAACTGGGTGGGCAGTAAAGCTGAATTTAAGAGATATATTCATTTACGCAGAAACTCCTCATCCACAAGAGTGCTCTATTCCTGTGGAATATATATATATATATATATATATATATATATATATATATATATATATATATATATATATATATATATAGCGTTAGGCATACCGTTGTTACATAGAGAAGAAGTACTAATAACTGTATTAATACACACACACACACACACACACACGCACACTTATCTATCTATCTATATATATACATATATGTATATATATATATAGATAGATAGATAGATAGATAGATAAGTGTGCGTGTGTGTGTGTGTGTGTGTATTAATACAATTATTAGTACTTCTTCTTTACGTAACAACGGTATGCCTAACGCTTTCTTTCGAAAAAAGTATCAACATATGTCCTTGTCCCAAACACAGTGTCTACTGTCACTAACCGTAGTATTGTCTATGATCCATTAATGCTATCTTAAAAAAGAAAAAAATCTCTATTCAGTTAATAACGATCAGGAAGATTTTTCAACATGGTCGAAATACATAACATCAACCCGTATTTAACCACTGACAATCTCATTTATTTTACATACGAATTATTGCCAACTGTAAATGATGAAATGGAGTTTTGCAAAGCAGCAAGGCAACAGCAGAGGAACATTAGTAATACAGTTTCAGAGAAATTTCTGAAAAATGATTATTGTCATATTTTTCCATGAAGCGTATTTAAATTCACGATGATTAGTCACTGTTTAGTAACCAATCCATAATTTTATTTCTTTTATTTCCAGCGTTATTGTTCCTGTTTTATCATTGCATTCTACAAATGCGCAGTGGGATTTATGTGGATCCACACGTAGGAATAATTTCTATGGACTGAGCAATTATTAAAATCACTCTTTAATGCTTCATGGATTGTTACACATGGAATTTATGGGACGTTGAGTTTGTGGAAGATATACACTACTATATATCATTGTTGGATGCCTTTAGCGTAGAATTGGTTTCAATCGTGTGTAAACAGTCATTTGTTACATTTCAGTCAATTTCGTTATTTTGATTAATGCATTATTCAAACATTGTGTATGTCCTGTGGATATCACTAACCTCATAAGTAGTTCACTAAATTCTACTGAAAGGATCTTGAGATCTCAATTGAACTCCAAGTTTTCTTTCCTCCACTGACTTAGCAGGAAAATAACATCAGACGAGATAATCTGCTGTTTACTACCATAATTGATTAATTGCCTTGAGAAAACTTCATAAAAGATGTTATTCTATGAATGAAGGATAATTTATGATATAGAGGCTCCTCAAACAGCTCATGATGAACAATATTGTTTAATAGGAGGCGCTATTAGTGACGGCTTTAAGCTAAAGAAATCTCTTTGTCATCTCATCTAAAACTAATTTTGTAATGAGAAGATTGTTATGAAACATTGCCACTCATTTTGATTTCTACTACCATTCAGTGTAGCCGAGAAAAATATCTGTTATCCAGGTGATTTTGTTTTTATTGTTAAGGAACCCAGAAATAAGATTTTGAGTGAATGGTTTAATACTAAACAGGATTCATTCATTCATTCTTTCTTTCTTTCTTTCTTTCTTTCTTTCTTTCTTTCTTTCTTTACGTCTTTCTTTATGTAGTTGAACTGTTAATCTTATATCTATTTATGTATTGCATTACAAATTTGCTTAATATCAGCTAAGTGCATCGTTTAAATTGACTGAAAAATAGACAGAATCTTACTTTAAAACACTTTATTGGAAACCTCACCTTTGCCTTGGATCCAACAAGAACGTTTACTAACGTAATGGCTACCATGCAAACCTATAGACATTTAATATCTTTATGAAGATCGCCTGTGCTAAGATGAGCATAACTTCATTCAGGAGAAATGGTTCACCATCATTGCCAATGATATTGTTTAGTCTTCTTTGCTGCCATCGTTTCCATCTACATTGTACTTATCCTGGAATTCTTTTTTTAAGCTCCCCCCTCTCTCTTCTCTCTCTCTCTCTCTCTCTCTCTCTCTCTCTCTCTCTCTCTCTCTCTCTCTCTCTCTCTCTCTCTCTCTCTCTGATTATACCTCATTTAATTATAGACTTGGATAATGGATCTTTTATTACATCTCCCTTTCTCATCATCTCTTTCTCTCCATCCTACACCTCCTCATCTCCTCCCCTGTATTTATGAGTCGCTTTCATTCTACTCATATCTATCTTCCATTACATCATACATATAATCATAGATTTAAACGGTAACGCTTTTATTAGCAAATAGTGATGAACTGTCTTCTCTCCCGGCTTCTTCTTTGCACTCGCAGATGGTTCTATAACAACGGATCAGCTTTTCATTCCCTGGGATCAATGCACAGTGATTCTTGATCTGGGAAGGGGGAAGAGAAAGTAAGAAATAACAGGAAGGCTTCTCAGTAGTAGTAGTAGCAGCAGTAGTAGCAGTAGTAGTAACCGTTAGAAGCAGAGAATAAAATCTAAAGAGAAGGTAAAAAGCTGGAGGGTTTCATTGCTGGTCTTTTGCTGGTTAACTTCATGACTCAACGATTTGGCAAATATAGCCTTCCTTCAACCAAATCGTCATTCTTTCTACTCTTTCTTTCATTATTTTCAATTCTCATTTGTGCATTTTTGTTACAATTTCTCTCAATTACTTTATTCTCTTGTAAAGCTCCAGTCCAAGTCTGAAGTTGACTGTTTTTCTACCATATCAAGAACAATCCTCACTTCTACCACCAATTTAGCAGAGTAAATAGCTTATCTCATTCTAATTAATACATTTACACAAAAATAATTATTTTTGATAATTCTTCATTATATTTACGATTCCTTTGTTTGTGTAATGTTCCTTCATTTTTTATCGTTTCGTCTTTTTTCTTGAATAAAACCTTGTATAAATACGCTTATTTAGACATTATGGAACACTATTAAACTTAACTAATAGTCATGGGATAGTCATCTTAAAGTAAGATTGAAGGAGGAAAGAGATAGAAAGAAAACGATAGATAGAGAAAACAAGATATAGAAAAAGATTGAGAGAGAGGGGGGAGCAGAACTAGTCCTAGGTACCAGTAACACACCAGTCGCCAAGGGTCCCATGTGCTGGGGACACCTTGTCGTGTGTCTGAGACAGTAGGACCTTCCAAATATAAATGGGAAAATGAGTAAATTAAACAGAATAAAAACAGTCTCTACTAATCTACAAACCCTTTTCCTTGAAGAATGGACTGTATCTAAGTGACCCCTATAAATACCTCTATTTTGATTGTACTTCCCATCAGAGAAATAAAGCCCAAGATTGGGTTACTCAAGTCTTGTCGTTTGTTGCTACTAACAAGTAACTAGTCAAATATTTCGTTACAATTTATTGCTCCAACCTATTGAATATCCCTCCCTCATGAAAAAATTACTGCCAGACTGTTCATAGATTGTTATTCTCCTCCAGTGTCTACAGAATGGAGATTCTGGCTTAGAACCCTGAATAACTTCCTCGACGTGTGTGGGGATAATGTTCCTGATAAGTTCAGAACTTTTGATCCGCTGCCTTTCCTTCGAAGTCTACGATATAGAGGAATGTACCACACACGACTCAGCATTTGAGATTATATGCCAAGACGCCTAATGAAATTTTTATCAGTCATCTTGCTACGCGGCAACAGAAACCTGGGGAGTCCATCGAAGAATTCCTGTAGGAATTACAGCGTTTAGGTGATTGTAATGTGAGAGTGTTAATTGCAGAGCAGTACCTCGAGGAGTTCATCCCAGACTCTTTCATAAGCGGTTCAACATCGCCACACATACGGCAATGGCTGCTAGAAAATAAGACCCATGAAAAACAAATTGCCCATAACCAGGATTATTCCTTAGACTCGGCTCCAAGGAATTCAGATACTGATCGCTCTTCGGTAGGACATGTTGCTGCTGCTGCAACTACTCCGGAACCAGGAATGAAGAAAACGGCCCTGCAAGGTTTCTACTAAAAAGGGGGGGCTATTTCTGTGGCCTTAATCTCCACCCAAGGTTTGAATATCCGATGAAAAACGCCAATTGCAACAGAAGAGCCCAGGAACACAAACGTTAGCAAGCCCAGCCATTCGGCCTCTCCTGGTAACTGAATGTAGTGCTCAACGTAGTTAAAGTTAAATCCTTGATCGATACCGGAAGCTCAGAGAGCTCTATTAGCCACTAAATAGATTGAGAGGGCTTCTTCCTTTCTCTCGACCAGAATTCGTTGCTTCTGCTCAGTGAAATTGTCGTTGGGTGAAAGATTGAATCCAAATGTAAGACTAAACCTATACTGTGGCTAGATATCGTCCCAGGACTTCTTGGAGATATACCTGTGCGTTTCCGTACCTTTCGGGGGCCGTCTGCCCGACACTGAGTGTATGTGGCCTTGCTGCTATGATTATTCAATCTCCATCTTATTCGCTCACCTTACTTCTAACGGTAAACCCACTGCTGTGAAATCCCGGCACTTCTCAAACACAGAGCCCTCTGAAGTGAAGAAATTGTTATAGCTCAGTCAGGATTAGCTAGTATGGTGAGATAGACAGCTCATAGTAACTGACAACCGGGGAGGAAGGTGACTGAGATGAGGTCGCAATTAAATAAATGAATAACATAATACTATACTTTGAAATTTGACCGGGGAACCAGGAATCCTTTGGCCGTTCCCTGGAGAAAGAGAGGGGGTCCCTGTTGTGTGACTAACACGATTTGAAGAAAGAAATCTATAGAAATAAATAGGGTTTTTCTTTGCTTTAATTGTCTATTCGTTATTTTCTTTCTGTTACGTTATAGGAACCTATTTCTCTTGCATCGTCATCTAAACATGCTAATTTCTCGTTTCAGTGCCAATCATCCCAAACTACTTGTACAAAATTCAAAGCAAACATATAATCATGAACGAGACAAGACGTGTCATGGTCAACGTATCCGAACCGGCCGTGATCGAGACTATCTGCTACAACGCCACACCGACAACCAATGAAACCGAGTCAGAAGGCTTCATGAAATATTTCGAGAAATTCGCCAAGACCTACGCCCCGCCCACGCCGAGCACATATATATGCGAGAATGTTACGATTGAGCCGCAGGGTTGGACTGAGGGTTATGTGACAGAATCCAACCGAATTTCGGTGCCCATGACCAGGCATCAATTCCTCAGACACGCTACCGTGGTTGTTGGCATGATGTTTGCGTCCAAAGCCATAGTTCAGCTTATTACCAACCCATTCATCGGCCCAATTACCAACAGGTAAGTGATTCATTCAAGTGACAATAATAAGAATTGAAAGTTTGAATGTACAAGTAAACTATACGCCTATCCATATGGCCAGAACATTGTATAACTGCCATTACTTAGAGAGGTCAGTTACCTTTAACGAGAAACTTTCGAAAGCACTATTTTGAAAAAAAATTATTCACAAATCAGATTCACTGTGACCCTTCGACTATTAAATTGATCTGCCGTGACTTGGCTCTAGTCGACCATATCGTTCCATTAAACGCGACACTAACATGAAAAAAATGGAAAGATGAGATCATATGAAATCGATGAAATGGAGAGTCGATAAAATCTGATAATTCAAGCTTGTGATTAACTTCTTGGGTTAAAGCAGCGATCTCACTTAACCAATATCCAGACCAGTGACTATCTGAAAATTACACGCATTTTGTATAGAAAAAATAAACGATGGAACTGATTTTGAAGACTGTCGAATACTCGTAAAATCTTGACAATAACCCTGATATTGACCACAAGGGAAGAAATGTTCTCAATATTTTCATAAAGTGCAACAGGAAATAGCTGTCTAAAAGACGGATCTGCAGCGTCAAGACAAGTTCTTCTGTACCTATCCCCCCAGAGTAAAAGTCAAAAGCCACAGCTTCTCAACTACTCAATTATAACAAGGTTAAAATATTTTCGCAGGGTAAGATAAACAGTTAGACCATTTACCAGCATGTAGGGGTTTCAAAGTTATTAACAAAAAAAGCTTAATGCTGGAAGAAAACAAATAGCCAATGTGCTTGAAGATGATGGAGACCTAGCAACGGACAGGGACCAGGGTGTCGAACGTGCTCAGGAATTCTACAAAAAACACTATTCCACCAAACAGGGAACACAGAAAAAGAAACAAAATATACAAATCACGAGCAACCAGTTTGAAGATTTCTCGAAATTTACTCCTTTGGAAATGAAGCAAGCCATCAAACAAACAAATAAATGGAATACCCCTAAATCAGATAAATCGCCATCGACCAACTCTAAAAAGCTGGTCAGGCCATCCCTAAGAAGCTAGCCATCCTATTCAACTTATGCCTCAAACCAAGTAAAGTACCCCAAAATCGGAACACTGCAATCATAACGCTTTTATATAAAAAGGGAACCTGAGAGATCTCAACAATTACAGGCAAAACAATAAGCCTAATCAAGTACATCGATAAATTTTTCACCAAAATGATAACCAACTGCATCACCGAAACTCTAGATGAAAACCAACCACGGAGAGAAGCTGGCTTCAGAAGGAGCTACTCAACCATTGACCATCTCTTATTAGTAAATCAACTAAAAAAGAGGGTAGCAGAATATGAAATACCACTATCAATTTGTAGGCATCAAGAAAGCCTTAAACTCCCCAATTGATTATTGATGTTATCATTCAATAAGGCGTAGACCCAGTATATGTCAGAGTATTGCAACATATCTACCGACACAGCAACTCCTTTAATAGGCTATATAAGCTCCAGCTCCAGACGATCTTCCTAAACCCAGACCGGTAAAATGAAGGAACCATGATAGACGGCGTATATCTAAGCAACCACAGATTTGCAGACGTCATGGTCTTTTTTGTTGAGAGCCTTCATAACCTCCAGATGATATTGGACAGACTGAAAGAAAAAAGCAAGGAAGCTCCCACATGAACTTCAGTAAAACAAATGTTATGTACAACGAACATGTTGAAGACAAAGACACAACAATCAAAATCGAAGTCGCAGAAATGGAGAAAGTAGTCCATTCCATCTACCTAGGACAACGAATCTCTATGAAATCCTCAAAAGAAGAAATCAAGTGATTAATTACACTCGATTGGCAAGCTTTCGACAACAAACAAGAAAATCCCGTTAGTGCTAAAAGAGAGAACCACTGCATCCTGCTGATAGTCACCTATGGAGCTGAAACTTGGAACTTGACCAAAAGACTGACCCTTAAACTTGGAGCCATGCAAAATACACAAAAGAGAAAAATGGAGAGATCACAAGACAGCGCAATACATCAGAGGGAAAGACAGGTTTCAGAGATATTATAGAATCCATAAGGAAACTTGAATGGTAAAGGGCTGGAAATGTTGTGAGAATGGCATACAATCGCTGGACCTCACGACTCACAGCATGGATCCCCATAGATCAGATGCGAGACCGGAGAAGTCAAGTGAATTTTGAGGAGGGTTTCTGTCCAACGACGGGCCTCAAAAGGCTGATGATGATATGAAGAGTTTTGAATATATTGATTGGACCAGCTTATGGATAAAAGAGTATCTCTCATTTCATTTGCGATTATGTCGTGAAAATAGGATAAATATCAAATATTAGGCTATTCGGTTTGTAATGGCACAAAAAACTAATCGGTTGAACTATCCTTAATATAATTATATAGCCTACATTGGATTTCTTTATTTATTTGATGATAGTTGGCAGTATCAAGAGAAAAAGAAAACACAAATCTTTTTGGCAAAATAATTTGATTGGTGTCCATAAACGCAAACATTAAAATTCATGAGGAAAAAGACGACTAGATTTTTTGCTAAAGCCACACGCATGCATACACATACGTGCACCTTTATTAATTACATATAAATATATATAATTATTTACCTAATAATAGCGTGTGGCTAGTAAAATGTTAAAAGCAGCAAGCAATCAGCCGAGACTAAAAAGCCTTCCAAGATCAACAACCAACCTCTTGTGTCAACAGGTTCCCTATGGTGTTGGCTTTTATTAAAAGGTTACCTTCATCGCCAACTCTGCACTCAACCCTGATATAGATGGCCTCCTTCCGATGGAGTATCCCGTCATGCCTGAAGTGTCGTGTCATCCAGCACGCTTGAATGTTCCCGATTTCTATGGTGATAGACAGTCGCAAGAAATGCCGGACTCTTGACAAAATAAGTGGTTGAAGGACAGAGCTATTGATATCGATCTATGAATAATCGCGTTTTTATGGGGAAATCCAGGAAGAAAGATGTTAACAGAGTTAAACAAACAGACGTCTCTTCTATTTCTCTGTTCTTTTCTATGGTATCTAATTAACTGCTATATTAAACGTGGAGATGGAAAGTGGCATAATGGCGGATGGAAATGATTTAATGGTTTCAAATTCTGGATGCTGATCATTGTTTCATTTCGTGTAAATGTCATTAAGGAAGGCATGAATCCCAAACTTTTTTCTGCCCTCTTCTCTTGTCATTGGTAACCAACAGAGTAGAGAAAAAGATAAATCTAGGGAAATTGAGCTTTCCAAATTATCTGCAATTATACTCAGGAAAGCGAGGCAAAAATCAGAATTAATTACGATCGTGTGCTTACTGTCAGACTCCTGTCCAAGTCTGAAGTTGACTGTATTTTTCTACCCTCACAAGAACAATCCTCACCGAATTCAGAGGTGTTTGTTTTTTCCGGCATATTAAACCAAATAGATACGTTTCCTTACCGTGATTTGAAATCACAACCACGTGACTGCTATACGACTCTCTGAGCGACTGAGCCAAACCGATAAGTATTTCATATCTTCCCATTTTTGTTGGAAATATGCAGGGGCTTATTTCATCAAGATGAATACATTTATAAAATCAACATTCCCCTACAGTGGTTTGAAATCGCAACCAAGTGATTGGTAGGCGACTCTCTTGCTGACAGGGCTAAACTGACAAACCGTACATACATTCGAAAGTTAATATTAGAAATACTTGAGGGCTTTTTAAATTCTAATAAATACATTTAAACTGGAAAATAAAAAAATATTTTTATAAAATTTATTTATCGTGCACTTGAAATACAAAATTTGTAGTCATCATATTCAGTTGGAATAAAAGAGAAGGTGAAGTTTGACCTCAGTGTGTGTGTGTGTGTGTGTGTGTGTGTGTGTGTGTGTGTGTGTGTGTGTGTGTGTGTGTGAAAAGCTTTGCAGCTTTAAGAACTCACAGTACAATAAGTTAAATTTTCTTGAGGGAATCATCAGTTCTTTACCAATTGATGGTTTTTAAGACAAAACCACTGTTCAAGTATGGCTCTCCGTGAGAAATAATCGAGTACTTCCTCTCCTCAAGCTATGATATTGCGCATATGATCTCGGGGGCTCAATGTTGTGAGTCATGATGTCCATCTGTTGTCTGCCATTCTTGCAACATGGCCAGCCCATTGCCATTTGAGTTTCTTAGTGGATTCTATGATGTCTCGGACTCATGTCTTCTCCCAGATATATTGTGCTGTCTTGTCGTCTCCCCACGTGAGATTGAGCATAATTCTCTTATATGCACGTTGCATGGTTCTCAGTTTGCAGGTCAGTCTCTTGGTTAGGTTCCACGTTTCAGCTCCATAAGTGAATTTTGTGAGGATGCATTGGTTGTATACTCTTCTTTTTAGGATTATTGCAATTGTCTTGTTTTTGAAGGTTGAGCTTGCTTTGCCGAAGACTTACGATCCTAAGGTGATTCTCCGATTGATTTCTTCTTCTTTTGAGGGTCTCATGGAGATTCGCTGTCCGAGGTAGATGTAGTGGTGTACTTTCTTCAGTTCTGCGTCTTTGGTTTTGATCTTTGTGTTCTTACTTCCTACATGATTGTTGCACATGATCTTCATCTTGCTGAAGTTCATGTGTAGGCTGACTTTCTTGCTCTCTTTATTTAGTTCATCTATCATTAGTTGGAGACCGTGTAGGTTCTCTGCAAAAAGGGCAATATCGTCTGCAAATCTAAGGTTGTTCAGATATTCACCGTCTATTTTGATTCCTTTATTTTCCCAGTCCAGGTTTCTGGAGATCATCTCGAGGTAGGCAGCAAAGAGTTTGAGTGATCTGGTATTACCTTGTCTTACCCCTTTTTGGGTTTGAAAGGGTTCCGAGTTTTTATGTAGCTTGAATAAAGGAGTTGCTACGTATATATGTTGCAGCACTCTGACATATACAGAGTCTACACCTAGCAGAGTGATGGCCTTCATGACCGTAGGGTTTTCAACTGAGCCATGAAATAAAATAAAAAAACAAATGGGACAGTATAGGCCTTTGCGAAATGAGAAGACCTGGAGAAGAACGATTCGAACTAAAGAAGGCAACACCATAATGCATTCAAGAGTGGAGTTGGCCCTGTGCACGTCGCACTTCTCCTTAAAACTTCAGTCCGTGAAGTTCGGAAGAATATTCTGCATATTGGCCTCACTATCTAAGGACCTGCTCTCGTGGAAAACCCTCCGGAAATCTTCGTTTGCGATATATATATATATATATATATATATATATATATATATATATATATATATATATATATATATATATATATAGATATGGTGTTTTGTGGACAATACTGGAAACTATATATTTAGGAAAATAATTATTTCATTCTCGTGACAAGTTCTGATTATCTGTTATCAAAACTTAAAATGGACGAAAATGCAAGGTTGGATTAGAGGGAAGTGTGATGATGACGTGGGATGGGGTTTGATTGTAGATCTTTTCTCTAAAAGCAGAAAAAAGGATACCCCGTGTCGTGTCAATCAAAGTTGGGAAGGGAAAGGAGTTGTCTTTGGCAAAATTGTGTGTATGTGTGTGTGTGTGTGTGTGTTTTTAGATGAGTATTTATAAACGTGTTACTTGGATGCATTTTGTAACTCCAGTGTATTTCAGTGTGCGATATTGTGATGATGATCCATGTGTTTGTATGAGTACAGAGTCATGTGAAGGATGGTATCTATTGGTGAGTGTGTCATTGAGCGTATTTTAATGTTTGAATATGTGTGTACGTGATCTCAAAATTGAAATATGTCTATTATATATTTACAATTAAAAAATGCACTGATTGAATATTTTGCTTTTGTACTAAACTGCATCTGACGAATGTTGTGTATTTTTTGTGTTTTCTTTGATAAGGCAATGCTGTATAGATATTATATTTGCGATATGTTTTGGTATATTATAGAAACCAAGGTGTTATTTTATTTATTGTTTGTAGTTTTATGGTGATATTTTTAGTTGAGAAACGAAGAGCGTGATGGATGTTAGTGAGACGAGGAATTTTGGATCCTCGTGATTTGGTGTTAGTGCTGGCACTTGAAATGTGGAAGGTGTGAGGGTGATGTACAAAAAGAATGTGCACCAAGTATGAACTTGGACACAGGGATGAAAGTGAAAGTGAAGAGAACACATACAAGTACTTTGGCTTGACAAATAAGATGTACCTTTGATACAAGGGCCTAAATGACAAATGAAAATGAAGTACATATAAAAATAACATAAATTTGATCGATCGTGTGACGAGAAGAGAAGAGATAGCAAAAGGTGGGAGCTTTCTTGTTGTTGATAGTACTGGCATCGAAGTCGGAGCGGAGTTGTCTGAAACGCTTTGATTTCCATATAGCTTGGATCGCTCCAAGGTAATACGTGCAGTCCGGGTTCAGTGTGCGAGCCATACTGCCAAGTTGTGTGCGTTAACTTGGGGGCTATTCTCTGACGCTGATAGACTCTTGACAGATAGACTATGAGAGACAGAGAACATGGAGTTTCATCCAAGCGTGTTTCCCGAAGTAAAGAAAATTAGAAAAGATTATTGTGACTATCGTATAGTAAAAATCTTGCCATTTCATCCATGAGAGTGAGAGATATATACGAGAGATGTTTGTAGCACGTAGTGAAGACACGGTGGCATAGATGCGTAGCTGTGCATATGTGTGATACCTCGACATCGGTGAAGTGGAATGGGCAAAGTTAGTACAGAGATAGGTCACAGTGGAAAATTGGCTAAGATCGGATCGGCTGGGAGGTCGGTGAAATGATAACGATCTTAGGGAGAAGGGTAGAGAGATAAAGAGTAGCCGGCAACAAGTGCCGGGGCCAGAAGCGTAACCATCTATGGTTGCTGGCGCTAGCGAGAATTGGACTATGTGCATCCAGGGTCTTATAGGGGTCGTTGGAGGAAGTGACGTTTAAGATATCTAGCTAAAAGAAGAGTTTCGTATTTAATTCCTGAATAAAAGAATAGGGGGCGCTACAGTAGCAATACATGCTATCACGATGATTTGGCGTGTCGCTATGTGCTACGTGTGTTTCATCACCTTTGAGATCGAAAGTGTGGTCTGTTTCGTTGTAGTGTTGTACTAAGGTATTTTTATGGTCGTCTTTTATAAGTGAATGCCGGTGTTGATTACAGACATTTAGGAACCTCCAATATCTCCACTCATTCATACAAAACTCCAGAAGAAAGGCATACAGAATCAACCGAACCAAAAAAACACTATGCCAAAACGAACACCACCAGATCAATTAACAAGCTCAGCAACAACGGAGCTCAAGTGTATTGTTTCATTTAAATACTAGTAGATAAATGAGAAGAACTTGAGAGAATACACTTTGCGTAAATATCAATCAATAATCAATCAAATTATTTGTTGACTATTAGTAAACTACATTAATTTGTGCGAGAACAAATATGTTCCACCATCGATTTCACACGTTCAATTATATTTTATTTGAATTGATATTTCCATTGCATATGTGCTCATTATATTTCTGTCTTCTATCTTGCAGGGTTGGTTACAGCATTCCTATGTTCACAGGATTTGTGGTTATGATGATTTCCACAATAAGTAAGTCTGATGTTTGTACCTTTTTTTATTTTCAAAAACTGGCACCTGAAAAAGGGAACCGGAAAAAGGGTTCACTCTTAGATAAACGGGATTAAAATCTTTTAATATGTCATTCATCAACAGTTGTGTCTATTAAATTCAACAAAATAAACAAAAGAGAGGTTTCGGCTGAAATGAATGGTTCATTTTCATTTTTATTTTTTTCATTTTTTAATTCTTTAACAGTTTCACATTTGCTGGCCGATGAGAAAATGCTGAATATATTGCATGGAAGGATCGCAAAATAGCTCAATGTATTAGGTTGTCAGAGATATCCGAGAAGCCATTGGCAAACTTGAATGACAATGTACTGACCATGTAGCAAGAATATCAGACAACTGATGGAGATCACGACTCACAATTTGGATCCCTCGAGATCATAAGCGAAAATGTGACCAGCAAGAATAAGATGGTGTGATAATTTCGAGTGATGAGTTCAGAATGTTTTGCTCAGTTACACCCAAGAACAAAAAATCTAGCAGGGCTTCAAAGTGCTGATTAGTGGTCATTGATGAAGGAGACACTTTCTAATGATTTGAAAAGGACAAGTATTATCTTATTAGATAAGATCCAGTTGTTAGTCAGAGAGGTTGTTTTTTTGTTTTGTTTTTGTTTTGTTTTTTTTTTATTTTTCAAATGGCTCCAATGTCATCATGATGGAAACTGATGAATTATCAGGGAAGAATAGATATCGCCCATTGAATGGCATAATTCTTAACGATTACTGAATAATTCATTAGTATTTTACTAGTTGGTCTCGTATCGTTTAAAGTATGTTTTCGGTTGCCATACTTTAATTCAATGTTTTTAAAGAGTATATTCATACTGGAACTTGTCGATAGTAACTAAGTTTAACTTGATACAGTTGAAAAAAAACGGAAAATTAGGAATGGGAAGATTGTTTTGCATTAATTTTTCAAATGGATGACTGTGTCTACCTTAGAAAGCAACATTCGAAATATTTGCTCTTAACAGGACTCTAACACCGGTGCCTGTGGGAAATACGCAAGTACCTAAGTACCAAGCAGGCTACTAAAGGCGAAAGATATTCTATTTGAACAAGAATGATAGTCAAAAACAGATAACTAGTGAATAATTAGGCTAATATCCATTGAATGAATTAGCCTCATGACCATTGAATGAGTTGTTGGCAAATTGATTCTTCTTTAAGTTTCGCCAGACCTCATCGTGGGAGTCGCACAGCCAATACTCTCTGTACTTGTCTAGTTCGTCACTTCGTCTATTGTTTTGTACTCGCTCGCAATTAAGGGAGAAATAGTTTTTCTCGCTAGAAAAATGCTAATACTTATTATATGATTTATTCAGAGTAGCTTCCACGGGTTTTTTGTTCTTATAATGATATTCCAGCCAATGGATTCTTCTGTCTTCACCCGGAGTATGTTGCATCAAGAAATCATTGTATAGTCAATATCTTTTCGTTTTATTTCTTTCAAGTCTCAACACTGTCTCAATAGAAACATATTCAAACGCCTAATCTTAATGCTGAAACCGAAATATGCAAATCTGTCTGAAAACCAAAAATATGAAAATACATGTCTGAATAATTCGTGGAATAATGACATGACTGCATTCTCAAATATCAGCTAACAATTACAGACGTTGCTTATTTATTTTGTGAAGAATGGAAGTTGTATTTAGTATTTAAAGCCAAACATCGTTTTTTCTTGGATGTGCAAACTTTTACGAGTTCCTCAGACAGAGCTACCGACTTTTGTAGAGTAAGTATTCTAATACTATTTGGGTATAAATATAATATATTTTTTCAAAATCACGAATGGGCTCATTGTAAGAAGTTAGAAAAGGCGGCGATCGACCTACTTCCTTGTGAGTCAGTATGCGAAACCCTGCCTTCACCTTTTATTATGAAAACTGAAGAGATTTTTGAAACTGTAGTTTTAATTTCAATGTTCAAATGTAAGAATAAGAAGAAAATGGAAAAAAAAAACAGGAACAAAACAAGATGATAGCTAGTTACCTTTTTATAGAGCAAATAGCACTCAGTAGAGACAAAAACCTACTTCTTTATCGTAATCACAGAATAGTGTATATGTGTGTGTATCTGATATCAAAATACTTGCAAATCTACTTGGAATTAGCTTACTCATACTTATTGAAAATTTTGGATTTATAGTTATAAGGGTCTTTCAAGACTTTGAAGCCTCGGCTGATATAAAAACTGAATGGTTTAATTCTGACTTCTTCTTACCACTTCGCAACAAAAAAAGTTGATATATACAATCACATTTTCGTAAATCCATGGGAAGTTTTCTTTTCAAGTATAGATAAAGCAGTATTTTAGTGTAGATGACCATTCTTATCTGTAACAATAGCTCAGAAATTATGCAGGAGAATCATGCATTATGAATAGGTGTAGAGAATTACAAAAGTACTAAAGCCACCTATAAAGAAAAACACTTTCTTATTCCTGCTTAGCAACATGCATTTTCCTTCTGTTTATTCAATCGTAGGTTACAAATTTTGATAACTCTGCAGCAAATTTTCTAACTTCTCTGTTACAAATAATATTGTAAGCATTGAGAATCGTTTAGCTGGATGTATGAACTGCATACAAATTCTAAACTTCTTTTGATGGCTGATGTTTCATGATGAGACGTAATAAAAGCTCTGACCTCTTTATCCGCTTTCTTGCGTGGGAACTACTGAACCATACCTGCAACGCTGGTGCATGATGTTTTGTCAGAATTCCTTCTGTTTATTGAATATAAGACTCTTGTGTACAACAGAAGAGAAACGAATGTCTGTCCCCTGTGAACTATTACAACACAACTAGGTTTAATAATCTCCCCAAGAACATTGTAGAGTCTGAATCGTCCTTAATATCTTCAGAAGATTACCTACAACAATATATGTCGTAAACTTGTAAATGATCAAGTCCACTGATTTTAGGCGGCAACAAAAATACCCATTGTTGCTTTCAATCTTTCAAAAAGCAAAAATGTTTTAAACAAAATAGGAAATAAATCTAATTAAATTGAGCAAAATGAAGAAATTGAAAACTTTTTTTATTTCATTTTTTTGTGAATTTATTGTATTTTCTTTTAAAATGATGTCCTAATTAATGAGTTCTTTGCAGATAAAATTCATACTATCGGCTATTACAAGCAATGAGAAATTACCGGTTAATGATAATTGTATGCAGAATTATTGCATCCAGTTTATGCAGAAGCCTTACCAATCAGATAAATGCTTTCCCCAACTTGATACTGTAGACTACCTTGGCGTCAACAGATTTATTACCAGATAAAAACGTCAAACTGAAACAAAAGAAAAAACAAAACAATAGTCTAATTATAAAACAACAAAAAATGATTGAAAAATAACTGACCGATGGAAAACAATGTGATAACGAATGTGCAGGTAAAAGTTTCAAGACAAAGAAACGAAAAATATCCGTTGGTTAGAATCATTCACATAATGACGTTGTGGTTAAAAAAAAATATCTCCTTTTCCTGAAATCAACTTTCATCATCATCAGCAGCAGCAGCAACAGCATTTAACGTCCGTCGTTGGACAAAGATCTTCCCTAAGATTTTCATGACCTCTCAGACGTCGACGTCACGGAGTCAATACTTTCTGAACTTGTCTAAATCGTCATGCCACCTTTTTCTTCGTCGGACACAATTTTGCATATGATCTCTGGGAATTTACGTCGTGAATTGTGATGTCCAGTGGTTGTCTGACATTCTCGCAACATGGCTTGCCACAGCCATTTGACGTTTGTAATGGATTCAATGATATATCTGACTTCTCTGTTTCGCCACCAATAATTACCTTATGGAATAAGAATCATCCTGCAGTGGTGAAACAAGGAAGTAAAACTGTTATTAACGGAGCAACTGCTGCTAACGAGAAACAGCAGAAAAAAGTCGTCTGATATGCTCGCTATAGAACAATCATAATTACACAAGCATTATTCATAATATCAATAAGACAACATTCAATGTTACGCACAAATGTCGTCTCAATAAGTCAAACAAGAGCAATAGTCATCGTATTTTCTGATTAGCTGTGTAGATAATAGAACCGATGACTGAAATGGTTTGCATTAAATACGAATGAACTTTTAATCACCAAGGATGAAGAACATTTTTTAGGTTTATAGTAAAATATACTAGGTATGCACATAGAGATTGAACAAAAATTAACTTGCAAAACACATTGCATCAACTTAAATGAATAGAAAGCGTTGTATAAATACTAAAAACAAGATTTTTTGTGCCTTTACATCTCAGTTCCATAGAGCTATTAAAACTGCTGGTCCAATCTATTAACAGTGCTGTGCGCTTGATAGTGCGTGACAAGTAGTTGTCAACCCCAAGGCACCACTTCACAGGGTTTTTTTTAAAAAGCAGGAGAAGTATGAGATAAAGGTCCATTATCTGTTGAATTTTTGCTATTTTTCACCGTTGAAATTTTTTAAAATTTGTACACAAAGAGATTTATGTCGCTGTATCGAATCACAGATTGAAAATGCGAAAAAATGATTCTAGTACAACGATTGTTCATTCGGCTTTCTAATGTAATCAGATAGGGATCTACAATATGAAAAGGTACAAGATTAAAGGAAACGCATTAGGGACTATATACACCTCACTGATAGACATGAAAAAATAGGGTAGGGACTATTTCTTTCTTTCTTTCATTCGCTATGTTTCTGATAAAGGACTCTGTCCAAGAATTGATAATGCTCTTTTCTCCACCAACGCATCTCAATTACCTTCCTTTCATCTGAGTCTTCTTTTTCAACGAAATGTACACTTTGCTAAAACTATGAGAATAAGAATCAGGGAACCTCATCATAGAAATATATCTTTTACTCTCTCCCCGAACACATGTATTACTTACATGTGAGACGAAAAGCGAGATAGGTTTGTTGATAACTAACCATTATATAAATCGGCAAAATCTGGATGAGAAGTACATCTCCTGCTTTAACGTAGTTGATCAGTGACAAACATGGAATTATCTTCATTTGATAATTGGAGATATGTAAGTGACTCATTGAATTTCTTGCAAGGATACAAAATAATTAGTTTATCGTGGAATCACGAAAAGGCAGAAAAAGTCTTCCTCAGATTATTGATGCCGACATATTTCCAAAGAATGGATCAACAATTAAGTTACCGTTAGCCTGTGGATTATCAGCAAACATAGGGAAGATTTTTTTAATCAATTTACTATATATTCTTTTTTCCTAGAAGTAACAACAGACGATATTTCTTGTCAAAATACTTCAATTTTGAATGCGTTGCAATAAATATTGATACTGTACGTTGGTTTGCAGACCATTTACAAATAACGTTAATATGAATTGGATTCGTGATGTGTGTTAGTAGGCAAAGTATATATTGAAAGAGCTGGAGGGTTTTATACATGAGTGCACTCTGGTAGAATGTCTTTTATAGGCCTACAAGGCAAAACCCTCTATTTATTACATCAGATTTGGATGCTATGCAATGTCCAGCTGCACACGATTAGCACACATGCGTATATATATATATATATATATATATATATATATATATATATATATATATATATATATATATATATATAGGATGTTTATTATCTAAACATATCTCCATTGATGCATATGGTTTTCTGCAAACACAGACACAAGCATCCCCCACTCACACACATACATACATCAAACCACCAAGATTCTTCTCTCTTTGAGTGCCTTTGTCTATATGCCTCTGTGTGTGTGTATGTGTGTGTGTGTATGTGTGTCTGTGTGTCTGGTCACATTTTGGGAAATACCACCTGGAAAACTTTCATGAGTACACCGCTGGGCACCACTGAAAGACGCTTATTTTTTTTGTTTGTTAGTTTGTTTGTTTGTTTTGAGGGGGGGGGGTTGTTTGTTGTTGGGTTTTTTTTTCAAATTAGTGCTTTTAGGGGTCTCTATGATCATTTTCAACCAACAATGCATAATTTTTGCGCTGATATTATTATTGAAAGATATACATTTTTAGATAGTTTTAGATAAAGGATTTATTTTTCAGATAATTACTTAAATGATTAGTCCTGGTACACTTGCATGCTATGGTGATTCATTTGTGCGAGGTACGGATATACATATGTGTTCATACCTGTACACAAAACGCTTACACAAGAATTCACAGTCATGTATATTTGTGTGTGTGGTTGTGACATGTATGTGTGTGTGTGTGTGTGTGTGTGTGTGTGTGTGTGTGTGTGTGTGTGTGTGTGTGTGTGTGTGTGTGTGTGTGTGTGTGTGAAGGCATGTGTCGATTACAATGATTTTGAATTGAGATATGTTTTAGTAATACACATGTTGTACATTTCTGTGTGTCTATATATATGAGTGTGTTTCTTTATATGTGCCAACATAAGTATAACTACATAAGCGAGTCATTTGTCTTTCAGAAATGATGCTCAAATATAGGAACTTATAGATAAATTTAAATTTATATTTATTTGGTGTATCTATCAATGTGTTTGAATTTCTGTGTATTTGTATTGCGTATATTTGAATTAGTCCAAAGATTCAGCAGGATAGATAAGGAAATAGAGTGAGAATTTCAAAACGTTCATTTATATATATAGATATATATATATATATATATATATATATATATATATATATATAGATAGATAGATATATATATATATACATATATATATATATAGATATAGATATAGATATAGATATAGATATAGATATAGATATAGATATATATGTATGTATATAGATAAGTGTGTGTGTGTTCCACGCGCGTAGAAGAGTTCGTCCGATTTTAGGTTTATTTCAAAGATAGTTCGACTGACAACGTGTTCGTCTGTCTTTAGTTTACATACACTTACCGGTAAACAGACACATCCAAATAGAGTCCTGTATAGATTTTCTCTTACCAAATGAATGAGATAGATAGATAGATGTATGTGTGTGAAAATTTACATGTAGACTTTGATAATCTCTCCCTTTCCCTCACACATACACACACACACACACACACACACACATATATTTTATAACTATTTGCAGTCATTTAATATTTTGTTTATGATTTTTTTATCTTTTTTCTTCTTCACGTGTGTTCACTTTTCTTGTATCTTCTATGCAAAAGAGCTGCGCAGTCGTCCAGAAAAAGTCGATGTCACCCGAAGTGGAAGATGCAGATGGGGGGGGGGAGACCGTTGCTCTCAACGCGTTACGACATGGTTCGATAGCTGCATTATCACGCAGTTACCATGGCAATATTGAGTTGAGATCACTATTAATTATTATCAACATCATTCTCATTTTTATTATTGCTATTGTTGTTGTTGTTTTTCTCGGGGGATATTTTTGGAAAGCAACAGAAAGTTACTTTTTTCGAATCCAAGCGTATAGTTAATATTATTATGATGATGATGATGATTATGATGACAATTTCATAACATTGTGTATTTTTTCTTTATTTGCCTTATTGCCAACGTCGGGTGTTTACAAAGAGAGAAAAGTAAGAGAAAACAGCGAATGTCGAATAAGTAAGAAGCTAAAACAAACTATTAGCTCAATTAACATAGTCAGCTCATAACTGTGATGTTCATTTACTTCAATTTATATGCTACAACTTATTTACGCCAAGTTGATCATTGTGCAATTATTTTTCAGTTGAGAATATTCATTCGTTATTCAAAACAATAAACTTTCTTCTGCTTCTCTCTGACAGATTTACATAATGAATAAATGAATGGATGAATAATAATAATGATAATGATAACAGTGTAGGGTTAAGGCTAAGGTTAGGTTTAAGAGTTAGAGTTAGTCAGTCAGTCTTAGTAAAGGTTTTATTGCGTTGGACACTTTCTAAACTTTTTCTTATTTACCTCTATTTAGCATGCAAAAACCGGAGTGCTATAATAGTATTACTTATTTAGTATGGTGGCAACTAGCGGAGAATCCAAAAGATCGACAGAACTTATGTATAAGTGACATATCAAAACATGTAATAATTACTTATGCGTTTTTATTTGCTTGTTTTATTTTCAAGCCTCAAGCATGTCTGTCAGATTGTACATTAGCGAAAGGGAACAATGCAACAAGACAGCTAACGGTCTCGATGAGCAAAATTTCAAAACTAAAAGCAAGCAAAAAAAAAAGAGTAAACTGTTGTCATTTTAACCACTAGTGAAATCATAATTACCTAATTTTCTGATATTTTCCTATGAATCTGGTCTACATTTGTTTAACACTTAATGCTGGTCACGTCGTTCATTGTACAATCATGCAAGATGCTCTGCCACCTAATTGTGATGTCCAACTAAATTAATTACCTGCTCTTGGGTGTGAACAGTAAAACATTTAATGAATATTTTTTTAAAATAACATTCCCTAATATATTTTCTCTCTCTCTCTCTCCTCTCTCTCTCTCTCTCTCTCTCTCTCTCTCTCTCTCTCTCTCTCTCTCTCTCTCTCTCTCGTATCTATATATTATCCACAGGGTGAAATAACTTCAAACATAACAACAGAGGAAACGATATTTCAAAGAGATTTCATAATTTGATTGGAAATTACTGAAAATCTGGTAATTTGTTGATTTTTTTCGATCCCCGTTGTCAGAGGAGAATTTTTATAGCATCTTTGTTTTTTCCACTGGTAGCATTTGGTTGTCAGAAGTAAGCCTATACGCACCTTGTAAACGCATTTTCATCGCTAACCAATATATATATATATATATATATATATATGAACAAAGAAATAGAAATAAATAACAAAATAAAAATCTCAAATCTTATGTGCTTTGCAAAAAAAGTGAAAATTGTACATTTGATAATACGCTATCGCACTGGAACAATAAGCCAACTGTAGTGTGGAACTCATACAATAGAATTATTAATTATTCTATGCTTCGTGTTATTGACATTTACCTTTAATGATCCTTCTCTAAAATATGAGGCACTTGGTATATCTTCACAAGCATTCAGAAACAAACCCTTCTTTCTCTCTCTCTCTCTCTCCCTCTCTCTCTCTATATATATATATATATATATATATATATATATATATATATATATAACTCTGCAATCGATTTGTACAAGGTCTGGTTATGACCTACAAAGTAATATAAATAGTAGTGATCGATTAACTGATAAATAAGCATAGGTAGACTATTCAAGAGGTAATGTGTTAACAGCCATGCGTGTAAAGAGTATAATTGACAAACAGAAATCAGTAAACGGTATCAAACTAAACAAGCAGCTACTAAGCAGATCGGTACTTCCGCCAGTATTGAGTCATCTTCACGCATGCGTACATACATAATCAATTATAAACGCCAATCACCTAGGGAGACAAACTTACGATTTCACAAATACAAATGCCGTGAAATGACGTCTTGTTCACTCATGATCAAATATCTACCTGGAGTTTTGCTAAATTGTCGATATAGATCTTTTAAAAGATCGATAGAGCGATCCTGGAAGTTCTATAAATGCCTTCAAGTCGACAATAGATCAATAAAAATTTAATAACCAAAACAACAATTTAGCAAAAGATATTCACAATAAACAAAAGTTAGAACCAGTTTATGTGGACTACACGAAAAGAATTCATGGCTACCGTTCAGAGAATTACCATGTATGTTAAAATATGATAAGGCATGTTCCCAAAAGGATGGAAAGCTCGATTTCCGAATCAACCAGGGACTGTCACCGAAATAGTGAACCCTAGAAATCAATTTCTCTCCTTCAAAAGGATTGCTGCATCATGGGGTTGCCAGATTAAAGGGGTTTACCGGATTGAAAGAATTACAGGATTGAAGAGGTTACTGGATTAACTAGAGGTAAAGCCAACATCGCCACGATTGTCAATAAGCATAAATTCAACCGGCGTAAAAACAGAACGAAAACTTGACGACAGAATTTAGATAATGAAAGAAGAGAAAATTTGGTAGAAAGCAAAAAAGAAAAAAATGTCATTTGGCTGCAGGCATGGATCAAACCGGCGTAAAAACAGAATGAAAACTTAGACAGAGTTTAGGCATTGATAGTTATATAGCCAGCAGAGTAAATCAAGAAAGCTATTGCAGATGGGAAGAATATTATTGTTAGTATGCGTAAATCAAACCGGCATGAGAAAACAATGGTAATTAGGTAATGAAAGTTATAAAGCTAAACTTGATTGGGGGGGAATCTTACTTACGATGTAACTATACTACTCGAAACTACGGCTTCTTGGTTCCCTTCACTGGCTACGGCGCTTTTTGAATTTTGAATGAATTGGTTTCGTCTGTTTTTGTTCTGTCATCATACATATATTAGTAAAGTTTCTGTTATTCTAACCATCTCTGAAACATTTGAGTACTGCATGTCGGTTACAAAAGAATACTATTAATACTATTGAATGGAGAAAAAACTATGAATCAATAAAATATGAAAAATCTATTCATTTGCACTTAGTTTCCTTAAAATGATCTCTCCCTGCTTCAACTACCATCACCAGCTTCAAAATTACATTAGAAATAAGAATCTCATTTTTTCCAGTCAGCACCATTAAAGGATAATGTATCAAACTTTCTATGTAAACGTTGATAAAAGAATAAATGAACACAAATACGACTTATGTCTTGCCTTGATTAGCATTGAGATATTTGCTGTCTGAATTTCGAAAACTGTTACTATCATACTTGACATTGCTGTGGTGAATCTGGGCTCTTCAACGATCCATTCACAAATGTTTACCACGTACAGTATACTCTACTATGCTGTTAAGGTTTACGGATGTGAATCCAGTTGTCGTTCGATTGTCTGGGATCAGCTCAAGGAATTTTCCCGGAGAAATCTTAAAACTCACCAGTTTGGATATTATGGTAGTCTCAGCGTGAATACAGATCCAGAGTTTTGCTTTAAGTAGTGGATACGATTCATCATATTTGGATTTGGGCCTTTTTCCCAATCGCCCCTGGACAAAAGTTGGGATAGTGGCGCGAATACTTCTTGGTTCATTGTGGAGAAATGAGATGTTTAAATCATTGGGTACAAGTCTTACATTATCTTAAACATTGTTATAATTATGTAGCGTTATCTCTCGCCGTGGAGAAGTCTTTCCCAATAGGACAACCCAGCGTAGCCACTGATTTTAACTGGTAAAATACCTTTGCACACCTTCAATGGGTTGGATGTCACTAAATTTTTATGGTGACCAAAAGGGGAACAATATTCCACCCTATTTCATATCAGCATTGTGTTTGCACTGCGACCACAGAATACAATAAGCACCCATGGTGGCATATGGCAAGCTTTTTCACATATTAGGTTTATATGAGGAGTCCATGAAACGTCTGGGGTATTCCAATGTTTCTCATAATTGATTTTGATTTTAAGGTTGCCCACTTTCTGTTTCATATTTGCCCACAATATATCTTCATAAGTTCTCAATGTCTATAATATTTTGGAAGAGAGTGGAAAATCGGTTACAGATGAAATTATTAAATTCCTAAGCGGACCCTAGCACAATTACATTCCCAACGTCGTTTTCATATTTCCGAACGACATAATTTCACCGAATTTTCTGGTCTGTCAGAAAGATATCTCCCAAAATTCTCAATGAATTTCTAAGAAATTTTCAGGACAATAGGCTACGAAAGAACCGATAACAATTTGGAGCATATCCTTGCCTAATTATCTTACCTACGTTGTAGTTATAAGTCCAAACCACACAATTTCCTTACAACTCTACGTTAGTCCAAACGATATATCCAAAAGTTCTCAATTGACATATATGACATTTAGTGGTAAAGTGGACAATAAGCTATAGAAGAACTGGAACGGACCATTCATAATTACCTCCCTGGAAACGGTGTTAGCAGAGGTATGCGCTCTCTGAGTGCTTTTTTAGTTATCCATAAGCAATTCATATGTCCTCACTTTATTGCTCATAATGTTAATGTTAGATAGATATTATTGAATCTAAGACTAAATAAACTTTGATGAATATCTTGTGTTGCCAATTTGTTTTCCTCTTGGAAAACAAGACAGATCATATTCCTATCCCCGGTGTCTCTCATGGGGCGCTGGTTGTCAAGCTAGTCTTTTAGACCATTGTTAGTATCGTAGATTCGGGTGAATATCTACAAGCTTCCTTTTCCCTAAGTATTCATCATTCATATTAAATCAGTGATACAAAATAATGTAAGCGTTAACAAAGGCTGAAATACGTGAAGTCAACGCAAAAATTATATTATAGAGTAATGTCCTTTATTTATCCATTTGCTAATAATTATTATCATAATTTTATTCAAAGAAAGTGACTTGACACCAAGCCTAAATTGCCGACAATTCAAGCTAACTAATAGACAATAAATAAAAATATGATTTGAAGGTTGACTTTTAGACAGTTTTTAAAAATGAAGCTTAAAACATACATTGAAATATGATGTGATGGTCGACTTGAAGATAATATTTTTCAACTACGTATTACATCTAATCTAATTTGATGGCTGATAATGCATGGAAATATGATTTGATGGAGTAATGTAAATAATTTAGGTATTTAAGAATTGACTATCTATTTATTCATTTTTGCAGTCCTTTGTATAACATTTCTATATTCAAAATATCTCATGCAAGTCTTATGTCTCATATTAATAGAAGCGTTTGTATATATCTTCATTCGGTCTCTATGTGCAGGCCAAAAAACGGCAAATGTAACCTACTGATTGTAGAATATATCATTTGCATATATATATATATATATATATATATATATATATATATATATATATATATACATATATATATATATATATATATATATATATATATATATATATATATATATATATATATATATATATATATATATGTATGTATGTATATATATATGTGGCGCAAATCAGGCTAGCAGTATAACATAATATAATAATATATCAATAATATAAAGCCACTTCTGAAATGCAATGGATTAATTTCATAGAGTGCTCGATACATACAACATTTTACTCTTGAAGTTAAGTTGTTTTAGAGTAGAGCTGTAAATAAATAGTAGATTGTGGATTCGCTACACAAACTAGCTCATGTTTCTGCCCTCATCCGGTGAATTCACCTGATGAGGCCCGAAGAGGGCAGAAACATGAGCTAGTGTGTCTAGCGAATCCACGATCTGCTATATATATATATATATATATATATATATATATATATATATATATATATATATATATATATATATATATTCAGTAATTTTCTACTGGTTTTATACGTTATATCAAAACACTTTGGTCGTTTTTACATTTCTGCGACTGTTAAGTAAGCAGCATAAATCGGGGTAGAGAATAAGCTTCTAGTGAGATTTGAACTCGCTACCACTATTTTTGGATACATGTTTGTCTGGAAAATCACCTTATCACTCAGATTACAAAAGATAGGCGGCAGTTATGGAGATTTAGTTATATACTTACTTAGATATTTTATTATCAGTTTTTGTTCCTCACCATATTGCTTATTTCTAGTCTGCGTTACTTGGTTAACGTTCGTAGAATGTAGAAACTATCTGAGCGTTGCAATGTAAAGCATTCATTTTTCTTTCTCGCTTTTCATTCTTTACATCTTAAAGGTTTTCTCTTTCTTATTTCTTTGCTTTTTTACTTTCTCATTGGGAACCGTCAACCAAAATAGTAACCCAAACAATCAACATAGGTTTGTTCAGTTTTTAAGTAGGTCTAACTGGCTATGTATGTATGTATCACGCGTAAAGACCACAACAATGGAGCTGAAAACTGAACATTTACTCCTTATTACGTCCAGGAAAAACTTTTCCGAAATTTCCCTCCAAAATAGGTTTCTAGTGAGGAGTTCGATAAACAATGTAATTTTATGCTAAACTGACCCTCAGTTCACGCTTGTTATCGGAAAATTCAACAAAGGCGAAATAAATATTTCTAACTGATCACCGCCAACATGGTATTCTGCCATCAGACATGTGTCAGATAATGGTTTCTATTGAGCGACAAACCAGGCCTGTTCTCTTTCAATTATTGACTTTTCTCAACTTCTTACCAATAATCTCTTTTCTGGACTTTTCTGTTTTCTTACCTTAATATTCCTCTTTCCTCTGGCTCCTATGTTGAATTATCATCTATTTTCTCCGGTTATATCCCTTTGCAATCACTTCACCCACTAAGAGAAAAGCAGTGTCTAAATTGGATTGTAAAAAATGGTTTTGCTTAAGGTTTTCGTTCCTCTTAGCGTATTTCTCTTTGAAGGATTTTTTCTGCGAGTTTCCCTTTCAAGAGAGCATGGCGACTCGCTGGTCAAGCGGTGCCAGTGACGTAAAGAAAAGAAAGCAAACGATTTCTCTTCGTTTTTTTTTTCATCCTTAAAAGCTCTTTATTCGTCGTCATTTCGTCTCCATCTTTTTTACTCTCTGCAATCCACTAAATTACCTTTCTTCTCTTATGTTCGATATTTTTTATTTGTCTGTTCGTTTGCTTAATTAACGTTGAGTTGAATGTAAGATTTCGTCGTGAAGAAATTTGCATCTAGATAAGCTTTGTAAATGCAATTATGGAAGATTATCAATTACTGATTTTTCAAAATGTATTGTGGTGTGGGTTACAAATACAATTGAAAAACAAATTTAATTTACGAATACCTTTTAGAAGGAATACTGCAATACACATACGGATATACATACACACACACACAACACACACATATGTATATTTGTTCATAATATTTTCAGTAATCTGAAAATTACAAAAAAATGAAACAATTTCCCATCTGATGCCGATAATGTTTAATGAGTATCCAATTAATATTTAATACAACGATATTAGATATGAATGAAACTAAAAAAATAAAATGAAATTTCTGATTAAAACATCCAAAATTTTCGATTTTAACTAATATTCAACTATAAATAAATCTCAAATAGATTAATAAAGATATTTGTTTACAAGGCAAACAGATAATCTAATAATGAATAAAAAGGGAGATCACTCTGAAACGTAATTACCATGTCATTAGTTTTCTAGAACAATTCACTGATTGTGTAATACCAAAAAAACGTTGAAAAATGGGCTAATTGCCTTACAGAAATAAATCTCATTCCAGCGTCGAAGTTTGTGCAAGCATAAAATACAAAGTATTCACTTATTCATTTTCTTATATAATATAGATGTATGTTTATGTATACGATACTACTAAAACATTGTAAGAGAAATCACCTGACACATGTTTCTGGGTTCTACCATTTATCAGGAGTGGTGAATTATTTTCATTTTTAATCTATTACTATATATTGAGCACATTTTATTTTAATATAATGAAAATTATTCAATTTAAAAACTCAACAGCTCTACTCCATAATTTTTATATCAAAATTATTTTTAAATACAATAATATATATATATATATATATATATATATATATATATATATATATATATATATATATATATATATAAAGAGAGAGAGAGAGCTTTTCCATAGGAATAGAGCACTCTGGTGGATAGGGAATATATGTTAAATAAATGTATCGCTCAAATTCAGACTTAATGACCGTCCAGTTCCGTGGAGCAGAGGTAGGATATCGGCTCCGGGTCTGAAGCGAAGGTTTCAATCCTGTCTCGTGGTACGGGATGGGATAATGGATAGTCTATAGCCACACTGAAGAGTTGTAATACAACGAAACAGCTGTCTTTGGATGATACAATGATGTATATAGATAGAAAGGAAAGGATCTGCATTGTAACATATGACAGAAAAATTAGTTTATCAGTTTTACCCATTACAGCAAACAAACAATTTTAATTAAACCTTAGCGTCAAAATCTCGGAGACCCAATTTGCTTTTTAGAGAATTTATAGTGCAAGTGTCTTCCAATCACCTTTTGGGTTTTATTTTTAAAGCTAAACAAATCTATTCCAGTTATCTAAGATTTTCTTTTGTTGAAAATAACAAGGCTGAACGTTATTGTAATGACTCCTTTTCTTAATTTTTTGGTTTAAATCCTTGTCAAATTAAGCAAATGTCTGTAACTCAATTAAGCCACAAACCTTCTTGTACAGAAATTTGACGAGTGAATAAAACGAGTCAATACAGAATTTAAAAGAATTTCTTCTTATTGTTGTACTGGAGCTGAAAGATGCTGCATCATTTTGAGTTACGTTATTTGTGGTTAGACAATTCTTTTTCGAATCCCGAGCCACAAAATCCATCTTTTTAAACTTCTAATCAAAACTGGGAATATTACCTTTAAATATTTAATATATGAAAACGTTTTCATTCGATTTCCTTAAAGAAAATACAAACAAAACTTCTTCAATAGTTATGCATTCATGAGAAAATCATCCTTTATTATTCCTGTTGTAGTATTGATATTATTATCCATTAACTTTCCGTTTTCCGCACAGGAAGAAGAGCCATTTTACTAGCGCAAGTTTTACCTCGGCAGATGGCTCGAAGATAAGATGACCGCATTCAATTAAACAGTGACGCCCTCTTTTTGAATTCAAGAGAAATGGACAATTTTTTTCAACTGAATAAAATAGCTTTATTCTCGACCCGCTGACGAAACGACACAATTCTTGAAGTCAACGAATATCCAGTATGGCGACAAATATTTCCGTTTTTACATGAGTTTTTGTTTTGTTTTTTTTTTGTTTGTTTGTTTTTTCTTGCTTCGTTATTTAGATCCATTGATATAGTTTTTAACATTTTACTTTTTAGATTACAAAGGATTTTCTGGATTCAGTAGCCCACGGCGCACTCAAAAGTATTTTATATTGTTTACGAAACAAAGAAATATGTGAATTTGTTAATGTTGAAAGAAGACATATGGTTGACGGCAACAGTAAAATGTGTATAATGACTGGATTTGACGAACTATTTAGAAAAAGAATACATATATTCATGAAAAATTATTTTTATCAATACTTTAAAAGAAGAGTTTAAAAAAGAGTAAACAAAAAATAATGAAAACAATAATAAGTTAGGGTATAAAAACAATGAATTGAATCGATGATTTTTTAAAAGGAAGAAACTTCCTAAATTATCAATAAAGAAAGCATTAATCATAAGAATGCATGAATGAATGACAAGATGGAAAAGAATTTGATTACTTCTTATCTGACATTGCAATCTTCGATAGGTTTTGCTATCTCCTCAGTTCAATCGGATCTTTAGTCTCTGATTATGTAAGAAACGTTGACTTTCTTTTTCAGTGTAATGATGCAGGGAGCAAACTCAATACTGATATGATCAGTACTCTCCTAAGATGCTTAAAATAGAGGAAAACCTTACATTTATGATTGTGGATGAAAATGAATAAATACGATAAGGAATAAGTACAAAATATCCTACGAAAAGAAAAAAAACTCTATGAATAAAGCCTAAAAAATTAAAAGAATAAGTGGAGAAGATGAAGAGAAAAACTAATTTCAAAAAGATAACGGGTGTTAGAACGAAATGAATGAAATATTTTAAATGAAAAACAAGAAAAATAACACTTAGCAAAAAATGATCCCACCATTGAATGAATTGCCTAAGCAATATTTATATCACGATACCATCTCATTCTTATCGTCTATTTTATATCTTAAAACCATCTGCTCACAGGGCCAATATTTCCTCCGTCTTTTATTGAAGAGTTCAACAGTATCATTTCTTTTTTAAATGAAGTTCTTGAATGTTGTATTATTCCTGTTGTTGGCGTTTCCCTCTAATTTGCACAGCCGAGATCCCGGAACCGGAAATCAGAGAGTTTTCTAAAAAAAAGTAGAAACATTGCAGCAAAAGGAAGAAGCTGCAGATGCTCAATAAAATATGCATGACGGACCAACCTATTTCTGCCATGAAAAATATGCTCTTACACTCATTGCTGTCCATGGTTAGGTTGAATAGCCTACAGTCAAAGAGCGGTCAACCTACTTGAAATTCTTGACAAAAACACAGTGAGAAGTTTTCTATGGAATGTTTATTCTAAACTCCAAGAAAGTTCATAATGTGTATTATTGAAACAACTCGGAGTTTTGAGGAAAAAATTTGCTGCTATAATTGCTCAGTTCAATACTTTGAAAAAATGAACCAGAATAACATTTTAAGCGTTTGTTAAGAGCTTTAAATGAAACAGTAATAAATCTTTTTTTAAACTTCGACTTTATGCTCTGTGTGAGCTATTATTTTCGAAAGTGCTGAGGAACTCTCACAAAGAGGAAATCATAAACAGAATGGGAGGAACGAATCAAGCATAGTTTTTTGAGTACGAGTAAACAGTGGGTCGGATTCATTAACTTTACATCAAGTTGGAATCATTTTAAAGATAAGATATAAGTTTTTAATGATTTAACTTCATGGTAGATAATGGTTTATTTACACGGAATTCTGATTTTCAATAAATAAATGAAAATTTGCTTTTTAACCACGGAAAATATGATGTGAAGTTAACTGAATATTTCATTTAGATATTGTTTCAATATGTTCTGATTCCTACAAATTTATAGAAAACAAGCCGTGATAGGTGGTGATATTTTGATGCTTCTATCCATCATGTAAGGAGATGGGTATTTTTCTGTTGTGTACAATATCAGCGCACATTCACATATTATCGTTTTATTAGTTCTTTCTACACTAAATCATTTTATTTTGAAAACATAACACTGACCGACAGCTTAGAGATTATTATATTTAATTGAGTTCTTTTTCACCACAGACTTTATTTGTACCATCACTTTTGATGGCAGAAGCAGAAATGTTCAAGTTTTCTATCCACCAGCTTAATCACAGAGCAATTTAATATTCTTTGTTCGGTCATCATCATCTTCAGAAGCAGCTTTTTAACGTCCATTGTTGGACACAGATTTTCCATTTTTCATTGAAATCGTCAGTTTTATTATGATAAATCCTCACAATATAAATATTATCAAAGTTATATTTACTAGATTTATTTTGTTGGGGTTGGATGAACACAACTGCAGAAAAAAGATTTCATTCAGTTCACTTTTCTTGAAGCGAAATACATTGTATTTATTGAAGTGAACTGAATTGGATTTAACGTCTGTATTTTTTTTTTTTTTTGATTCTTTAGTATTTTTCCGAGTGGGACAGACAGAACTTTCCCTTGGGCATTATGTTGCAAAGATTCTTTTTAATTGTTTTGAAATCTTAATCCCTGAATTGTTTCCTTTTCTATTCAATCTTTCGAGATTTTATGGAATGACATGATTCTTTCAGTTCTTATAAATAAAGTGATGAGAAAAAACATCAGTAAAATGTCGGTCCTCTTCATGGGAACTATTTGCGGAGATAGAAAGCGTCGTCTGTGTCATGATTCTAAAATGTTTTCACTTTTTTCTTTACAGTTTTTGCTTTTGCTAATTCCTATGGCACCCTGTTCTTCGCTCGGTCGATACAAGGGATTGGCTCTGCTTGCTCCAGCGTCTCTGGTAAGTGAAATAAAGTTTCAGATATAAACTTCTCTTTGTGATACCTTGGTACATCAATAAATCCGTAGCCTAATGATGAAGAAAAAAGGCATTTGTTTTACCCAAAATAAAATATTCATTTTTCGCAACATAATCTCCTTTCTTGTCACTGCAATTGACCGTGAACATTTCAGATCAAAATTCTGTCTGCAGACTCATCAAAGCACATACACACACACACACACACACACACACACACACACACACACACACTTGCCTGATTGGAAAAACTTCAAACATACAAACAATATCTTCTTGCTTTAGAAAAGAAGTAAATGGAAAAAGTTCTCCCCTTATTTTGAACCCTACAGAAGAGGAAAAGTTCCACCTTGCTTTTGGCACCGAAAAGTGAAAATAAAATTTCCCTCTTGATTTTGTATCCTACAGGGAAAAAATCCTCACTTCGATTTTGACCCTAGTGAAGAAAAACCCTTCCTCGATTTTGATCCCTAAAATTGAAAGAAAGGGTCCTCCTCGATTTTGACTCACAAAGCAAAAGAAATTTCATTCTCGAATTTTAAAATCAAAAAAAGTCCCCCTCGATATGACACCTAAAAGTTTTTTTTTAAAAAGGTCCCCCGTCGATTTTGACCCTCTAAAATTGAAAAGAATATTCCCACTTGATTTTAATCCCCAAAATTGAAAAGGATATTCCTCTAGTATGATACCCGGGAGTGAAAAAAATATCTTACTCCTTGACTTTGATCTCCAATAGTGAAAAAAAAAAATAACCTACGGGATTTTGAACCTTGAAAAAGAAAAGAAAATTCCCATCGATTTGACCCCTAAAAAATACCTTTACCCTGATTTTAACCCCTAAAACCGAAAAAAAAATTCCCCGTGTAATCTACATTACCTCTAATCCCACCATTTTGTTTATTGGAAAATTGATTCATAAATGAAATAAAGGGTAGAGCAGCACAGATACTTCTTGAATAGAAACTCCTCCACCATTTCATATTTCGTGCTCTCAGAAGATGAATAACATGTGAAAAAAAATCATGAAAAGTGATGTCTAAATTTGAAATCATGGAAAAATGATTATACCAAAGAATAAATGGGGTCAGAATAGATTCTATTTATTACTTCTCGGCGTTTTCCACGATCATATTTGTTACTTTGTCGAGGAGTCTCGCTCCGTTTTCAACCTCAATTGGATAACTAAGGACTTTTCTTTTCTTTTTTATTGCTTGACTTTAAAAGTCTATCCAAAAAAATCCTTTCTGCTTGGAAATGGGGGGGGGCATTTATATACTAGCTCGATTTCCTCTAACCTTGTTTTGTTTTGTTTCAAATTTACAGTAATAAGCAATAAGAACTTTCAGTTGTAGCCTTACCAATCTCTTTAGGTAGGGGAGAGAGGGGGGAAGGCAGGGAGAGACCTTTACTCATGAAATCTAAAGTTAAAATTCTAGCAAAATATAGTAAATAAAATTTGAAATAAATTCAAGATCAAATATTATTTATCTGTAGTTAGACTAGGCTTTGGGTTAGAAGTTGAATGATTTTCCATACGACAGTCACAATTCGAAGTTTTTGGAATTCAACCATTTGTTACTCTGTCGAGGAGTCTCGCTCTGTTTTCAACCTTACTTCATTCATATATTACGCATATATGATATATTTATATATATATAAAATATATGTACATAGTATATAGATACATATACAATTATATCATATCATATTATATGTATGCAAGATATATAAGCATTATATATCATAAATGTAATGTATATCATACATATCCTATATATATATATATATATATATATATATATATATATATATATATATATATATATACATATATATATATATATATCAGGTGTATAATATATTATATGATATGTATAGTATATGATATAAAATACGTATAATCTGTATGATATGTAAGATATACATATGATAAATGTATATGATATATGAGATGTATATAATGACTAAATATGATATATAATATATATATACAATATATATGATATATCTATAATACATATATATATATATATATATATATATATATATATGATATATGTATAAAACATATATAATAAATAAATGATAAATGACATCATATTTACGATATAGGGTGTATATATGTATGATATATATATATTATATATATATATGTACTATATGTATATATCATATATATGTACTATATGTATATATCATATATGTTATATATATATTATATATTACATATAATATACATTATATATATCTATATTATGTATACGATATATATTATATATATGTGTGTGCTATATATGATATATATTGTATATATACATGTATGTTATATATGATATATATTTTAAATATATATATGTATGTTATATATGATATGAACTATATATATTATATGTTTGTATGATATATAAATGATATAGGTATTATATATATTTTATGTATCATAAGATATATATATATATTATATATACGATATATATTGTGCGTAAGTAAATATATTGCTAAAATTCAGCCATACTGACCACCAGTTCTGCGTAGGGCTAGGGTAAAATGCCAGTCCTGGGGTCTAAAGCGAGATGCTGGATGGAATATCGGATAGTCTATAGCCATACTGAATATTTGTAATACTACGAAACAGCTGCCATTGGATAGCTCAATTATCATCATAAACATACGTACATATATGCATATAATATATGAATATTATCAAGAAATTGATATACAATCTGACAGGAATAGATTTAATGCGTCATTTTATTAAGAAATTGTATTTGAAATTAGGCCTAAAATGTGTGTCAAGAAAAACTCTTCTGAATCTACGAAAACGAATTCCTTTCATAAAAACTCAAAATGATAGATTCAACAGCTAAAATTCATAATTGGTTTTGGATAGTTGTATATGTACATACAGAGAGAGAGAGAGAGAGAGAGAGAGAGAGAGAGAGAGAAAGAGAGAGAGAGCAATAAAACTTTAAACTCAGTGGGAATTTTGAGTAATTTCTCTACTGGTCTGAAATAAATTCTATTCCGATTGTGTTTTTCTTGACACACATTTTAGGCCTACAAAACTTTTGAAAAGACCAGGCGCTGATATAAAAATCAAACGTTTTTTGTCCTTACACTGTTGCTCTATTTTTTCCAATGGTTTATCAATATTTCATTAAAGCAATGAACACTGGGAAATCGGTGTTTTTGCTAAGCCATTATTTTTTATTATCTTACAAATCTGTAAGCTGAACGCATATGTTATCGGATGAATAAAAACAAAATGTCACTGGGCATAAGGTTCATTTTTGCATATCTCTACGATTTGTTGACATTTGTTTGAAGATCTGCCTACACAGCCAGTTGGAGAAAGAATCAAAGAGGCAGACAATCGAAAACTATTGATTACACCCCTAATGAAAAAATCAATATATATATATATATGTGTGTGTGTGAAAGAGAGAGAGAGAGAGCGAAAATGAATAAAGGAAAAGCGATTTGATTCAACTTTCATTACCTTTATTTGTTTCTATATCCACAATTTTATAATTTAGTTTAATTTCACAAATCAGTGGAATTCAATGTTTTTCATTGTCTTGACCATATTTATATTTGCTTCGTTTCTTTGATATTCTGCAGTTTTATAGACTCCATTCTACATTGGAAACATGTTAATGAACGATTTTGTTTCATTTAGTTATTTTATTCCCTAAATCGTATAGAAGCATTCGTATTATATGTTAAAAGGTTTCTGGGTATAAATTTGAAGCCAATAATTATAGCTTATGAATACGCCTTCGTCGTCAAATTGATTATTGTAGTAGCCTCCGAATGGTCCATTCTCTGTTGAATCAAAACACTGCGATATCAAACTACTTGAAGTGTCTCACAAATAAAACTCATATTCATTCTTCACCGACTTCTACTGCCTAACCATAAAGAAACATTAAAATTATACAATTGTCAGAGCCGAATAAACAATCACGTGTTGATCTCATCACGTATCATGATTTTATCTCTAGTCATTATTCTATTCAAAATGAGGCTCCGATACAACATTCCTCAACAGTCTTACTTAGAATGCTTTTTTTTTCTATGTGCTCCTAAATGTTACTTTTACAACAGTTCTCTTGAATTTTCGGGAAAATGGAAGTTGTTCCGTCCTACTACATCTGTTGAATTCATTGAAGATATTTCTTGATAAATCTAACGCATTTTATTCCATCTGGCAATTTTTAGCTCTTATTAAGATGCCTTAAATGCATTGAAATTAATTATTTTAACCATTATGAGGAAGAAAATGAGGTGGTCTGAAAAATACTCAATGGCAAGTGACGAAAAAATCAAATCTTACGAACCAAGTTCAAATTTTGATCGAAGTCACTTTCAGGTAAAGACTTTGGAAGATGTACCCCATCTTCTCTAGCGTCTTATCAAATTGTTAATTATCCTGACTTTTGCCTCAAATGCAAATAAAATTAAAATGGAAGGAACAGAGTGAGTGAATAAATGGAATCTACGAATAACTTCACTATCCACGTTCTCTTTTTCTACCTTTCATATCACAAAAAGAGTTTCATATTCACACCATCAACCATTTAATGTCTCTCGATGCTTTTTGATAAAATGATCTTCAATCCTCTCTTTCTTGTATGAAGTAGTTTGAAATGAATTTAAAAGATAGTATTGACTTGTCAAGGAATGGTTTGGGTGCTATGGGAAAATACATTTAAAATTTAACCTTCCTACGGACTCAAACATTGACATCTTGGTGCCTAGCCAAACTCGATACCGAAAGAGATGAAAATTGCTGGAGACAAGATTCTTGACTCTCGTCATTCTATTTTCTATCACAAGATATAAAAATTGTGACCCCACCGACGAGCAATGACTTTCAGCTCCGTTTCTTTTTACTTTGTCTTCACATCGTTATTAGAGGTTAAAAAAAGCAAGCAGGATAATATGTCGCTTGATTTCAATCGAAAAATGATCGAATTGCGATCAGTTGTCAAATTATAAAATCGAAGAGTTATTCACGGCAAAACCTTGTGATGAAGAGTTGCCTAAACGCAGCAGTCAAGAGACACACACACCCACACACATGTCACACGCTGTTGCTCTTCCCCTTGCATCTTTTTCCCTTTGCCATAAGCCATCAATCAAAATCCCCCAATATGGCGTCAGTGCTCGTCAGCTCCCCGCCTTGTAATTTGCACTGAACTGGTTGGTTATTTTTGTAGTTAGAGGGTTAGGGCGCACAGAGAGAGGCTGTTTTCCTCTTTAACACGTACGAGAGAGAGAGAGAGAGAGACAGAGAGAGACAGAGAGAGAAAGAGTTTCGCCTAATATCGCCGTCCCTTTCCCAAACCAAAAGCTGGTCCTTTTGTTATTCGCTGGCCGCCTTTACTTTTGGAGTTTGGATCCTTCCATTTACGAACCAAAGGAATGTCATGCCTTTAAGAGGAGGAAAACAATGACTTGTGGGCGTTTTAATACAAAGTAAATGGAGCGACTTCGCCGTTTCCCGCAGTTCATACATTGTATTGCATATTGATTCGAACAGAGAGCTTAGATTTCAATGGTGATGATGAGGAATTGAGCTCTAAAATAATTTGATGATGATGATGATGATGATATAACCTAAAAGCTATCGATGCGATAATTACATTATACAGATTAAGTTGGATATCTAAATATACAATTTTTATATCTATACAGTTATTACGAATAATTTTGGTAATCATATGAATTATTATAGTTTCCAATCTAATGTTATCGTATAATTTGCATAATGTAGTTATGATTAATTATTTTAAAAAAAGTATTAAAGATTATTTCCTCAAAGCTTTTATACTGCATTATATATCTGATCCTGAAGTGTTTTTCTCATAAAATATTGTATGGTTGTTCCTGCATATAAAATATAATGATAGACGATAATTTGTGTATAACTATTTATTATCAAAAAACTGAGAATTGTGTAACAAAAATATTTAATATAATAGAAGCACTAGAATGGATGAAATCTTTGCTTGATGGACAAGGCATCGTGAATATTAAAAGGATTATCAAAATCGAGAGAAGTTGCCAATATTGTATGTTTATATGCAATGAGATCGGCAAAACTTTTAAGCAATAATTCATATCAGAGCAAAAAAAACGCAACTATTTCAGCCAATAAGGCGAATTTTTAAAAGACAAAAAACTGCTCCCTCTCCTCATTACTTTTAGATAGGAAAATAAAGTAAACACCAATGGTGGGACTTTGACAACAAGCAAATCAAAAACAGAAGATGATAAAAACAAAATAGTGGGAAAATTTAAAAAAAAAACGTGTGTGATCAACAGAATGCTATTATCCAAAGTCATTGCAATGCAAACTTCTATTATCTACGTATATGAAATACATTGTGTTTCCGTATATTTCATTGATATCGTGATCTTTTGACGTGTAAACTAGTAAATGGATAATGATTTTTGCCTTGATGTCTTTTTGATTCTAGGAATGGGAATGTTAGCAGATAAATACCCAGATGATGCAGAGCGAGGAAAAGCTATGGGGGTCGCCCTTGGTGGCCTGGCCATTGGGGTCTTGGGTAAGTTCACCTTTAACCAATTCATATTCCTGTGTTTCACTGAGAACTTAAATGGGTTCCAGCGAAATTTATACCGTCATTTCGTTTTTTCTGGATATTATATGGTTACTTATGCAATATACTAGTATTGCGTTGTTATCTAAACTTTTTGAATATTTTACCTCAGCCAACAAGTGTTTGTGTCTGCTTGTCTGTCTTTCAGTCAGTCTGTTCACACGATATCTCTGATATCGACGAAATTGTGTCGAAGAGTAGACAATGAGTTACAGACGAAGTGATTATATTTCGGAGTGGATCAGTGCACACCTACTTACTGAATCGTAACTATGTGTCCACAACTCACAATACCTAAAAAAGAACTGATTCAATTTGGGGGCAGATCCGTGGAATTTTTCATAGTTTCCTCCACTGAATTGTTGCTATGTCCACGCAATATCTTCAAAAGTCTTGAATGGATTCCGATGAGATTTTCGAGAAAAATGGACCATGGTGTAAAGAAGAATTTGGGGGTGAATCCAGAATTTTTTTTCGATTGGGATATTTTTTCTTCATATCTTCATGTATTCTTGTCTGAATTTTGTTAGGGTGAATTGATCATTTTCTTCGTATATATGTTCATTCATTCAGAACGTTTTGGTCGCGTACCTTCCGACCTTTGTCGGGTGTTGTTGGCTCTAGAATGTCGAATCACTACGCAAAGTGATCGTCTCATTGGACTGGACACGTCATATCCGTTTTCTGTATATCCGGATCATGTAATCAGGGTGCCTCCGAGTTGCCTCCCTTGTAATCTGTTTTGCTTTTCTTTGAGAAGCCACATGATGAAAGTTTCCAAGATATTATTATTATCAACGCTCGATCGGCAATGTAGTTTGGCTAAGGCACGTTTTTTTTTCAGCACACAAAATTTGGGGAGGTTACGTAGATATATAGAGGAAATTTTTATTTTTTTATTTTTAGGGGTCAAAGTCAATAGGGGGCTTTTATTCTTCATTTTTAGGGGTCGAAATCTAGAGGAAATTTTCATTTTTCACTTTTAGAGGTCGAAATCAATAAAGGACTTTCAATGTTTCAAGTCAAATATGGGGGAGTTTTTTTTCACTTTTAGTGTTCAAACATCTGATGGAAATTTGTTGTAAACTTTTAAAGGTCAAAATCTCAGGAAATTCTTTCATGTTTAGGGGTCACAATCAAGAGGAAGATTTGTTTCACTTTAAGAGGTCAAAATTGAGGGAAAGATTTTTGTTGAATTCTGATAAGATAAGCTTCCAAATTTCACTTTTAAGGATCAAAATCAAAGAGGAAATTGTTTTCACTTTCAAGAGTCAAAATCAAAAGAGAAATAACAATAGGAATTGACATCGAGAGGGAACTTCCTTTCCATTTCTAGGGTCCAAATCGATAGTGAATTTGTCGTTCTTTTTTTTTTTTCTTCATTTTAAGTGGTCATAGTCGGGGAGGATTTTTTTCTTTACTCTTTTTGTGTTGAAAATCGTGGGGAACTTTTGCCCCTTTTTAGAGGTTAAAATCAATGGGTGAACTTTTTTCTGTTTATTGGTTAAAATCTTGGGAGTGGTCTCTCCTTCATAACCTAATTGTCACATTGAAAGAAGAGAATTGACCAAGAATAAACAAGATGGGAATTTGGATTGAAAGCAGCTATTTGGGCCTTTGCATTACCGATGGCCATTTAGTTCAATAGTAAGAGCATCAATACGTTGAAGCAGCTACCTTATCTGTGGCAGTTTCGATTCCTATATATTTATATATATATATATATATATATATATATATATATATATATATATTGGGGTGCACGTATGATCTTGTGTGTGTGTGTGTGTGTGTGTGTGTTACGCCAGTTTTATAAATATACTGACGTACCAACAGGGATACCCTTATTACCTTTTAGCTCTTAGAGAAAAGAGACCAATCTCTTTCCTATCAGATCGTACAGCTGTTGAATGATTCGACTGAAATGTTGGTACCAATAAAATCACTACAAAGAATGAGTTCAGTAGTTCCAGCAACTCTTGGAATAATGTTTGTTCATTCTTGTAAACTCTCTGAGGAGCCTCAGGCCTTAATCACAACACGCAGAGGAGGTGCCGTTGTGGTGTCGATAGCAAGTGGATTTTGGAATGATAATGACTTTTCTCTAAATGATCGACTGTATCAAACCAATTATTGTTATACTAATTTGAGTTGGTAAAGAAATGAGCTATTTACAACCTCTGTGTGAATGCTTCAGAAGTCCCCAACCCTCCATTTTGTCTGGATCCCAATTACCAAGAGAACTAAAAGAAATATCAAAACAAAATCTTGATTAAAGACACAGCTAATAAAAAAAATTCAAAAAGAAATCCCATCACAAAAACGTGAATTATTTCCTTGATGTACTTATTTCTTTTTTAATCTGATCTTTCAAACCGTTCAATCAAAAAAATCAATGTAGACAATTCCAAGTCTTCTTTATTGTATGCGTATGTATCTGTTCATAACTAGTTCGGTAAAAGGATATATGATACATGGTTATAGCATGATATATTTTTAAATAGTTTTTTGAATATTTAACTTCGACTTTTTGTTATTTTGGGTTCTCAATTCTTTTATTTTCGTTTATCAGCTTAATTTAATTATGAAAGTTTTTTCAAGACATATTTCTCCATTCATTTGCCTTGAAACTAGAAATTCATTTCTAAGAACGACTGCTGTTTCATCCATGTGTGCATATGCGTTTGTGTAAGTCTAGACGTATATAATCGTTTGTATCTATATGAGTAGGTAAACATATGTGATTACAGGTAGATACACACACGATCACATACATTGTCATTTATATATTTTTGCACTTTCATCTCCTGACAAAAGCAACCATATAAGATCAACCTCTCTCTCTCCCTCTCTCTATCTCTGCTCCCCCTTTCTCTCTCTCTCTCTCTCTCTCTCTCTCTCTCTCTCTCTCTCTTTCTCGATATATATATGTATATATATAGTTGGTGTGTATCTGTGTACTTGTGTGCATGTGTATATATTATAGTGTATGTGTGCGCGTACTTTCCTGTGCATCAGATTTGTGATAATACTAATATGTAAGAATTTATAAATCGTGGGAGTGTAGTGTCAGACGTGAATGACCAACATCTGGAGAAATATATACGAATATACACACACATACATGAACTCTCTCTCTCTCTCTCTCTCTCTCTCTCTCTCTCTCTCTCTCTCTCTCTCTCTCTCTCTCTCTCTGCGTGTGTGAATGTGTCTCTCTTAGCCTCTCAACGTATATATATATTATATTATTTTTTAAACTTTTTGAAATGTTATTACACAGTGAATCTATCATTTGGCCTGGATGGCTTAATTAACGGGAACTCATTTTGATTGGAGTTTCAAAAATGATAAAACGCATTTATAATAGTTCCTGTCGGATCATATATTCATTTCTTAATAATAAAGTTGTCTCTGTTGAGAAACAACGGAGCAAATATGAACAGTGAATGAACAAGATGAGAATGTGGAAATAAAGCAGATATTTTTGCCTTTTTTTTTTGCTGTTCAGCTCAATGGAAAGAGCGACGTCACATTAAAACGGCTACCTATTAGTCGTACGTTCGATTCCCCATTTTCTTTCATTGATTATTCTCTTTACGCTGTCTCGGTCAAATGATGCATTCACTCTGTATTGAATAATGTGGACAATTGAATCATTAAAAAATGTTTATTCTATTTACGTTATCTAGGTCAGATGATATAGTCACTTCGTGATTACGAAATATCATTTCAAATAGAGTTTCAATGCAATAGGGGTCATTTATCCGGAGAGTAAGAGGTTGTATGTGTCCGAAAGAGAATTCTTATTTCTGTCTTTCTCTCGATTTGTTGGCAAAGAAAATTATAACGGAATACGGAACAGTAAATGTAAGGTTGCATGTGCATGGGAAAACATGCAGACAATAGCGTGCATGCAAAAATAAGATCAAAAACAAAGATTCAAAATAAAAAGAAAAGTATTAATTGAAATATACATTATAAGATTGTAGTTCTCATTATAAAAAAAGAGAATATGCTTTTAAAGGCCAGATTAATACTTAGAATAACTGTAGTAATGGTTCAATATAGATACAAGTGTAGACGGTTAAATGTAAATCTATACGTGTATGCACGTACATAATCGAAATGAATAAAGATTTCGGTACGTGAATAGTGGTGTAATCATCTTGTGTCTAACTCAAAAACAGTACGGAAGAGAAGTGCAAAAGATTGGACTGTGCAGGTCTTTTTTTTATAGAAGAGGGTTAAGGTAGGTGCGTGAGATGCAGAATTCATTGTTTTTAACTGTTTTGTGTCAGAATCATGACACTATTTGGATACTAATCAGATGTCTTTTTCAGGCTTTGAGTTTCCGTTGGGTCTATATTTAGAAACAAAGTAAATATATCTAAATGTACTTGCTCGTGCAAATGAAGGATTTTAGATATTATGACTTGTGTGGTTAGATAAATTGTTTATTGTTTGTACTCCATTACCAGAGCTTTATTTACCTGATACAGAAATATCCCCTTTTGGATATCGAATTGTTAGATCATCATAATAAAATGAATGAAATGTAATAATAATTCAACAGACCGTTCATTTTTTTCATCTAGAAATTCATACTTTTTCTTCTTCTAATATGCTCTTGATTTTTCATGTTAGCATGTATTAATCTTATCTATTTGTTTGTTTGTTTGTTTCTTTACAGTTATCTACGTCTTTCTATAAGTCTATCATCTTTTCCATCATTTTCTTACTCTTTCTCTGTCTATATCTACGTGCACGCGCACGCGCTTGTATGTATGTGTGTGTGTGTATGTGTGTGTGTGTGTGTGTGTGTGTGTGCGTGTGTGTGTGTATGTGTTTTCTTTTTTGTCCATGTCCTTCATTTAATCTCAAAATTCTGCTGCCCGCTGCTTGTTATTCCAAGCAAGGTGAAATGCGAATGGAGACGGGGCACTCTTACCCAATTTCGTCCGTTCCCGTGAAGAGCTCGTATCTGTCTGCAGCAGCTGCCATCACCAATTCTTTATTATTGATGGAGTCTCCATCTACATTTCTGCAAAAAGATGGCGCCCAGTTCTTTTCAATTCACACAAACAACAACTCTTCCCGAAGAGTGGCGTCGAAGGGTAGCTGTCTGCACATGCGCGCCTGCGTGAATACTCTGACGTATGTGTTCAGTGGTCTTGTGTGAGAATTTGTGAAAATAACGACTGTATTATGAGCATATACAGGAACTCTCCGATTCACGTCGTGGTTAAGTTCTTGAAAACCCCTACTTTCACTGAAACAATATTAAGTGAAATCAACTTCACTATAGAATCAATATCTATCTATCTATCTATCTATCTATATCTATATATCTATATCTATCTATCTATCTATATATATATATATATATATATATATATATATATATATATATATATATATATAAAGTGGTTGCAGATGATAAGAATCCAACGAATCATTTTTTTAAGTCGATATCTTTGTTATTTCTAAAATAATAATGCTCGGTTTTTATTTTATTCTGAGGCTTGAACACTGTACTATTTAAATCGTAATGCAGAGTGTTCAAGCTTGAAAATAGCCCGTTTGGCACTCATCATATACACTAGTAGAAGTAATCGGTCATGCCCCCGTTAACAATTATCTATAATAAATACAATCATTGATTTCGCTATATTTTGTATCAATCGCTTTAAAAGCTGCTGAACATCTTCATTTAGTCGTGGAATGTTGATTCTATCGGAGTTGGTGCTTCTAAGTAATTGAGAAAATCGCTTCATTTTCCCGTTATAGAAATTCGCAAAACATGCACATAAACGAACCAAAATGAAATTCTATTCCAATAATTCTTCAAAAATTTTATGAGGAAAAACCTTTATTTTTCGAATGACTGTGCTAATTTGAATAATTACTGCACATGAACTCTTATTAATTGAGGACTTTTTTTCAAAATCAGTTGCAGTATTTTCCTTATTCTTTAAAAAGTTTTCTCTTTTTCCCATTCTAAAATATTAAATTGGCAAAAACGCAAACAAAAACATTTTTAAAAGTAAAAAAACGTCTCAAAATATTTTAAGTATACATATCATCTCCACTACAAAAAAATTACCCGAAAATATTTAAAGTATATTTTAAAATGATAGTCTTTGAAAACTGAGTATTGGAAGAATTTTTTTCCAATGAACAAACGTACTAATAAACATACATAAAGATGTACGATTATCATGTGTAGATTTTAGCATTTTTTTCTACCTGATCCTTATTCTGCACACGTGTATATAAGTAATATACGTTGCAATGACCCAAATAAATGTCATATATATTCAACTCCCAGATTGGTTGATTGAGAGAGAGACACAAAGTAAGTGGATGTGAATACACTTGAACATTGGAATTTGGCAGCAAACTGCTTATGTCATTTCGTCTGGATGCTCGACGTTCAAATACTAAGAAACATGTTCATACATATGATCATTACTATGTATGTATTATATAGATATAGGATAGTATTTCGTTATATATATATATATATATATATATATATATATATATATATATATATATATATATATATATACGTGTGTGTGTGTGTGTGTTTTATTGCTACAAAATACTTATTTTGCATGCATGTTATACTGATATGATATAGTTATTTATTTTACATATTACCAATTCTCTCCGTCGATCCTGAACAAGATTTTAGCAGGATGGAAATAAAATGCTTGATCTTATTTCTTTAACAATTTAATTCAGTTGGAAAAACATTCTCCAGGATTTTAGCATCTACACCCACAACACATACTGGAATGAATGCCTTGTCGTTCTGATTGCAATAAAATCTGGCTCTTTTTGCGTAAAGTCCCTGGTTTTAACTCTCGTAACCAAGTCATACAAACAAAATGTATATTTATTGGCAGTATTATATATAAATATATAGTTCCACTGTGTCAACTTTACCTACTAGGCTGTCTAGATCTGTGTGTCGAGGGTATGCTATTCAAGTATCATCGATGAGGCGAAAGTAGGAGCCTGTCTTGGGTATCCAGTTGAAAAATGTCTATATCTAGTAAATAACAACCTCGAAAAGGACAAGATTAAACAACGCTTACCCACTGACAGAATCGTAAAAAATTCGAACAGTAATAACAAACCAATACTTCTTCTTGTGTGTGTGTGTGTGTATATATATATATACATATATATATATATATATATATATATATATATATATATATATATATACATATAGAGAGAGAGAGAGAGAGAGATGGAGAATGTTTAATCCACTTGAGATTCGTCGTTGGCGTTTATATGACGTTAGAAGCATCAGAAGAATTTCAAAATGTTTACTGATCTAAATAGGGAAAGTGGAAAAAGCAGATGAACAGAACAAAAGACAAAATTAATGTTTAATACTATATAGTCCCTAAAAACAGTTGAATATAGGGCAAGATTCCAGAAGAGGATGATTAATACCTTTACCTTGGACAGGTAATAAAGTTAGAGAAAGGTTATGAAAGCGAAATAAAACGACCCATAACAATCGGTTTGAAAACATGTGGTATGAATAGAGACATGTTGAAGAGCACCTTACTAATGTACTTAAAACGTAAAGTAAACAATAAATACATCATTCCAGAACATGGAAATTCATAAAACGAACTTAGAACAAACTTGGAATCGCACAGAGCAATGCTAAGTATAACTCAATGCGATAGGATATCACCAGAGTGAAAATATTATACAAATGATTAGGCAACAAAAATGAAGATGAGTTGGACACTTAGTAAGAAGAGATAACAACAGATGGGATAGTAAACGCAGTAGCAAAAGACCAGACTAGATAGGGGAATAAAGTAGAAAGGTTTATGCCACTGAGACAGAGGCTAGCACAGCCGCAGTCGTCATGGAAATGGGGAAAACCGCAGTGGACATGAATAGCTGATGCCAAATTTCAGTTACATAAAAGAAAAAATTGTTGCCTAAAACTTGGATAATTATTTAGACTTGACCAGAAATGACTGCTGGTATCTTTGTATGATCTCCAAGTTGACTTGACTTCGTTTATTACCTCCTATGTCAGAAGAAGATCCCATATGATAAATTTCAAAATCTTTGATATAAAATCATCGCTCATAAATATCAAAAACAGTTAGAAATTACCAGTAATAACCTCTAGTGACCTTATATGACCTTTGCCATGAAAAGTTGTACTTCTATGCCTAATTTCAGTTTCAAGGGTGCTGAATTGTGGCCCGAAAAATGGAAATTGATTTAAAGTGACCAGAAATGACCTCGGCTGACTTTGAATGACCTCGAAAGTCAATGTCATAGAGATTGCTATCCTCACCGTGAGATGTGCCCATATGCTAAATTCCAACATCCTTGGCCCAAAGCTCAGGTATGGATCAAGGAATTAGAAATAGAGATAGTAAACAAATTTTGATGAATATGAATAATATTAAATACTGGAATATTGCCTGTCACATGACGGGTTTATATCAGAGATTCGAATAATTAAAACATTTATCATTCGAGATAGGGGTTTTGTATGGAAAATATGAAATGTGTATCTAGTCGACGGACTTCATATTTGAAACAATACATAGAAATGTATTAATCAGGTGGGTTCAGTTTAAGGGTGGACGAAAAAAGTATTTTAATTTGGGGTGGATCCAGGATTTTTTTTTTTTTTGATTAAGCGATATTTTCCGTTTTTTTCTCATACATTTATGGTTATGTTTATGTCCATCATCACGATATCTCCGAAAGTTCTCAATGAAATTCAATGCGAATTTGCCAAAAAGAGGACAATAGTCTATGAAAGAAACGAATATGTTTAGGGGCGGATCTATGGGTACTTACCTCCCGTATATCATATGTATATGTCCATATCTCATAATATCAGCGAAAGTTTATGTCTGTCCACACAACATCTCCAAAAGTTCTCAATGAATTTCAATGACATTTTGTCGAAGGGTGTGTAATGGACTACGGAGGAAGCGATTAAATTTGCTGGTGGATTATTGCACAATTACCTCCCCTGACAATGGACAGAGCAATGCGCTTTCTAGTTCCTTAGAGCGATACGGATGCATTTATCATGGGAGTCAGCTTACAACAAAATATGAATAGAAAACCGATACCCTTTCCCATGGCCAAGGACATCTTACGCTTAATTGCATTAATCATAAAGCTAACAGTTTATTGCACGAAAAGTAAAAATATTCAAGAGCTCGGAAAAAAGCAATGGGCAGCTGAAGCTCCTTTGATGCAATTTAGGAAATGTGTAAGGGGTACATTTACACCCCCTTGAAAAGTGCGACAACTCATTTGCCCTACTTTTTGTTTTGAAATTATGTTTACTCTTCGAATATAATTAGTTTTGTCTTAGATATAATCTTAAATAAAAGTTAACATTTTTTATCGTATTTTCAAACAGATGCAAGCAACTTTGGGATTACTTCAGCCTTATTTGATCAAAAGTAGTGTTTATAGCTTGGACATGCATTGACGTATTGACAGCTAGTTCTGGTATCATTTTTATACTTTTTCTCCCGGTACAAACAATAGAATTAAACCTTACATCCAAATTGTGAAACTTTGTTTTTGTATAACTTTTGATTTGGTGGGGGGTCTAATTGGAGAAAATAAAATGTTTTCTGATCTTTACTCTGTGCTCTTTTACAAAATGTCTTGATTTAGGTTTCACAACCCACTAAAAAAATTGACTTGATTGCCCTAATAATAGAGAAATCGGAAATGAAGAGTAAGGTCTCGCCAGATATATCTTTTTGCATCCCCCCACCGCAAATATATCCCTTTGAACCACTAGACCTGGAAAAGGGCAGCGTATGTTCATGGTGGTTCCGATTGTAGAAATGAGAGAATTAAAAGAAAACAGAATTTAGATTCGACACCATTATCAACAGATGATAGAATAAAGCTTCTTTCATGTGTCTATAGATAATCAACTAAGATTTAACAAAAGATCCATAGAACCTAATCCATAGTTAGAAGATTTCGATTTCGTATTCAACAGAAGAACACAATTAAAATATCATGATATCTAATTAACAAAATAAACAGTATCCTTTTAGGATATAATGGGATAATAAACTGGATTTAAATAGTAAAACAAAAAATGTACAAATATAAATCATAGAATAAAAGGAAATCGATGTTCCACTAATTATCTAAATAACTAATTCTCACGACATAACCACGTCAAATTATTTGGGACTGAATGAAATTTAACAATGAAAAATTCTTCCAGCGTTAACGTACAAAGTTTCAAAAAAGTTCACTAAGTATAACAATTATATACGTCACCTACTTTTATGTATGTTCCTTATATATATATATATATATATATATATATATATATATATATATAGAGAGAGAGAGAGAGAGAGAGAGAGAGATAGAGAGAGATGGGGTATACAGTCCCTTATCGCATTCACAGAAGTGATTGACGATAAATGAGGAAGGAAAACGTGTACTACAATGCTTTGGTGATTGAAGCTCTTGATATTAAGTTCAATCTTCACTAAATGCTCGCAAAAATATGGAAGATTGTGTTTGGGAGTAGTCAAAAGAACGGGAGAGAGGACAGTATGTTTAGTTGGTGTGTTTAATGTGTCTGTATAAAGAGAAATGTTGAGTCGGATAGAGCAGGGGCATGAGTAAGAAATGAAATGTTCACCTGACACGCGAGAACGAGGCGACAGAACTGAAAGGAATTGTTCTTAGACTTGTCACAAAATTGATCAAAATCGTTTTATCTATAATTAGAGAATTTGTTAACATATAATTATACTTCAATAGGTAAAAGTCGTAGAAGTATGAAGAAGTCCGTGTGTAAATAGACGAAGAAAGAAGGACAGAAAGAAAGGCAGTTTGGATTAAATGATATCCCGAGATTTGAGTCATACGAGAACGAGGCTAGAGTCAGGTGTGATCTTCTCCGAATTACGAGAAAAGTCGGCTCCATCAGTTATCCTTGTAATGAGATCGATCCGTGGCACTGTTAATTATTGGTAGAGTGATTGAAGGCATGCGCAATGACGCTTGCACCCCTACCACAAATATTGACAGCGCCATTTGATTGTATAAAACGTTTACCTTTTGTAATACTTGGTAATCTACGCTTGATTCGTAGAAGGTACCTGCTACAGCTTTCCCCAATCCAGCCGACACATCAGTGTACCATTGGTGAAGGAACAGTCAGACCAACTAAAATGTACGCTTGCGTCAGATACATCCCTACTGCAGCGCGTATGACTGGCTCCAGCAGGTCCGTCTTGACACCCCTTGGCAGTACTGTGAGCAAATATCAAGAGAATTCACGTCAGCAAAAATGTCTGGTCCCACTGGCTAGTTACTCTGGCTTCTCTTATCTTTCTGAGCCACAGAACCTGCTCTTTCTCTTTCAAAGCCAGACCCGACTTTTCCAAACTAACTCTGTGCAAAACGACATTGACCAGGCAGCAAAATATATTGGTGCTGGTGCGGCTACAGTTGGAGCTGCTGGCTCTGGTGCCGGTATTGGCAGTGTGTTTGGAAACTTAGTAATTGGCTATGCTAGAAATCCCACTTTAAAGCAACAACTGTTTTCATATGCCATTTTGGGTTTTGCCCTGTCTGAGGCTATGGGTCTCTTTTGTCTAATGATGGCGTTCCTTATCCTTTTTGCTTTTTAACCAATGGTTAAAATCTTTAAACAAGCATGATTGCAGTTTTTGTAAAGATTGATAATCCTTGTGAAGATTGGGGCCCACGAATGAAACTGACAGTAACGAAGAAAAAAAACTAACGGCGTGACTTACTTTGTGATGGCGTCTCACTCATCAAGATCATGTACAATACAAGTTGCAAGTTTAGCGAAGAGAAATTAGATGTTAACAATTTCAAAACAAAATGGCTAACTCCTGAAAAAAAAGCTTTACGGATGACGTTGTAGTTCGAATCGATTGAGTCCGATCATCATGAACGAAGAAAGTCGTTGGACCAATGAACGATTTTTGAGTGAGATTATCGGTGCACAGATTAATATTTTCAGAGTTTTATAATTCACTAACGAGATGAAATCTACGGAAGAAATTGGCTGTAGATACAAAATACATAATAGACCAGCAAATAATGATTCTACCAATGGAAGAACAGCCTTTATGTTGAAGCTCCAGTTGTGCTGACTCTGAAAAGTTCTCCTAGAGTTGGCTAAATTATAAAAAGATATCTGGTGGGTATTTCAGTGTGAAAAGAACAGAAAAAGTTATTCCGATTCAAGAGCAACTGTCCAGGAATTGGATGATTGTCGATATTGACAAGAAAGGATGCACTGAATGTTCTGGTCCATACATGAAAGTAAAAACTGATGTTCTCTAAACCTGAACATCTAATTACCCCCTCCTCCACACACCCCTCAGTGTTCTTCTAAAGGTGAGGGGTGGAATGAGATCGCTCAGCAACCTTTGTTAATCAACGGTAGCTGGACTGCAAACGAAATTTCAAGGAAATCCCCACATAAGGCTCGAAAAAAAAAACAGGGCTCAAAAGAAATTAGAAAAACGGATTATAAGAATATCAAGTTTGAATAGAAGTATAAGTGTCCCAATAATTACTCCACCTCCTCCCCAATTACTCCCCCCAAAAAATAAATGATTTATTAATGATAAAAAGATTTTTACAATGAAATTTACTTTTATTCAAGTTTGACAGTTTTGTTTTTTGTTTTTTCGTTGGGTGATTTATTTTTTGTCAACTCCTTTGTTATAGCAGTACTACAATGATACGTATCGTAGGAGATTCCACTGATGACTACAGTATTGACAGCTTAATTGAAGATAGTTTTCTTTTTTAAATTATTTTAAACACGTCTATGTAAATGACTTATCTTCCGTACATAATGATAGAAATCCAGGGGGTTGGCGAAAAACCCAGATCTGGAGGGCGGGTCTAGCATTAGCAGACCTGGTCGGAAGAAGCCGTGATTGAGAGCACGCGCAATTACCTTCGATATTGGCAGCACCATTCAGTAGTATAAAATGTTGATGCTTCACTTCGGTAATTCTTATTGGTGCGTCAGGGTAGTTTCTCAATGTATATTGTGTTCACCAAAAAATGATCGTATTTGGATCGATGAAATTCCAAGATCAGTACCAACAGCTCGAATCTGGATTTGATTTTTTTAAATATATATCAAGTGTGAATTTATGCACCTGCCATCTATTTTTATTTTAAGTAAGGAAGAAGTAACTAGATTTGGCTGTGGATCCAGGGATTCGTTTCTGATCGGTCGATATTTATCCGTTTTAATATCATCCATTTCTGAATTCTCTCTCGGCTCTCTCCAGAAGTTCTTGATGAATTTCAATAAAATTTATGGAAATGTAAGGCACTTTTGGATAGATTATGATATAATTTCATAAGAGGGTAAGGTAAATATCAAGGATTATGAGATTAAATTTGGGGATCGATTTCAAAATGTATTTTAGATTGAGGAATATTTTTCCGGTTGTTGTTTTTTTTTTGTTTTTTTTTTTGTTTTTTTTCGTACATTTCTTTATTTGTACTTGTCGATCCACACGATATCTCTTAGTTCTTAATGAATGTCTATCAGATTTCGAGGAAAGCCCCTGTCTGTCTATACAATATCTCCAATAGTTCGCAATGAATTTCAATGAAATTTTGTTGATAGGAGAGGCACGTATCAAGGAAGACGTGATGAAATCTTTTGATGGATTCAGAAATTTGTATTTGATTGGGAGAAAAGTTTTCATTCTTCTCGGGGTGGGGGGTCATACATTTCTGTATTCACTCATGTCTATACATAAAATATCCTAATTTTTATGAAGTTTTGTGGAATGGTTGGTCTTGTGGTGAAGAAGAAGCCATTAGATTTCGAACTGGATTCAACAATTTATCTCTCTAATGTGTAATGCTGTAGAAAAACATCCATAACTCCTGAAATATGTCTATGATAAGGCTCTTTTACGCCAGCCAGAAAATCGTACTTTTCCATTGGTCAAACTGTGGTAGACTTTCGATATCATTGAGCTCACCTGATATAAAAACCATTGAAAAACCTTTGGTTGTGAAAATTTGAAAAGACAGATTTAAAACAGTTGCTATGGAAAATGATTCGTTGCTATGGACGGACGGTTTGAGAATGTTTCCATACCTAAAAACGACTATCAATGAATATTTTTGCCAAATTTTGTGCTTTTTTAACAAACTGAGCCATTTTTCACAAATCGCCTGGACTATCACCGACGAATTAACATTTGTCCAATCAAAGAGAACCGTTCATTACATACAAGAACATCTCCAATCAGGATCAAATTGAAAAATCTCTCAGTGTTTAGAGAGAACGAATGACCAGCTGCCAAGATGAAATAAATGCATCGAGGCTAAGATGAAATATTTTATTTGAAAAAAACATTTTTTCTATCTATTTTGTTCAAATTAATCGACAGTTTTTGTGTTTAACAACCTGATATCTTGTAATAATGGAATCTCTTAATGTACTATAGACTTGATGTTATAAACAGTTTAAATGCACATGTACTCATGAAAATGTGGTAGATTTGATTGTATGTGCTCCTGTTCGCATGATTTGATTTAGGTAAGTCTACTCTGAAATTTGCGCTTAAAACTTATATGTGTGGGTGCGTGTACAAGTAAATTATGTAATCATATGTATTTACTTTGTATGTTGGAATGTAGAATTAGATAAGAGATTTGTGCAATACATCCATTTCCTACTTTACATCAATATATATATATATATATATATGTATATATATATAGTGTGTGTGTGTAATAGAGTCTGGTAGTCAGTTGCTATTTCACTGCCAAAGACAGGTGCTCACTCTCATCATCTCAAATCTAACCTATTAAAAAATAAAAGATTAAAGTGAAGGTGGAAGGGGGCAGAAAAATTCATGCAGAGGGAGGGGCGCCCAACAGATGTAATTACCAACGTCACTTGTAGCTGATTGGCTGATCATTCAATATCAGCTCGTCTACCAACTGGATTTTTCTCCCACTCTATTTTCTCGGAAGGTTCCAAGTCAGGAGGCTTGTTGTGCAACTCCCGGCGTCTTTTTCAAGTCTCATGTCATGTGAACATAATATCGCCTCGTAGAGTTGAGATCGATTAGTCTTCGATCTTGGGCTTGATTTTTCAGACACTAGAGATCAAAAGGAGACTAAAAAGGAAATGAAGATATACAAAAAAACAGTGTTTGATGGTAGATTCTTTGGTAGGTAAGACAGGTTTTCATTACTGCCCGAGAAATAAATGCGATAAATACTGGTGCAATAGTTGAGTAAATTAGTTTCAAGTTCGGACTGAGAAGTATACACACACGCGCGTGCACACACACACACATCAGCGATAGCGAAATAGGAAAATGAATCGCATTTTAGCCAATCTTAGATAAATGATTTTCAAATTTTTCCAGACTCCCCTATGAGATGCCCCCCCCCCATTGTGCTTCGACTACTTTTGTTGGTACGGGGGTTCACACGATCCTTTTTCATTCTTATGATTCAAAATTGACAGGTCCCAGTACCACGACGGTCACTGATGACACATTTCAAATCTACATTACTTAAAATCTGTAAAATGTCAAGAAAAGACGATTTCAAAACAAATTGCAAAGTGAGAAAGGGAAAACGTGAAAGAAGAAATAAGATGTAAAAATGGAGGCGAAATAATTGGATGGAATTTGTTGAAAAAGAAATGTCGAGAATCTGGATCGTTTTAATAAAATGAAGGATATCTAAAAAAAAAAATGAAATTAGAATGGATTGAGAGAGAAAAGGTGAGAAATCGCGCGGAGTACAAGAGACTGTGTTGAAAATATGTAATAATTCAGCAGAAAGGTTTTGTTTTTGTTTGTTTTTTGTATATATATATATTTATATATTGCTTTGCATTTCCCCCTAAGGTGGAGAGTGTATACATATATGCTAATCTTATTAGGGTCCGAGATTTAATGGGGGTAATTTGAGGTGGGAAACCTGTATTGCGCCAATTTTTGAGCTTAAACACTCACAGCTGTCACTGAGGGAAATATTTATTTTATCCATCAAGTAGGCCCATATTTGTGATGATGAAATAAATACGGTAAATTAAGAATTAAAAAAGAAGAGAAAAACGATGGATGAATTCGGAAAATATAGGGCCATTAAATATTCCAACTGTATAGATAAATTATATTTTTTTATATTTTGAATAAAAACAACCGAATATCTTTCTTTTTTTTTTATATAAAAGATAGATAGTGTGGGAGGAAAATGAAAAGGAAACTGGAAAGACATTCGAAGCCTGAAGTAATAGAAACATAATACTTTATGACTAGAGGTATATTAACCAAAGAAATCGCGACCGTCACGAGAAATTCAGAGATTTTTGGTCAATGGAAAATCTCTGGAGCTCTGTGCAGATTGGAAATAATCTTGCAATGATCAAACCCCTTATTGACTCTTACAAAATCTCACACTTGAAAAGAAAATAACGTGATGATTAAACACTGTCAAATAATTCAGCCAAGTTCAAATCAAAAAGTGTCAACAGAAGTCGGATGAGTATGTCTACAATTATAAACCAATCAGAATGCAGTTTCGCCTTCACTTCGAAGAATAACGTCTGGGTTTTCAAATTAGCCACTTTCGGCTGGGTCTAGATTTTTTTTCTCCAATTCAGTTGATTAGATTTACGATAACCAAAAATCTGATCAATTAGAAAATATATACATAACATCGTATAATACACACGCTCAATGTAAACAATCCTATCAATGAAAATAAAGGAAATGTTCAAGGACTTTGGTCAGCATGGCTTTATAATATAATATATAGCTTGGTATCATAGGCTAAGTGTACATTTCATATAGGAAATAAATTGCGATAAAATAGGAATTAGAATAAATTGAAATAATCAAGTTACTCAAAGGAGAGTGAAAAACTGTATGTGTTACTGCGCAAGTCTGAGGAAGAGTAATGGATTGGAAAAAAAGTTGGCTTCAAAATCAACGAAAAAAATCTACTGGCGAGATTAAAGTCACTCGCTCTAATGTGATAATTGATCGTAGAGTCACGGTGCTAGTGTTAAGCCATTTCCTGAAATGTGCTTCACATTTATAAGACGCAATTGAGTTATTATTGAAACTGGGGTACCATACTGGACACTTGTATCATTTTAATATTATTCATTCATATTCATTACCGACTAATTTTATTTAGATATCATTATTACGACGGTTCATTATATCTCATTCGAAAAATCAATCTCATAAAAAATATTATCTGTAAAAATTCTACAAAAATAGGCTCTCGATAAACTGCAATATTTCAGTTAAAAAATCAGGTGTGTACAAATATTTCCAGCGAGAAATGATAACAAGAAAAAATATCAAGTCTGGGAAATGTTTTCAATGAAAAAGTAAGAAAAAAAAGAAAAGTAAGAAAGATATCGTGTCTGCACAAATGTTACCTAGGTTTCCAATTGAAAATCATTAGGTGTCTGCAAAAGTTCCCTGGGAGTAATTGTCATGCAATTTTCCAGGGGAAAACTTTTCTATTGGGCTTTCCATCTTTCTGAAGTCAAATTTTTCATCATGTCAGAGTAACCCCTACCACTTTCGATAGATCGCTATCAAATACAAATAACAAAACAAAATATTGATACTGTCGAAAAAATGAATCAGAGATGCTTTTTTTATTAGATTTGATGTATGCTTAGTTAGTTATCTTATTTCAACTGACCCTAAAATCCCTCGCGAAAACAACAACAACCAAACCTTTTTTTTCGTTTTTTTTGTTGTTTTTTTGTTGTTGTTGTTGTTGTTGTTGTAGTTGTTTTTGTTAATAATCTAAATAACAATTTCTGACATCTAGACGCAACCGAAACGACTACATCTACATGAGAAACATTTCAACACAGGAATGGAATTACCTCCCTTGATTTTATAATTCCAAGAATAAGTATTTTTTTAAAGAAATTACATTTGGATGTTACCACGGTATGAGTCCGGACCGGGTTTTCTTTGGTCAAGTATTTTTATGTTGCATCTCAATCTCCGTGCCAAAATTGGTAAAGATTCGTTGAGCAATGACGACGTTGTTTCAAGAAAAAACAAACTCTAGCGTTTATTATATAGAAGAATAGCACATATCCGTAAGATGGCGTGGTAATTTATGTATGGATTGGAAGTAAGGAACCTAAAGTCATTTTATAAGGTAATTTATTTTTAATAATTCAAATATCTTAAAATTATTGTTTTCTCATGTCTCAACTCATCTGGAGCTGTTCCAATATGTGATTTGGCATGAAGTCTTAGAAGTTTCTATGACGTAATTTCCATTGTTATGTCATACGATAAAGATTGATTAACCAATCAGAGCATCCCATTTGAGCTCAAGCAGACAAACGTAGAATGCATTTGTATAAATGCTCATTATATATACGGATAGGCAAAGCAGCCCAGTTCTAAGATAAACATTTCAGAAAGAAATTTTACGACATTAAAAAACGGAATATTTGTGCAACATATTGACAGATACATTTGGATGATCAATGAAGTAAAAAAAAAAAAAGATGAAGAATGTTAGACATGATGGACTGATAGAAGAAGAATGGGTGGAAATGAGAAAAGAGAAATTCTATCAAAAAATAATTTTTTAAAAACTTCAGATGTTAAATGAAATATACAAAATACATGTAGAAAATAAAAGGAACAAACTCTTTTCACGAAATATTACATAAACATAAGATTCTCTATCAAAAGATCTAATGGTTGAAAAAAAAAGACAATTCAGTCATTATTAAGAATAATTTTGAAATTAAAGATGGGAAAAACTTTAAAAAACGAAAAAATAAGAAGTGATTTTCTATATTTTGCTATAAAATGAAAGAAAAACTTATTAAATCCTAGAATATGGGAAATTGTGGACTTTGACCTTTAATGTCGATGATAAGAGTGTACAGGAAGAGTAGAAGTAGATAATGTGTATGTAATTTCACCTCAACGGTGGAGGGGGATAGAGTATGTAAATAAATATGGGTATATTCAGGTGAAAAATTAGAGAAAATTGTATGTGCATGTGTGTACATTTATATTTTCTACCTTTAAGTAGATGAACTGCTTATGCACACCCACACGCATATATATATATATATATATATATACACACACACATATATATATATATATACACACACACACACATATATATATATATATACACACACACACATATATATATATATATATACACACACACACATATATATATATACACACACACACACATATATATATATATACACACACACACACACACATATATATATATATACACACACACACACACACATATATATATATACACACACACACACACATATATATATATATATACACACACACACACACATATATATATATATATATATATATATATATATATATATATATATATATGTGTGTATAGGGGCGACACATGATTTCAATAACACCAACTTGACTTGGTTGCCGAATAGACGAAGTGAAAACAGTAACAACATAACAGATTCTTCTTTCGAATCAAAGACAACTAAGAAAATCGACGTATAATAGAGCGAGTGTATGTCCTTTCAGATTTATCAATGAAATTCGAAAAGTCATCAGACGCACATGACTTCTGTAGACAAAATGAATTGTATGCATTGGTAATGGTGTATTTTTACTTCAAAGTGGGAAATTGAAATATGTGTGATATGAAAATAGAAAGGCACAAAGTGAAATTTTGGTGCCGACGAATCAGCAACAGAAGCACCCATTATGAGTCCACTGTTGGACAAAAGCCTTTCACGTCACCCCCAATGACGACAGCGATAGCACAAACCTATGCCATGACTAATCGGCAAACCTTTTTATCTTATTCCCCCATCTTGTGTTTGATCTTTTCTTATTTGGTTTACTGTTCCATGTGACACTATTCGGTCAGCCTTTTGCTCCATTTGTTGTCATCTGTTCTTGCAAAGTGTCCAGCCTATCTCCATTTTTGCTGTTTAATTATTTGTATGATATTCTTCACTAGTTCTCCTTCTGATTCATGTTAATCTTTTTTCATCTTTTAGATTTATCATAGGCTTTTCTCTTTCCATTGTACGCTTTGCGATTCCAAGCTAGTTCTCATCGTATTGAAGTCTTGACTACTAAGAAATAAAAGCAAACAATGGTGCTTGCTGTTTCGAAAAAAGACATAACCGTACGACCGTATAAAATATACTATCTGATTATTTGTATGAAAAATATTTCCAGGGCGGCCGTCAGATCGCTTAGTTGAAAACAAAAGAGGAAAGAAAAAGAGATCAGAATAAAAGCAATTGGTCATTCATGATTACAGGACGCTTAACGACTAGGTCGCCATACATCGAAGCTGGTGATGAATGTTTGATGAGGGTAAATAAAAGATGTCAAAATTGTTAATAGTGAATAAATAGTGCCTACACATGAACGAGTCAATTAGGCGAGCAAAATTTACAAAGGGAAGTCAGCGTGGAATAAATCTACTTTAATAATAAGCAATGAGATTTTCTTTGTTCACTGGTCGGAACACTAGACTCTTCCACTGAGGAGAGGGCAAAAAATTTTACTGAAGGAGATACTCCCTACCCACCATTCCAAACTATGCTCAATGAGAAAGAAAATCCTGTCAAACGTACGACCTAGAAGCCTTGCTGCAATTCACGTCACATCAGTTGACCAGAGCATGCAACCTTTGGTTTAAAGGGAGGGTTGACTTTTGCAATGCCGTACTTAAAACTCCATTGTGCAGACTTTTAGGCTATTCACGTCGACTTGGGACCTGAAAACTCTCCTTGGTCCTCGTTTACTGAGCGAAGCCGTGATATTTATACAACAAACCCCTACCTGTAAAAACCATTGCATGGTATTTTATTTGTACAACTCATAGCCATCAGATTTTCCATGACCAGTAAGGATACCACATATGAAATTCCTTGATCTCATTATCCCACCATCTGTTCTATCCCTAACATATCCACACAATCTTATATTAAACTACTACCAGACAACCCTAACATCTTATGGCCACTACCATATCCTGCCACAGACCAACACAGACTTCAACGCAGACAGAACAAAATCCCATACATCATGATGACCCTAAAGGAATCCTCCTCCTTGATTCCCATTTTTGCTTCCTAAGCAAAACATCTGATGTTAAGTCAATTTTCTACGGAAACCTTTTAAACACTGATCGATACACACACAGCATACGCTACTGAAGATTGGGACCTCTTCTGAAAGATGTAATACCACATCAATTAATTCATTTATGGATTAATTAATTAAAGATAAAGTCTCCATACACTCTAAATCCTGTAACTGTCTCATTCCCTATTGTTCACACACACACACACACATACATACACACACACACGTGTATATATATATATATATATATATATATATATATATATATATATATATGCATCAATTTGCATTATCTACCTTGCATTGTCTATCAGCCAGCATATATATGATCAAGATACATGATCAACTGTCTGTATGCTTATTTTGCCGTTTTAAAACTTCTCTGTCTATTTCGATTATGTTGAAATGCTTTTAACGTAGAACTTATAAATATGCTTTCCTTTTCTAGTCGGACCTCCTTTCGGTGGCGTCATGTACCAGTTTGGTGGCAAAGAACTTCCTTTCCTCATATTAGCAGTTGTTGCTATTATCGATGGATGTAAGTATACCAGCTTACACTGCATTTCTTTTTCCTTCTACCCTCTATCACCATTATCTCAATTTACATTAGATTTCACTTTTTATACAATGCAAATTGAGATGAAAGGCTCAGATTGATTATTTATTAATTGGAAAAAAATACAAGAAAAAAAATTCCTTGATAAAGGATATCTTTTTCTACATTTTTTACCATTCCACCGCCCTCCGAGAAGTTTTGTGCTTAATCATGCGTAAATACTTTATATCTAGGCAATTTTAAACACAAAAACAACAATAAATCATCGTACATGTTTTAAAGCAAAAAAGCCATTTGTGTGTTGACGTTTTTAATCCAACAAATCTACGCACCCTAGGCTGAGCATTTGGAGTTAGCATCAAAGAGAACCAAATGATGAAAGCGATTATTGGGTCCTATTATTTTGTTGGCTACGTTTTTTGTTTTTATTGTTGCTTTTGTTGATTTATCCATGTGTTTTTGTATTGCTTTCGTTTTGTTGATTTTTCCCATTGTCTCAGTATAATTTGAAATATCTTTGCACGCGCATGCATATGTGTGCACGCCGAGATAACTCGACAACTGGCCGTTGTATGAGGTTGATATTTGCCAGATATGTTGGTCCCTGCGCTGGAAATTGCAGTGTCAAGTTTGAAGTCTTTGGATTATGTTTCATGTCAATACAATGAAAATTCATCTTGAAATGACTATAGTTTTTTGCCCTAATATACTATGTCACTAGCGTTCACGAGTGTGGGTTTAAAGTCCGACCCCGTCTGAACATGTACCTTTGAAACAGGTGTGCCTTAGTCTAAGTATAATTTAAGAAATCTGGGGGTTAGGTACGTATCGAGATTACTCGACAACTGTACGAAGTCGATATTCGTCAGATATATTATTCAGCAGACAAGACAGTGCAGCGTTTTGTTTCAAGTTTTTTGGATCAGCGGTTTTTTCTGAACTACAGATTATTGATATTTTATATATAAAGACCTAAATTTAGACATAAAATATTCAAATTGACTATAGTTCTAAATTTAGCCATAAAATATATATTTTGGCAACATTCAAAGAAGTAACTGGAATAATTCGAAGCCATTGTTTCGTGCAACGGACGGAAAATTATTTCATTTGACGATTATGGAAGGCTGCCCCAGACACCTTTTCAAACCTGCACAATTGGAGTTGTCACTGCCCTAATGGAATTTAATACTGTGATTCTTCCAAATGAATAACTTTCAATGTCTTCATTAAGAAGTTAATTAATTTCCACTATTAATCCATTTTTTACTTTGTTACATTTGTATATGTATATGTTCTGGTCTTCCATCACTTTGTGAAGTGAAATATCAGGCAGAAAGAATTAAAATAAACGTGTTTAACATAATTTTTGTCGGTAAAGACCTTATAGATCTTTCAGTCAATTTCGATTACTGTACCAATGCCTGACTGCTAGATGAGGAATTATAACGTCTCACTTGTTCTTAAAATCATTTCGCTGATAGAAATGAAATGCCGATTTTAATCACTGATTTTAAAATAGCTGTGAAAAGTTAAATATTCAATATTACAATATATGTATATCTATATCATAATTCTCCATAACACCGTCTGTTTGTCTGTCTGTCCGTATGTACTCGTCTATCGCCAAAACAACTTTACATAAACCCATGAAATTTTCCGTAGGTAGAAAATTAGTTCTTGAACCCACTTCCATTAAGATGGGGGGAAGATTCAGAGAAGGTCAATTTACATGATAATTTATCATGCTAAAAAGATCTTTGACTTTTTAATGACATGATAAAAAGAACACTTATTATTCTTGTTTTCAAATCAATTCTCGAAATCAAAATCTGACGTAAGATTGCATTCTTTATTTAAGACTCGGCAGTAAAACCCAGCGTTCCGTAAGGGAGAATAACTTCAAATATAACAACACTGTTCACCCTTGCTTTAAATCCCTGAAAGGTAGAATGAGCCCACCCCCTTATGCATTGACGCATAAAAGCGAAACAAGTTCGTTTGAATTTGACCCCTAAAAGTGAAAAAAGTTCCCTGCAGTTCAAACATTTGAGAGTGAAAAATAAAAGTTCAAATCGATTTTAACCCATAACATTGAAAAGCAAATTCCTTCTACGTATCAATGCTAAAGTGAAAAAAACTCTCTTTCGATTTTTACTTCTTAAAGTGAAAGAAAATCTCCTTTGATTTCGACCCTAAAAGTTGCTATTGAAACACAATTAGTAAATTTAATTAAAGTAAATGTGAAATATTTATCGATACTTTTTTCTGAAGTCATAATGTATGTTTTTGTTTCATTTGATAAGTAGGCATTAAATTGGTATACATAACATTGAGCTATGAAGTTTGAAAATTGAAAATTTTAGCCGATTTTAGCCATTTTTCAGTAATCAATAACAAACGATATCTGGCAACACTGTGAAAAAAAATCTTGATACACCATCTATTGATAATGAGATGCCTCTTGTAACATAATAGAAGCTAAAAAAATCACCAAACCCTACCCTCCTTTTTCTTGTTTAACATAACTGGGACCGACCGACGACCGACCGACAGACAAGCAGGTTTACCGAAAAGCGCCATATAGAAATATGCTTACGCATCTGAAATCGTCTCGAATTTGAGCACTGAAAGTGAAAACAATCCCATCGATTTCAAGCCCTTAAAAATCCTATTTAAAGGGGAGACAATCCCTTCCTTTTTAAACCCAGAAAGAGAAAGAGATCTTCGAATTTGACACCCAAAGTTGAAAACAAAATTCCAATCGAATTCGACCACTACGAATTGAAATAAAACATTGACCCTGGGATTTTTTTTTTTTTTTTTTTGTTAATCCCTCCGTAAATAGAAACCCAATAAGAACCGCCCATCCACCCAACGTAAATTTTGTATTCCGGAAAAAAGGTCAATATGAAAAGAATAATCTTGTCAGAATATGAAGTCATGTAAAAACATCTTCCCGTGGATAAATGTTCTAAACGGACCTATTTATGACATTACTAGCGTTTTCACCTGACCGATACAAACCGGGGGGTCTGATTCAGCATTATAATCATGGAGTTAATATAGGTCTCACCCGCAAAAAAACCTTAAAATTTTACAAATTTTGCACACTCTAATCCTGCACATTTTAGGGGTACCTTGAACCATTAAATCTAACATCAATGCAGAATTCGGGGGGAGAAAATAGTCACAAACTTTCACAAATATAAGTATAAAAACAAGATAGAAGATAAGAACTCATTTTTCCCGAATAGGAAATATTTGGATTGGAAGTTATGTTGATGATATTTACATAATCAGTTTTGGGGTCCAAAATCAAAGAGGAGCTTTTTATCCTCATTTTTAGGGGTCAAATCATTATTTCAAAGATATTTCAAAGATTTCATAGAAATCAAATTAAAGAGGAAGATTTTTTTTTTCATTTTAGGGTTCTAAATTCAAGGGAAGACTTTTATCGTCTTTCTTGGGGAAAATTCTATTTCATATTTTAGGGGTCCAAACTAAGGGGATATCTTTTTCTCAGTCCTAGAGGCCAAAGTCAGAGGGGATTTTTCCACTATTAATGGTCAAGATCGAGGGGGGTCACTTTTACAGATCAGAAGCGAGATAGAAATCTTCATTTTAAAATTTCGTTGCTCAAATTGGGGGACTTTTTTTTCGTTTTTTTTTTTTTGTGTCAGAGTTGATATCCAATTCTTAGGAACAAAATCGAGGGGGAACTTTCATTTTTCCCGTCTGGGTGTCAAAATCGAATGGAGACTCTTTTTTTCACTTCGTATGGCCAAAATTGAGGTAATTTTTTCATGGGTCAAAATCAAAGGGACTTCTTTTTCTCTTTTAAGTCAAAATCGAGAGTGAATTTATTTTTCATTCTTAGACGTCAAAATTGATGAGGAACTATTTTTTCTCTTCTGGGGATCAAATTGAGAAGAACACTTTTTTCCAATTTTTAGGGTTTCCCTCCTTTCATCCCCCCCCCCTGGACATTAGCCACACTCTATCATTTAACATTGGCTCCTTTTTTTCGACATTAGTATCACTTTTCTTAACATTAACCAGCCCCCTGAATGCTCCCATCTTTATTAATTGCCCCATTCTTAAAATTTTAATCTTTTAAAGATCCCTTTCTAACATAAACCCTTTTTTCACAATAAGTCCAACCCTTTTCAAACATAGAATTCCCTGGATTTCTAACAGTGTAAAGAAAGAGTGGTGTTGAATCAATTCAAAAAACAAATTATATTAAACGCTAATTTCCATCCATTTATATTTCTATCTTTTTTTTTTCTTTTTTTGTATTGTAATTTCCCGCCCGTTAGTCTAGGACTAATGTGCCAATTTGGCACAGTTATTTATAATCACACTCTTTTCCAAAAAATACTGGTGACCCCCTGAGTAATTTCTATATACATACTCATATCATTTAAATTCGAGGGTGCTAATAGTCCTTGGCACCATTGAGGGTTATTGATCCCCTTGATTCTATTTATCTAACCTGCACAGTATGTTCGGAAATAAATGGAAATCCACCAAATTTTAATCATCAGAATATTTCGATGGGATATCTAGAGTAATTTTTAAAGAAATACTTTTCATCTTACAACTAGAAATTTCAATGGGGAAATCAAAAATAAAAACTGGCATTCTTCCTTTATGTTTGACTGCATGTTCACTTTGACTGCAATGAAAGACTTGCAGCCATCTATAATCTTTTTTGCTCGTTATTTCATAGTTCCTCCAACTCCCCCTTTTTAATCTGTTCAAGCTCAGTGTTCACAGCATTCCTGCAATGTATGACAGGCATTGAAACAAAACTCCAGATTTCGGCTTTCTCTAGAGATTTGCAATGGAATAGAGATCAGGACTCATTACTGGCCAGTTTAAAACAGTTCATCTTTCATGATTCAATAATTCTTGAGTGATTTTCGATGTGTGCTTTGTTATCTGCTTTTATATTCCTGTGGCTAAACAATTGAAACAATTGCTCTTCGAATGTCTCATTACAGGTCTTCAATTATTCGTACTACAGCTAAAAGTAAAACCAGAACCGCAAGAAGGAACAGCATTAAAAGATCTGATCAGAGATCCTTATATATTAATAGCCGCCGGTAAGTATCGGTCTTTATGTTTCTTTATCAAAAGAGAGGATCAGTTGTACACAAAGAGAATCAAACATTACCTTATTCAATGAATTCCTCAGTTTTGAAGAATTCTTTTCATCTACGATGTTAGTCGACAGTTCTAAGAACGGGGTAATTTTTTGTTAAGACTAGATTTAGGTAGATTAATGGGGGGAAATGTTTGTGGGGAATCACTTGAACCAACGAGAGGGTGGTTAAAGAGAGAAATACAGCGTTCCTAACAGAAAAAGAATGTTGTTATCTTAATTAAAGAGGGATAATAAGAGAAAAAGCGTTGGTAAGGAGAGAAAGATACGATATAGTGAGTGAGCGAATGAAGATGGAAAAACAGAAAGTACAAGGAGAAAAGAAAGAATATATATGTACTTATAACTTTTTCATTTTACAATGAATTGTATTGCATTCCCGGCAGTTTTTTCGTCCAATTTTTGATGCGATGAGTATTTATTTTAACGGAGGGTTAACTTGAAAACTCAATTGGAAATAAATAGTTTTATCACAGGAACAAATGTTGTCAAAAATTGTATATTCAGCGTCGCTGTTTTTCAACGGAGCCTTTTCTACTCCTTGTTTCAGTAAAGCAAACAATCTTTTTATATAATGTCAAACGACAAGAATACTGAAAAACTTTAAAATATCGATAGTTCAAAGAGTGGAAAGAGGTATATGTATTATGCTTGAGGAGGAGTTAAAATCAGAAGTCATGTGCTCAAGACGCTTTGCTTTTTTGTTGTTTTTTTTTTGTTTTTTTGTTTTTTTTGGCCTCCTTGAAATCTTTCATAGCATTTATATTATCCTATTTGAAGGAATCAAGTTTGGTACAAAAGAAATTGAAACAAGAAAATGTTTGCTTCTATGAGAAAATTAGGAAAAAGTAAAGCATTTACCAAAAATCGAAGAAAGAATTTCGAATGCATTTACTCAATGTTTTGTCGAAAGGCGCCAATTCTACGCCGAGGATGTTCAACAAAGAATGCTCTTCCGGTTAATTGATGTTTTCGTTCTAAACTAAAACGTGTCTCATAATAAAAACTGATTTTTTTACAAGCAACTCTACATCACAGAATCCAACCTAGTTTTCAACAATCGAAGGAGATTTCTGATCATTTGTTGTCCGCCTTTTAGTCTCACCAAAACTTCACAATCACTCGTTGCAAATGCTGTAAAGGACGCTGTTGTTCTTTGGGCAATTCCAAAACGTCATTTTCAACATGCTCTTTCATGATTGCTCCAAGATTCTCCACAGGATTGAGGTCAGATAAATTTTCTCGGCATCAACCAAATTCATATTTACGTAATAATTTAATGTTCCTACCTGTGCCTGGTTCGGAACGTGGCTCATGCAATCCGTTCTATACTAATGGGCCAGCGATCAAACTCTATAAAAAAGAAGCCAATATTGTGATTTTATACTGTGCAAAACTCACGTCAAAATGGTAGTATATACCGAGACGATCATGTGTACGATTTTCAGTCCCGTTCTGTCCCATCAAATTTGCCTGCTCCTTACGCAGTCAAGCTGTAAAATGTCAATAACCTTCTTTGTGCTTATCTGTAATATGTGTGTGTGAGAGAGAGTATGTGTGCGTGTGTGTGTGTGCGCGTGTGTGCAAAGCAAATCATTGTGTAAACACTTTTGCAAGAAACTTGAACTGAATAACATGTATAGAATTCTTAACGAACAAGTACAGAACGACACCAACATCAACGAATTCGACAACAAAATAAGAGTCTCCCTAATTGATCATATCTTTTGACCAAAGAGCACACAAACCATCAGTAGAATCTCAGATAAGATCGAAGAAGTCTCAAGCCACCGACAACAACGAGAGAGAAAATTGAAGCAATCAAACAGAATAAAAGGGATTCAAAGCTGTTACCATCTCAATACAGGATGGAAACAAATAGCTAATATACTCCAAAAAAATGGAGGTCTAACAACATTCAGAGATCAGATCGTTGACCGAGCCCAAGAATTCCACTAAAAACTTTACTCCTCCATACAAGGACCTCAAAATAACGAACGGAATGCTCAAGACGCGGGCGATCAGTTCCAGGATTTCCTAGAAGTTATGCCATTGGAGCTGAAACAACCCATCAAATAAACAAAGAAAAGGCCCTTGAACCAGATAACGTCACCATCAACCAAGTCAAAAAAGCTAGTAAGATCATCCCCAAGGAACTAGCCATTTTATTCAACTTATGCCTAAAACACAGTAAAGACCCAGAAGAATAGACCACAGCAACCACAATGCTGTTATTTAAAAGAGGAAAGCGAGACCTGAACAACTGCAGACCACTAAGTCTACTCAAATGCATCTACAAACTTTTCACCAAAGTTATCACCAACCGAATCACCAAAACGCTAGATGAAAACCAACCACGGGAGCAAGCAGGCCTTAGAAGAGGCTACTCAACCATGGACCGTCTCCATTCGATGAATCAACTTCAAGAGAAAGCAGTAGAACACAAAATGCCTCTCGCTGTAGCATTTATCGATTGCCTGAAGGTCTCCAACTCAATGGGAATTCACAAGGTCATTGAGGCTATCACTTGTTGTGTGTAGATCCTGTATACGGCAGAGTACAGCATATATAAATATATACAGTCATAGCAGATCCTTTATTAGATTACATAAAGACTCAGAGCCCTTTCGGCTCCAGAAAAGGGTGATACAAGGTGATACCAGCTCACCCAAACTCTTCACAGCCTGTCCCGAGATGATCTTCCGAAACCTAGACTGGGGAAATGAAGGAATCAAAATACCTAAGAAACCTCAGATTTGCAGAAAACATCGTCCTTTCCACAGAGAACTTTCGTGATCTACAACTAATGCAAGATGAACTGAATGAAGAAAGCAAGAGAGTCAGAAATAAATACACAACGATCAAATTCGAATATGCAAAACTTGATAAAGTAGACCACTACATCTACCTAGAACAACGAGTCTTCATGATATCCTCAAAAGTAGAAAATATCAAAAGGAATCACTCTGGGGTGGTAAGCCTTCAGCAGAGCAAGCTCAACCTTCACTAGAACTAGAAAATCCCATTAGCCCTAAAAAGAAGAATATATACCAATATATCCTCCGGATAGTCACCTAAGGAGCTGAAACATGGAACCTAACCATGAGACTGACCGGCAAACTGAGAACCAAACAATGTACACATGGAAGAATCATGCTCAGCATAATACAGACAGATCACAAGACAGCACAATATATTGCAGGAAATACGGTAGTCTGAGTAATCATAGGATCTATTAGAAAACCCGAATGGCAGTGGGCTAGTCATGTTGCAAGAATGGTAGACATCCGATGGGCAACACGACTCACAACATGAATCCCCAGACATCACATACGAAACTGAGACCGGCAGAATACAAGATGGAGAGATGGACTAGACTAGTTCATAAAGTATTAGCCCCACGATGCCCATGATAGAAAGAACTGTCTATATCCAACAACGGAAGATTAAAGATTGATGATGATGATATTCTATTCACAATAGTCTAGGCTAATATTCGAGAAGTTGGCCCTATAGGCAAATCGTGTAAATTTATGGCAGCAGGGTATTGAGAGATGCAGGATCAAAAGCTGCTGTATGCCCAGCTCAAAAATGGCCGACAATGCCTTAAAATTGAGAAATCCAAGATGATGGTCACCACGGAGATAAATGTATTTATGTACATTTCTTCGCCTGAATGTTATGTATATTGCAAAAATTGCTTTTTCAAATGGGGAATAATCTGCCAACCAAATAATATCCTGATAAAAGGCTGACCATACATGTGCAGGAATTTTCTTACTTCGTAGTTGGATTTTTTCTTAGAAAAATAATTTTATCCGGCAGATTAGATCACTTTATGAGACTACTTAATAGACGTTTTCCTCCACACCTGTATGCTATACATTGATATGATTTGCTTTTAAACTTGAGAAATACGTTTTTTTGCAGGTTTTCATATTTTGGGAAAGACCATATTAAGGGGAGGAAACTCTTGAAACTCGTTTACAGGGAATAGTTAGCTTCATTTAGGGCTGAATCTGAGTTCATGTTAATTGATGACGCTGATTTCATGTCATTAGCTGATGCTGATTTCCTGTCGATGGCTGAGGCTGATTTTTCTAATATTTGCGAGATACCTTCCACGCAATTATTAGTTCATACCTGTCTTCACTATTAGGTCGTAGCAATGGCTTATCTGTTATTATTCGTAAGCCTGATAAGTCTGCCTGTTTGCAGTGAAATTCATAGATGCACACATGAACTTATTCTCTGTCATCATGAGTGTTCCGACAGTTATTGCCAAGATTCCTGTGGTTACACGTCTTGATACATTCCATACGAAATATCCTGCAGCTGCAGCGTTGACTTCTCTTCGTTCAACTGCATTGGATAGCCTCCTGGCGAGCTTTTGGTACAGGTGACACAGAGACTAGCCGTCGCACTAACTGACCATCCAAGTGCATCGGTTCAATTTCTGTCATTAAAGAAAGATGTGGATATGGTTAGTGTGCCTCGTTCTAGACACTTGCTTGACAGTATGAATGCATCATATGAAACTTGAGGTGAGTGGCAAAGTCCTTGTGCACGACCAATGCAAAAAAAAGACTTGTACTTTGTCGCATGTATCAACCTCAGGTACGCGATATGCAGATGGACTTTTCTTTTGATTTCACGATGTCTGCCGTGAGAGGGCCCTTGTCAAAATCAGTAAGATCAGTGTGATGTTTTTGGAACACCTTTCAGGTTGTTTTTTTCGGTGGCTGCTAAACCGGGACACACTATCGAAGCCCTTGACGACATGAGAGGCGTCCACTCGATCATCACAAAGCCACCTGGGAAATCTATGTACTTGGAAATACTTTAGAGCCTTCGACGCCCCAGCTTTCGTGTAAAGATGTGTACACTCAATCCATTCATTGTGTACCAGAAATAGAAGAAGCACACCTTAACATAACTATTTTCTCAATATGAGTATGGATGCAGTACAAAATCAGTTAGAGCTTTTCCGTGGTCAATCTCCATTGAGAGACTGCAAGATTTTGACCAGCTGACGACTATAATTGCTACGGAAATCTCTCCTGTCTGATACTACACCTGGTTTATCAATCAGGCAGTTTGAAATCTGCTTCATCTTCCTCAAGAGACATAAAGCAAGACCATTCTGATGACATGCGACAGACTCTGTGAGGAAGTCGAAATGTTAGGACAAAGACGAGGAAACTTGTCCGAAAGAAGCATCGTATAATAGTATCAATGCCTCCTCTCTGTTTCACCAAATTTCTTCATTTTCGAAGTTTTAACTTTTTTCACAAAAAATGAATAGATACTTATTTTCAATTTGATCAATTAAAACAAGGATACAAAACAACTATTTTTCAACGATCAGCATTTCATTTAATCGAAGTGAAATCAACCATTGCTTTTCCAAAAATAGTTTGATTTCGCTAATTGGGCAATTTCTCTGATATATATATATATATATATATATATATATATATATATATATATATATATATATATATATATATATATATATGCGTGTGTGTGTATAACTTTGACTACATCAAAACTAATGCCAGGTAAGAAGTGAACATTTAATAGAAGAAATTTTAAAACATTTCTATGCATCTTTGTCATTAAGTATTATGATTATTATAAAAGTTCCATACATGATGCGTTAACATGAAAAACTACAATTGGCGATTCTGTTATTCTTTTTTATTTCATATGCGATTTGTACTTTTCTATCAATGTGATAAATTCTTTCTGACCTGATGGCAATGTGTCATAGATAAAATGTCAAAGGTGAAGAAAAAGATTGTGTAGATGGAACAAATTATTTGCTTGTTTATTCTAGTCTTTTCAACTCGTTTTGTAATGACATTTCAAATCACGAAAAAAGAATTCCCTAACCTTTCAGAAGTTTTTGAATTATTAAATTATTTCATTTAGAACAACTACGTTCTTTAAAAAAATCATAATTTACGATATCATTTGATCTTAAGTAATATTCGAGTAATTATGCCGAAGTGAGAGATTCTCTTCTTTTTCGAGATGCTTGGTTGGAACTGGACAAAACTTAGATCTGCTAATCATTTGATCATCAATATTCAAGAAGCTTAGAAAACACCAATGGTATAAAGCCTCGGAGAAACCCATTCGAACGGGGTTCCCTCGCTAACTATATCATTATCATCGTCATCATCATCAATCTTTTATCGTCTGTCGTTGGACAGACCTATCCAAAGATTAGCCAGACCTCTCTATCATGGGTGTCGCAAAGCCAACACTTTCTGAACTTGTCTAATTCGTCTCTCCACCTTGTTTTCTGCCAGCCTTGATTCCACAGGTGATCTCTGAGTATTTATGTTGTGAGGCATAATATCTGTATTTGAATAATCCATCGGCAAGAAAATTAACAAGTATTTGTCCAGATACGCATTCTATAATGTCTCTGAAATTAGTTGAAACTTTTCAGATTTTCCTGCCTTAATCCATTATTTCTGAAATTTCTTAAATCAGGAAATTCGGTTTATGTTTTGTAGGAATCTTAACATTTACTGAAATTATTTCTGATAACTTCACAAGGGGAACAAATACTCTGTATGTGGGTGGATGGGTGTGTTGGTGCGTGCGCACGTGTGTGAGTGTGTGTGTGTGTGTCTGTGTGTCTGCGTACTTTTTCATTGAATATTTCTATTTGTCACCTTTTTTTTGTAATATTTAATTTCCGTTTTTTTCCATTCAACTTCTCTCTCCTATCTCTCTTTCTCTCTCTCTTTATATATATATATATATATATATATATATATATATATATATATGTGTGTGTGTGTGTGTCTATATCTGTCTCTTTCACTCCCATTTATTCATCCCTATGCAATTATGTAATTATTATGTAAATATCCCAACCAAATGGCTAAACATGAATGCATCATCAGAGAGAGAATAATGTGAGCCCTAATCAATCAAAAACACGCAGTAAAATTGGATGCATAGTCAATGTGGGTGTCGTGGTAAAAGTACACTTTGCGTGGAGGAGAGATGAATAGGTTGATTAGTCTTGTTATAGATTTGAATGTCACTAGTGTCTGTTTTGTTGCCGTGCTTCTTTAAAAACTACTATGCTCACTCCAAACGTACATAGATCGGTCTAATGAACTAAAAACAAGTGGACAAAGCCCTCTGAGAAAATCAAGTACCAACTCGAAATGTGGCGTTTATTGTTAACTTTAGCAATCTAGAGAAGCATTACAATGTGAAGAGAAATAGCGACAAGCATCCGTAGAAAAGTGATGGCTTTCACTATTTTATATGCCCAGGTAGAACTGCAAGACAGCAGATAAATTTCCCTGCAAATTGTATGTTTACTAAATGGCAAAGAAAAAATAACTGCATCATTCTCTCATAAAACCAGACGTTTACAAAGAACAACGACAAAATACCAAAAGAAGGACATTGTTTCTAAAAACTGAATGAAATTCAATTCATGTATAGCTACAGTGCAGAGGATATGACTGTAAGTTTCGATTTTCCATATTCCGGATTATCATCTTAATATATGAAAATATATCCTTCAATTGACAAATGAAACCAGAACCTGCCTACAAATTAATCAATTCTTTCTTAGCCTATGGCCCTTCTTTCCACCAATTGACATTGAAATTCATTGACATCTTTTGGAGATATTTTGTGGACAAATATACCAACATGATTGAACACATCTACTTTTTCCAACTTGGCTCGCAGAGGTAAATCATGGACAGATATAGACTTACGCAATCAAGATGTTTAAAAACTTTTACAATAAATTATTGTAAATCTAATTGGATATTGAGTAATGTGAGAATTCTGAGAATATTGTGAGTCCTTCTACGTCTACAAGATGTTTGATTGCATGTAAAGAAGAAAAACACAAAAGGAATTAAGAGAGGTGAGAATAAAAATAAAGATTAGAAAGTAGGGAATGACAGGAAAAATAAGAAAAGTTTATTCCATGAAGCTTGTATAATTACCTTTTCCTTACTTTTTGTTATTTTGTTTCAAATACATTTTTCGAAGAAGAATAAGAAAAAAAGCTAGACCATTATGAATTGGAATCGTATAGAAACCCGCTGACACTTTGCATGGCTTACATTATGCATTATATGAATATTCCTATGCTCCCTCTAGGTTCAAGACCTATTCTTGGCAATATCTTTGTTATCATTGAGCCATCGTAATTGTATACGTATCTATATAATTGGAGTGATACTTTTGTGAATAATCAATTTTAATTCAAACCCCAGAACAATTACTATTTGGAAAACTCCATCAAATTCACAAACCCCAAGTACTTTGAATATCAAAATCGTTTTTTTTCCGTCCGAAGTGCGTTACTCCACGGAACGAATACTTGTCGTTTAGGACAGAAGTCTACGACTGAGTTTCACTGCCAAATTAAATTTGACAATTCTCAACTTTCTTCCCTTTGTATACAAAGTCGTGTTTAATTAATCAGTGCTTAAACATGCGCTTTAGCGTTTCTCTATATTGGAGAGCATGCGTACTAGCGCCCACTACCATTATTTACGGATGAGTTGCTCAGGTCTCTTTGTAATTTGGGTGAGTAATCGCAACATCAAGTGTATTGGAGGAAAATGACCACAGACTATTTAACCCAAATGGATCCCCTAGATCGATTGCAATTGGTTTTCACGATAAATTTCCAGTGTAATTTACAAGTAATGAGCGATAAATGCAATCCCTCACCAGGTTTTCTCTGTTGCTAGGCCATTACTTGGATCATGTAGAGGAAAAAAATAAGACGAACTAAAGCTATATATGTAACAATAACTATGTATATATATATATGTGTGTGTGTATATGTGTGTGTGTGTGTGTGTGCGTATGTGCGTGTATAAGCAGGAATACACACACATACATACGCATATATATATATATATATATATATATATATATATATATATATATATATATATGTATAAATTGTGCGTAAGGAATGTAATATGATATTTTCCATCTATATGCTATGAATGTGATTCATGCAAACATTATGAAAAGTATATCATGTATGAGTTATGTATTACTGTATCAAAAACAAGCGTGAGCTGCACACACACATATTCTTAGAAATCTAGTTGGCTACCAAAAACATAACTACCATAGCTTTTTACGTATACTGAGTTGTCAAAGCAGCAATAAATCTGTTGTTTTGTTAGGAGCCCTTATATATATATATATATATATATATATATATATATACATATATATATATATATATATATATATATATATATATATATATATATATTAGAAGATATTACTTATTCTATTGAAAAGCATTTAAGTAACGATTTCTAACATCTAGACGCAACTAAAACATATACACTTGACAGGTGAAAAACATCTCAATTGACCACACTGCGTAACGCACATCCAGATTCCCCCTTTGATTTGAACTTGCATCCAACTGGAAAGAGCCAACTGAGCTAACTACACCCTTAGTGCGCTGTTTGAACTTCTGTCTTGGCAAGGGTGTCATTAGCTCAGTTGGTAAACACAGAGCCGCTGATTGGCTGATTGGGTTCGATCCCCGCTCGACACGCTTATATTATCTATATCATCTGAGGCTGCTCGATTGGCTACTGAGTAACTGAGCAAAATGTAGCTCCTACATAAATGTCTTTATAATTATCATATATGTGTGTGTATCCATATTATATATATATATATATATATATATATATATATATATATATATATATATATATATATATATATGTGTGTGTGTGTGTGTGTGCGCATGGAATATAAGTTTCCTTATCAATATATATGAATATATAAATTACATATGCATACTAGTCTAAATATGCATCTATAGAATATGTATATATCCTAATAAATACGTACATATATTTATTTTTATACTCACTGATTATACTCACTTACTGATTCCTTCATCGTTTAATACCTTTTTGGGGTTACCTATATATGTAACCCCTGCATCAAAAATATTAAATTATGTGTAGTATAAAATAACATCCAGGTACAACACATTATGATAATACCCTATACAATAGCAAACTACATGTATGACGTATGCTACATACTGAAATCATAGCTGGAAGGTATAATCATCACTGCTGGTGCCATGTCCATATCACTTTCGTTTTAAAATCCACGAAACAATTGCATGAAAACAACTGTTGAACTCAATGATACAGAATTTTTACATACAGAACCATAATAACAAAGTATATGTAAAATATTAAAGGAAAACGCTGAAGAAAATTGCATAAATAACATTAACAGATATCTGGAAATTTGTAATTGAAGTGACACAAAATGATAAATAATTTTTTTTAAGTTTTTTTAATGTGTTTAGTGGTAAACGCTCTAAAGCTTTCTAGACTATATATATATATTCATTATTATTGTTATTATTATTATTATTATCATTATCATTGTTGAATCATTGAATGGATAATAAGGAAAATAGTAATATTTAAATTAAGTTTATTATACTAATGTTTCGCCTTTCGGCTTTGTCAAAGTTGTCATTTTAAATGAAATGATATTGAAAAAGTTCGTTTTTCCAAGTGAACTTTTCAATGTCACTTTAATTACCACTTTGACAAGACCGAAAGTCGAAAATGTTAGTATCATAAACTTGATTTAAATACTATTATTCTTCTCATTATCCACCAGATAATATAGTCGGATACCGTATCTACATACATGTATATATGTATATATACATATATATATATACACACAAATATATATGTGTGTGTGTGTGCGTGCTCAAATATTCTAAGTATGCATGTTCCTGAAATTATATAACCGTATCATATATTAACGACGCATATATATATTGTCACGAATATTGAATTTGAAAAAAATCAAGAAAATAATTTATGTAATTCCATAATTATAATCTAATTATACCAAACAGAATCTTCTTATTGTCTTCTCTAGAGAGTTGTTGATTTCTTTGCGAAAGAAAAATTCGGAAGAGATGATCAGTGATTATCGAAAAATCTAATGAAATAAAGACTGAATTTTCTTTCTTGGAAAAAAGGAGGATAGGTTGGGGGTGAATGGGGGAGGTGTTCCTTTGAACGTTCCTCCCGGCCATATTGAAATAAAAGAAACAGAATTCATGTGAGAGTCTTCGCTGTTCAACGGATGGTTTTAACTAATATCGATGGTTCTTATTAGAAATGTTTAACAATCACCAATTGGGGAGGAGGAAGGAGCGATTGCCAGGAAAATTAAAAGAGTCAAGCATAACCAGTATCTGAGCGTTTTGTGAAAAGGGGAAATAACTAATAACGAACGTTGGCTCAGAAAACGACACACCTGAACTATTGTCCCTATTAGAAACCGTGGAGGCTACACCAATGGAGCTACAGGGCTAAAATTTTCAACATTTACTCATTATTATGTCAACAAAAAACCTTGGGGTTTTTTTAAATCCCAACAGATCGGTTTTTAGGTTGTTCCACCTTGCGAAGTGAGTTTTTTTGCTAAATTGGTCCCTTGTGATTACTGCTCCACAAAACGTGAGAAATTACTTATTCATTGATCATCCCTTCTTCCAATGTTTTAATTGATAACCCTTAACACTGCAAAGTGCCAAAAAGACGTTGATTACGTAACTGTTTCTACTGAGTGGCTAACCCAGCGTGTTTTTGTTTTGTTTTTGTTTTTCTTACTATCATTATTTTGACTTAATATGCTATTGATCTTCGAAGAGGAGAACTGGAAAATATAACAGTTGAAATTTAGGTTAAGATTGGCACTACAAAATCTCCATACTCCGCTTTCCCCCTCCCTTAGCAGCAAGGGGAAGACGAAGGTAAGGATGGTTCATCTGAAGGTCTAGACTAAGTCAAATAACGATTCTACTTGACACAGCTATGGCGTACTAGGCTAAGCTTAGTAAACATCTATCTTTAAAAAATAAATACAATGAAAATACAGCTTGGCAATTACCAATCAAAAATGTCCAAAGATCTTAAAATTGTAATATATTGGGTATGTATTATTCAAATATTACCAAGATTACCGCTTTTATCCCGAGTCAATAAACACTTTGAATGTACTAATCCTCAATGTCTTATCTCAACTGGAGTTGAGTAATCAGTCGCCTGTCAAATAGTAACGATCAGTCATGATACTATTTCCTCCAATCAACGTCTCATTGTGCATCGTCATCAACTGATAATCCACTTTTATCCAGAATGCTTTAAAATGGCTATTGTTACCCTCGCAGCCAGGAGCTTGTGTTAGCCAAACAGAACTCAAGAATGATTCGACAAATCTTGTGAAACTTTGAAAGATAGGTTCATGCGATAATTTTATAAATGCTTAAATGTTCGGAGTTATCCAAACAAACCAATATTTTGAATGTAAGCTCACTGCAGTTCGATATGCATAAGTTCGTCTATACGTCCGTTGCCTAATACCGAAAGAGCGCTTATTTTATACAATGAATATTATTCTCTCAACATTGGATCGAACATTATACGGAAAATATTTACAATAAAAATTCAGATTCCATTTTTGATCCAACCTTGTGAACCTGCACCTACGCACGTATTACCACCAGAATAATGAATAAACGCCTTACATTTCCATTTTTCCTCTATGCAGTCCTTATTTGAATGGAGAAATATTATGCAAATGAATTAGTAGTTTATATTTTAACTACTTAGTAACTATGAAATAATTCTCTGATATATTTGAATTTTGATGAAATAATTTTAAAAAAAAGTATTGCAAATTTTTTCCTGTTGAGGAATTAAGTAGTTGATAATAAATATTTTTATCAACCAAAATTTCACCCCTGAGTGGAAGAGCTCAGTGTTAAGGAAAAAAAGACACAAAAAGGTCACACTAAGTATACAAACTTAGTGCGAGTTGGTATCAAACCATCTATTCTAGGCGCTAGGAGGTCTGATGAGGACTGAACCCGCTTATAACGGCCGGCAGGTTTAGCTTGCTGATAATTGTCTGAGTTCATTTTTCCTGTGATCCTCTCGTTAATCTTGGTGGATAAAATCATGGATATGAATGAATGAAGATCTTTGGGGTCTTTTTCCGTTGTTATTTTTTGTTTTTTTTTAAGGAAACAATGTACTGAGTTCTTTTACCAGGAAGAGTGCATAGTTTGAAATGATAGGTATGAAGTATTTTTGTCATCAAAATTTCACACACACACTCTGTGAAAAAGTGGAGTTTTACGGACAACGAGAAACTCACACCGTTTATTTTTAGGGTAGAGAAAGTCGTTTTCCCTCCCCTTTTTTTCATCTCCTGCTTTTGTTTTTCTGTTTTTGCTTTTCCATCACCTTCATCACCTGCAATGAAAGTCAAAGAATAAAAACGTCCATCTCGATGGATAGAATCGGTTTATATAGTTTAATGTTGTTTTTTTTTCATTATTTTCTTCATGATCGTTATTGAGATATACACGTTTTTATTTGATTTACATCGCTCGTAAGAAAGATTTTACGATGAAATGTTAACGTAAGCAAAATACTTCCCCAAATGTTTAAAGTGTATCTGAATCAAGTATATTTATATTCTTACATGGAAATATATACAATCCTGTTACTATCCACTGTTATATTTTACTGTTCATTAGATATATAGCATAAATATCCATGTTCTTCGATACGAGTCATATATATGAACATTTGAATTATATATATATATTCATGTGTGAAATAAGGATAGACAGTTAGGAACCGGCTTCGATTGACAAATAAAGAAATGAGCCCCGGGTAGAATTTGAACCCACACCCGATTCCCAATAGGAGCACCCATGTAGCCTCAGTCTGCGCTAACCGATTGAGCCACTGAGACCTGGCGTTTGGCAGAGGTACGAATAGCATAATCAACAGAGATCCAATGGTTATCCACAATTCAGCAGAAGAGACTGCGTCAACGTAAACCTTTAGTCTGGTGCCCGCCAGTTATAAACTGGCCAGTTGCAACACACCCTCATTGCAGCCAGGGTCATTGGGCATTCATTCGTAAAATTTCTGGCCCTTGTCTATACCTATTTTGAGGGAATCCCAGTACTTGGACATGACCACAGAATTAAGCATGCACTGAGCCCATACAATGTTGGAATAGTACCAGCTTGATGCCACTCTGGTGTGGTCCTGTAAAGTAGACGATCTATCACGGATGCAATGCCGTGACATCGTGGACAGGATCTTCCAATATACTATTTAGCAGCTCGATGGGTCACAGGTTGGCTGGTGGACCCGGCGCTTTCTTGAGTAATGCGATTACGGCTTCAATTTGGTGTCGTTGAAATGCAGAGTTGATGATTGACGTGATTGGTGAGATGATATCACGTTGCTGATACTGTTTGGTTCTGGTGAACGTCCATTTTGCAAGGTTTTGATAGACTTTCATTTTCTCTTTCGATTGGGACTTGCAATTCCCTGGAGTTACCTTTGAATGAGTCTAGCTACTCTTTGTCTGAGCCAGTCGCCGATTGTGTCTGCTTTTCCTTCGTCAGTTTCGACTAAATTTCCATCTGCATTATTCAATGAGAGACATGGAATGAGGCCAGTAACTTTAAGAGCACGGACAGCCCTGAACATCTTCTGATGCTTATATGTTGAGGTGATGTCATCTGCAAAGAAATCTGCTCTACTGATCACAAAGTCTCAAACGTTTACTGATATTACGCAAGACGCTGTTGCGTTTTTTCAGTGTTCTCTTCTCTTGGTTGTCTTAATAGATACGTGATCATAAAGCTATCTACTGAGCAGGCATTTTTATCTGCAGGGGATCTTCAATATGATGTTTGTGGTTGCTTTTATTTTTCCTCACTCCTACTCCACTGGCAGCTGATGCTATGATACATTTCAGGAGGGCAGCAAAGGCCCTACTTGGGCTGCTTCGATGGTCCATTCCAGCAAGCTGATCTCAGAGGCTTTTTTGGACATTGGAGTGGAAATATAGCATGTAAGTCTTGAAAAATCATATCTAACCTGGGGAAGAAGACGGCACCTTTTCAGGACCCTCTCTGTTCGTACCAATATAGTTGAGAAGTTGAAGTTGTCAAGGATTGTGAGCTGACCATCGCATACAGAGATAGACCTCTACAAGGTCCATCTTTTTTCAACCAAAACATTGTGTTAGTCACACCTGGCACAACAATCTCCTGATGATATTGCCATTGCAATCTGAAATGTATGAAGTCTAATGCCGGGCATTAAAAAAGAAGACACTGAGAGAATACTGTGAACACTATAACATCGATACCGCGTGCATCGAAGAGATCAAGGCAGCTGTGGAATCAAAGAAGTTCCCCCGCTTGAGTCACAAGCTGGTGTCCATGACGTGGAAACAGACTATTCACCTTGGTTTTGGCTTTGTCATCGGACCTAGGCAACTGGACAATATCCTCAACTATGGATACGTCAGTTGTCGCATCATAAGAAATGACTCCACTACCAGGTGCCGGATCGTCAATGTATACGGCCCAGCCACTGTGAGAGTTCAAGCGAATCTATCCATAATCGAATTCTTAATATAAAATAAGCTCCACCATAAATGTTTCAGCTAGATGGTTATTGTTTGTATGCGTTGGCTGCAATGTCAAACGGGGGAAACTCGATCCGGCTGACAGAGATATAGGGCGTAAGGTTTCCTATGAAATGGACCAAATGCTATTAATGCAACTGACTCTGAGAGCCCTCATCAGTGCCCATAGCCGATTTGTCATAAGCCCTGCCTTCAAACATCCCTGTCGCGACCGATAGCACACATTTCTAACCCATGACCAAACCAGATTATGATAAGTGCAATATATATATATATATATATATATATATATATATATATATGTATATATATATGTGTGTGTGTGTGTGTGTGTGTGTGTGTGTGTGTGTGACATGTATAAAAAAAATAGCAGCAAGTCATGTTTATCCACGCATATTAATGCAACTTTTCACAACCGGAAATGGAAGTTGAATCGCTCCCACATGTTTGGATCAGATGCGTTTGGATGGAAGCAAACAATGTGAAATACCTTGTGCATTAGATTTCAATACTAACTGGGTATTTCTTGTTTTCTCACTCATTTTCTTTTAATTTTGTGTCACACATCACTGCTTCAGCCTTTAATAACAGTCGTCTTCGTAGACCAAGCAATCTTTTTAAGAAAGATTCCTTTCATTTTATTTCGTAGTGAAATAGTAGTGGTTTTCTTTAATTGTTTTTTTTTAATTCAGTCTTTTAGGATTTCAGAATAGATAGGCTTGTTTTTGGTCACTTATAAAGTAACTGCTGACCGTTTTTATGCTCAAACGTAGTCCCCTCTCGTTTTAACACAGCTTTTCATCGTCATATTTGCAGTGATAAATGTCACATAAGCATTCTTATTAATACCACCGACTATATTGATGTCGTGATTTTCATGTCCACAACAAACAGACCTTATACTATATTCTCTCAGCTTTGTCAACCACTAGTATAACGGTGTTACAGTATTAGTTTGGGTTTTTGTTTGGTTTTTGTTGTTTTTGTTTGTTTCGTTGGGGTTTTTTTTGGAGGGGTCTATTTTGCTTTCCGTTGGTCCTTTCAATAGTAATCTATCTAGTACTACCAATGAGCATAACTGCATTGTGACTGCAGGCGACATCATCTTTTTTGCTGAGGATCTTCATGACCTCCAGATGATACTAGGCAGACTGAACAGAAAAGGCAAGAAAGTCGGTTTCCACATGAACTACAGTAAAACAAACGTCACCTACAACGAATACATTGAAGACAAAGTTCATGTCCAATGACGCATGGTAAAAGGCTCATGATGAACTCATAATCACGCTTCTTCATTCAGACGATATTATTATATGTTTTAATAACAATCGCTTTGTGACAGGTGGGTCAGGTTTGATTTCATTTAAGTGCCTGTCGAATGTGATTGCAAACCACACCCATCAGGTAGATACGGAAAGTGCTTATTTCAAGTGTTTTATATCCCATCCTCCTCTTCCCATTCTCTGTACGTCAGCTTTAACCCCCCCTCTCTCTCTCTCTGTCAGACTGTCTGTCTGTCTGTCTCTCTCTCTCTCTTAGTATGGTCGAGGCGTCTGTTTTGCACCATATCACACAACAAACAACGTTATATATATATATATATATATATATATATATATATATATATATATATATATATATATATATATATTTGAATCACTGCATAATAACGGGAAATCATTTCAAATAGAGTTTCAGATAGTATAACGCATTCAGAGATATTCTGCTGGAATATATATATGCATTTCTGAATAATATAATTTTCTGTATTAGAAGCAACGGTGCAGATATGGACAGTGAATGAAAATTTCCGTCGGGCTTTCCAGCTCTGTGATCGAGAATGACGCTACGTTGAAACGGCTACTATATCACAGGTTCGATTTCTGCCGTAGACCCATTTTTTAAATTGTTTATTCGATTCACACAGTCTAGATCAAGTGTCTTATTCTCCATGTAATAATAGGAGGTCATTTCGAATGAAATTTCAAGAGATATAACGCATTCATAAATATTCTGTCAGATTATATATTTTAATTAATAATCCAATGTCTACGTCAGAGACGACGGTGCAGACATGGACTGTGAACGAACTAGATGAGAAGAGTGGAGATAAGGCCATAGAGAGAGAAAGAGTAAAAGACAAAAAAAAAACAGTTTTCTTTGTAGAGACAGAATCGGTGTGATATTTTCTTCGTAATTCGTTTTTTAGAGTGTATTGTATTTATGTGGTGGTCACAAAGATCAAATGGGGTGGAACGGGTTATAAGCGGGATGTTTTATTACTGTCGTGTAAGATATATGGTACGTGAGTGTTTCATTCTAAATGATCTTTGCAACCATAACATTGACACAATACACAAAAAAAAGAAACTCAAAGAAAACATTATACCAATTATCCATTCTCCTGGCGGGATACATTAGATATACATCGAAATACCGTAATGAGTTTTTCCCTAGTTTTTTTGTTTGTTTTGTTTTTATTTTTTGTTTTGTTTTTTGCTATATTTGCTCTTTCAAAATCTATCTTAAAACACAGTTTCTACCATGAAAAGTCATTGAGGACTCTTACTGATGATTTTAGGAAAACTTATCACTACCAAAATACTATTTAAGTGATCACCCATAATGGTTACATATTCAAATTTTATATATATATATATATATATATATATATATATATATATATATATATCACCTCTTTTGTCATGTGATTTGAACAAATATACGGTGCAAAAATAACGCGTCAACCACGTCCAAGTGTTTACTCTGAAAACTGTCATGATCAAATTTCCTAGATGATTGAAACTAATGCGGATATATGATTGAATCTTTTTATCACAAAACAGCAATAACTACAAAAACACATTTGTAGGTAATTTATAAACGACTGTAACAAAAAACATGGTTAGTTTGTTTATCCACAGCACCCAAAACTTTTGTTTCCTGCCAACGGAATTATTTTATCCATTTTTCTTCTTTTCTATTACTTTAACTAATGAGAACCAGAAATATGTATTTAATTTATTCGTCCATTGTATGTACGAGTAAAAATCCCGTGATACAGGAGACGCTCTCTTGACTACTACGATTCTAGCAAAAATATAACCAACGAACCAAAATGGCTGCATCTCCTACAAACATAATCGTTTCTATTAACTTCAAAACAGGAAATATCACGTAAAATAGTGAGATATAGTCACCAAAATGAAAAACAAAAGGCGACCATCCTGAGAAATTGAGGGAATTTATGCAGATAAATCTTTTATGCCTCCTTCCCTCAAGAGAGAATACCTAACAGCTTGCTGATTAAGAATTAAGTTCATAGATATTTCCAATAAATCATATATATATATATATATATATATCGATATCGATTAGGTAAATAAGAAGACAAAATTTGTTTTCAATTGATGAATTGTCTCTACTCTAAGTATTGAGCACTGTTGGAATAAAGATTTTCCAGATTATCATATATGACTTGCAGTATATATTTAACACACACACACACATATACATATATATATATATATATATATATATATATATATATATATATATATATATATATGAAGCCACTTATTGCCATCATTTTGAGACCGGGATTTTTAGATAATAATTACCGTTTGATGAACTGGGCGATGAACATAGAGGAAGCTGCTAATTGTGATCACTTTAAATGAAGTGTTTCAGATCAACTGACTTTGATAACGATAACTGTTTGAAAGTGTAATGCAGAAGAAGCTGCTCTAATGTTATAGGTCGCTCCCTCTGCATTACACTTTCGACCGTTTCAGAGGAATTAGCTTTAATTCACAAAATATCAAAAACCCATTCTTTGCAAAATAAACCAATTCCGCTGACAATTACGCAAGGCCAGAGGTAACAGAATTCACACAATCCAATAGCTTTGTCAGAATTCCATTTCTGGTGTCGTATGGTTGTTTCAAATCAAATAGTCGTGCAATATTTATGTTTGGAAAAGTATCATAATGTCATTGTTTTATAAAGAAGGGAAACATTTCCAAAGTTAGATCTTTTTTCAATTCTTTTGGAATACCCAATGTTGAAACTTCGTGATCTTATGGAAAGGTCTGACTAATCAAATTGAAATAAAAACATTTATATCAATCTTTTCATATGTGCAAATGGCGACGTTTGATCCCAGAGATGAAGTGATAAGAAAATTACAACAGTTGATAAGATTGAACAAGAAAACAGCAAAAAAATCGATTCACGCGTAACACTGACATTTAACTTGAAGAAACTTTCTTCATAATATGAAACTTCTTTCATAATTAATTTATTTGCTTCATAATATCAAAATATGATTTATTGCCTAAACTCTTTGCATTCTTATTGCTCCCACATCAAGTAAGTACTGTTTACTGCGTATTGCTGCAATAATGTTTTTTTTTTTGTTATTGTTTATTTTAGGTTCAATTACTTTTGCAAATATGGGAATCGCCATGTTGGAACCCTCACTACCTATGTGGATGTCAGACACCATGCATGCTCCTGAGTGGCAACAAGGTAAGATAAACGTTTTTGTAGAGGATTCAGTCATTAGATCACAGTTCAAACTCTACATCCACCAAGAAATGTAAACATTTTCTCATGGGTTTATTCGTATATATTGTGTGCTTTCCCAAATTTGTCAGTGACAGCGTTTTTGACATTTTGCGATGAAATGACGATGACTGCAATGTTAACATTTAATTGAGTTTGTCAGATTTTTGTTTTTATCATTCTGCACTGAGATTATTCTCTAGGCCTCAAGGGTTACGTCTGCCTACCTCTATGGTCAAAATGAGTGTACTCCACACCGACATTTCAAACAAATATTTCTTGCATCCTATGTATATTTTAATCGTTCGCCCTCATATAGAATGGTAATTTTTTCAATCGATATTTGATCAAAATGTTTGCATAAAACGGTAACAAATTTTGGAAAAGATTTTCGTTCGTGTTTATATTATTCTCTTGCATTTTAAAGGACATTCCCTCAAAATATAGCAGGCAGATTGTTACGTCTCAGACTACATCTCAGCGATAAACAATCTTTATGATCAATATGTGAGAGTAGATTCATCTTTAGACGCTGCATTTTTAAATCTTTCAACTTGTCAGCAACAAACATCTTTTTTTTTTCAAATGAGCAAATGGCTATATAAGCATTTATGAATATTTTATTCACCCAAAAACATGTAAGATTCCCTGACGATTAAGCATTCACCAGATATGATAGAGGGAATATGTGAAATATAAAATTGATCAGATTTTTATAAGTAAGAATATTATATAGAAAGTGGGGCTATTGAATAACAAGACATGCGCAAACCCCGTTGTATATATTAACCAATAGACAAGCATAAACAATCTATGAGAGTTTCAATCGGCTCGTGTTTTCAATTCATTGTTACGCATTGTTTGAAGAAGTTTTTTCTGACACGTCGTAAAAATAGAGGAACGCGTCAATTTGAAATTTTTTGGTGAAATTGAACAAAACTGCCAACTGAAGTTTTTGGTAAGAATGCCTTTTACTTGCATGTGTATTTTATTGGCACCGGAGATTTTGTTAAGGTTGAGAGTATGTGGAAGATGAAGAATGTTGTCGAGATCCAAGCTCATCAAGAACCAAATGATCGACGACTGTCAGAATGTAAGCAGAAATGATCTCCTTCGATTAAGTGATCGTCCTTGGCGTGCATGGGTGCCCATAACATTTATCATGTTCGACATCGTCCCCACTTCCACAATGCTACAAGATTACAAGCGAGTAATTAAAATCCGAAAGATAAACAGTTTGGTGTTGATTTAAACATGGACAACAAAACTCCTACAACCTTTTCGATTAGACTTACCTACTGAGATCATCTATATTGAAATATCTGTTCTTTTGAATTTTCATTCGTATACTTGAAGGATTTTTTAAAGTAATGATTGAGAGAATTTTCTTTTGAAAAAATATGAAATTTTATGAGAGCGCTTTCTACTCTATAGTCAGTCTTACTTTTGTCAATCTAAGGTGTCTACGTAAATTGCATTGAGTGTTATAAAGATCAAATGATGTGCGACCATTCTGTAAGCAGTAAATAATATATGCAAGATTTATTAAATATGTAGGTTTGGGTTATCAATGATTCCACAGAAGAAGACAGAATGAGTTACAACGACAAAAAATGAAGAAGACATAAATAATTCTTTCTTGAATATCACTTACGTCATCTGACCTTGTAAAGGTCGGCATTTCTGGTAATGTGCGCGTAAAGACATTTTTATGTTTCCACCTACTTAAGCTAAAAACCTTAATTGAAGAACTAGTTGCTTTTATATTCGATACTGTTATTATTTTTATGTCAGCTGTTGTTATTTTTAGATAAGCTAGGTGATCCGTTAAAAGGTTGGTATACAATACCAGAAGAGAAGAAGAAGCTTTGATTAAAAGGGAGTCACAAAGGCAGCAAGGGCGACGCTTTCAACACAATAGATAGACATTCACGTATTACATAATGCGTGCATATATACTAAATCAAATCCATATGGCGTGACATATGAAGTGTTCAGACGTTTTACAGATGGAAACGAGTACGTGTGTGAAAGTAAGTCATAAGAAGGGAACCTGTTAATTACATACTGATTAAACTAGATGCGAATAAAATATAGTAGATATTTTTATGACGGTCGGGAAAAGTAAAGCCAGCTCATAAATTAGATAATTAGACACTGTCAACCGAAACTGTCAACATGGGTTTCTTCAGTTTTCAAATCAGTCTGGCTAGGTATGTATGCATAGCACGTAAATGCCGACCTAATAGAGCTAGAGGGTGATTTGTTGAAATGGTCAATAATGTTTTCATATTTCCATATCACTAAAACTAACAGCAGAGGCGGCTGCTGATAGAATCTATGTTAACCTGCATCGATCAAATTTATCTCTCCTTTTGTATCAAAGACGGTAATAATTGACGTTATCGTAAACATGTTGGATATTAAGTGTGCAGCAGAAAAGCAACTTTATTGCCAAGTAAACAACAAAACATTAGTTTGATGTTTTGAAATCTTTATATTTTTATCGAATTATTAAAAAAACCAGAAGTGAACACCAATATTCTTTTTTGTTTCCGTTATTGAAGTATTAGAAGTGAAACTTTGTTAAGAACTCTTCCGGGATTGCAACTTTCTTGTTTATGTATTATATTTATGCGACATAGTCTTACAGTTTATTGCAAACAGAAGACCAATATAGAGAGATTTAAATATATTGCAACATTGTTGAGTAAAATAATAATCAGATTCAGTGTAACAAATTTATAACTGAAGGATTGAACCGCTAATTTTGCTTTTGATTGATTCTTGGGTTTCGCAATCCAATTTCCCACCATTCGTGAAAACGCTAAGATAAATATACACCTCGGCTCAACAGAAGCAGAATTTTTCATCAAGACAAAAATTTTTGATTTATCTAAATGAGTTTTGAGATGACCTTTTATATATTCTGGTTTAAGTCCTACAAGTTGACAATTTGCTTGATTAGGCAATCATGATCATTTCTTTCTTATTGGTCACTTGAAATCTAACAAAATGTTTAAAAGAAATGTGAAGTGTTTAGAATATTGCTTGCATGGAGAGGAAAAAGAAACTAAGGATTGTTATTACATAAACAGAAAAAAATGTATGCCTCACCATAATGTACACGCTAATAAGCTTGTCTCATAGGCCATTACAGTTTAATAAGGTTGTCCTTAACTGCGTACTCCATAAATTGAACCTAGTACCTTATTAAGCTAAATTTAGTAAGAAGTACACTTGCCATAGCGTGATGGTGAGCAAGATTGTTTCGCAGAACAATCGATCGTAAAGCAAGTTTGTTTTTCACAGGGTACTAATTTTACTAAACTAAGCTAAATTTAGTCGTCGTCGTCATCATCATCATCATCATCATCATCATCAGTCTTTTAACGTCCGTCGTTAGACATAGACCTTCCCTTGGATTCGCCACACTTCTCTATCATGGGCATTGTGGAGCCAGTATTTTCTAGATTTGTCCAGTTCATCTCTCCATTTTGTATTTTGCCGGCCTCTGTTTTGCATGTGATCTCTGGGGATCCATGTTGTGAGTCGTGATGTCCATCGGTTGCCCGTCATTTTTGCAACATGGCCTGCCCATTGCCATTTAAGCTTTCTAATAGAGTCTATGATGTCTCTGACTCAATTTTTCTTCCTTATATACTGCGCTGCATGATTCTCTCATGATTCTTTTCGGGTCTGTCTCTTGATTAACCATAAATAAAACAAAGCTGTCGTTCATGTGTCTGCTTTCTTAGAGCTGTTAAGAGTTCGGCCGTCTGTTGGGCTCTGTAATTGAGATACCTCTGATGTGTGAGAAGCGTTGTGAATTCAGTAATTAAAAGCGCACACGAAGGATTTCCTCCATTTTGATATTTTTCTCATAAACACTTAATAATCATAATCTTTCTGATCTCTATGTACTATTTTGAGAGAAGGTGAAAATATTCTATCTGGTACCTTTTAATGGAACCCATTTAAAAGTTTTGAATAATATTAAGTCTGATACGAGCGTATTTCATTATCTGCAATCCCATAGAAAATATCTTGTAGTTTCTGGAAGATGCGAAAACACATACCAAAATGGCTTTTATACCTTAGACACCATCATTTTATGTTGATGAGTGTGTGCGTGTGTATGTGTGAGTGTGCGTGTGTGTGTGTGTCTGAATTCATGTGTATCTACGTTCTTCTTTATTATACATTATTGTCTTTTGTCGTCACTCTTGCCTGTTTCTTTTTCCCGCTCTTTCTATCCTGCTCTCCATTTGTCAATAAGTGCCATTGTGCAGGAATCAAATGATATAAGTGAAATAGCATCGCCAACTTTATAATAGAAACCAGAGAGTCTTCTTCCGCAGTGCAAAAAGGAATTCGACGGTAAGTAGGCTGCATAAAATGAAAATCAATGCGCATCTCAAACAAGTTCCAAACGTGTAAAAACATCGCGATATTGTATATCCGCAGCCAAGCACACGCAATGTAGGTGGTTCATAATGAGCTAATGTGCTTTCTCAGGTAGATTTCGCTCTCTACTAAGCTTACATACAATTCCTCAGAAGTGCATGCATACACACCGATGTATACAAGAGTGGAGAAGAAAGATGTTTAACTAAGAATAAAATTGATGAGTTATTTTAGTGATAAAAGGTGAATTCGAGACTATGATTTTGTAAAATGAAAGAGGAGACTAATAAAAAAAAAAGTAAGCAAGTGGGAGCCTGGGCTAGTTCATCCTTTAACGTGCGTGTAGATAGTTGTACGTATAATCGCGTATACGGGTGAATTTATAATGTTCTCTCCATTTTATTTGACCTGCTCTTACTTAACTAAAGACCGATGGGAAGATGAGATTGATAAATCGACAGAGACAAAGAGCTCAAAGGATAAAAATAAACAGACATATAAACAAAGAAAGAAATAATGAGCTCGAAATTCGCAAAGATAGCTACAATGATATTTGTTATAGATTCAACCAAAGGTTGACAGTTTCAAACAGATTGTGATCGTCAGATATAGAAGAATGATTCGACAGTTGGTAGACGATTTAAAAGAAACTAATGGCTGATTTGTAACAGAAATTGTTTAACACTTCTTAACATAAATTATTAACACCTCTTAACAGACCAATAGACGGATCAATCAAAAAAAATATCTCGTTACAAACAGATATACGTTTGTGAGTGATTTGTCATTAAATGAATATAAGCAGTTAGATGATAGTTTGACGTAAGTTACATTAAGCGATTTCTGTGTGTGCTGATTCTCAGATGGGACGCAATCAATGCATCCTCTTTAGCTAAATTTTGTTTTCACTGATAATAATTTTTGTAGTATCCAAAAGAATTAGGAAAAAGCAGAAATTTAGCAACCAGAGTATCAACCACATATTCTATTTTGTGCGGTTCTTTTTTTCTGTATTCCCCGATAGATAGATGAAATGAAAATATACATATATATATACAAATATATATGATGGAATATTGGATTCCAATACGTTTGTTTCTGCCCTTTTGGGGCTTCTTCAAGCGAATTAACCTAATCACCCTCTCATAACTATCTTATGTATATAAATGCGAACCCATCAAGAATATAAGGAGGAATTAAAAGTGAACCTTAGCACTGGAGGGTAGATAAAAGAAGTGAAAGAATACTCCCTTGGTGGAAATATCCCACAAAGAGCTGATGTATTAACAACACACTGATAAAGAAAATGTCTGAAACATACTATGTAATTAATAACAACCAGCCGAACCTACTTCCTGTATGGAAGATAAAATAAAAACGGGGATCAACAACTAAACGAGGAAAAGAAGAAAAAAAAGAAATATGAATAGGAAAAAAACGAAGGTTTTCCACCCAGGAAAATAGACCCCCCCCCCCACAATAATGTTCTAAATAGAGATCCAAGTAAATCGAATTATTGGCCTGGAGAAGCCCAAGCAGGACAGAAACATGAAAGTCTTTGTGTAGCGAATCCATTATTTCATCATATTTGAAGCTCTACGGTAATTCAACTTTGAATGTATGGAGCACTTTATGGAAGAAACGCCTCACACATCAGATACTGAATTACAGATTTTTACATATATATATATATATATATATATATATATATATATATATATATATATATATATATCGCCCCATTTTCTTTGTTTATTCTATTCATGTTGTCTAGGCCAAGTGATACATTGACTGTGTAACGACGGGGATCATTTAAAAAAAGTGTTTCTATATAAAGCAATTTATATTCATTCTGTTGGATCATATATCCATTTTGTAATACATAACTGATGCGTTCAAAGGAACGGAGAGAACATATATAGACCGAGAATGAACGAGAAGATTATCAGCTGCTGTTCAGCTCAATGGTAAGAACAACGCTACATTGAAGCGGCTACCCTATCGGTCCCAGGTTCGATTCCTGCATTTCCCATTTTCTTTAATTGTTCGTTCTATCACGTTGTCTAGGCCAAGTAATACATTAATCGTGTAATTACAGGAGATCATTTCAAATTAGAGTTTCCATGTAAAATAACACAATTCATAATCATTCTGTGGGATCATATATATATATATATATATATATATATATATATATATATATATATATATATATATATATATATATACTAGCAGAGGTACCCAGCATTGCCCGTATATCGAACATATGAAAGCATTTATTCTGTGCTGAACTGGAACGACTTAATTGAGTTACCTGCGTTGATTCTATCGTTTCCTGTGTTCTAAAAGTGTAATTATAGCACGTGTTTTTTATTTGTAAAATTGAGCGATTTTTTTAAGTTCGAGAAAAGAAGTCTAAAAAGCAATATATACTTATGAAGAAGTAAAAAAAAAAGTCTATAAAATGTTGGAGAAATGTAATCTGAATAAGGGAACCTGTAGCAATATCTGATGTATAAGCGTTAAAATGTTGATTGAGTAAAAAATAAGTAAATGGCAATATTTGATATGTAAACGTCAAAATGATTAAAACAGCTAATCGTGAAGGATTGTCTTTGTCTGTGGAATTTATAATCATTGTAGGCGGATGTTTATATGCGAAATTGAGTGAAAGGAGGAAAAAGGGGATTTTTTTTAAAGTACCTTAAGTATAAAGTCAAGGAAAAGATTGAGCTTTCAAAAATTCGAAAAATACAGGATGATTAGGATGCGATAAGGTAAATCTGCGAATAGGATGCGATTATTTCATCAACAATTGAACGTAGTATCGTGTGAGTAGCATTTGCAGTAATGATAATGCGATTGTCTGTTCGGTCGTTTCTATTAAAAAGTTGACTTTTCAACACTCACCGATTGAGGATCGCGTAATTCCAGACGAAAAAGAAATCTAGAAACATCTAAATGCAGAATTAGAATTACCTCCCTTGATCCTTTCGTTCTCGGTGGGGGAGAATCTAAATAGATGGAAATTTCATCAGATATCAATCCGGAGGGAGGCCTGAACCAGGTTTCTTTCGCCCCCTACCCCACCCCATCACTATAAGATGTATTTGGACCTCTTTGCCCAAAATAGTAGACATTTGTTGAGAAACGGCAACGTTGTTTCAAAACAATCGAACAACCAACCAAACTTCTGCTAATATATATATATATATATATATATATATATATATATATATATATATATATATATATATATATATATATATATATATATCAGTAGATGGACAATTTATATCTGACAGAATGTGATAATCATAGAGATATTTTAGTAGGAACTTTATTCTGCTATTCAGCTACCGAGTAACATTGGAGTCGGGCAAAATAAAGTTCCAACAAAAATGTCTCTATAATTATCGCATACACACACACACAAATATATATATATATATATATATATATATATATATATATATATATATATATATATATATATATATATATATACTTACGTAAGTTTTGTGTGAATACAATCACATATATCTAGCTGTAATATATTTAGATATCTATGTAAATATATATGGATAGCACTGTAAAACCTATTCTTTGGAGAAAGATGAAAGAGTTTCGACCAGCGCAGAGTTGTTTGGACAAAGAAATTCGGTGCATCTATAGTTTGAGTCAGAGTTTTGCTCGTTTTAAGAACGTCCAACTAAACGGCAGGTGCTTTGCCAGACAAATATATACACGTGGCATATACGATAAACCTCGCGAACTGAAAATAAACGAAAGTGGATAGCGGTGACAGGCGCTGATGAAATGGCTCAAGTAATAAAAAAAACCCAAACATAACGGAATTGCATCAAAATGGCATAATGGAAAAATAGAAAATAGAAAACCAGATAGGATTGCCTGATTCTCAGTTACTTCCCCTTCCTATTCACACATTGGATGATAGCTGGGGAACAAATACTTACATACGTACTTATCCTCATAAAATACAACAGAAGGACGTATATACATACACACATATGTGCACATACAGATACATAGATATGAGCAGACTGAGATAAGTAGATTGTTAAACACTTGATATCTATGTGTGTGTGTGTGTGTGTGTGGCTTATGAGAGAGAAAAAGAGAGTAAATATCAAAATATAGAGTTTGTAAAGAAAGAAAAAAGCCTAAATTGAAGTAGGTAGATGGTTTGCTGAATAGGTAGATTAATACGTTCGAAAATGTTTGTTATTTATGCCTTGTCAGCACTAAGATTACTTCCATAGGCAGCTATGCATATATTCACACAATTATGCTAACCAAGTGTACACACTCGGTGAAACAAAACATACACTTGCTCTCTCTCTCTCTCTCTCTCTCTGTCATTTATTTACATATATGATTATGAATTGCGTAATATTATATTGAAACTCTTTTTTTAAGTGGTCTTCCGTTATTAAACGGTGTATGCATCATTTGGCCTAGAGAATGTAAATAGATTAAACAATTAAAGAAAATAGGACTACTGCAGGAACCTGCAAATCGATAGGGTTCCCGCTTCAACATAGTGTTGCTCTTACCATTGAGTCGAACAGCCAGCGGTAATGCAAAGGCCAAAATAACTGTTTTATCTCTAAATTCTCCTCTTGTTTATTCACGGTCTATATCTACTTTATTTGTTTCTTTCAACATGACAATCATATTATTAAGAAATCGGTCGCTAGTTCGATTCCTGCAGCAACCCCATTTGCTTTAATTGTTTATTTCATTTATATTCTCTGGACCAAATCATACATTCACCGTGTAATTACATGGGATCATTTCAAATCAGACTTCCAATATAATGCGATGCAATTTATAACCCCTCAGCCAGATCATATGTCTATTTCCTAATAACAGAAACATATATATATATATATATAGAGAGAGAGAGAGAGAGGGAGAGAGATACGGGCTATGTCTGGAAAGTATGCAGCAGTCATTTTGAATAACCCCAAGGACCGGTTGCGCGACCTTGATGTAACTTGGCAACTAATCAGAAGGGGCCTCTTTATGCATGCATGAACACTCTCCCGTGTGATGCCCAGTTGGTAGTTAAATGCCATCAAATGAGCTTGTGTGCTGGGTGACAGTCACATTCATAATGACCGACCGAGGTTTTTCAGTTCCTGTATAGTACTGATTTGGCTCTCTGCGACTTTTGGCTTTGCCCAAAGCTGCAATTACTTTAAAAAAGGAGGAGATTTTAGTCTGTGAATGGGATTAGGAAGAACGCTCCGAGACAGCTGATAGTGATCCCGAAAGAGGACTTTGCTAGCTATCATGGAAAGAGGGAGGGGCGCTTGGATACGTGTGTTAGTTCTCAAAGAGTAATGAGAGTCATTGCCCCGTGCAAACTATTTTTTGGTTAATATCAGATGGCGTGATATTTTCTGGACTGACCTCATCAATACATATTCTCCATTTGCATAATTCCGGTGAGATGCAAATAATTTTTGATTGCACAGAAAAAAAAACTTGTTTATGTATCATTTTTTCTTTCAATGTAGAACGGTCTAAATCGTTCGCTGTTCGTTTACAGAATTGTTTAGTAAGTGTTATTTCTAATTGAGTAATGAACAATTATTCAAAAACGACGGGCTGATGTTGAATTTAAAACAATTAATGACTTGAAGATATTATTTGCTGATGGATCTCTCCAGAGGTTAATGTCGTAATTAAAGATTGTGTTACGCCAATTTTCAAAGTTAGAACGGCCTGCCTCGAAAATCACTAGTCACTTCCCCTTTTCTTCAATTTCTATTGGCTGTGATATCCAGCTTTCTTCTTCAACTTCGTTTCACTAATTTTTTTTTTCATCTCTCTCTCTCTCTCTCTCTCTCTCTCTGTTCTTTCCATCCTATCTTTCTCATCTCCCTTTCTGTCCCTTCTTCAACAAGAGAATCCATCTTAGATTACGTTCTGAATTCCATTCATTTGCCTGACGAATCAAAAAGGTATTTGAGGATAAACGCATGACAACCAAAATGAGGCTGAATGTAAAATTACGAATTTGAAAAAAGAATCCAAACGAAACGATACAAATGCATCGCTTATTTTATTTGTTTTCGTCTTACCTTCTCTTGTTCTTCATTCGCTTTTCTTCTTATTAGTCATCAAAATAGATTAGAGAGTGCATCGAAACCAATCACATTCTTGTATTCCTTCTAGGCTTTTTAAATCTGACCTCTCTCACCAATCCTCTTACCAATCCCTCTTCACCCTCTCTCTCTCTCTCTCTCTCTCTCTCTCTCTCTCTCTCTCTCTCTCTCTCTCACTTCATTCGATAATGTCCTACAACTTTTAATCTCAGAGCCAATGAAGCAATCTATTTCTTGATATATATATATATATATATATATATATATATATATATATATATGTATGTATTCTCGTTCTGTTGACTATTTCTCTTCTTCACTATAAAAATGTACTACGCTTAGCAAGATCTGGATCACAGCTACCATGGTGGGGCAAAAATGAGTATTGTACTCACAAGAGTATTGACAGTATGCCTGACAAGCTCGTTTACCATTAATCCGCGGCAAGATAATCTTCTTCCCTCTCTATGCGATTTTTCTTAATTCCTCAAGATTTATCTGCCCTTCTTTTCTCCCATTCTCCAACCTTTGCATTTCTTCCCTCTTTCATTGTTCATTCGAAATTTGGACTTTTACCTCTTTCCTAGTTCGCCTTTTTTTTTTTGCCTTTTTTCAAATTTCATCTCCCTATAAACATTCTTTTTACACCTCTTTTTTTTAATGCCTGGTCACTCTCATCTTTGTCAGAAAACGTCTGTTAAAACTGTCAACATAGGTTTCTTAATTTTTTTTTTTACTTGTTTCGTCTTGCTGTCTGGCTATGTATGTGTCACACGGACAGGCCACATCCATGATGCTAGCGAACCGATAATTAGAATATTCACTTTTCATCATGTCTTTATTTTTATTCATGGGGGCCACAATTAGGTTTTTAGTGGGTTTTTCTATTTGCAATGTACGTTTCTGCTGAATTGGGTTCCTTAGTTTGGGCCCTGTTGCATTCAGACTTGTTTTTCAAAAAATGAGGGCTTTGTTAATGATCACTACCCAACAAACGACGAGAGAAGTAATTTATTCATTGATCACCCCTCTTTTAAATCTTAGAAATTGATCATCCCGAAAACAGCATGCTGCCAAGAGACATTGGTCACGTGGCAGTTTCTATTGAGTGACTAAACAGACCTGTTTTGTTTATTGTTTGTTTCTCTTCGTACGTTTTTCCAATGTGCCATCTCCTTTGATATTCTTACCTCGTTCAACTCTCCTTTTCATTTACCCTCAACTAGTCTTACTCTGCCTGCAACTGGAATAGATCAGCGCCCCTCTGCTTCCAAGCGGCAACCTCACCGTTTTTAATACTATGTAATAAATAAGATGATTTCACTTTGATTTGCTAAGATTATTGAACAATTACTAAAAGAAAATGATGTGCAATAAGAAATGAGAAGTTCAAGAAAAAAGGAAGAGAGGTTCAAGAGAGGGTGGAAGTTTGAAGAGAGATTAAAAAGAAAGGAAGAGGGGGATAATGAAAGAGAGATAATGGAACGAGAGAAAGAAAGGGATTGAATTCAATAGAAGAGACGGTGAAATTAGGAAAGGGTATGAAACAATAATGAAAAGAGATGAATAAGAGAGAGGTTGAAGCAATGAAGAGAGAGGGGTGGCAATGAATCGAGAAGGTGAGGCAATTAGGTGAGAGGGTGAGGCAAAGAGAAAGGGGGCAATGAAGAAGCACGGGAGGGAATAAGAAGAGAGAGTAGGGAAAAATAAGAAGAGGGATAGCATTGAAAGAGAGGGAAGCAATGAAGAGAGATAGATTAAGTAATAAAGGGGGTGCCATGAAAGGAAAAGATGAAACCATAAAGAGAGAGTAAGAGACTGAATAAACAGAAAGAGAGAATAAGATGAGAAAATAAGAAACAATAAAGAAAAGGAGTAGGAACGAAGAGGGAGAAGACAAATGATGGAAAGAAAGTGGGTGAATAAGGAGAGAAGACAAAAAGGATAAAGAAAAACGAAGAGGTATTAAAAACAGAAGATGAAGATGGTGGAGAGAGACGGATGGAATCATGATAAAAAGAAAAAGAAAAAAGAAAAACAATAAAACAAAATGCATCCTCTCTTCATCGGTCAACATTTTTTGTTTTCGCTTGATTGGAGGAAGGTAATGGTGAAATGATAACCACGATTCTTTGCCGATAATTTCCTCTGAACTCACGACGACGCATAATCAACTCTGGAAACTTCTAGGAAGAAAAGAAACCAACAAAAATAGAGGAGTGGCAGAAAGACAGCCGTCTCTGTACTGCCAACATGATATTCCTTTCTAAAAGAGACGTCACATCCTGATTTCAACTTACTGCCCGAACCAAAGATCGCATTTAGCGGCTCCACAATTATTACATTTTGGGAGAGGTTTTTCTTTTCTTTTAATGTGCCGAATCGCAGAAGTTTTTTCTAAATAATGTGGACGTGTTCAGAAACCAGGGATCCAGTACGCTCGATTGATTTCGAATAGAAGAGATCAAAATACGAAAGTCTGTGGAGCGTGTAGACGCCTATTGGCAGAGTTCTTCTCGTCTTCGGGGGAGAAGTAAAAGGCATCTGAATCGTAGACACAGATAAAGCATGCAATCTGAAGATAAGTGTTAAGAAGCAGATCAACTTATACATTTTTTTTCAAATACTAATTAACTTTAGGCATTTACGTTTACTGCTGGATAGTTTTAAAGAAAGATGGTAGATGCAGCATCTAGATTTCCATGAAAATATTTGGGAACATCTCGTCGCATTTTAAATATCGGCCATTTACCTGTTTAATTATACAAACTCAGTGTTTCTCACAAAAATCGGGCGATTACAATGGTTCAATCTCTCTCTAAGCCAGGGAAATTGGTGTCTGTCTGTATCTACAACTCACAGTGACTTCTTAGATGCGCATTAGTCTTTACTGGGAGTCGAGTAGTTATGGCTGCCGTTTGCTGTGTAAAAGCAACAACCTTTTACTTGAGGCTGGCTGTCGGAAAGAAACTAACTCTGCTGATTGAAAATCAAGTTTTCTTTTCTTTCTGATAACGGAAGTCGTTGATCAAAAAGGTAGAATTCGTTGCAACTAGCCTCGTCTATCCAGCACGAGTAGTTTTAAAAAAACTTATTCCGGCGAAACAACCGTGTCATGTTAAGCTGAAAAATAAACGATTTGGATATCGTTAATTTTATAGATAAAAGATTAACCGAGAAGGGAAGGATTTGGGTTGGTTTTTGTTTTCATTTTGTATATTGTTTTGTCTTGTTTTTGTCTTAATAATTACATAAATTAAGCAGACTAGGAAAGTGGTGGCTAGTCATTCCGAAATATGACATCAATTTTCTTTTGGAATTATGACACACAATTGGCTGGTGATAAAAATGTCAAAATATAAACCGAAACGGTCAGGTATGTTCCGTTTATCGATTCAAATTACTTGTATTCAAGGCAAGCTTAGGATAAAATTTGAAAAAATTAAAGCATAAATTTTTTTTCATAATGTATTTCTATGAAGTGTTAACCCAAGTAATCCTAGCTGAAAATCCAAGATGGCGGCTATTTTTGAAGATAGTTAATTCGACTAATTCGACCCCCCTCCCTAAGTTGTTTGGCGTCAGGACACCAAATGTTTGTACAGATGACGTGATATATCGTTAAAAAGAGAATTTCATCACCATCCGGTCAATTCGTTTCTGTTATGCAAAATAAGTTACAGATAAAGACGTGAAATTCTCTTTCCAATATATTTTTATATGCATAGACAAAACCCATTGGGGTTTGGGGGGGGGTCAGAAAACATGATATAACGTTGGAAAGAGAATCTTAACGATGTATTTGTCAGTTTGTATGTTGTGTAAAAGAAGTTGTAGCCAAAACCGTACTGGTAGCTTTTCCAGCATGCACTGTTATTAGTCTATCGGAAAGTGGAAGTTATCGTTTATCAGTTGATTTCTTGACAACTCATAAATAAAAAAGATAAATCATATCTAAAAAAAAAATCCTAATTAAGAAAAAAATGTCACTTTTTCTATGAACTTTGAATTTCAAAATGGACGACCGAGAATCTACAATTATAACTAAGTCATTGTGCATCGATACGTCCAAAAATATATTCACTTTTTTGTAGCCTTAGGCCCACCGTACCACAATATTGTATTGAAATTTATAGAGAGCTTTTTGAGATATCGTGTGGAAAGACAGAAGCGAATACAGAAATATATGAAAGAATCGCAAAAGTATCTCTCAATCAAAAACAAATTCCTGGACTCCTCTCAAAAAGATTTAATCGCATCTTTCTATATACCCCCCCCCCCAAAAAAAAACAATTCATTGAAATTCATCAAGAACTTTTGGAGATATCTTATTGGCACCCAGGGAAAATACATAGATTTTTTAAATGCAGAAATATATGGCAATCAAAAAAAGATTTAATCACTACTTCGTTATAATTTATAGATATCGTGTAGACAGACAAGGGTGGATATAGTAGTATAAAGTATAAAAACGGAAAATATCTGTGTATCAAAAACATGTTCCTGGATCCGCCCTCCAATTCAATCACTTCTTCCCTATTCTTATGAGATTCCATTGTAACTTATTGATAGGCAGGAGCAATTATGAAAAAAAAATGTTTTTGATAAATAGATATACTTTCTGTCAATGTGGAAAGATCAATACTGAAGTGTCTTCCAGGCCTCTCAGTTTGACTCAATAAGCACAAAGTAGCCATCATCTATAGCAAGATAGAAAGATCTGGATGGCTGACCATATTCGGAGAGAGAATGGTGGACCCTCCCCTTGCTGGGGATTATAGGCAGGGAACGCCGTTGAAAACTGAGAAAAATCACAGAGGCAACCCAGATCAACATTTTGACTAAGTATATATCAGACAAGTACAGAGTTGATCCCAATGTGGCTTCCACTACTCAACAGAACCAATTCATGGATATTCAGGCCTGAAAAGGAAATATTTTAAAAAAGACATCACTTAAATCCAACGTTGCAGTCATTGAAAAAAATCGGTTTACCATCATCACATTAGGATGGTACACAGGAAAAAGGCTCGAGAATGGATCGGCTGAAACAATACAAACAAGGAAGAGTTCAATTGGGGAGGGATGGGCACTAGGATACAGAGGGAGGAATTCAATTTTTGAATGGATCCATTCTCAATGGCATATTCATGATTGGATTCACTGACGTCCATTTTGAATTTCAAAATGATAACTTCCACTTTTCAGTGCATGCTAGGATTCCTACCCCTCCCGTTTTGAGGCTATAAGCTCTTTTGCACATCAGCTACACAATGACAAATATATTGTTGGAAAGCAGAGAAAAAATATTTACAACGATATATCATATTCTCACTGGGTTATATATATATATATATATATATATATATATATATATATATTGGGAAAAGAATTTTATCGGTGTGTACAGAAATACCTACCCGCGCATTTCTTTCTGCAACTTCTTTTGCACAACAGAGATGAATTGACAAGATACTTAGTTCGAAATCTGATGAAGTTCTCTTTCCAACGATAATTTTTGTCACCTTTGCGTAGTTTTTTAAGATCTGGTTGATATTTTTACTGCTTACTCTGATTCCTGCCTGGTGGCAGACGGATGCTATCCACTGCCTATAAACATCAAGGCAAAAAAAGGCAATAAAATGTAGTTGACACATAGCATGATGTTTTATAGTCGTCGGTAAGATAAAACAATCAGCCAAAGATTGTTTTTTCCCAAGAACTATGTAATGGAGATACATGTCCATTAGTTTTATTGCCAAATTGTTACACCGACTTTGCTGCAAATATATTAATATAAAAATGTTTTTAACTATAAGTATGAACTAAGTACATGGAATAAAAAAATATCTCAAACAAACAAGCAAGTAAATTCATCGGTTGATTCGATCAGGTGGATGAAGGAATAATAAATACCAGTAGTAAATATGAGCTTAAGTTGACCTGGAGGGGTTACCGCTGAAGGGATGAATCACTTTCAATTATGGTTATTGTTTATTAAGGGAATAAACCATTGAACTGCAATCAATTATCCTTATACGCTATTCACCTACTACAGCTAGCAAAACCGTTTCATGATACGGTAATATATGCTAATAATATTTTATTTTATAGAGCCATTGTCACATTTTATTTGTTTGTTTCCACAACGCTAAAGCAAACAGGAACATAAAATTAAGGACATCCTGCTGTGGTTCAAGCGTCCAACCCGCAACAAAGTTTGCGCTTCTTGAATATCCGGTGAATGTTAGCAACCGACCAAGCAAACAGCAGGCGTAGCTACAACGGCTACAGCAGATTGAAAATCCAGTCATCAACAGTAGCCTATTAGTGTCCGTCGTTGGACAAAGACCATCACTAAGATTCGTCAAACCTGTCTATCATGGGCGTCGTGGAGCCAATATTTTCTGAACTTGCCTTGTTTGTCACACTATTTTATATTTTTTCGGCCATAACTTCCCATGTGACCTTTGGGAATCCATATTCTGAGACCATTCTCGCAGCATGGCCAGCCCATTGCCATTTGAGTTTTCTAATGGATTCTAAGACATCTCAGACTCCTATTTTTACTCTTTTATATGGTGCTGTCTTGTGATCTCTTCACGTTATGTTGAGTATGATTCTCTCATGTGCGTGTTGCATGGCTATCAGTCAATCTTTTGGTTAGTTTCCATGTTTCAGCTCCATAGGTGACTCTCAGGAGGATGCATTGGTTGTAAGCTTTTCTTTTTAGGACGTTGGATTTTCCTATTTTTGAAGGTTGAGCTAGTTCTGCCGAAGGTTTGCCATCCTAAAGTGATTCTTTGCTAAATTTTTTCTTCTTTCAAGGATTTCTAGGTAGATGTAGTGGTCTACTTTCACCAGTTCTGTGTTTCCGATTTTGATTGATGTGTCTTTGTCTTCAACATTTGTGTTTTTGAAGTTCATGGGGAGACCAACTTTGTTGCTTTCTCCATTCGGTTCATTTAGCATTATTTGGAGGCCATGAAGGTTCTCAGCAAGGAAGACGATGTCGTCTGCAAATCTGAGGTTGCTTAGGTATTCACCGTCTATTCTGATTCCTTTATTTTTCCCAGTTTAAGTTTCGGAAGATTATCTTGAGGCTGGTATCACCATGTTTTACCCCACTGTCGAGCTGAAAGGGATTTGTAATTGCTTTTGTTGAAATCCAGGACAAAGTACTTTACAAAACAAAATAAAGGAAAATGTAGATCAGAAGTTTATTACACCAATCCATAATTTGCCCATAATACGAATAATCCAATGCTAGTAGATGTTATGAATAGATATGTTGAAATCTGAAAAGGAAGATGAAAGACGTCTTTTCACATCTGTCACCTTATTAGCGCTGTCATTATATATTTTTTTCATTCTAGGATATTTTATTTCGATCCAATCAAAGTTCACGACAAACATTCACGTAAGTTTAATGGAAAATGCGTCGTGCAATCTTTGACTTTGATTCAATGGAGTTGAAATTTCAATTTGAAGATAAGATTTTGAAAAATCAGTCGCACTCTAATGGAATAATTTTGTTTAATCTCAGAAAAGTTCGATGACAAAATAGCATTTATGCGCACACTGAGTAACACCAATATATATATATATATATATATATATATATATCAAAATGCAACAGTATGCATATATGGAGAGAGAGAGGAGAGAGAGAGAGACGTGTATGTGCATTTCTATGCACACATATGCACACATACGCACACGTACACCTTGGTGTATTTGCTTTTCGAACGACTGCAAAAAATCGATCGATCGTTGCACCGTTGCGATGGTAACCGAATCCCTTGTACATCTGTTCAAAATCACTCGAAATTCTGATAAACAAACGAAAACAAAAATAAATGAATTTCTACAGCGACATTTTTGTCTTTCTTCTACTGTTGCACATGAATTTATTATAATTAATTTCCTTTTACTTTGTAGAAACCAAATTTCGGCACGATTTGCTTAATCGTTTTTGTGTTTTTTCCTTTGTGTGTGTGTTTCTTACCCACTTGAACCTCAAGAAATCGCAACAAACAGTATCAATAATATGGCATCGAAATATCACGAATTCACACCTGGTAAAAATAAGTCTCACTTTTAATATTTATGTATATAAAATATCGGGCAATCCACAACGGACAATTTGTTCAGGTATAGACATTTCAGTATCAAGACTGATTGACTGCTCTCATATCGTATACATTACTAATTAAATAACCGATAAGCCCAGTGTGTTCTATGGGCTTTACGTATGGCATCCAAAGGTATCAACGTTGGGATCTCTGCTGCGTATGTGTTTCCCGATATTCCTGATAATGCAATACTTGATATATCATTATATACTAGTTTCAATACATTGGTAGTTTCATTGCATTTACTGTTGTCAGGAACATGTATGCACAATGAATTTATATACATTTTTAGATGTCTTTAGCCTCCAGTATCTTTGCGATTACGACTGATGTACAAGATAATCGAATTGAAATGAATCTACAGAAATATGACGAAATTCAACATTCATTTCTATCATACATTATCGATGCAAATTGAAATTTGCTGGACATGCCACTTGTAGATTTTGAAGTTTTTACTCTTCCGTCTATTGAATCTATCAGATCTGCAATCTTCTTCTGGGGTATATCTGACCGAATTGCATTCCAGGTATTTTCCTTATTTCACGATCCCAAATGACCCAGAATGAGTGAAAGGATTTACGTAAGGAGAACTGCTATTCTTGAACCTTTTTTGTTGTATGATTTTAAAATAGACGACACGCTCTGCGCGCTAAAACTCTAAGATTTCGTCCATATCAATTGCTCACAGCTTTTTCTCCACAAGTATGAAGCGTTGTAAAATGACTGTGCGGCAATATCTTCCGTGGTTTAAGTAAATATCCTTATTAGACGTTGAACAAAAATAAAATTATATATATATATATATATATATATATATATATATATATATATATGTATATATATATATATATATATATATATATATATATATATATATATATATACTAGCATTTTGAAAGTGAATTCCTCAGCCTTTAGTTCTTTTATTTTATGCAATAACACGAGTCACAACTTTGATCGACTAACATTACAGTACGCATGCATAACAATCATGTTTCATTTGCGAGGTTACGTTTTTAGCCACCAGTATGAATAGTTATATTATTGGAATTCTTCCCATCAGTATTATTTTGGTATTTTTATTCAAAATATCCTTACTACTAATGTAAGGATTACCATCAACGATATTACTAGGATTCTTTTGAATATCAAGGTGTATCAAAAGTACCTTCGTTTTTCGGACTTTTGAGGGCTTCCGTGTGTTTTGAAGCTTATGTAATGCTTTATGTGTGGTATCTTTCGATGATCCTGGCTCTTCTGTAAATGAATGAATAAAACTGATCAGCCATGCATTTTAAACCATCATGATTGATAGCTGATGACCGTTAACTCCTAGGCTTTATTTCAAAAGACAAGCCACCACCCCTGTTTTGAGAAGTACATTCAGATATTGTTTCCTTTCTTGCTGCTTCCCCAATTCTACAAGTAGCTTCAGTGGCTTTGATATCCAGTTTATGATAATGCCTCAAAATTGACGGAAACTCATTACTTGTAAATCATCCGAAACCAAAATAAAATGGGGCCATGGATAATCTCTAGGTACATGAAGTAAGCTTCGGAATGAAGGTCTGTGAAAAAATAAGAACTTTTGATGCACCCTATTATTATTGTTCTTGTCATCTTTGAAATCATTTTCCTCATTCCTATCATGATTTGGATCATTCTTGATTATTGCTATTGTTATGATTGAAATCTTATAATTACTATTTCATTCTTATTTCAGGTGTTGCCTTCTTACCAGCGAGTTTTTCCTATTTAATAGGGACAAATATATTTGGTCCACTCGCTCATAAGATGGGGAGGTAAGTTGAAATTCAACCAATACTTTCTTCTTTTCCTTACCCCCACATTTTCTTCTCATCTTTAGCTTTTCTCCCCTTTTTCTCCCTTTCTCTTCTATCTTTTTCTCTCTTCTTCACCATTTCTTTTCTTATCCAGTGAGAATCTCTTCTTCTTTCCTCCTCTGAGAATAATTGTTTTTTTCCTCTCGCATTTTAGTTTATGATGATTTTGATCTTTGGCGGAAATATTTCATCATCATCATCATCATCATTATTATTATTATTATTATTATTATTATTATTATTATTATTATTATTTGTTCATTGTGTTTTTATACCAGTAGTTCCTGGTGACTCCCCTTGAAGATCGTGTGTGGGCAAGTCTCATAGGTAATCTTACTGATTTTAGAAATTCTGTCATCTGGCTGGTGGCTTCATTTCTTCCCCAGATTTCCAGCTGGCTCTTCTAGTGATAATGTATACAATAACCATAATCATACTTCACAATTCTTCAATTTTCTGTCACGGTCAAGGTATTCTTCCCACTTTTCAGTTTTGCTCTACTGAAAGGGCAACATCTACTCCATGAGGATTCCTTTTCTTCCATGATGACCAAATCTGGTCTCTCAACCTGGGTTGCGTGATCGGGCTGAAATTCAGAATCCCACAATGGAACTGAAACATAGAATCCAAACAAAAGATTGGCTCTCAAACTAAAATCCATGCAATTTGCTCAATAGAAGATCATGCTCGGCATCACATTGAGGAATCATTGCACAGTATGTACGAAAAATTACAGCAGAAAGAGATATCTTAGCATCCAATAGAAAACTCAAATGGCAATGGACAGGCAATAGTGCAAGAGGATATTTGAAACTGTGGCTGGAAATAAATAAGATGGCATGACGTACTAGACAAGTTCAAACAGTATTAGCTCTGCGACGCCCATGATAGAGAGGTCTAGCGAATCTTGAGTTAGGTCTATGTCCAACGACGGACGCTGAAGGGATGATGATGACAGCTTTTAGATTTTCTTAATACTTTTGGCCTGCATCGTCAGCTGCAGCAATAATATCATTATGGTTTCCATTCATATTTGGATTTGCAGTCCCTCCAGACTTTTCACAAGGTCTTTCTTACCAATAAGGTACAGTTTAGTTGAAGATTTTTTAGATATCTTTTTTATCATTACTTGATTTGTTCCTTTACTTGGGATTTTTCTCTGGCTTCTATTCCGTTTTCACTTTTATTAGAAAGCCGTATTGGGGTTTGGGCGATGGCGAAGGAATAGAATGATACTGTTTTCGATAATTGTAGACTTTTACATCAGTCATGCTGATTCTAAATTGAAGATTTAAATCCAATATAAGCTCAGCCTTGCAAAAGATTACAGCTGGTCATTGACTTTATTCCAATTATGGCGGGAATCGCTATGACAGGTAGGAAAGGCGGAGCATTGTGACTGTGGAGGTGGAAAGATGATGTCCAATGCGAGGCGTCTTCTTTCTCTTCATTTCGGCCTTCGAACGGATGTCGATGAGAGAACGATGCTGTACAAACTCATGAATATTCAAGAATGTCTTCTTGACATCGAGGACTTGGAAGAAACGGCAGGTTGGAAAAATAGTTTCAAGGAAGGAAAAGGAGGAGAAGGAAAGTGACAGATGAAAAGCAACAACTAAAAAAAAGATGATAATAAAGAGAAGAATAAAAGAATAAAAGAAAGAGCTGTTTTAAAAGAGAGAGAAAATCGAGCGAAGAACATTTCGTAAAAAACTGCAGCAAATATGAATGGACGAGAGGAAGGGGGATTGGCGAGAAAAGGGGGATGGGGGGGGAGAATGAATGACTTGAAAATTTGGCTTTAAAGAAAAACGAAATGCTGCACTTTCGAACACGAAGAAAAGAGGAGAATATCAATGTTGAAAAATCGAAAAAGATCTGATAGATAAAGTTGCAAAGACATCAATAATAGGAATGAAAACAATATTTTTCACTGAAATGGAATAGAAAAACATTCTTTTGAAGAATGATATGAAACTGAAGCTAACGAAGAAAGAAACGAGACCGATAAAAAGAAAGGAAAACAAGAAGAATCCGAATGAACAGTGGGTCGGTCCCATCTAAGATAAAGGGGGAACAAAAACTGATGACGAGTAAAAAGACAGCGGATAAGCAGTGTCGATTCAGCCTTAAAAGAAATTGATAAAATCCTGGAATACGTGGGTTAAAGCATTTCATGAAATAGAAAAGATTTGAATGCAAGAATGAGAAAGAGAGCAGAAAAGTCGGAGAAAGTTGACAGAAAAGAATCTGAGGATCCCTTGTAGCGAAATCAGAAAATACAGTAGAAGATAGAAAGACAACGAAATAGACAGAAAGAGTTGAGAAGAGATAAAGAAATAAACGAAAAATAAAGAAACAGACGAGAAAGAACGCCAGAAGAAAAACAGCATTTTCTATAATTGATCATTTTAAGTAAAAGAGGAATCGGAAATTGTCTCGCTGAAACTTGAGATATAAATGCTCAGCAATGAGTTCGAACTCAGGGATCAGCTCCGTTTACATGAATATGACTATCTAAGAATCAATACCTTCATTAGATGAGTTACTAAATTTCCCCCGGGAATACCAAGTATAAATAAAGAAAATGTAATACCATAATCTGGAAAGAATCTGTTATATTTAAAATATGCCATGTCTGTTGGGATATAACAATAGGTTGAATAACTGCAAATACGTTTTTTTATTCATCAACCATCTTGATAAATTTGAAGATTCTGAGTATGGATGATGGTTGGAATACTAAAATTACAGTAGAACATACGGATTTTCTCTCTTCCCTAAGATAATTTTTAGTAATGAGTATCTCCGACCCGATTTTACCATTAGAATAGCCAGTTGACGGAAATACTTTTCCTATAAGTTCACATTTCTGGACAGAACTTTATACCAATGCTCTATAAGCCGTACCTGCAAGTATATCTGTTGCTGTCATGAATCTATATAATCAAATAGACCCATGAAGCTAAAAAAGAATTCTTTGCCTTAATTGGAATGCATTTCTTTCTTGTCTTAATGAGTTTCACCGATTCGGCATCTGTGATGGACACTTGGATTTATTAAGGTTATGCTGAATTGCTTTCTTGGTTCACCTGGTGCATATCTACTTTGTTTTCCTGGTATCAAGTTTTTCTCCTCTGAAGTAAATACTTTGGTAACGAATGAAGGCTGGGAATTAATCGTTCCTTCAAAGTAAGGATCACAAGAGAAAACTGATGTACAGAAAGAATAGAGAAAAGAAGAAGTAAATTTATTGAGTTGTGTCCAGTGCAACAATCGTAAGGCAGTTGGATGTCAACAAATCAACTCGATTAGTTCCGAGATAACATTTTGTTGTGTAAAGAATGTAAAGGAAAAAAAGGATTTTAAGACAGGAGAAAGAAAGGCAGAATGAAAAGTAGTATTTGTAGAAAAGGTTTGGTTAGTCACTCTATAGAAACCATCACGTAACCAAAGTCTTTTGGCAAAATGATGCGTTAGGGGTGATCAATTAGAGAAATTTGGAAGGGGTTATAAGTGAATGGGTTACTTTCTGTGTTTTATTTTCCAGTGATCCTTAAGAAAGTCTGGATTTAAGAAAAAAAACGTTTATGCTACTGAACACAAGCTAAGGGACGAATTTAGCATAAAGTTACATTGCAAACATATTTGGGGGTTGTTATCAAACAAAAATGTTTTTTCTAGATATGATAAGGAGTTAATGTTAAAGTTTTCATCCATTTAGCTCCATTAGTTATGCCTGTACTAGTGATACATGGATATATTCATGATGATTGCTTCATCTCGTTAGATGATAGCCGTCCCATCATTTTACCTAGTTATCCTGCTTCTTTTCAACACTCCCAAATGCTCTTGGGTGTCTTTTAAGACTAGCTGCTGATTTGCAAGGTACAAAGCAAACATGGCAGACAAAAGTCAGACTGCTCGAAGGATTGATTGAATATGTCTATGAAATTGCAGTTTTATATGTCTCTGTGGTCCAGAGCTCGTCATACACATCTTGTATTGTCGGCTAGAGGTGGTAAAAGATTGTTATATGCTGCCTGTTTCTGTAGATATCTGAGTGATTTGATGTGATTTACATAAACTGTCTTTGAAAGAATAATACGACCACAGTCATCATACTTCTATTTTTTTCTCTGGTAAATCCACAGAAGTTCATTTGTGCCATGCCTGTTTAAGTTCAGTGGGTTTATTTTGCCTTTCTTCAAACAAGCTGCATCTCACCTTAACAGAGCAGTGACGACATACATACATACATGCATACATACGTACATACATGCATACATACATACGTAACATGCATACATACATACGTAACATGCATACATACATACATTACATGCATACATACATACATACATACATACATATATACATACATATATACATACATACGTATATACATACATACATACATACATACATACATACATACATAGCCAACTAGAGCAATCTGAAAACTGGAGAAACTGCTGATAACAGTTTTAGTTGACGTTTTTTAAAAGAGCCAAAATATAAGTTGTAAAATGATGATTAAAAATCATGAAATGGAGAAAATAAAACGGAAAGTGAAATGGATTTTGAAAAGAAGAGGGATTCTTGAAAAAAGTAAATTTAAAAAAACAAAGAAAATAGAAAAAGACACACGTGAGAAACGGAATAAATAAAATATGAAGATTACAAAGCAAAAAAGAAAAATGATATGGAGAGATAATGATTTTTTTTCAGAAAGAGAAATGAGTGAGGATAAAAAACGAGGGAATAAGTCAAACGAATAAGCAAAAAGTCAGAGACTGATACGTGAATAAATAAGTGAAAATGTAAGAAGTTTAAGACAGGAAAGGAAAATTGGAAGTCAGAATATCAAGAACGAAAAATCGGAAAATTTGAAAAAGAAATGACTGGACCAAATGTGGATTGCATTATTTGATGGGCTTTAAAGAGAGAACAAAAATCGGAAAAGAAATGGACATTGAGGCAGAAAAACATTTAACAATGAATACGACAAAATAGTGAGGTAAAAGAAATATGCTAGTTTTGATGAAAATAGAAAAAATAAATAAACGAATTGCGTGGAATTAGAAAACAAACGAAATCAGACAGGAATTCATGAGAAAGAAATCGCATCTCAAAGAGAGTAAATAAAGAACACAGAGAAGAGTAGAGAGTAGTGAAGGTAGAGCATCTAAAAGCAAATAAAAAACATCTAGAAATCTATGAAGCAGAGGAAAAGAGGACATCTAGAAATCTTGACAGTAGTGGGGGAAAAAAAGACCAGAAAACAGTAAAGAAAGAACATACAGAGTGTTAGTGAAGAAAGACCAGAAAGCAATAAGGAAAGGGCATCTAAAATACTAGAAGTCAGAGAAAGAAGAGCATCTGCAAGACAAGACGGTAGTGAAGAAGAAACCGAATGGAAGGAAAAAAAATAAGCAAAGAGATAATGATAAAAACAAATGTGCGAATAGAATGACCACTAACATGAGGTGAAGGGAGAAATGTCCGCGGAGAACATCCTGAAGAAAGAGAAAAAAAAACACAAATTCTAAAGGAATGAAGAACGCTGAACAATGAATGGAAAGGAAGGGAAAATCTATTAGCAACACAAAAGTAAAAACTGAATAAACAAAAACGTTAACTTTTCAAAGTTAGTTGAAGAGGAATTTCTAAAATGGTAAAAAAAAAGTGGCTGCAGAATAATCACAGAGGATTGCGAAGCAAAAAGGGGAAAAAATAGGAAAATAGGAAACCTAAAAAATCTCGAAATGGACAAAAGGAAATAAAAAGAAAGACATTATAATGTGAATAGATGTCCGAATAGTGAAAAGGACAACGGAACAAGTTTAATTGCAAGGCAATGTACACTGATCATCCCATGGCATATCTCTCATTTGATATTCTGGGATTGGAGCTATTTATGCCGAACTTCGAATGGTAATGTTTTTTGGTTGTTATTATGGCTGACGTGGTCCGGGTTTTTCCCAGCAATGTAATAGCTGATGCGTCCTGTACACTAAAGGAAACAGCCTCTCAACATTTTCTCACACAAAACCATCACTACTTTTACAATTAAGGAAAATTTAACACGGGAAATTGTGATTTCAAAGCCTGAATAATGGAGTGTTGTTGTGTTGTAAATCTCTTTTATCTAAAGATTATAAATATTTTAAAATATTTTTAGACTACAAACTTTTTCAAGTTTACCAAGTAGATAAATCATCAAACGCTCGTTGTGTGATGGAAACATATAGAAAGAGAGAGCAAAATCATTATCGTTTGCTGTTTGAGTAATGTAAAATCTTGGAACAAACTTGGTTTTGTCGGTATCTAACCAAATCATATCCTTCTCCGTGATAGAAAATTGGACACAAAAAAAACGATTCTGCTTTTTTATACAATGATGCAGGTTTACCGACATAATCATAAATAAACCCAACAAAAAACGTTAACTTTTGAAATCCACAATATTCATATAGTGAAAATATCTTTATTTTCAATTTCCTCTGATAAAATAAATACATTATCGAATTTGAACTCATCTTATTTTAAGCTTATAACTCAGAAATCTAATTGCAGATTCCAATGTTATTAGGCAAAAAGGGATATAAAATATATCAGACTGGATTATTATTTTCATATACAGAGTCAGTATGCACTCTTGTGTCGGTGTGTGTGTTTGGATATAATCATATGCACTAATACCAAAGTTGAAAGGGAAGTGTTAGACAACAATTATGAACCGAATTTGAATTTTTTGCGACCAAGGATGACAACTACACTATTGGATCCATAAGTGGACTCGTTGTGGCCAGGAAGAGCACCATACGAAACGTAAAATTAAAAATAACAGTAATGAAGCTGAAGGTTTGAAAATATGGCTCAATCAGAATGATCCCCCCTCTCATAATTACAGACAATTCACCGTCTGCATATGTGTGTGTGCTTTCAATTTCTCCCTCTGAAATCCTGTTTCTTTCAAAGTAAAGACATAACACTTCGCTATCTTGATTTTGGAGGGACGGCTTCCTAAAAATTATCCAAGAATCTACTTTTAACTACAGATCAGGAAATTACATTTTGATTAGGAGATATATTTCCACCTTTTTTCATAAATTTCTGCATACGTTCGTGTCTGTTCAATACACTATCTTTAAAAGTTCGCTACGAATTTCTATAGAATTTCATAGTAAGGTGGATAATAAGCTGCGAAAGAAATTATTCTCTTTTGGAACAGATCCATTCAAAGTTACCTTACCTACATCAAAGTCGTATGTCTGCATCACATAATATCACCAAATTTCATGCCTGCCTACACAATCTCTCCAAAATCCTTCAATGAATTTCAATGGAATTTTGTGAAGGGGTGAACAATAGACTCCAGAAAAAGTGATCAAATTTTGAAGCAGATCCATGCACAATTACTACCCTTGAGAATAGCGTTGACAAAGGTTAGCGCTCTCTAAGATCATTGTAGTTATGTTGGCATTTGGGGAAATCCTCGAGTGGTTTCGAATCATTGGTTCTAGAATAATGATTCAAAATATTTTAATCGGGTAGTGTAATAAAGAAAAAAGAAGTTGGCTTTGCAAAGGAGTATTACGAAGAAATATTCTTTCTTTGTACTAGCAAAATGTAGGACAGATTAGCGATATTTGTATAACTATTGCTGATTTAATGAAACCGGGTGTAATTTATTTTCATTAAGTTTATGTATATTTATGAATTGAAAAGAGCATTGAGTTGAAAAGTATTGGAAATTGAGTTGAAGGTACTTCTTTTCGATACAGTAGCTGAATAGGATGGCAGGAAATATTAGGAATTGCTTAATGACAGAAAGAAATGTGGCGTGATTATGATGTTAGATCTTATTTCATAGCCTATGTTTCTTTTGTTCTTTTGTCCGATTTTGGATCTTTAATTGAAGCTCAGTTTTGGATCAGTAGACGAAAATGTTTGAAATAGGAGAAGCTGAATATTTTTTTGGAAAGTAGAAGGCTAAAAGGAGAGGGGATAATAAAGAGGGAAATAAGCTGAAATAGGAGAGAGAAATTGATAAAAGAGATGAGCGAGAGGGGGAGATGATGAGAATGAACTGAGATGAAAATAACGATAAAATAGAAAATGAAGAGAGGGAATTAAAAGGGCGAAATGGTCGGAAAGAGATGACAAATTAGAAAGATGGAAAGAAGGCAAAGAATTGAAGGGTAATTAAGAAGAGGAAAACGATGAAGAGAGAGGATGAAGAGGAAGAGGAAGAAACTGAATAGAATAAGGAGGGTGCAAAAGAAAAGGAGAAAAGGAGAATGTCTAACAGGGACATCTATAACAATAAATGAAGGATCAGCTATACTTACAATCGGTTGAGAAAAAAACACGATTTGTAAAAACAAAAAAGATCGAGTGTGAATTGAACTAGAAAACGAAAATCGAGAAGTTCAAATCAAAAACTGGATTGAATTGTAGGCGAGATATTTCACGTCCATGGCTTATAAGAATGGCCACAGATGGTGAGGGTGAGTTGAGGTGAGACGTTTGGCTCAGAAGAAGCGGAAGAAGCGTGACGATTAATCGTCCTCCGATTGTGTCAATGCATTTCTTCTGGACATTCCTGAACAGCCTTGGCCATTTACCCGTCACCGAGAAAGAGGTTATCTTTAGGTAATTTCGACCTGTTAAAACAAGAATATCTTTTGCTAGGAGAATGGGTTTTAGGAATTTTTATACTAGGTAAATTATTTTTGTTTTTGTAGCTGATTTTTTTGTTGGTAACTGATAAATATTCATGCACAGAAATGCTGGTGAGATGCATACATCTCTCGGGACGCAAACATGTATGTATGTTAAGTGTTAGAAAAGAAAAATCAGAAAGATGAAAAAAATTCTACCAAAAGAAGTTAGATGGATGTATCTTAGAGGGTATGGAGAGAGAAAAAATGGAGTAGAATCAGATAAACCTGGTCAAATGTTCACATTATAAGAATACCAAACAGAAAGTATAAGCAATAGCTTTCAATACCACGGCACCAAAAGCAATATATATATATAGATAGATCTATAGATATATCGATAGATAGATAGATAGATAGATAGATAGATAGATAGATAGATAGAACTTACGAACAGCGCGTTACTGGATGTTTTTATTCATATGGACAATCAGGAAGTGTAATTTTGGAGCCTTAAATCTAATGTATACACTTTCCTAATCGTACAGTAATCAAAATAATTGTATCCGATTCTATGCTTCGTTTATTGAGGTTACCAAAGAGTGCCGATTCTTTCAGTCATCTTATTTTCCAATGTTGCTCTCTATCTTTTTTAATTTCATTCTTCCACGTCACACGTGAGCAGCTTTGCGTGATTTCATAGTCTCTACATGGATTAAAGCTTTTCGTACTTCTTCTCACCTTTCGGGAACAGCTGGTCTCGTTTCTCTATTGCCTGTCACAACAGCATGGGATATATATTTCAACATGATGAAAAAAGACGATCAAAGTATTAGCATACTTGCCCTACTCTGACAACGCCTACTTCCTCTGCAAGAGGCCAAGCAAAAGAATGAAAATCATGAAGATGAAATAACGAAGATTAAAGAAGCTATTAGGTTGGTGCCCCAAAATTACGTTAACTGATTGTACCAGTGGATAAAAGCGTTGTTACTCGATGTTTATCCCTATGAAAGTCAAAAACTCTGGCTCAGTGATAAGACAAAGGATCAACGCTAGGGACGAATTAACAAGTATGTTGAGGACACTAATCCAAATAGATTTAGTCATCAATACCTTTTCATTTTACTTACGATCCAAAGCAGTAAAATATATAAGAAGAATGGAAACGTGGAAAAAGAATATATTTTTCACTTTTCTTTATAAAGTCCGAGAAAAAAAAATAACAGTCATTTTCTTCTATTTCTTTCTTTTTCGCGAGATATATACAATTTATGATAAGTACAGATTGATAAGTTACAGTTTACGACATGGTAAATAATATTTCTATTTTTCCCTGTATTATTAGAAATCATATTTCTAAAATGCAAAAATATATCTTGGAATTTGTATGTATGTATGTATCCGTGTGCATATGTGTTTGTATGATTACGAGATATGTATATGTAATATACACACATGCATCCTTGCAATAAACACGATAACATACACAATAGAGGTATGAATAAATGCACACTAACCTCCAATTAATGTTCCAACCGTACACACAGAGGCTTGGCGGCCTGAATTCAAATACCCATGTATATGATTGTACATATACATTTGAACTTACAATAAATACTATACATTGCTAATGCACATCAAGGTCATTATACACACAATTTGCATTTATGATTGCTCTTCATTAGATAGATAGATGCTTTTCCTTACATCTACACCTACACAATGATATATATTTATGTCTGCGAGTACAACAGTGAACTAGGGAATATTGCATTCACACAATTTCCATAGAAGTAAATAACTGTGTGTGGACTGCGATTACTCAACAACTGGACTTTCTACGAAGCTAGCATTTGCAAGATATATTAGTCAGCACACAGTGTAATGCAATGTGGAGTTTCAAGTTGTTTCAAGTTTCAAGTTGTTTGGGTGAATGGTTCTTGAAATCAAATGAAAATGAATGGAAAAATCAATGATTACAGATCTTTCTTTATCATCATCATCAGCAGCAGCAGCAGCCGCAGAAAAATGACTTTTTGACGACCATCGTTGGACATAGATCTTCCCAAAGATTCGCAAGACCTCTATCACGGGCGTTGCGAAGCCAATACTTTCTGAACTTGTCTACTTCGTCACGCCATCTCATATTTTGCCGGCCACATTATGATCTCTGAGGATCCTCGTTAAGAATCATAATGTCCAGTGGTTGTCTGACTTTCTGACAACATGATCAGCCCATCGTCATTTGAGTTTTCTAATGATGTTTATGATATATCTGTTTTTATTCTAATATATTGTGCTGTCTTGTGATCTCTCCGTGTGCTGTTGAAATTACCATTGCTACCAGCGATCGTGATGCAAATAAGATAAAGAAATAGTGGTCCACGACGCATGACGTAGAGCACAGGGTTCAACAGGACAACATGGCCTAATGCACAGAATATCTCTGTATGTATGTTCTTAGATTTTCTCCAGAATAGAGTGTGTAGGTCGTTTGCCCAATATTGTGATATTTCAATCATGGTAGGTTACACACACCATAATGCACCTTTGCATAATTATTCTATATGCATTCATACATACCATTTGATTAGTAGATGCACCCACCAACATTCAAATGTAATATTTACCCCAAGATGAATAGCACTGCTTATTCTCTCTCTCTCTCTCTCTCTCTCTCTCTCTCTCTCTCTCTCTCTCTCTCTCTCTCTCTCTCTCTCTCTCTCTCCTTGGAGCTAGTCTAATAAGATCAGATATGCTTGCCTTTATCAGAAACATATCATTCTGCGCTATTTTAATTTCTGTGACACTCAGGCTTTTTTTTTAATTCTTTTTTTTTTTTTTCACAATTTTTATTTATTTTCAACTGAGCAATTTTTTAGTCTGATCAATTCGCTATAAAAATGCTGTATCACGTGACAAAGATGGCTGCGATAAATCTCTATTGATAAGACTCTATTATTGTGAACGAGTCTGACGTTATGCTCTCTATCATTTCCTACCCTCGTTCATTTTCCTCCATTTGAAAAATGAAATTAGTGCAATAAAAATACGCTCTATGTTATTCTGTTTAGGTCTCTAACTGCAAACCAATATCATGAAAATTATGATGGTAATGTCAAAATTTTAATGGGTAAAACAAGAGGAAATGGGCAATAGCTATAATTTGTGTTGAGATTCTTGCTTTAACAGTGGTAAATTTATATGAGTTTTCTTCGTTATCTACTTACAGTCCAAGTCATTCAAACAGTTTTTTTCATGAAGATTATGATTATCCTTAACTTCAAACAATTCTGCTGTTGCTATTGTTTCAGAATGGTTCTATCTGCTTGCATTTTTCCCCGTAGAGTTGCCTGCATGGTTTGGGATTGCGCACCACGCCCTGAATACTATGAAACGTCATTTCCAATTATCTTTTTCTGTTTGTTTTTTCTTATCCAGAATTCTTTGTTAAAAATATCGACCCCAAACAACTCACACGTTACATCCTCAAAATCCCAGATATTCTGGTCATTTTCTAGAAGAGATTCTGGTATGTCTTCAAACCGTAATTCTTCTCAAGAGCCATTTATCAAATTCTGCACAAACGCTTTGCGTTATAATTAATTCTGAGTGGCCTGTTTTCTTTTTGCTATTGATTCAATCAAGTTCTACTTATCCATAACTGTAGTTCATAGAGCAATTGCTTTTAACCTTTTGTGAAGTGTGAATAGCGGTAGAAAGATAGTGTTGGGAACATCTTCCGAGTAGAGAGGGTTCGCCTATCTTCCTTGAAAATAACTGTTTGAATCCGAACTAGAATGCCTACCTATTTCGACAAACAAAACAAAAAATGCATACCTCGAACGAATTTATTTTCCCCTCAGTTTTCCACAATATTTTCCATTTTTTAGTAAAGTCAAAACAATAAGACAACAGAATTTGTTGAAACAATAAAATGAGACAGCAGTAGTAGTGATAGTAACATTACCAGCAGCAGTTGCCTGCCTGAATCAGCGAATACATGCGCACATAATGAGCTTTGCTTACAGTCAACAGCTAAAAGGTGTCTGTTGCAGTCCCCTTTTCCTCTTTTCCTGTTTGCTTTAGCTTGAAAGAAAACCAGCAAACAAACCAACAAATAAACGAAGTTTTATATAATACCATCATTAGTGTTCTATGAAACATTTAAATTCACATCTTTGGCATCATAAATCCCTTCATAACATCTTCTTTATGAATTTTAAGGGCCGGTTATCACTTTATTATTAATGCCTTACTATTGTTTTTAGACTGAATACCCACCCTAATGGGTGGAGTAAATTGATGTCCAAAAAATGAATTTATAAAATAGAAAAATCGATTGATGGAAATCAAATAGAATTATTTAAAAAATTCGAAGAATTATTGAAAAAAAACAGAAGTAAATACATCATTCTAAATTATATTCTTATTATCATTTCTTTCTACTATGTACGTTCACCCTAATTGTTATTGCTTTTAATCGCAACTAAACTCAGAATTGGTTCCCTTCGGCAGTAAATGAATAAATTAGCAGCGTGGATTGGAATAAAAAATAGTTTAGTACGACAGGAATCAAATCAATACGAGTTGGGTACTCAGTAAGGATCAAGCTCACTACAGTAATAATCATCTGCGAGACAAGCTTATTAATGTCGATGCGAGCGTTATTTTTTCTTTCTTAATTTCGCTGGCCCCATCAGCAAAATGTAGGCAAATAATACTGAAATTCTAATCTGGATGAAAGTCAGTTTCCGATACTTTGATACATTCATAGTCTTGAAGGTATTAGTGCTGAAGATATTTCCTAAACAGTAATCCATTTTAACAGAGGAATCTTAGATAACTACAAGCATGAATAGAAACAAAATCTATTCCAACATTTAAACTTTAGATGTTCTGTTCAAATAGGTTTCGCTGGGTGTTTCATAAATGTGGCCTTGTGCTAAACTAGGCTTATTTTAGTGAATTGATATGAATACTAAGTATGCGATACTTGATGTTATGGTCGTATAGAATAATCAGCAGTAGCAGCAGCCTCTTAACGTCCGTCGTTGATCATTGACCTTCCCAAGATTCACCAGACCTCTAGTCACACCATCCTATTTTTGTCGGCTGCAATAGGATCCACATTGTTCAGCAGTTGTCCGACATTTTGCAACATAGCCTGCCCATTGTCATTTGAGTTTTTTAGTAGATTTTATGATATCTCTGACTCCTGTTTTTTTTTCTATTATAACGTGATCTCTCCAAGTGATCTTAGGCATTGTTCTCTCCTGTTCGCGTTGCATGGTTCTTAGTTTGAGGGCAAATCTTTTGGTTAGGTTTTATCTTTCAGCTCCATAGGCGACTATTGGAGTGTGCATTGTTTATACACTTCTTTTAAATACGAATGGGATCTTTTTGTTTTTGAAAGTTGAGCTTGCTCTGTCGAATTCTCACCAACTTAGGGCAATTTTTCCTTTGATCTATTCTTCTTTGAGAGTTTCATGGAGATTCCTTGTCCTTGGTAGACGTAGAGGTCTACTTTATCTGGTTCTGTGTTTTCGACTCTGATCGTTGAGTCTTTATGTTCGACAAAATTGAAATTCTAACATTCTTGTGAAGACCAATTTTCTTGCTTTCTTCATTCAGTTCATCTAATATTTTCTGAACGATGTCGTCTGGACGCCAACCGAATCACCAGGACGTTAATTGAGAACCAACCGCAGAAGCAGGCTCGCTTCAGAAGGGGTTACTCAACCATTGACCGTTTCATACGGTGAATCAAGTTGAAAAGCAACAGAATACAAAATGTCACTCGTTGTAGTATTTGTTGACTTCAAAAAGGCCTTTGACTCAATGGAAATCACTAAAGCCATCGATGCCATCCAACAACACTGTGTAGACCCTGTATATGTCAGAGTTTTGCTGCATATTTACCGACTCTGCACTTCATCTATCAGACACGGAGCCCTTCCAGGTCAGAAAAGACCTAAAACAAATCGGTATCAGCTCATCCAAACACTTCACAGTTTACCTTGGAATGATCTTCCGAAACCTAGACAAATAAAGGAATCGGAATTGATAGCAAATACCTAATTAACTGCAGATAAATGATGGAACTCTTCATTTGTTTGGGGTATAATTCTTATTTTTCCTGAAGAAGAAATTGAGATATCGTCTGTTTGGAGAACTCATAATGTCAAAGGTTCACAGTACACCCACATAACTTGTCCAGGGAAATCATTTTTCTGCTAAAAATTCCAAAGAGCTGCTCATAAACTTTTCCATTCCCAACTTTTCATTGTAATCAGAAGTACCATTCCTTTATAAAGCACCGTTTCTTTATATATGTGTGTCAATGAACAAGCATTAACGAAAACGACATTTTTTTAAAGTTTTCGATTGAATGACATTCTTAAAACTTGAAAATGTTATGCTTGGTAAAATTCAATTAATTTTAAATTGTATTGGACTTTCGTTTCTTCTTCTTTTTTTTCCAATCACCATTTCGAAGAAAATAGACAATTGCCGAAATGCTTTTAGCAAAAAAATAATGAACATAAGATTGATAGTTTTTATTATCTGTAGAACTCTTTTAAAATATGTGACGTCTACAGAGTCTAATATTGACACCGACAAACATTGGTAATAGCCGAAAACGTTCTTATCTCAAGTTTATAAACCTAAAATGACTGAATCTGGGGGATCTATTTTCATCTTTGTTGTCTATCAGTCATCATCCTTATGAAGAATCCAACACTTTTTGCATTCAGTCGGCAGCCCAAACTTTATCTTTGGAACAAGTGGCGAGTCAGAATTGATCACGACTGGAAAGAGAGAATGATACCGAAAAGGTTTGAAAGCATTAAAATATAGAGAAATGATGGAACATTTTTTGGCCATTTATTTCTGTAGGCAACCAAAAGAGCCAACATACGCCAAAGATGGCTCCTTTTCCATAAACATTGATACCAGTGCGACTGAGGTGTTGCAAAGGGTTTTGTGGATTGACCACCGATGTGTTTTTATTAGATTTCGACACTGAAATGCTAGAAAGGCAGTGATTAAAGTATCCACGATCAATGCGCGCAAGTGGTTATAAATATTCATAAGTAGAACTCCATCGCGGGATTGTCCCATTACACTAGTTGCTAAGGCTGGGACACCAGAGGAGGGAGGAGTCGGCTGAAGTAATTGACAAGGACAGATTGAATTATGAAGCCCTCATTCTGACTGCCGCCGACAGAGGGCACCCTCTGTCAAGGCGCAACAAGAACTGCCTAATGGCGTTTTTTGGTGGGCGCGGCACGACAGGCAAACACAGTGACGTGTGAGCACAGAAGACAAAACACTTTTTTGATATTTGCTCTCCAGTTCTTCCAGTACTCCAGTTCTTTAAAATGATAGCTCAGTGGGTGCAGTATTGGTTTAGAAATTGCGAGGCTCGTGATTAAATCCAATAAATTGGCGTGTTTTGGGGTGAGTTTTTTTTCTGAGCTTACTCTGGAGCCAACAACTTGAGAGTCGTCTACAGTCAGCATAATATTCGGAAATAATTTGTCCACTAATTTGTATCAATGAATAGATTATATTTCAGAATATATGTTTTTACCAAACTAAGCATAATGCAAAACAGGAAGGTAATCGGCCAAAAATGGTTTGGTAAAGTTCCAAGTTGAGGACAAGTGACGTTCTTCATCCGTCTCACGATATATATTCACTTTCTGTAAGAAAAGAAAACACTCAGAGGCACGGTAACACACGCACACACACACACACACACACACACACACACACACATATATATATATTAATGAAATTAAAGCAAAAACTGTTAAAAAGCAAAATAAATACACGATAAGAAAATCGGACAACTTGAAGACTATTATGTCTACTCCGAGTTGTAAACAAACAATCTGGTGTCGTCAAATAGGGTCGAATGTAGCTATATGACTAAATTTAAATTTTGCCTGCTGATACACTGGTGCATGTATGTATGAGGCTGCCTATGTTACATATACACCCAAAGATGAGGAATGTGAGTTCAAATCTGGTTGGAGGCTGATTCTTCTTTCATGATCCATGCTACTTACTTCACGGTCGTAAAATGTAAAAATGATCAAAGTGTTCCGATAATGGGCAACAAAAAATAAAAATAAAAACCATTAAAATCAAATTAAAGATATGTTCGTTTCGGTTATTATCTCAATTCATTACTTCCTTGAATGTTTGTTCAAAGGGATATTTCAGCTTTAATTCCCGACGTGATAAAATATCGTCAAGTGATTCGAGTTTGTCTCTAGAGGCGATAAAATCAGAATATCCCGTGATGTTTTATCTGCTCAAAATTACACTGAAAATGTAAAGCTAGGTGAAAATTCATTCGATGGAGAAAAAAAGTATTCGAACGAAAAAGCACTGAGTGAGCGCATCTCTCCTCCGACACCAGACATTAACTAAAAACTGAATGAAAATGAAAAAATATGAAAATGAAGGGGAGAATATTGAATGTACAAGTACTGATACTTTCCTTGAATTCATAATTTGTAATAAATGTTGTCTGTTTTTAAGTCTTTCCCTTCATAATGATAAAAAATATCTCTAAATCGAAAACTAATCACTGGATCTACTCCAAATTTTGATAATTCCCTTCGTAGACTATGGCCCATCATTCTACAAGATTTCATTAAAATGCAGTGAGAATTTTGAGAGATATTGTGTGGACAAACAGACGGAAAGACACGGGTGAATACATATACCTCTCCCGAATTCGTTGGCTGAGGTAAATAATAAAAACAAAAATCATTTAGCGTATGATTAAAAATTGAGTCAGATTGAAAGAAAATTCACGTTCTGCGGTGATTTCTCAAACATTTCACAGGCGACCCTGACCGAAGCCTACTTTTTCGAGATAAGAAAGATAACGTATGTATCCATTTGATTTTCCAGCTTAGAATTTAAATTGGAACGCTGACTGCAGAAGCAATCACGGTATGGATACCTCCACCAAATCTTTGCCGAAAACTGCAGGACTAGTGATTGGAATATTGTCAGATTTGCTTTCTAATTAGTGTACTGTCCACAAATCCCCGGAGAATGGGCCTCTTTACCCATTAAACCTCAATTACTAATCTACATTCTGCGATGTCTTATATATTTACTAGTCCATGACCCGTCGCTTCATGGCGGTTATCATAAATTTACAACAGGCTCGGCTGATTGCTACTACTGATTCGGTAGGAATGAAGAAGAGAGAAAAGAAAATTAGCTAGTTTAAAAGAAGGGTAGGGAGTGTGATAGCTAATGACTGCTATTGATACTATGAGTGTTGCAGGCGTGGCTGTTGATATATATGTATGAGTGATTTCCCAATGAAAAGTCTGATAAAAGGCTAGATTTGTCAGCATCGAACTTACTACGAATGGCTTGTGGAAGTTCGCACCTGTTCCTCTCATGCGAAAGTTATTATATACTGGCATGATTTGTAAATTATGAAAACGTCAAGAATCAGAGCGAGAAGAAGTCGACATTTTTGCTTGTTCCTATCGGAGGTTATCAACTTCCACCAATCAAATCTCACTGCATCCAATATCGACTGAGCGTTATTTGGCGGAGACCAACAGCAAGAAGCAATTCTTTTTTTCCCCTTCTCCACCCCATCTTTAAAATATGGATCTTACCCACCTCCGTCGCATAGGGGAGAGGCAACGTACATGAAACAGCTTATGAATGGCCTGAAACGGAATTCTATCAAAAACTGACCGTGGCCGCCTTCCGTGTTTGCTGCCGTCACATGCGAGGAACACTAATGCTAGATAGAATATTACGCTTGTCTGCCGGGATGTATGCCCCCACAGGGTGTAGGGCTTGTTGCTGAAATGAATATCAGTGCAAATATGTTGAGAATTGTTAATTGACGTCATCCAAAAGTTCGATGGCGTTGAATGCAACCGAAGATAGTGTCTGTCTTGAAGTCGACATCTGACCTGCAACCGAAATGATTTATAAAAGTTTAGCCTTCAAGAGCAATGTGGTTTATTCAAAAGTTGATATAAGTGTGTAGAATGATACACACATATATGCATGCATGTTCATGTGCACAATCATATACATATATACATATATATTATTGTATTATGAATGTTCTTATATGGATATGCAAGTATTATGTATCTATGTGTATATGTTTATAAGTATATCCGTATGTTATGTAAGTGTATGTAAGTATGTATGTATACACGATGTTGCGTTTATGTTTTACACGGTACAATATGAAATATTTGAACGTGTTTCTCAAAGGGATGCTGACATTTACACACACACAAGCAATATATATATATATATATATATATATATATATATATATATATATATATATATATATATATATAGTAGGTTGTGGATTCGAATCCACAACCTATTATTTATTTCCAGCTTCACTCTAAAACAACTCAACTCTATGAATAAAATGTTGTATGTATCGAGCACTGTATGAAATAAATTCAATACATTTCAGAAGTGGCTTTATATTATTGATATATTATTATATTATGTTATACTGCTAGCCTGATTTGTACCACACACACATATATATATATATATATATATATATATATATATATATATATATATATATATATATATATATATATATATATAAATCTATTTATTTTCAGCTCTACTCTAAAACAAATCAACTCTATGAATAAAATGTTGTATGTATCGAGCACTGTATGAAATGAATTCAATACATTTCAGAAGTGGCTTTATATTATTGATATATTATTATATTATGTTATACTGCTAGCCTGATTTGTACCACATATGTATATATATATATATATATATATATATATATATATATATATATATATATATATATGATATGCAATTGCCACCGCTCATATTTGCCAGGCATTCTACTTGTGTTACTAATGGATATGGTAGCCTCATCAGCCACCTTGATTCAAAGCAATAAGAGGATGACTTATGAGAAGTGATGAAAAATATTATTAGAATTTACATACATGTCCATTTTGAAAAAGAACGAGCTCGTTTGCCATTTGTGTTATAATCAAAAATCAAAGTAGCCTCGCCAACTCACTCTCTTTTTCTAAGAGAAGAAATGACAAATTACTAAAATTGATTTTTGTTGTTTTATCACAGAAAATAAACACAATTCCACATCTGGAAGAGAACATTGCTTTCTTCGATTTTTGTCATTTGAAAAAGGAAACATATGTTTATCCAGAATACATATATGTATGACACCCCATATTCATTCAAATGATATCTATGGTTATCACATGATTTACAAAAACATCAACGTACAGCTGAGAGAGTGAGTACCTAAAGCATACCCTGTTATTAGTAAAGAAAGCTTGACTTTCTTGAAAATAAGATTCCGAAAACAGATTTTAGCCAGGGCTTGAAAGCCTGTACCTGGCATTAACGTTACACCTATGCAGTAAGCACATAACTTCATTAATTAATTTGGCAATTATATGAGTTTTGTGGCACTAGACACTTCCATGTAAAGTGTAGGCTTTTATGTTCGATACTCACTGGGTCCCCGCAGTTGTGGCCTTCACGTCATTCTTCTTTACACTGTCTCTCACGGGTCTCTTTTTTTTCTCCTTAGATCTTCGTAATCTTTTTGCTGTTTATTCAATCCCTTTTCCTCCCTCCTTCTTTCCTCTTTTCCTTATCTTCATTTTTTTCTTTCGTTCATTTTTTTTAATTTTCCTTCGCTCTTTCCTTTATCTTTTCATCATTTAACTATGTAGCCTTTCTTTTTCTACTATTTTCTTCCTGTTTTTACTTTCATTTTTTTTTTACTTTCTTTTTTATTTCTTGAACCTTCTTTCTTTGATTCCTTTTTTCTTTTTTCTTTTTTATTTCTTCTTTCTCTTTCCGTACAGGTTTCTTTCTCCTTTCATTCTTTTTCTTAAATTTTCCTTTCAATTCTGATTCCTTTTTTTATTAAAAGTCAGTTTTCTTATTTGAAACCTCTATCTTTTTTCCCTCCTCTCCTTCTTTCTAGTTTTCCAAAATTGCTGCCTCCTCCCGGCCTTAAATACATCAAACATTCTAGTCAGTATTCTTCTGCGCAGACCGAGCCAGATACGCCATCCTAAAGGCAAACATGGTTGCCGAACAGCTTTTCACGCTTGGTTGGATGTACACAACACAACTGCTCGTAATTTGTAGAACGCACTGGACAGTATGTCTCAAATGAGACCATGAACAACTCTCCAACAATTACATTTTTCTTTTTCACTCGCAGCAACCAATGATCGGACAAAAAATAAACATAAAAAAGTAACCAAATTGCTGAAAAGTTTTAATAAATCTACCTACCTAATACAAAGTGTCTGTCAGTGCGAACGAAGTTGACTCAGACGAACAGAGAAGTTAAAAATGTAATTATCTTGAAAATCGAAGAACCGGACAGCAAAATAGCAGACGATCAAAAATTGTATTGTTTCGAGTGAAGCTGAGTGAAGCATAATACATTGCAAGTTTATATGGAAGAGAATTTCTCAAGAACTGTAATTGCTTCCATGACGACTACGACTACCTAGAGAATAGAAAAAGTAAAATTAATCCCGGCTGTAGTCAACTTATTTTGAGTTTTACTCTCTTGGACATGATTTTTAATAAATGGAAACTTAAGCTCTTCAAAAGATGTAAATTAGTTCGATTAGAAAGGAATACATACAAACTTATGTATGGACACTTACAATATGCATATATATGTATACATATAATATATGTAAAACCTATTTTTTTCGGAGAAATCAAAATTTTTAATTTATATTCTGCGTATGATTTTTTCTAACTTACTAGTAATTCGAATGATGAAGAACGTTTATAACCTTCGTAAAGTGTATTTTTTCCTAATTTGGTTCAAGTTAAACGATATAACTTATGATAGCTCTCTCAGAGCAGTGATGTCCCGATCTGAGTGCCTATTTTGTGGCTTTTAGTTCAAGATCAAAGCGCAGTATCTGTATTTCTCTCGTAAACGAAACATCTTTAAGCTGTCTGTCCGCTCGTCTATCTGTCCTTGTGTATTCGCCTACCTCAAAACTATTCGCCGTAAATTAAACAACTGAAATTTTTAGTGGATACGGATTTGACCAATTTGACGATTTTAGCAAATCAAATTTTGAAACTCACCTTCAGAATATGTCTGAAAACATATTTTGAAGGTGGGGTAGATTCAAAAGGGGATAATTTAGATCGTAATTCTTCTTGATAAAATGATCTTTAATCCTTTTATTTTTTTATTTTATGGGTCAAAATCGAAGTGTGAACTTTTTCTTTTTTATCGGTCAAATCGAGGGAGAACCCTCCCTATCTAACATCCACTTCGGTCTTTTTAACATCAGTCCCCCTTTTGGGGGGACAAGCCCCTCCCCTTCCCCGGAATGCCTCTTTTTATTATTTTCCTAATTTTTGAGCATTAATGTCTCCCCCTTTTAACATTAACACTTTTTTAGTATTGATCCCCTTTTTCTAGACATTTTTCCTCGTTTTACATTATACCTAACCTTTTAAACCTTTTACATCTTTTTAACATTAGTCCTCTCCTTTGGGAGACTAGCCCTCCTTGCTTTTAACATAAATACCCTCTTTTAACTCCAACCCTCCTCTGGCCCCTCTTTCTAAATATCAACCCATTTTTTTACATTAGTTAACCCTTTTCATAGCCCAGTCCTCTTTTATATTTCTCTTTTGGACACCAATTCACTCCTACCGTTATGGCGAGTATCGAGTCTATTAACTTCCCGTTTGCAATTTTAAACGTCATTATGATTCTATTTTCATTGCTTCCCTGGTGTCTTTTTATTCTATTCGAAATTTTCTTCCAATTTGCAACAACAAAAGTTCTCATTTATTGGCTAGATACTCTTCAGTATGTCTCTATTGATACCAAATGAATCCCAGTCAATCATTTTATTTCACTTTCCTGGTATTCCTCTAACTTTAATACCTGTCCTAGATAAATTAATTCATCAACTTTTTGTAGAGTTTCACCTTCTATTTTTATGATCTCTTTGAGGACTTCATCGTTGGGCATCCCTTGTGTCTTTGCTCTGTTCATGTTTAAGCCTACTTTTTTACTTCCCCTGTTTAGATTAGTTAACATGCTTTATAATTCTTCCGATGCTTCTAACGCCATCAAAACGTCATCGTAGAATCTCAAGTGGTTTGAATATTCTCAAACTATGTTTATTCCCAAACCATCCCAATCAGTTTTCCAAGGCTCGCAGTAAATTTTTTTTCCGTGAGTTTAATGCTCACCTGGAACTTTATTCCGACCTGTGCTGTTAATAGAATTATTTGATAAACCTTGATGATTGGGATGAGTTTGAATGCTTGATTTTGAGGTCTTATCAAGCACACTTGATGATATAAAAACGTTGAAAAAAACTTTCTACTGAGAATGATAGAACAATCAAGGGACATTATAAGTATTTGGTGGCTATCTTGGACGCCATATTGAAAATTATATACACTGGGCTATAGAAAAAAATGATAACATATTTATTTTTCAAGTACTTGAAAGTACTTATATTCATAGAAACCTCACTTCATACTTCTGATAAAAAAATATCAATAAATAATCTTTTATGAATTCTTTTTTTACAGCTGCTGAACCGCCCAAACGGGCGGATATTTAGTTTCGTATCTAAAATTTCTCCTTTCAACGCAGTTATTTCAATTTCCCCAGATCACCCAAAATAACCGTTTCATAAATACAACATTTTATCCCACCATTTTTTATCATATCGATCTGGACTGATTTCGAGTGAATTTGATCCTACCATCATTTTTTTGTTTTTGTGATTTCTAACCTCCTTGAATAACTCTCCCTCGAAACTCAACCAGCTAAATCGAAATAATTGTTTGATTGTAATATTACGAAAGTAGACGATTATCTCGTGTGTTTCTTTCTTTTTGCAGATGGCTTAGTGCAATGCTGGGAATGTTATTGATTGGGTTCCTTATGATAGCGGTAAGTTAACATTACACTTTAGTCAAAATTTATAACAGGAAAATTAATAACCAAGACTTACTTACTTGACAATGTGGCAATTTTAGATATCGTTCGGCACCGATGTTACAATCAATGATTTTTGACATTGCAATAGTGGGCGTTTGTCGCCGTATTGGTCAAAGTTTTCTTGGCTATTGGACTTATTCAACTTTGATGCATAATCGTAATTTTTTATTTTTAAAGGCGATATGAAATAACGTGGAGATATTTTTCGCTAACTTCAGTCTCTGCACAATGTTCCTTATGCCTGTCTCTCCTTCGTTTGAGTTCTTTGTGCTTCAGTTGTGTTCAGAGGATGGAGAAGTCAGTTCTAATGCGACACCATTTTCGTTTTCGTTTTAAGCATTCACTTTCCAATGGCAAAGACAAAAATGGAAAAGATTCCAATTTTGGACAGATGGAGATCCATTTATGTACGATGATCTCCCGCCCCCTTTCCTTTCGCCCCATTCTTTTTCTCCCCTCCTCTCTTCTCACTCTTTTCTCTTGAAGCGATCTCAATGCACGTTCATATCCTTTGCAAATACCTTGGTACGTTCTCTTGTCAATAATAATTGTGCCGTGGAAACTTGATTTCGTTTGATACCCTAATGAAGTCTAATTGTGTATTTTTTAAACACAACATCTTCGAAATGTACGGCAGAGAAGAGAATTTAAACTTATGACACCAGTCGCAATCTTGTGTGAACATTTTTAGGAAGATAAACTCTATTGGGAGAACAAAGTACAAAAGAATATAAATGCAAATAAAAATGTAATCAAAGGTATAGATACCCAGTCCCAGTCTCTCTATGCATAATAATTTAGTGATAAGAAAAAAAGTTGAAATTTACATCCAATTACTTTAGATTGAGGGGGGAACTGTTGAGAGAACAGTGAAAATCCTCTTTCCTGACTTTACCTTTGTAAGTAAAGTTCAAAAAGTCGCACTTGCTTTTAGAGAAATTTTCTTTTGCTTATGATCAATGTATATAAATATTATTTGCTTATAAATGAATATATATAAATATTATTCGTTTATAATCCACATAGATAGATAGCTATAGTTTTTTTATAATAAATGCAGACGAATGTACCATATATATATATATATATATATATATATATATATATATATATATATATATATATATATATATATATGGTGGCATCCGACAGTCTTGCAATACAATGGATCTGCGACCGGAAAGTTTAGATTTCAATCTCTCCAGTTGATTAGATTGGTTTCAGTTTGTAAAGTTTCCAGTTGATGTCAGTCTCTTAAGTTGATTTGATATTTATGTTTTCTGTCATAATGAACATCTTCAAAAAAAAGCCAAGGTGTCTGAGGCTATTCGAATAAGGTATAACTCATTCCTATACAATGTCAAGATTTTTTGCCAATATTACTTCTCATTTTCTTTTTCCAGATACCATTTGCTAAGAATATAGGACATCTTATTATACCAAATTTTGCGGTAGGATTTGGAATTGGTAAGTAGTACCTGGTGATTTCTAAGGGTCTATATATTGATATGAATAAATGTTTCGCAGCTTTTCCCAAGTCTGAACAGTTTTCGTATTCGAAATATCTGCGATGAATAGCGTAATCACATCTTCAATCCAACAAATCTGAGCTTGGAAAACACCTACAGGCAGTTTTTGCGCAAAGGTAATGCGTGAGAGTACTTGGTGGTAAGACTCATAATAGACTCACAGCATCATGGATCCTCCATTATGCTTAACCAGATGGCTGTGGGGTTGCTTTGGGAGGAATCATGAAATCAAAGAATTACCAGGGGATTTTAGAGCGAAATGTGCTAGAAAAACTCAGTTTGGTTGGCAGTTCATGAGGCTCCAGCCAACCTAAAGTACACACCAAAAACCACACAAGAATGGTTGAAGTTGACCAGCAATGAGTCCTGATTTCTATCTCGCTGAAAATCTTTAAAAAATATGGAGCAATGTTTCGATGAGTAACATATACCTCAGAAGTGCTTCGAACATTGAAGACCCTGAATAAACTAAAAAGAAAGAGTGTGAGGAACTACCAGCTGACAAGAGCAAGAAGCTTATAAAAGGTAGCAAGAAATGTTTGGAGGCAGTTATTGTTGCCAAAAAAAGGCGTGCGATCAAATGTAAAGGAAGAATGCCAATATTACTGTCCCGGTCATATTTTCGATTTCTTCTTTGAAATTACTACATGTAAGTTGGAAATAATATAATGATACTTCGTTAAATTACTTCAGACCACGTAATAAAATATTCTGATGATAAAAAATTAGTAGATTTCCATTTACTTCTTAAAATCTTGTACAGGTTTACCAAAATAATTCAAGGTTGCCAATGAGCGGCGCTGTAGGTCCAGCAGCAGATCGCTGACAAATATTTTTAAACGAACATAAACGTTTATTGGCGCCTTGTTTCCTCATCTACTTGTTTATGAAACTGGGAATATGAGTACAAACTACTTGTGCTTGGAGTCATAATTTTCCGTCTCAACGTTCATTGAGTCAAGTGAAGGTTCGCCCAAATATCCATATATCCACTTTTTCTCCGTCATCAAGATATCCGACGATTGGACAGATACAAAAGTGGGTTAATGTTTTTTTTTTTCACTGGCATTGGTGTAACGTTGTCACTGCTTTCCAGTCGCTGATTATAATGATAATGTATGCATAGCATCAGCTTATGTTATGGCTCCGGCTGTGCACTAGGGTTCATCTGTGCAAATGATGGCTGAATCAAAGTCAATGAGAAAATATTGAATGCGGTTGTTTATTAAACAATTTTTGAATCGAATCACGTGGTTATTTCTTTTGAAATGACGAAAGATAAAATAAGGAATGGTAAAAGAGGTTGAGAAGTTATTGATAATGGAATCATTTTCTTTTGAATCTTGGAAGGATTTAGAGACTGAACTTGTGTTCTCGTTCGAGTGACAGGCTAGTGCACTCAACACAATTCAGCCAGACAAAAAATTGTCAATGGAATTGTTTCCAAGCAAATGAAAACCAGACGCAACAATTGGCTTGTTGGGATCCCATATTGCATTCTCAGTCAATGTTACGAGTCGTTGCTCATGTAGAGAAACGTTGAGCTTTGAAATTTAAAATAAAGCTCCACTTCTTTTTTTTTTTAAAGTATTTTTCTTCGGATTGCACCTTTCATCAAAATCCACTAATCTTTAGCCGGTAAATCCCTGACTTTCATCAGATTAAAATGGGATTATAAATGAGAGAAAAATTATTGAATCACTTGTGTATACAATCCCGATACTACGCTTTCATCAGTCCGACACAATACAAAATGGAGGAAATAGAAGATTAATAAGATTGTCTTTGGCAAATCTTCTCATCAAGGGTGTCCTGTCTACTTGTCTTAGAAAAAAAATCGAAATATGAGCCTTTTACCTGGTCTTGAACCTCAACCCCTGGCAAAAGTGGAAAATACGCAGCACCTACAGCTACGAAAACCAAAGAAAACAATCCTAATAGCATTTAATTTAACGATTAATGACCTTTGTCGTTTTCGTTCAGATCTCTCTCTCTCTCTCTCTCTCTCTCTCTCTCTCTCTCTCTCTCTCTCTCTCTCTCTCTCGTCATTTTCCTTCAAAGCATTCTCTCTTGAGAACTTTTTATCATCTTAATTTTGTGTGTAATGTAATCATTGCATGGATATATTTGCATTCCCTTAATTATAATTTCGCTAACATAGATTTTCTGGTATAAAGAGTCTTTGAGATAGCTGTCGATCATCCTAGTAGAATATTAAGCACTATATGTTATAAATAACAATGGATATGGCAACTGGTTACGACTATCATACAGGTAAGTAATTACGGAGTATGTGGATTGTCTATGTACAACTTTTCTTGGTGGCATGCCAGTGACAAGACTGCGTCGAGATGATTGGCGATGGAACAGAGCACAGGGAGAATAGCTTTCGTGCCTTTTTTCACAGCCATTGACTCGAAAGCGATATCGACATACGCCACTGGCAATCGAACTTGTTTCGCCGGATCAATTCTAGATTCGTAACCAGCAACATTGTTCAGTATTTGAAATCATTATTCGAAAACCATGGGCGGACATGTATTCTCGTGAGATGGCAACAGCAAACGATGTGCCAAGAAGACAGGCAACGAGATATGAAAAAGGGAAGAGAAACGAGAACAATAAAAATGAAGAGAAAAGACGACATTTTTTAACACTGCTGTTGATATCAGTTATGCTCAAAAACCCAAGTTTAAAAATAAGATAAATGAGTCTCGATAAATCCGGTATGTACTAAAGTTCTTATGATATTTTCGATCGTATTTTGATATGATTTGTTCGTCATGTTACAGGAATGGTTGATTCTTCTATGATGCCCATAATGGGTTATCTGGTGGACTTACGTCACGTATCAGTTTATGGCAGCGTCTACGCCATTGCCGATGTCGCCTTCTGTCTTGGGTACGCTATCGGTAAGCAACACCATCTTACTCTCTTTTACTTTGAATTTTATTTATTAATTAAAACCCAATCTAAAAAATCAAAATTTTTTCTTTGTATTATCATTTTCAGTTCAAATTGTTTTTAATGTGTTAAAATACAAATTGGCATGATTACTTTACCTTGCCTACTATAAACTCGGATAGCGTTATGGTTAGCTCGTCTGCATTACTTTCAGGAAGCCTCGGTGTCAGGATCATTAGGAAAATTCCCCTTTACACTCAGCAGCTAATTGTGCATATGTGGTAGGATGGAGTCATCCCTGTAAGCTATGCGTAGGGTGGAGGTATTCATCTCGTCAATGAGGTGGATCGTGAAAAAAACTCGTAGGTATAAAGAACTGGTTTCTGGGACTTCGTCACCGGCTGTCATGCTCCGTTGATAGTGTTCTCAAAGAACAGACGCTCTCTCTTTACCTCGCCTCCTGCAGCCAACATAACCTCTGCAGACTACGAAGTGAAATTGTGTAGTAGAAAAACAGCTCGGGGATCATTCTCTTAAGCACTTTCATAAGACATCTTCATAACTGTCGAGCATACCCTGCACCATTTTTGTTCTAACACAAAAACTAATGAAGCTTACAATTATGAATTGTACACGTACGACAAAGCTATAACTTAATAGATTTCCGTTAATGTAAACGTAAGTGTGAAAAAAACAATATCAAATTAGATTTCAATTGCGAAAATGTACACCTTAGTGCATACTTGATAGATATGAGAGCAAATTGAATGTTTATTTCATCATTTTCGTTATCGAAAAATGTATATCTTTAACAATCGATATACTTTATGTAAAGTAACAATAAATTTGACTTACCTTCCTTTCTTTTTCTTTTTAAAATAAATTTCAAAGAGTAGATTTATGATGAAATTGTTTTTTATTATGCTGCCTGTCTGCTATTTTGAAAATAATTTTGATATGTCTATTTTGCTGAGCGTTATCTGGATTGAATGAGACTCTTTTTCGACCTATATAAGATAATCGCGATTCTTTTTTATCCTTTTCTCTCTACGACCTTTCTTTTCCTTTCCCTATTATTGTCCTAACTCTATTTCCCCCAATTAAAACGGTCGTAAAAGACACAAGTGTTACATGAAAAAACTCAAATGAATTTGTCGTAAAAAAGCAGCATCGTTATCGATTTCCATTTTGTTTTCGGTCAAGTTATGTTCTAGCTGTCCGCCATGAAACAGTTTTAGGAATTCGCCTGGTGGTCATTTAATACCAGCGCTATGGAATATTTAAAAATAAAAAATGGACTCCATTGTGTTTTGTTCACTTGTTCATTGTTCACTTTCAAGTGAAGCAGATGCCATTGTACTTCTCTCTTCTATCTTGAACGTTTGCGTCTTCTGTCACATGTTTAAGGTTTCGAATTAATTTTCTTCGTCATCATCAGATGATCTTTAAATCTTTAAATAATAACTGAAAAGCCTGAAAAGCTAATGACCAAACAGCTGACGTCAAAATATTAAATTAGTTACATCACTAAGTGTGATTTGTTTATCAAATTCAAAATTTTCGTAATTTCGATGCTATGCGAACACACCAGTTGAATTTTCAGAAACAGGAGTCAAAAGATAAATCTAAAAACTAGCAGGCCTATTTTGGGAAAATCAGGAAAATATAATGATAGCAATCAACGGGTAAAATATACCCGAAACTCCGGACGTAACAAATAGAAATGTTGATTTAAAAAAAAAAAAAAGATGAGAAAGCTTTCATACTACTTCCTATAAGGTATGAATACTAGGAACGTTCGAAAAACATCATCAGTTTTTAAAAATATAAATGGGGAATGGGAATTCATTTATGAGTGTCGTCTGGTTCTTATTGGTATCAGAAATTCAATTATTCATTACTAGTTTTTCTTCATTATTTTTGCTTTTTATCACAATACTGTGAGTCGATATAGTCATTCACCGCTTCAAAAAACAGTGCAAAATCAGAAATGAAGAAGTAGCTTCTGACGAGCCTTGAACTTGCAACCCTGCTATTGCATGGACGTCACTTTAACGACTTCAGCTACACAGGCGTTGACGGTAAAGAAGAGCACTATCTGTGGTCAGTCTGCTACCTACTCCTCTCTAATTTTCTACGCCATCTTTGTTTTAAGATTTCCATATCGCAGAGTAATTTTTTTCAATCATTTAGAAGAATTTTCAGTATTATTTTAGCACAAATTTCACTTCGTTTTATCAGAGCCACAATAATTAATTAATCAGCCTTGGATTTCTGTCTACCTAAATGTTTCTGGTCAGCATGATCTTTTATCTTCAAGGGCCACTTTTTAGCAAGTGTGTTCAGGTCCAGAAAATGGCTGCTTTTTGGTAACAATACTACCAACGTGGTTCATTTTAGATTCCTAAAGATTATGAAGCTAGCATTCGTGTATGCCAAGATCAAATGCAACTCATATTTGCATAATTTCTATGAATTAAAAAATATTTTTGTAACTTCTATAAATTGAATGAAGGGGTGGTTTTCTTCACCCTTCAAAAAGGGCTTTTTGACTTTGATTTGAGGGTAGGTAAGTGCATTTTTCGGGAATTACAAAAAAGTTATGCTGTTTTTAGACTTAAGAAATAGTTCTTTGTTCTGTATTTTAGTATTATTTATGAAATCGTACTGAATAAAATGTTTATTTTCAGTCTTTGGATAATCATTAGTTGACACTTTAACCAGTTTAGAGAAAGGCACTCAAACACCTTTTTATCATTTCAAAGAGTTTATGCTGTCATCTTAGAATCTTTATATATCTCTTGGTTCTTTAAGATTTCTAAATGACTTTGACTTACAAGGTTTCTACTTTTTAAGATGACTACTTGTAACGAAATATTATGTTTCTTGTGGGTTTTGTGTTTCTTTATCTTTTATCAGGATCAGCAAACTATTTGGTTCTTTTTCGGGTTATTTGTAATTCTCTGTTCTTCAAATATTGTTCTTGTGTCCAATATACCAGCTCAAAATTGTTTCCAAAAATTGGTTCTTTGAATACCAAGTACTAAACGAATAATGTGTGAACCTTTTTGTTTGTTTACTTATGTGAGAATATTTTATCCTTAGACTGGTTCTTTTTTATTTCTTTTGGTGTTTTGACTCAGTGTAGTGCCTCAAGAGCAACTCATCGCTCCTGTTAAGTGAGTTCGAGTCTCACTCGATGCCCCAGTCTTATGCTCTTGGGTCAGCTGTAAGATGAGGATATTGCTTTTAACTTTTCTAAGTTACTGGAAAACTTTTAATGTCTTCAGGATTAGAATCTAGAGCTAGGATTTTTTGATAACTTCTGTTCCTGGAATAATAAATAAGATTGGTTTGAGTGTGTGCACGCGCGTCTGTGTGTGCACGCGTGTGTGTGGTGTAAGGCGTTAATTATTTCATGAAATTAAATGAATTATGAGTAATTTCCGGTCAAACGATATGTTGGAATTGAATTTTGCACACTCAAAATTTGATGAAAATTTTCCGGTATCAACAGGAAAAACGAACAAAATGCTCCTCTTAATGCACGTTATCTGCTCGTCCAAAATGTCTGAATGAGTTGAACAAAATGTCTGGTTTTTCTAAAATTGCTAAACTGAGGAAAGAGGAGGAGACATTTTTCAAGATGGTGTTTTAAATGAAAACGGAAGTTGAATTATCGGCTGCCGAATATAAATGACTGCGAATAAATGAACAGAATTAAGAATGAAGAAACATCAAGTTTGAAAGGCATATAGAAAATCATGAAAAACATTAATTATAAGAGAAATTCGTGCATCAGAGATGTTAATGTGAATAACTGGACTGAGAGCAGTGAGCTTCAAGGCGTTACAAGTGTTGTGCAGAGGACCATTACCAGTTCATGAGCTCGATCGGTTTTCTATAAAATGTAATCGTTCTATCCGATGAGTCACAAAATATAGCATATAAGGGTAGTTCTTGTAAACAGGCCACATTTGGCAATGACTAGGAAGTCTTCCCTAGAGCGTAAATGAACTCTTTTGGATTCAATTTTGTTGAGGTCAATTAGTTATGTACATTTTCATAGTATTGGTTACCGCAGACTTTACTCGTATTCAAATATACACTTGCTATGAAAACCACGCATTAAGAAATCAACATCTTAATTGGATGAGCAACCTTATGTGTTTCTTTCTGTTTGTGGTCAAATTCTCATTCACAAATCAGCTTTATTTTTGTATGATTTTTTTCCCGCTGGTTGGTTAATAATTGTGTTTTGTATTCTGTCCATAAAAACAAAACATCTTCGATGCGAGTGTCCAATCAATTCTACCTTCAACCCAACCCAGGCCAACCAAAAATCGATTAGCAGCGAAACAAACCAGCGTTGGACATTTTATTAGCATAAATATTCAAATGCCACGCCATAATTTGTCGTCTATTAGGTTATCTTATCAAAGAGAATTTTCATATATATGGAAATTTATCGCTTGTACACTGAAATTCACATGCGAGATAGATAGATAGATGTCTGGCACAACGTTTTAAGTGTGGGGCACCGCCGAAGAATCACACTCACGAACAATAGCTTTTGAAACCAGTTGATCTATCACCTGCTACACGATGAATGTTTCAGCAGCAGCAGTAGTAACAGCCTTTTAACGTCCATCGATCTCTGGGGATCCGCGTTGAGTCATGATGTCCAGCGGTTTCCTGACATTCTTGCAACATTGCCTGCCCCTTGCTATTTGAATTCTCTTGAGGTTTTATGATATATCTGACCCTGTTTTTTCTTTAGTATAAGTTGCTGTCTTGTAATCTCTCTATGGGATTTTAAGCATGATGTTTTCTTGTGTGGTTCTCAGTCAATAATGTTTTGATTAGGTTCCATCTTTCAGCTACAGATGAGACTACTGGGAGAGCCCATTGGTTGTAGACTCACCTTTTCAAAACTGTTTCTTATTTATACCACTCAAGAATAGACAGCAGGTTCTTAGGCGATGGCCCATTACGTCATTGAAACTAAAGATTTCATGACGTTGAAACAACCGACCAGGTATCTTTTTAAAAGAACACAGCTGATCCCGCAAGCCAATTCGATAGGGACGTGATCATGGAAGACATTTGTCTGTATACGCAGATATACCTTATAATATTGATAGTTTAGCCACTCACATACTTGCGGGTGGCAAGGTTTCTAATATCGGGAGAATCGCCAAAACTTAATTCATAATCTTGTTACATAGATCCGTTGATATAAGTGATTTATGTTAACTCGATTCTTTCCTTTATTTTCCAGGTCCTGCGCTAGGTGGCGCTTTCGTTAAAAGTGTTGGGTTTGCATGGTAAGTAACTTAAGAAATTCTGCCTCAATTTTGTTTTTCATGAAAGTGAATACTCTCTTCAGCTATTCATTGGTTCAAGTTCTATTTGATCTCCTCTAAGATAAGTAACTGTCACCAGGAAAATATGTTTTAACGTGATGCTGTGGGTGATGACAGAGGGAAACCAACATAATGTGTGAGAATAAGTTATTTCATCATGTTAGTTCCTATCAAATTGAAAGGGATAGAAAATTAACTTGTACCTGTGGAAAATAGACAAAGATCCGTTTGATTTATTTGCTTTTAACAGAACTTGTAATTTTAGATGACAGCACAAATATACAAAAAATTCAGTGTTTTTATGTTCTGATTGCTATCTTGAAGAAAAAGGCGTCTAGTGGGAAATTTTTAAAAACCCAAAGTCAAAATACCAGTGGTCACAATAACATTAGTACATAGTGGATTCCAGTTGAATAGAAGTCCAGGTTAAAAATATAGCCACTTACTTGAACCAATTGTACAAGGACAGAATCAAACCGTTGATTTTTAAACACAGAATAAAGTGAGACTCAAACTATGAAAAATGAAGCGATGGTCAAATAGCTGCCCACCCTGAAGATCTACCGAGAGAAATTTTGCTTTAATCTGAATAGTAAGCACACTGTTAATTATATATATATATATATATATATATATATATATATATATATATATATATATATATATATATATATATATATATATATATATATCAAGAGAATACTGGATAAAAGTGTAGCGGCCACATCACTTTCTCTGCAGAGGAAATAAACCACCATCTCAGTAGCACTCTGTGATACCACGGCCCTTTCAAGCAACTGGTGACACCACCAGAACCAATGATTTAATTTAAGATCTCTGACCCCTTTCCTGTAGGAAGTCAAAGAGGTCCAGTGGTGTCTTCAATAAAGTCTACAAGCAGTCCAAAAACTTCTAATGCAACTCTGGAAGATGTGGAGGGGATGATCTTTCTCAAGATTGTGGCCCAAATTTCCTCTTCAAGAATGCATACAGATAATCCAGAAGGAAGAGTCGCAAAGTACCCAGATACCTAGAGAACACAAAGAAGGTGACTCAACCGATCTAAGAGGCAAGGGGAAACAGGGAGACCTAAGAGCAGTCTAACCAATGCTAATGGATTGATACTATACAAACTCGTCGAAACAGTCCCAACAAAACATCATGTACCAGAAAGTATCCGAAACATCCTGACTTACTATAATTGAGATTAAGAGCCTCCTCAGCACCACTAACATCGGCTTGGCATCGGCTGGAGAAGAACATAATTAGCGGCTGTGCCATCTCAATGCCACTCTCCCCATTGCATTACCAAATCATCTTAGGTGGAATGCAGAGGCCTCATGTCTAAATCTAGTACCCGGCAGCCCCCTGGTCCTAAAAAGGGAGAGGCGACCAGTTTAGATTCGAATTGGGAGAATCCGAATTCCAACAGTAGTAACCAGTCAAGAACCAGGGCTACATATTTGACAGCTCCTTGAAGGACACGATCACACTCAAAGAAACCAGGTTCGTGTTTATAACTCGCAGCAATTGATAAATCGGGGCCTCCAGGGAAATTCAAAGCCTAGAAGTACTAACAAGGAGTCTTGCTGATGATACTCCTGTTCTTTCTGGTTTACAATGTGCTGATGACAGCAGTAGAGGCAGAAGAAAGAACGTCCACCATAGGAAGTGGTTGCTCTTCCTCAGATCCTTAAGTAACATTTCATTATGTTGCAGTTTCCCATCAACGGTGAATCAGATTTATTTTAAATCATCTGATCCAAGGAGATGATGATGTACTGCAATCCTTGTAAAATCATTGTCGCTTCGGCAGGAACCAGTGTGAGAACAGAAAGGAAGGCACTAAACGGAGTAGAGCCACGACTGCCACATAAACTTGTTGTGGGTGTCGTGGTAGTGAGACGGATAGGACTTGGTAGTTTTCTCAAAACACGTTACAACAAAGCCCGTGCAAAGTAAAAACGTCAGCTGGTGCCGAAAGAGATATTAGCAGAGTTTGAGGAGGAATGCTGCAACAAGATCTTTGGTATTTGCCAACAAGGTGCCTGGATTAAATGGGATTACCTGCATAGAGATCAGGAGTATCAAAGCACTGCACATTAAGTTCCTCATCCAATCGGTGTATTACACCCCCCTCCAATCTCTATCAACTTGAATATATATGGTATGGCAGATACTTCAGTATACCAACTGTGTTACTCTAGAACATATTTTCAGTTGCTGCCCGGCGGTGTTCTGGTTTATATTTAGACTGAAGTTTGGGGGCAGGGGACGTTAGAATCAAGCGACACAGAGTTGGATGAATGAGCAAGCCATTGAAGAATATGGTGGAGAATATCGTAAACAATGAGAAAATGAATAAATTCAGAAAATTCAATAGTACTCATCCAAATTTGCAGCTGCATAGTCGTCCTGGGGACTCCATTTTAGCTGTTGAAAAAGTTTGAATTTTTCACCTCTCGTTGCTAAATATTTCATGTCTGTCTCCCAGCAAGAATTTACTACTTAGATTAGATGGAAGACCGACACCCCCAGGGGAAGGGTTAATAGCCACCGCTTGTGACTGGCAGCTCCAAGCCGACATGGGAAAGCAACTAAAGTTCCCAGAGATCATCGCAACTACTTTGCTCCGCGCGGACATGGTGTAAAGATCGGAGTCTTCGTAGCAAGTGGTAATGCTGGAATTCACTGTCCCTTGGGAGGACAGAATTGAAGAGGTAAACAAAAGGAAATATGCAGACCTTGTATCAGTACCGCCGCAGTAGATCGAACGTCCGATCCATTCAAACTCTTTGGAGTGATTGGTCTGCATAGCAGAAGAGCGACAAAAGGCCTCGCAGTTTATTTCGGCAAAATTCTGATATTTCGGTTGGGTCTTTTGGGTTTGATGACTTTGCTTAGCTATAAATTGGTTAACTTCTAAACCCAGCAGTTTTTATGTGTTTGTATTTGTGTTTGTTTTTGTTTTTGTCGGTGGGTTGGCACGATTAGAATTATGCGTGCGTGGTGACCTGTTAGGGTTAATGTGGGATCGAATGGGTTGTCTAATGATTTTTTTTTAATTACATAAGATTTAATTTTTAAAAGCAACCTGAACTTGACACTAATCGCACTTTAAAAAATAAAAAAAATACGTCGTCTGCTAAATTCAGTTCAGTACATTTATACCCAAAGTTAACCGGAAATAGCCATTTTATAGCCAACCGAAATTTCGGTTCGTCAAACCAAGGATTACTCAAATATTCTAATTATATCTTATTAATTAAAAAAATCAATATTAAAATGAGTAAAACTAATTTATAACGTTTGATTCTATTAGGAGGAGTAAAATAAGTTTATTAGAGGAAATAGACAAAAAGATTCAAGTTCTTGAGCTCCATAAGACCAGCCATCGTTGATATTGAGAAACCAATGCGACCCAGTGTAAGCCCGACCTGTTTCGTGTGGCCCCATCGGATAGCAGGGGCTTTTCAAAATGACCGTAGAGTCTGATGCCCAAGGACATTCTATTAAACCCTAATAGCCGTAACAGAAAATACCGATCCACGACAAGTGAAATTTATTTGGGGTCCACATCCAAAAATTAATTTTCAATACAAATAAAAGATGACACTTTTCAAATGACAATCAGATTAATGTTTAATGTCATCATGTAGGGTCAAATGTAGTAAATTACGACGTTGATTATTCAGAAATTTCACCAGTTCTTCGTTTTTTAACTTCGAAATGGTTAAAAAATAATTCAATGAAACAGCAGTCGGCGAAAAGCCAAGTCGGCAAAACATCTCTTCGTCAAAAAAGTTGTCTACGAAGCGTCCGCTTGACGAAAATGCCGTCGGCTAACTCGACTGTGTGTCAGCGATACGTCATCCGACAAAACGACGGAGAACCGATACACGATATGTGCAGCCTATGTATTTGAAGTCTCATCTTACAAAAAAGATCTTTACTTCGGGTCGCTGAAGGCGAAAATGCATAGATTTATGTTTCAATAAATAAATTCATAAATTTATTCTCACTTTTTCAGGATGATCTGGATAATAGCAATTGTGAATATTCTGTATGCACCAACGATGTGGTTCCTTCGTAATCCGCCCGCGAAAGAAGAAAAACTGGTGAGTTGAAAAATTTCACATTCTTTTGTGTCAGTAATCAATGTATGATAACGTATGATTTCAATCAATTGTACAAAAGAAACTAAACCAAATTTTATATTAACTTTATTGATTGAAAGTAGTTTCAATACCTATCTTTGATGTTTACTTGGCTCAAAATGTTAGAAGCCATGAAAAAAACTGTCACCATAACTGTGAACATAGGTTTCTCCAGATTTTAAGCTGGCCTAGCTGGAATTTAAACATGCACTCCTCATTGTGTCTAGAAGAACGGGGGGGGGGGTATTGTTATTTTTCAAATCCCACCCTAAGAAGGTTTTTAACGGGTGGTTCAATTTGCAATGTCAATTATACCTAATCGGTCTCTAATGTGTGTCCAGCAGCACTCACGTTAGTTTTTTTCAAAATTCAGGCCTTTTTAGTGATCACCGTCCAATAAAAGACGAGAGAAGTAAATCATTCATTGATCACACCTTTTTTTCCATTTTTTTAATCGATCACCCTCAAGCGAGAGTTGGTGAAGTGACGGTTTCTATTGAGTGACCAACCAGACCCGTCTTCTCTTCTTTTCTTTCCTTATTCAAAAAAGCAACTTTTACATTTACTCCTGATTTATTTGTCGTATCAAAAATCAAAATTAGTTTTCCATTGAGAAAAATAAATAATATAAACATAACTTCGCTTAATAGCGTTTTTGGTTTCGCTCTGATCATAATTGGCCATTATGAAAAGTTGAAATCCGAGAATTATTTTCCGACCAATCGACGTATTGAATTTTGCCTCCTTTTGCATCATTCATGTTGCTCTTGTGAGCCTGCTTTCAGTTCATTAAAAACCAAGCATTTTGATTCTTTCCAATTCTGGTTCCTTACTTACGCCTCTCAAATTAAGTATATCCCACCACGCCATCATGACGTACAAAAGTTAATCTTTAAAAGACGACATATATTAGTATTCGCTAGCTCGAACCTACGTAGCACATCTTTGTGAGTACGAGCATTAGGCTCCATGAAGCTAAAGTATGAATGATAAATGCAATCCAGAATAATATACAAATTCTCTCAAAAAATCAGATCGTTTTGTTAAATAAAGGTTTAGTTCTTTGGGAAATAGAATCCATCATTTCATTTGTTCTAAGAGCAAATGCTGAAAATTTAATGATTTTCCCCCTTTTTTCATTTCTTTTTTTCTTCTTCTTCTTTGTTACAGTCCCTCGTAATGAACGAACAGTGTCCGGTCCAATATGTTACCTACAACCAAAATAACCCTGGGGGAACCTCCGAAGATGACGAAGGAGGCTTCTATGATTGAACACAACCGGGTGAAGCAGTCTACTAAAAAGGGGGTGGGGCAAAAAGCATTCGACTGACGGGACAGGGGGTAGGGAGAAAGGAGGAATGGAAAAATGGAAGAAAGTTTTGATTTTGTTATTGTTTTTTGTTTTGTTTTGTTTTGTTTTTTGTTTTTATAATGAATGAAAACCGGATGTTTTCTTGTTGAACAAAATCATTTTTAAGGTAGGGCTGAAATTGGCGTGAGACTGGGAAAAGATAAGTAAGGGAAGCGACCAAACATAAAATACAAAAAATAGACAATAAACAAACAATAATCTCATTGAAGCGTGACCGGGCTTGTTTCATGTGACACAAGAAAGACAATATCATATTTCATTACTTTATACTATATCATGTTCGTTGCTAATGTGCAAATGTGTCCTTTGAGCGAGTAGATGCCCGCTTTTGCCCGGTCAGAGTAGTAACAATGGTTGATGGTGTTTTCTGATTAATACGTTGGTTCTTTAATCCAGATTAACTGGGAGATTTAGTGCGATCATTTAGATGTTGAGTAAGTAAGTTGACGTCCCCATGAATTCGTGCGAAACCAGCAGCAATCAGACGGTGTATCTGCTATATCTGCATGTATAAATATATTTGGTGAACTTCAACAAATCTGTGAAATCCTCAATTAGAATTGGGAGTAAAAATCACGACGATTCCAAGAATTATTTTGCTAATTTTTCTGCTGTTTTTGGATCCATCTTCAAAGAAAAAGAATCCATGCACGGTCCGAATTTTTATCGATAAGGAATTACTTATTTCCCGCAAAGAAACTCGTCGGTGCATTGATTTCTTTATTTTTTTTTCTATATATATATTTTTTCCTGAAGATAGGACCGAGATAGGCCTTAAAACTTCATAAGCAATCAACAAAATATGATTCCTGGAACCGTATTAAATTTTCTTTTAAATATATATGTGCTCAAAATAAAAGTGGATAAACTGATTTGTAGATGGTATTGCATAATGGTCTACAATTTGAATTTTCCCCGGGAAAATTATAGATCTCTTTTTTAAATCTATATCTATTTATTTATGATGATGATCATGATGATCAATGATGATGTTGATGATGAGCAGAATGTCAAGCTATTAGATCATTACCAATTTTGCTGTTTTTGCTCCATTCTTCAACCTCCCAAACGTGTAACTGACTGTCTGCAGACATTGTGATTCCAGTCGAGTCGAGGCTTCAAATCATATTTAGATAATTTTATGTAAATTTCAAGGGCGCATACAATTATGAAGGCTTTAATTAACAAAAAAACATGAACATGAATTGGGATGGACCATTGCCAAGTAATCTTTTTAAAGAACGGTTAGATACCATTTAATTTCTTCCACGTATAACATCATAAAAATAAACATAGAGCTTTCGGTTTGGTATAATTGTGGGTTTGAATCTTAAAGCTGGCTTCTACATTGATGCAAGTCTGTTCATTTTTGGTGTGTAATCAAGTGAAATGAAATAATATCGTTATTTGAAATAGATTTGTATATATTTATATGTGTGTGTGTGTGTGTGTGCGCATGATTTTCGAAAACATCTTGAAATTAGCCCAGGGCGATGGATGGGTGAACGTGTATGGATCTATAAATGTTATATTAAAACTGTGATTGTTATTATTATTATTATTATTATTATTATTATTATTATTATTATTATTATTATTATTATTATTGTTATCATTATTATTATTATTCACTTATTGTTTTCACACCAGTAGATGGCTTACATTTGAGATTGAGTGAGAGCAAGTCTCCTCAGTACCACTGCACTTTCCTCATTATCATCATCATTATTATTATTATTATTATTATTATTATTATTATTATTATTATTATCATTATTATTATTATTATTATTATTATTTTCAAGCCTCATTTGAATTTTGATGTTTTAAACATTTAACTTTTCGTTTTGTTTGTCTCACTTTCCGGACGAACTGTATCAAATGCTGATGAAGTTTACCCCAAAAGACTAAACAAAAGTATGAGAGACCACAAAACTCAAATAATTACGAAGACTCTATACTTTGAACATGTCACACATCATTGATTAGTCGCTCTCGAATTTAAAAAATATTTTGTGTATATAAACAAATAAAATATGAGACGTCCATTTAGATAGAAGAAACTGAATATACTCACGCACATTCGTATATGTACACACCTCGATATATATATATATATATATATATATATATAAGTATATATGTATGTATATTCCCTTCTCTTCCAAAAACCCCTTTCTGCCTTACCTTAAAGATATAAAATGATTGGCAATCTTTGCAGTGACGCATCAGGGACGGACATTCTTTTATTTTGTTTATAACTGATCGATACATTGTTTAATTATATATATATATATATATATATATATATATATACATATATATATATATATATATATATAACTTTATTTGAAGGTTAATATCTGATTAATATTTATACTTTTCGAAGCCTTTTATGAGTTTTAGAACGTTACGTCGAAATAAAATCTACCCATTTACCTGGAAATTGAATCTACCCAATTTTAGCCATTTTGGAACAAATTTAGCCACTTTCAGTCATTCAAAATGGCTGATTCAAAAATGGCCGTCCTTGATGCGTTATTGCAAAGATTGCTACATAATTTAATTAAAGAAACCCTAAAATGTTTTTGTTTGTGTTTTTTTTTTAATAATCATTATAATATGATGAAGAGAGCAAAATTAATAAACTCTTGGTTGGTCATAAATGCTGGAGTTGTGAAACCCTTAACAATTAAAATACATACCAAAAATAAACAAACATTTCTTTTAAATTAACCAATCAAAATCGTTATACAAATGCAAATTTTTATTTGAAAACATACAACAAAATGAAACTTTTAAGAACCAAGCAAAGAGTAAAAACGTAAGATAACAACTCAATGCCCTTCCCCTCCAAAAAAGAACCAAAATTACAAAAACAAGCTGTTGTATGGTGTCTTAAGCACTCTTCACTATGTAGACGTATTGTAGTCTGTTTGTGTTTGCAAAACAAAAGTTACAAAAAAACAATAAAATGAAAACAAAAATAAAAATAAAACATCAGTATTTAAAATATTTTAAAAAATGGAAAATCCTTAAAAAACAGATATATATATATATGATAAATTAAATAAATGAATAAATAAAAGATAATTTTTGTAAACTTGTCAATTAAAATCGGCTATTTTTGGGTCAGTCTACGCATGGGTCGTCTGTAAGCAGTTACCCACAGTTATTTAAGTGGGCCATAGGCGAAATAATATATTTAAAAGAAAAATTTTAAAAAAAGCATTGTTGCAATTTTTCTTCTTATTAAACAGAGATTGAATGGAAAACTGTGTTTGTTCTTATTATTTATTTATCTTCTGCAATTGATCTATTTATTCCAGTTGGAGTTATTTAGTCTGCTATCCTGTAATCTGGAACTTCGGATTCTGTGGTAATTGAATATTTATTGTCTGGAACTCTAGATACTATATCAATTGAATATTTGATATTCCTAATGAATGAATAATTAGCTATGCTAAAATTATTTGTTTTATTCGGAAAGTAAACATACACTTTTGCAGGCAAAGTGGAGAACATAATCTCACTCATCAGCAACGACAAAATAGATTCAAACACAACCGGGACAAACATGCTTTGAATTTTGAAAAGAATGTACCTTTTTGTTCAAATAGAATCATTTATCTTAATTAAACTTCCATAAAATTTTCTATGATCAAAGTTTAATAATTAATGCCTTTTCCATAAGCATCAATCCATTTTTATTGTTAATCATATCATCAGAAATCTTCTCTCTATTCTTGCTAACCTGCAGCAAATAGTGAAAATCTGTTTCTTGAAATTAACCTGGACTTCATTATTTCCAACAAATTCTCTATTGGACAAACAATGTTTGAAGTCCATAATTTTGGAAATCTTTTTGCTGATTAGACAATTTCGTGCTGGTAAACTGCCAGATTTAAATAAGGAATTTGTTGGATGAAGGGGTAAAATGCTTCCTTATAATTTCTTCCTTGTTGTAACTAGCAATGACACACACATTGCAGAGAATCATTTTTCCAAAACGTTGACTGATGAAACAGCACGGTAAATTTATGCCACCACCTTCAGTCATTCCGGTAGGTTGTAGGCAGCCTTCTCTGAATTTGTCAGTTTATCTTTTGAGACATCTATGATGCCCATCTTGATGCACAGGAAATCTTGACTCGTCAGAGAAGATGACATTCTTGAAGTACTCGTCCTTGGAAAGGTCAATAAATTTCTCTCTATCAACAATGTTTTTCTGTGACAGTTGAGGCTTTCTTATGTCTGCAGACACGTTTTCCTTCACTTGAAGTAAAATTCTGGGACAAAGAAATAAATGTCTGCTCCCTGTTAGTAGAAGCCATTTTGGCCAGTTTTCTATTGTTTCTGGAATAGCGGTCCCTTTTTCTTCTAGATCCATTTTGTTGGCTGTCCTGGTTTTGGTGGACAATTCTGTGAATGGCAGTCAATTGAATATCTAATTTTATTCCATACTTTTCTTGTTCTTGGTAGCCTGGAAACTATCACTTTCATCATGTTAGAGGATCTTTACCTTCTTTAAGGGGGACAACTAGTTGCTTTTTATTATCGCTAAAGTAGTGAGGGTTAGTACGGTTAGGATAAATGAATTAGATTTTGCACTATATAAATACATGTACAAAGAAAAAAAATGTCTGCCAACATGCATATGGAAGACTAGATTTTATCGGTTTTTCACTTCTGTTTTAAATATTAAAAAAATATGGCATTTGAAGCATTTTTTTGGTAAAATTGTCATAGGGAATGAATTCTCAAGGTAGTAATGAACTACCTAAATGCCCTAAAACTAGTCTAGTCCTAATAAGAAAAATAAGCTACAAAACGTTTTCAAGATTTGAAAACGAGAATTGACACAAATTGAAAAAGTGAAATAATTGATCAGTTAAGTCTTTTTCCCAAGGTAACAAAGAAAGAAAGCAAAATGAAATGATTCAATTTCAACAATAAAAAAATATTTTGCAAAGGTGGGGAAAGGATTTCGTAGATGTTTTTAGTCAGTGTTGTATATTCGTACCTCAGTTGCGTTAGTGTCTTTATGGAAGCCATGCAACATACAGTCACTCATTAAAATCCTCATCACGTTAAAGTTAAATCTTGTAACTGAATGAAAATGAAATGAATGAAACACATCAGGATATGATTTACAAGTGAGTATTAAGTTTTCATGATAACTTTAATATCGTTTTTGTTGTTGGTACGAATGTTACAACTTCTAAATACATCATTTCCTTCCAGACAAATGAATAGTTTACGAATCGTTCACCAGCGCTGGATTTCTAAGATAGATTATTTGTTGATGTGTTTCGGTGACGAGTTTCTTTATATTCTGCATGTATTTTCTTACCTATACTAATGAAGTTGGGAGAGGTATATGTTTTCACCCGTATCTGCCCATCTGTCCCCACTATACCTCAATGAATTTCGATGAAATGTTGTGGAATAGTGGGCCATGGGCTACATAGGAATCGATTAAATTTGGGGGTTGATCCAGGAATTATATTTTCATTGGGAGATATCTTTATTATTCCGTGGGAAAATTGATTAAAAACAAACAGTTGAATAAAAAAGCTAAATTTCAGTTCAAATTTTAATTTGTCTCCCTTGTTTTTCATTCATGTTGTTGTGTACCTCGTTGGCAGAGGTATGCACTTTCTGAATGCTTTCTACTTACTTCAATGTAAAATATTTCCAATGATTAAACATCCCAGAAGCTTTTACAAAAAGATATGAAGAAAATTATCTGACTCCATCATCAGTTATTTTATTTTGAATTTTTTATGACTTCAATGTCATGTCGCTTAATCTTCAAGTTTTGATGTTTTGATTGGCAAAACAAAAATTCATCTAGAATTCATATAAGAAGAATATAAAAGATGAGAGTAACTTCCCAAAGTATCGTTGTAGATAATCAATATTCGATTACCCGGTATAAAACCAGCAGTACATTCTTTTTTGTTTACTGAATATTGATTGCGTAAACTTTTATCTCGAGAGTCACTTGTGTCCTTTCTGCATTCTCTTTATTTGTTTTTTAAGAGTTATGATATTTGAATTGCAGTATATATTCATAATGTAAATATATTAGATACAGACCCCCATAAAACTGAAAAGTCAAGTTGAAAAGGTTTTATGAATTCATTGTTATATGTAATAATCCATTACTGTTTTAGATTTTGGGGGTTTACTGTTTAATAGTAAAAAGCTGAGCGTTGTAAATGGGCATTACAACTAAACTCGTTGACAATGGATGTGATATACAACAAATACAATAAAAGTTCCTATACAACAATAAAATTAGCTATGAATTTAAAGTTTTGTGGAACTTTGCAATTGACTGATTGATATCTCTGGTCTATATAATTGATTTAACCTTTTTGTTAAACAATTTTGTTTAGGTGACTATGTGCATAGCTTTAGACAAGGTATGGTTTATTGAAAGATTAGGACAATAAATTAATTGACATTTTTCGTCTGAGATTTGGAAATTTCAAAGAGTCAAGTTTTGTGGTGCAATATTCAGAAGAAAGGGTATGGACAAAGAAACCAACCAATTTCTTACCAAATAAATTACACTGAATTTGACTAAAACTCTCAAGATAGATTTCTTCAAATTGGTCTGGCTAGTTGGCTGGCTACATATATATCACGTGTACAGGCTGCATCGATGGAGCTAGAGTGCTGAAAATTCAAACATTTTCCCTCTGATATATCTATAAAGAAATTTTTTTTAGTTTTTCAAAAATTCCGCCTTAGTAGGTTTTTAATGGCGTATTTAACCTTCAATGAGAGTTGATGCTAAATTGGTCCCCTACTCTGTATTCAGTAGCAGTCACGCTTGTTTTTTCTTTGGGGAATTTAATTTCGGACTTTTGTTGTGATTACTACCCAACAACATCCCTTTTTCCATTTTCAATTTGGTCACCTTCAACATGACACGCAGCCAAAAGACGTTGATCACTTCTGAATGAGTAACCAGTTCTGTTTTCATTATCTTTAATCAGAGAGGGGGAATTTCCACAAAATTGGCATTCCTACTCCAAGAAAATATTTTGCATTCATTAAAGACGTGTCATTGGTCTTAATTTCTTCATTGCTTTAGGATGATCTCCCGAAACCTAGAATGGGAACACAAAGGAACCAGGATAGACGGAGAATACCTGAGTAACCTCAGATTTGCTGACGACATCTTCCTCTTTGCTACAGCCTCATCGATCTCCAAATAATGTTAGACGAATTGAATGGAGCAAGCAAGAAAGTAAATCTTCACACGAACTTCAGCAAAACAAATGAACAACAAGCATGTTGAGGATAAAAACTCAACGATTGAAATCGGAAATGTGGAGCCGGAGAAAATGGAGAAACTAGACCACCACATCTACTTTGGACAAGGAGTTTCCATGAAGTCATCAAAAGAAGAAGAAATAAAGCGAAGAATCACATTGGGTTGGTAAGCTTTCGGTAGAGCAAGCACGACTTTCAAGAACAAGAAAATCCCACGAGTCTTAAAAAGGTGGGTATACGACCACTGCATCCTACTGATAGAGCTGAATCTAACCAAAAGACTGACCCTCAAACTGAGAACTATGCAACGTGCACATGAGAGAATTATGCTCAACTTCACATGGAGAGATCATAAGACAACACAATAAATCTGAGAAAAGACAAGTGTCTGAGACATCATAGAAATAGAAAACTCAAATGGCAATGGGTTGGACATGTTGTAAGAATGTCAAACAACTGGTGGACATCACGTCTCACAATGAGAATCTCCAGAGATTAAGTGTGAGGCTGTGGCCGACAGAAAGTAAGATGAGTGACGAGTTAGATAAATTTAGAAAGTACTGGCTCCGCGATGCCCATGATAGAGGGGTCTGGCAGATTTTTGGAATGTCTTTGTCCAATGGCAGACGCTAACATGATTGATGGTGATGATGAAATAACCTTGGAATCTTTACAGTTCACGATTATTTTTCTATTTTTCTAATGCTATCAATTTGTAATTTAAAAAAAGAATGCTATCGTCTTTAAGAATCAGACATCATGATTTTTTTTCTTTTTATGTATTATTAAAGCCACAAAAAAAGTTGCAGAGGAAGTCTGAAAGCGAGAAAAACAAAAACTTCGTATTGACTTCTTCATATATTTCTGTTTTACCGAACCAAAATATAGCATAACTTGTTTTCTGAATAATTTTCACGATATATTTCGTTATCACAATGATTTTTTAAAGAGTACACCGAAGTTTGCATTACAGTAGGCAGCGTTTATAATGTGGGTGGGTGGAGGAACTTTGGTTGATTTCTATGCCCATATGCAATATGGCATTCTACACTTTTTGCTCTTTTAGCTCAATATTATATGTAACATCGAAGACTGTAATTTGATTGTTATTTCCTATTGTATTATTTATTAGAGCGTTTAAAATAGAATAACGTTTTTGCTCGACCAAAACTTTAATTCATCATTTTCTATTGCTTGACGTTCGTCAGATCATGAGAAAAACATACTAAAAAGCTTACAAATATACTTTTAAATCTGTTATACTATGCTGATAAAAATTTCTCTTTTTTTGTATTTGCATTTCTGTCTTTTCTGTTCCTGTCTAGATCACTTGTGTACCAGACAAATATTGCTGAAATCCTCATTATGAGAAAATGTTTCTTTTATTTTTTGAAGAAACTGTTTATATGTCTTGGCAGAGATGTAGCACAATATCATGAGTTTTTGGAAGACCGTGTTACTCCAACTCGCTAGAGATAGGGCATTGCCGAACTTAGTACTTGAAATCTGGCCTTAAACTCCGACTGCTGGTACTGTATTTTACAAGCACGAAAAGCGACAGGAAAACTATCCAAATCTGAAATTCCAAATCAATTTAAAGAGATCAGGGAACGAATTCCGGATTTCATGTGACCAAACAATGTTTATTTAAAATAAAATGAGCTTATTTATTATCATGTTGCATGAGAATTGACAAAGACTTCAAAGTTTTTCAACAAAATAAACCTAAAGTACATGAGAATTGGAGACCGAATTCTAAAGAGCATCTCCAATGAAACAAAGCGAAATGTTCTTGATCGTTGATTTTAGATTCAATCAGACCAAATAAACCAATGCAGATGTAACATGGCTATCAATGAAAAGTTCATTGACTTCGTCGAGTTTCCTCACGAACGATGAAAATTCCGACTCCTTTAAACTATTGACACCTGATTTCATGCCATTCTGAACTTTCTACGTCACTCAGCGTTTGTAACAAATCTGGCATGACAGGTGCCGTATCCCTTCAGAGCATGGACGATCATGGCTCTCCACGGCTCTAAACTATCGCTATGACCGTTCTTTGGGGTAGGGGATAGTGGAGTGGTTTCCCATTACCTTTCTCCATGGTTTTGAATTCATGGTTATTCCTTTCCTAGACTGTCTCCCAGTCTGTCATGCTATTTAGTCAAAGGTAGGGAAACAAATCTATGAGTTGTAAGTTCTTCGCATCGAATTCGATCGATATCAGCTTTATATTTTCTATCAGGAAATTTGGTTTTGAAAAGGTAGATGAACTTCGAACCGCTGACTACGTTTTCAGCAGACTGTGAGGCAGCAATTTCTAATGGTATTATGCACTGTATATATTTTCCACAAGATTTCTTCGTTTCGGCAACTGTTCTGTCTGTATTCTCGAAAATTAAAAAATATACCATTCGTCCCACTTAGGAATGGTAAGTCAGGTGACTTCTCTTAGTGCCATAACTTATATAAATGACTCAGTTTGAGTAACGTCTTATAGTACACAAATTTAAGCTGGAGAACGTTCATTTAAGACGATTTGGTGTCAATGTGTTAGTTTCAAAACTCCTACAGCGTTCTAGACATTATCCTTCTCCTCGGATCTAACTGCTTGAAGAAAAACTAGAAATGAAGTAAAGAACCATTCGTTCTGTTTAGAAGCAAACATCGTTTGGTGAAAAAGAAGAGTTAATTAATTGTGATTGATTTTCATCGAATTAATTTTTCGGCTTCGTCCTCAATTTGTATTTTATTTCTTGAAATACATTTTGTCTTCATTAATTTTGCAAATTCAGAAAAGGAAAGAGGAAAGGAAAACAGAAAAGGAAAACGGAAGGCAGATGTTCCAAGAATTCTGCATTCTATTTTTCATTATTTCATTCTGGACATTCTATAGATATGCCAAATCAAACATGAAGTATTTGCAATATTGCCTTAGCATAAGTTTTTTGTGGCTAGTGTTGCTGCTATCATTATCCTCAATTTCGTCCATGTCATTTGTAATAGTTATGTGTTAATCTTTGTGATAATAGTCATTAGAATAGTTGTTATATTACTATGTATGGGTTGAGTACGATTCGATGTGACCAAGTCGATGTGACCCAGCTCGATGCAGCCGGCTCGATGTGTGGACGATTTGATTCACATTCGGAAGAGAGTTTTAAACATTGAAGAAAAAACACTCATTTTATTATTGCAATTCAATGTGTACAATTGATGAATAAAATGTATGTTTTATTATGTTATATATTTGACTTGTCTTCTTTAAATATCCTTAAAAGATAATAGAACACAATGTGCATCGAATTGTCCTGACACCGATTCGGCCGTATTGAGTTGTCCCTTCCCATTATATATAACCATTGTTAGTATATTGATAATATTTACAGTAGTAGTAGTAGTAATTTCCCACCAGTAGCTTGGTAGGCACAGCTGGAGGCTGAGTGACAGCAAGTCTCCTCAGGTCTCGATCCCTCCTCTACACACTCTCGCAGTGCTGGGATTTACAGTTTCACACAGGTTGCCCGATGACTCTCTTTGGAGGCCGAGTGACAGTAAGTCCCCTCCTCTTATTTTTCCCTCACCTATCACAGTGGCGCTGTGGTTTTTACCTCCGCCACCATTCGTGTGTTTATATCTGTGTGTATGTTTTCTCCTCTGTTAGGCCACTGCTAAGAGTTGGGATCGTAGATCTCATATTACTAGCGCTTTCCTCGGTATTCGTGCAGTTTCTAGTGATGCAGTGGTCTGAACAGTCTCAATCCTTCCTTTTATCCCGCTTATCTCGCTTGGATGGGGTGGTCCGTTTTGATGTCAAAGTCCCAAAGTAATTTGTGATTTCCATTCTCCGGGGCTGTTAAATCCCATTGGTTCACTAAGTTCACAGTGTATCACTGTTGCTACTCTATCGAGTCTGTGTTCATATTCCTTCTGGGCTAGTTGACTACATTCACTAGTTATGTGGTTTACGGTTTCATCTCATTACCCACCCAGGCAGCACTTGCTGTTTGTCTGTGTTCTGTCGATTTTTGTTTTTATATAGTTTGTTCTGATGCTTTTGCTTTCGACTACCATGAAGAGCGATTCTGTTTCTCTCTTCAGGTTTCCTTTTCGTAGCCATGTCCATGATCTCTCGTTTGCCACATCCTGTGTCTGTCTTTTAAATTATCCGTATAGCTTCTCCTGTATCTATTTTTCTTTCCTTATTTGCTGTGCTGTTCCATTGTTCCTGCTTTTTTGTTGTTCGTTGCGCTGCTTCGCTCACTTTTTATGAAGTCTTGCACATACTTTTCGAGACCTGCTTTGACCCTCCCGATACAGTCATCTACGCCGTCTTCCTTTCTCTTCACGCACAGTCTTTCCATGTCATCTCTGAGGTGTAATGCTTCGTGCATTGTCATAAGCTTCCTTGTTCGCCGGTCCATTGATTTGAGTTCTTCCTTTGTCGATCCAAAGAAATGGCCCTGTGTATCTTACTACCGATACAGTCCATGTGTTCATTCCTTTTATAATGTTTCTGCTGTTCAGTTTGGTTTCTAACATTTCCCTTATCCTCCTAAGGTATTCATTTTTCATTTTCTCCTTCATTTCTTCTCGTTTTATCATGTCACATGCGAGAACTCCCAGGTATTTATATCGGTCTTGTTGTTCGGGAGTTCGATTCCTTCTGTTGCTGCGAGTTTTCCTTCGTGCATTACCATTCTTGCACATTTTCCTACCTCCATCCCAATGTCATCACTGTATTCCCTCACTTTGTTGAACAGCGTCTCGAGTTCTTCCCTGTTCTTTGCAAATAATTTCATATCGTGCATGTACATTAGGTGGTTGACTTTTCCCTTTGTTTTGGAGAACTGGTATCCTTTGCTATTTTTCAAGTTCTGTTCAGTAGTATCGTAGTTAAAACAAATAGTAATGGAAACAGTGAGTCTCCCTAGAAGATACCCCCTTTTATACGTACCTCTGCTAAAATTTCTCCTGTGGCTGTCAAGTCTACTGTCCAGTATTTCATAGAGTTGGCAATGAATCTCACCACTGATTCACTGATCTTTAACATTCTGAGCCATTCGAGTATCCTGCTGTGTGGAATCATGTCATATGCTTTTTATAGTCTATCCATCCCACTAGAATTTTTCTTCCTTTTTCTTCTTTTAAGATCATCTGGTCGATGAAGAGCAAGTCATTCGCCCCCCTTGGTTCCTCTCCTGCATCCTTTCTGTTCTTCTGGTAATGATCCTCTTATTTCCATGGATATATACATTTTTTCCGCTATTTGTCCGGTCAGGATTTTCCACATGAGTGGTAAGCACGTAACTGGTCTATAGTTGCTTACTAGGTCCCCTTTTTCAGGCTCTTTTTGGATGAGGGTGGTTCTGCCTCAGGTCTATTATTATCATTATTATTATTATTATTATATTTTTGCACAGTATGCATAGCGGTTTCCAAGTCTGTAACCTGACTGTCAATCCTTAACAAAAGGACTGTGAGTACTTTTCCAAGGCAAATTTTTAGAGAACTTGCAACATGCAAGACATTGTCTTGATATCGATATGTCATGATAACTTCTGGGGATAATGTTTTTGTCCGCAGATATTGCAATATCAATTATGATGCACTCTCTCTCTCTCTCTCTCTCTCTCTCTCTCTCTCTCTCTCTCTCTCTCTCTCTCTCTCTCTCTCTCTCTCTCTCTGTATCATTGAAAATGATGTCCGGTCAACAGCGTTCAATGACCCTATCCGCCTGTATATCAAAGTCCCACAGAATCACTGGTTTACCGGATTCATTTAACACATTCTCTGACACATATTTGTACCACTCATCTGAAGTGTTATTGCCATATTTCTTACAGTATGCCCCGTGTAAATTGAGATAAATCTTATCATGTCTTCGCTTATATTCTTTTTGAGCCACCATTTTATAACCTGCCACAATGTGATCAATATTTTCCACTCGCTTGTTGTTGCATTTATTTGCTGAAGATGTGTGATATATTTCCTCCTTTACTGCGTTAGTATTTGGTACTTGATCTTGAGCAGCAACCACTAAACTCTCCGTTTCTCTCTTCAAATCTCCTTTCTGGAGCCACTCCCACAACGATTCATCATTTCTTCGGTATCTGTGTGAAACTGTACATACAATTTCATTTCTTCTTATGCTTCCTCTCTTTCACGGCCTAATTCACTTTGGTATGCATTCTTCTCTTTTAAGTCAGCACCAATTATTCATAAATCTACAACAGCATGTAGATTCTCCTTCTTCTTCTTCTTCTTCTTCTTCTTCTTCTTCTTCTTCTTCTTCTTCTTCTTCTGCTGCTGCTGCTGCTGCTGCTACTGCTGCTGCTGCAGCTGCTGCAGCTGCTAATTATTATTATTATTATTATTATTATTATTATTATTATTAGCTGCAGCAGCAGGATTGTTTCCTGTAATAATTCTATTATGTGTCATAATAACAGTTGATGAATATTACTCCAAATATTTGCACTTTTCTTAGCTAAGCAAACGGCAACTTATCACTGTCATATCAGCACATGTTGTATTGCCCTCATCTTTTTTAGTTGCATCCATGCATCTCTATAAGACACTTGTCGGTCGGTCGTTAATATGCCAAATATCAACTTCCTCAATTGTATCATGTTGGATTGACATGAAACTTGGTCCAGACTTCTGAATTGACCATCTTAATCTCCTATATCATCTTCCTACTCCTCCTCCGCTGCCACTTCCTCTTGCTACTACTAATACAGATGTTGGATGTCGTTCTTGTTTTTGCTGGAGACGCCAGTGATCGCTATTTTCATTGGCCGAATGAATTCTGTCTGTTTTCACGTGATTGTAACTAAAACCAGTCTAAGTAGGTGTGGCTCTTAAGTGAAATAGTAGTAATTAAAAAAAACTCAATATTGACTAAAATCTAAAAATGCTAAAAATTGTAATTGAGGATAGTAAGTATTAAATAGCCGAAGGTTTGATCATATGTTTTGCTGTCTGCTTACTAATTCTGTGGCGTCCTTGGAGAGACATGAATCTGTAACACCAAAATGAAGAAGTTTCTGCGATGTAGTCAGTGTTTATAGAAGGACTTGTGGCTACTCTCGTTCGTATTTCTGTTTTAGAGTATAGTACTCTGATTACTACTACAAGAGTTTCTGCCGTTTTCAGCTAATCGCAATCATGACCATTGCTATTCAATATTAATTCGTTTGGATCAATTTCCTTGTCTCTATTTTCTTTGTCATTGTATGCTCCAACCATGCTTGGCTCTTTTCTGTATTTGGTAGCTGTCAGGGAATGTTAGACAAAACCTTTTATTTAATCTGCAATGGAACGTTGTTCTCATTCCTCGAACATTAAGTAGAAGACAATTATTCCTTATGGAGACGATCTGCATTCTTCGCCCAGCTGGTGTATATTACTACACTGCTTTACCCAGTGATTGAACTCACGACTTTCAAAGAACCAGATAAGCAATTACATTAAATAGCTGATGTCCCTTAGGACACTCAGATATTGAGGGGGGGGCTTTTATGTAATATCTGTTTTTTCCTCATCATCATTTTGTCTCAGACAAAAATTACCATTTCTGTTACCGTCTGTGAAATATGCAATCCTATCATTGTTTTCATCCCAAATTACGAGTAAAGGGGTAGGTATTTAATGCTGAAGATACTCAATAGTGTCGCCATGATTTTGCTTAAATAATGTTTTTTAAACCTCCCAATAAAAAGGAATATAAACTTTTATTAGGAACGGTTTGGGCGCCATAAAGAATCTTCTTTCCCAGTCTCTTCCGTTTTTTTCTCTGGAAGTGAATTTCACTCAAAATAATCCTTTTAAGTCGAGCAATGTCTAGTCGACCTAAAGGAAAATATAAATATAGGCTTGAAAATAAAAAAAATACGAGGTTGCATCAATGTCCGTAGCCTTGTGCGTAGTTATGATTTAAATTTTGATCTGAAATTTTCACTGCTAATCGTTCAATCTATGTGACTAGTATTCGTCATTGAATTAAGTGTTTTGACAAAGAACCACATTATGTTGAAAAATATTCGTTGTAAAAAATAAATGTTTTTTCTTCACTCTTTACACTACAGACTTTTTGGTTTATCTACGTATTTTACACGTTTCGTTTCAGCTTCCAACTGACGACAATAAGACGAAAGACAAACGCCATAACTGGGTTATTCGTCGCTGTAAGCTTTATATTTCAGTTTTGCTTGAACTAATAGCTGCCTCGGTAAGTGTTATATCATCAATAGGTGTCAAAATATACTGAAAAGAAAAAAGGCAAACATTTGCAAAAAAAAAGGGGAGGTTCAAATAGACTACTGCTCCTAATCCAACTGAAGATGATTACTGCAACTTTTGTAATGTATATAAAATAAATAAACTCGTGGATATATGAGGTTTGTCAGTTTGGCTCAGTGGGTAAGAGAGCCGACCAGCTATCACTTTCGAGTCACGGTTGAGAAATATATATGGGTTTGATAAAGAGTGCAGAGTGTCCTCCCTTGGATTTGGTGATTATTGTTCTTGTAGCAGGGAGGGGGGGAGTAAAGTTAACTCCAAGTTAACCTGGAGTCTGAGAAAACCAGAAAGAAAAGATTCATCTTTTCATAGGAAAGAAAAAATTTATTCAGTTCTTTTCAGATGATATGGATTCATCAAAATCTCACCTAAAGCAAAGAAGGAAACTTCCCGAAATAACGGAAATTGTCTATAGTTAAATGTTATTTGTGCTCGATCTTTAAGAATCGTGAAGACTGTCTCTGAACACAATTATAGCATGGAAAGTGTGTGTTTGCAATGTGCGTTGTAATAATAAATAAATCTGATTTTTATTTGATGTATCTGGTGCAGGTATCGTTTATCACTCTAGTGTTGTATCTGAGTTTTGCCTTAAATCGTTTTATGGATCATTTCTCTAGGATGGATTTTTTATTCTTTCGTTTGCGTTTTTACATCTATTTCTATTTTAAAAAATGAAAGGTGTTTTTCAATCGGAGACATTTGACATTTATGGTTTATAAATGATAACATCCATGTCACGCACAAATATATTATTCATAGTGGCACTCGTCAAGTGATCTTCCTGGGAGTAGTACAATGATAGTTAAAATTCTAGTGACCTTTACAATCAATTTTACATTTGTCGTAAGTTTTCATGTTTTCTTATCTTCATGCGTCTTGGGTTAAAGAGGTTCGATGCTGCCATTGTCATCAAAATCGCAAAGAAAACCACTAAACATAGCGTAATTTGTTTTGTTCCAGTATCCTAGCAACTGCTTCTTCGGAAGATTCTGTACCGAAAGCAAACGAATTGACTTCAGCGTTTATTTTTGAAATTACCGAAAATGGATGACGTCATACTTATGAAATCGGATATTTTGTGAGAGGTTGACTAGTTTTAAAGTCCAGCATATGTGAAAAGAGGTGTGGAAATGTGGCAAATTCTGTGAATAAGCTAGAGCTGGTTGCCCGTTGGCTGGAACTGAGTTTCTCCGTGGACTCCGGCCGAAATGAGAACGTGACTGGCTCCCTTGCTGGCATCTACAACCACACCTTTGAGCAGTGAGCTTCTTCAGGCACAGCATCCCGAACAGAATCTGTCAGGAGAGAATTTTAGAGACGTGGGGAGAAACTAAAAGTGCTAATCTGTATTCATGAATGCCCTTTTTATGTTGGGCGTTGGAAAGGAACACGAAGGTAAATGATAGTGCGAGCTGGTGGCTGGGTGCACCCGTGTGAGATGAAAATATTGGTGGAAGAAGATTGATAGATATGTGTGGGTATGGGAGAAAGATAGAAAGTAAATATACGTGAAAGAGGTAGGGGAAGTTAGAGTATATATAGAGGGGGGAATGTAGAGAAAGAATGTGTGTGTGAGAGAGAGAGAGGGAGAGAGTATACACGTGTGCATTTCTGTGTGTCTCTGTGTGTCTCTATGTGTGTAAGGATTAAAATACCCACTGAGTGTATATGTGGACGTGTATTCGCAAGAGCAAGGAGATATTTGTATGTGTAATGCATGTGCATGTGCATGTGTGTGTGTGTGTGTGTGAAAACTTCAGTGTTTAAAAATAATGACTGCAAATGTGATATTTTCTTTGCTTAATGTTTAATCAAAAATCTTATAAAGTCTTGACAATCAGAAAGATGAAAGGGTGAAAAATATACAATAAGAAATTGCGACTGATTTTAATATTTCAATCTATATTCACATTATCAACATTGTATTTAAAATCTAAATGGGGGACCTAAAAGATGTTTTGCACCAATCTTAATAAGGCCTTTCTCTCTTGAAAATTAGCATTTATAATCTAAACTGGGCTCAAATGTCATTACAACTAGAAATAACCGGATATTTTCGAAAATTGTTTCATTTATTAGTTGTCCGATTCCTGTTATAACATACAAGTTCTAATAGTCTGGTCCATGGCATTCATGCATGAATAATTTCGTCATTTTTCACGGATTTATACTAGTTATTATTATAATTTGCCGAAAGACCGTCCGCCTATCCGTATGCCTTCAGCTAGACCTACCGGACATAAACCCATGAAATTTTTTGTGGGTAATGATTTTGATAAGTTTTAAGACCTACTCCCAAAGGGGGGTTCAATTCAGGGAAGGGGGCAATTTGCGTGACAGTTCATCATGCTAAAATGATCCCTTCTTTATTTTTTTCTCAAATCAATTCTTGAAATCAAAATGTGACGTAAGGGGGTGGAGTCGAGCGTCGTCATCCGCGATACCCATCCAAATTCTCATACCATCTATCAGTCTCGTTGATACCAATTTCCTCTGGGATTTTCATTTCTTACGTCTAGTTGGTACTTTCTTTTGGGAAGTCCTGGTCTGATTGTTTTTTCCATATTTTACTGTTTAATGCCTCACACATTAAACTTCGCTAATTGGAGTCAGATATCTCTCATTCTGTTGATCTTCTTTTTCGACATTAGCCCCAGTATAACTCCTTTTTTCATATTGACCCCTTTGTTGACATTTGGCTTTTTCATCGCCCCGCTGCCTTTTCAACAGTCGAAAGGAATTATGGTATTGAATTGATCAGTTTTAGAAACAATTCAATTAAGCACTCTCTAATGTTCATCTATCCATATTTCTATTTTATAAATTCCTTTCGGGACAGCAATTGAATCCACTCGTCAAGGAGGAAATATAGTCTTGTACCATATAATTATTTTTATATCAGATTCAACTTGTAATTCTAAAATTGTCGCAGTTGATATAAAATGCTTGGAATTAGTGATGGTTTCTTGGCACTTGCATTCAGTCTGAAGACAAATGCCAACCACAGAAAATACTGGGAACAATTCCAAGATTTTCAGCATAAATAAAAGAAGAATTTTACATTTGCTTTCTTTTTTAACTTTTTATCCGTCTCTCTTTTTCAAGTTTTTCTTTTCTATCTCCATTCGCTTAAATCTTTTATTTTTTTTTCTCCTTTTATCATTCTCACACTTTTTCTTTTTTCTGTATTTCCCTCTTCATGTTTCATTCTTCAGTTTCTCCCCGCCTTCTTCATTTACTAAGCTTACTCTAGTCTGGTACATGACTGCATGTATGCGCACGTGTATGTGGCACCCAGTTAGAACCGATCTCACCACAGTAATTTTAGTCTGAGAGACTAGTTCGCCTATTGAGGCACCCTTTCCTCGTTTCGTTTCTTCTTTTTTTTTTTCTTGTCTTCCTTCTTTCCCGTTTCTCCTCAGTTTTCCCTATGTTTTATCATTTCCTTTTTGTCTTTTTTCTTCTTCTATTCGATTTGTTGCGCTTTCCCCTCTGTTCTCTTCACTTTGGAATCATTTTAAAAATTTGAATATTTGCCATCGATTCTCTTTCCCACTTAATTTCTCAATCACACGATTATCCGGGCAAAATCGCTGCAAACCGATTCCTTGAGAGCTGCACACCAAATTCCTCGCTCATCATCACTATTTACAAAGCTGCATACCGATTCCTTGCAAGCATCAAACAAAACAAGCTGAACACCTAATTCTTCGCTCACTACTACGATTTACTTAACTGCATACAGATTCCTCGAGATTAGAGCTTGTTCTCTTCGTTGTAAACTGTACCCTTGTAAGAGCTGTTCCAGGAATCCAGTCAGACCGATTTACTCTCGTCACCTGATTGTTCATATTTCCCTTTAACCGTACCAACTCCATGGGAAGCCCGAAGCGACAGACCTTTGCCAATCCTCATCAGACAGCACCCCTGCCTTCAAGTCAGTTTCATGGTGTCTACTGAATTCAATGAATCTATTGAGTCTTGGCAGAGAAGGTTTTGGTCAGGTACGGCAGTTTGAAGGTCCCGGCCATAATCAGACCAATGAACAGGATCTGCCTCAGAATGATCTCCAGTCACCCCATGTTGGTTACATGAGAACTGAATGGTCTTTTCATTGAAAACTTTTGGAGATATATCTTGAAAAGACATGAGCGAATATAGAAATGAACAATAAAACGAAAAAAACGTTTTCTTTTTCGCTCTTATCTCTTCGTACTATATTCCAAAGAGTTCTCAACAATTTTCAATGAAACTTTGTGAAAGGGTAAGGTACAACCTAAGGAAAAGGTAACTAAGTTTTGAGGTAGATCCAGGAATTTGTTTCTCATTGATTTGTGATATAATTTCGTGAAAGAGTAAGGCACACATCAAGGAAGAAGTGATTCAATTTTAGGATGGATTCTGGAATTCTTTTTGATTGGTGAATATTTGTTATTTTGTTTTCTTTCGTACATTTCTGTATCTGCTCTGTCTGTCCATACGATATCTCCAATGTGATAAAATTCGGGGCCTGATCCAAGAATTTGTTTTTTTGATTGAGATATGTTTCCTCATTCATTTCGGGGTTTTTTTCTTCATACATTTCCGTATTCACTCATGGATGTCCACACAATATCCCCAAAATTAAATTTTCAGAAAAGGTGGATCGTAGGTGAGGAAAAAATGATTAGATTTTGGGATGGATCCATGAATTTGTCTATAAGTGTGTACTGCTGTTAGATTATACCTTTTCAGTGGTCAGACTGTGGTTACTTTTACCATGATATTACAAAAATCGTTGAAAGCCTTTTATTGTGAACATTTAAAAGAACTGATTTTTAAGCAGTTGTTATGGAAAATGAAATTTTTAGCAACTGTTTCTATGGACGGACAGTTTGAGAATATGTCCATATCTGAAAATGATCTGTACCTATTAACAAATATTTGTGCTAAATTTCATGCTTTTATTACCAATTGAACAATTTTTTTATACCGATCGCCTGGATTTTTAGCACCCGAGAAATTCAAAAATTACCCTGGGGAGTATACCCAGGTATCCTTCCCCCCAGCTGGGTGCTGAATGATCGTCGGGCAAATCCTGGTACCACTCTTGGTTAAGTGCATCAAAATAGTGAAGTTTCTTTCATCTTAATTTTTCCCTTTCATCATTCTTTTTTCTTTTCTGATTAAAATTTTTTTTTCTTTGGCGTTTAAATATCAAGAAACTAAGATATTTCTTGTTTGTTAATCTAATTTTGTTTCTATTTCTTGGCTCTTCAAACTGAACAACGATAAAACTTCAGATATTTACCCGAAATAGGCGTTATTTCTCAGAGAAAAAATCATTTAAGTTGATTTGCAACGATGAAATAAATCAGACAGAAACGTACGATTGAGATACATGCCTAATATGAAAAAAAAACGTGATGAATGAACAGTTAGTCCATAAATACGCTAAGTATTCGATATCCTCTTCACATCCGATAGAAAAAATTGCTGTCAATTCAAAAGTTCAATTCCACAAACACAAGTAAATTTGGCACGTTTTCAGATCTCTGCATAAAACAATATTCAAATGATAGTAGTGATACTTTCCTTACTACTTAACAAACAGGAGAATTTGAGCATAACTAATAAATAGTCCATTAATACATTTAGCATATCGACAAGTATAAACCATTTATTCAAATGTAAGAAAAAAATTAAACTGCAAAACACTCGAACATAGAACGTAATGAATATATAAAAGTATTTTACACAAAATTATTTTTCTATATGATCCACTTCCTTGTTAATGTGCTTTATTTAGACTAACACATAAACACTATCACTTTACATATATATATATATATATATATATATATATATATATATATATATATATATATATATATATATATATATATATATATATATATTGCGTTATATCATATTGAAACTCGTATTTGCAAATAATATGATGCAATTTATAATCACTCTGTCGGATCATATATCCATTCCCTAGTATGTACATATAATATTATAAATTGCGTTTTATTACTTGGAAACTTATTAGGAATGATATCCCGTCGTTACACGGTTACTGTATCACTTGCCATGGACAACGTAAATAGAATAAACAGTTAAAGAGACCGATAGGATAGCCACTTCAACGTAGCTATGCTCTTACCATTGAGCTAAACAGCCGCCAGTAATGCAAAGCCCCAAATAACTGTTTTTAAGCCAAATTCTAATTTACATATGTATATATACAATAAACTACTTGTGTGTGTGTTCGTACTCTAAGATGTCGAGAACTATGCATCACAAAACAGAAACAAAAGCATGTTTGAAAATCAGCCAACCCATAATTACCTGCAGCACACACCAAAAGTGATCGAATGAATTTTCAATTTTCAGAAAAATTGATATGCGTGGTTTTAAAAAGGGGCTACGAATTCCTGATTGGCGTTTATTTTTTGTTTTTTTTGTTTTGTTTTTTTTTATTTATTTATATAAATTACCACTTTTTCTCCCGGAAAGAGCCGGGAAGCGCAGGGTATCTCAGCTGGTACACACACACACGCACACACACATACATACATATATATATATATATATATATATATATATATATATATATATATATATATGTGTGTGTGTGTGTGTGTGTGTGTGTGTGTGTGTGTGTGCGTACTTTTAAGAAAGGCATAGATTATTCCAATTCATTTGCTATAAATAATAGATCAAATGTGTGTGTGTGTGTCTCTCTCTCTCTCTCTCTCTCTCTCTCTCTCTCTCTCTCTCTCTCTCTCTCTCTCTCTCTCTCTCTGCATAAGTGTAGATAGAATTAAACGTATATACTCATGTATCACGGGTTATACATACACCATACGAAGATTCTCACGTCTGGTTTTTTTTTTTTTCATCTTCAAAATATTTTTGGCATAAGTCACCAGCTTTTTAAAAACGCCTTTTCTGTAGTCCTCGTGTACTAATGCATATCTCTAATAGATAGATAGATGGATAGATAGATAGATAGATAGATGTGCGTGCGCGCAGATTGATTAAAGAACGAATCGAAAGCCAGGATTTATATTGATATATGAGAATCATTTGGCAAAAACATTTAAAGTTTAAAAACTGACTGCTGCTGAGGAGTTTGGAAGTCTTGATGCCCGCTCATAGTCTCTTCACATCAATGACTGATACTTAAAATGACCAAATGGGTTCTGGCCATCTCCTCTCATAACGAGCGTGATTGTGCTAAGACATGAGTCTTATTATCAAACTTTCCTATCTCATCTCTCCATCTTGTCTTACTGTCCCAAGGGAACCACCAATCGGTTAGCCTTTTATTCTTTTCTTCTTGCTAAATGCCCTGCCCATCTCCATTGTGTTGCTCCATTGCTTGGATGATATCCTGGTCCTTTCTTGGATCCATATTGATTTCTTCTATCGCTAACGGTTATTGTCCTCTGTACAGTTCTGAGTTATTTTCTAGTGGTTTTAGGTTTCCAGGTTTCGAAGTTTCTAGGTTTCGCAACCGCAAGTCGCAGCTGGTATTATGCATTGATTGTATGCTTTACGTTTCAAGCATATCGGCAATTTGCTTTCAGTATGTTTCTATCTACACCAAATGCTTTGCAACCAATCGTTATGCACCATCCTATTTCGTTCCCGTGGTCTTCCTCTAGCTTGGTAAATATATTCCTTAACCTCTTTTGAAGCCTCACCCAATATTCTTATGGTCTCTTCCAGGACTTTATTATTGAATATTACTTTCGTCTTTAGTCTGTTCATCTTTAAACCTATTTTTGACTTTCTCTATTTAGATAACTTAACAGGTTGTGTAGATCATCAGGAGTTTCTAATATCAATGCAATATCATCACAGTATCTTGGATGGTTCCGTTTACATTCATTCCTTCTTTCTCTCTGTCTGTTTCGCAAGAGTTGCTTACAAGGCTTTTAAGGCTTTCAAGGCTGTAAAGTGTTACATCATACTCACTTCTTATTCATCTTGTTAGTATCTTTATGAAATTAAATTATCAGTGGGATTCTTTTCTTCTTTTCTTCTTCGTATATATTCTCAGTTAAATTTATATAATTTTCATTCATCGCCAAAAAGGCTTGCCCTGAAGTAGGTGGGGTCGGCTTTTTTGGCAGTTACTGTGCACTTTTGAGAGTAGTAAAATTATGAGGCTACTTCCAAAACCTGGGCAAATGTCCGACGTATTGATGTGCCGAAAGGTATGTTTCTGTACTTCCCTTCATCCTAAATGACGTCATAACTAACATGAATTTCGTTTGAAGTGGCTACAGACCAAAGTTTTTGATTCGGGGAATTCATTTTCGAAATGTACACCCATTCTATTGGTGCGCGCTGGCTATTTTTCAGATTTTTGGAAATTTTGATTTCAAAGGTTTAACATTAAAAATGAAGCCCCATGAATGTTTGTGAAAAAAATGTCCAACAATCTGTGTTGCTTTAATCAAAACTTTTTAGCCACTTGTCCCCTCTAATGTTCTTCCAGTAACGTTTTTATTCAGATCTCTTTCATTTAGCTCATTCTTTATGGGGTTTACTAATATACCAGACAAAAGCCCAGTGTACAATTGGATCGTTTTAGCCTAATTCAAGTCAGGGAGACTGTTTTGTTTGTTTTTGTTTTTGGTTTGCTTCTTTGTTTATTTGTTTGTTTTTGATGCATCCATACTTTTCGGTCTGTCTGTCTGTCTGTCGATCTCTGACATGTTAAATGTCAATTTTCCCAACATGGGTTGATTTGATATGAAATATAGTTTGTTAAATTTTTAGTTTTTGTTTTTATTCCTGTTCATGTCCATACGTTTTCATATCGATGTTGATGTTAGGTCCATTGGGTAGATCTTTCTTTTTGTGTTTCTCAAGTCGGTCATCTCCTGTTGATAGGTATCTCGTTTAAAATGATGAGTTTTGCTCGGTATTACAGACAATAGACGATTCCTTAATTTGCAATTTATGAGTGCTGGGGCTCAAATATCATGTACTTAGAGTCTGGTTATTATCGGTTCACAGGATACAGATCCCTTGAACTATTTTCAATTGCAGTTATTAGCACATCAAGGAAGGCCAATTTGCTATCAACTCCCTTCTCTATTATGTACTGTATTGATGGTCTTATGGAGTTCACATGGTTGAGCAAGTACCTGCATATCTCCCTGGTAGAGCCAGAGTATGAAGGTCCCTTTTACATATCTCAGGTAAATGAGTGTTATTGTTATTAAGTTCATTTAATTGAAATTCCCCATGTAAATCTTTTTCTATGAAAAGTGTATATGAAAAATCGATGGCATTCCCAGATGTGTGTGTGTGTGTGTGTGTGTGTGTGTGTGTGTGTGTGTGTGTGTGTACGCGCGCGCACGCGTGTTGTACGTGCGTGTATCTCGGAACTGAAAAGGCCAGCGATACCATCAACTAACACAGAAAACTACTTCGCTTCAAGAAGTCAAGCAATCATTCTCAGAATCACGCACGCACTCACATATGCAAATAGATGGATAGAGATGCGCCCAAGGATGCTTCTACCAGCATAAATGTGTCACCAACCCCCACCACCTACCCACGGTTGGATATGGCAAGTGATGGTCTCGCGTTGAGGGCTAGACACGAATTAGTGGAGGAACAAGCTCCGAGGAAATCACAGCAGAAATTAGTTTGTCGCAAGAAGGGAGCGGCCAGTGTCGACAGGGGAAAGTTTGGTCCGGGCACGGACACTGATGTTTGGACAATGTTTGATGGTTGTGGTCTTGGGACAGCGGGGAAGTGTGGGGGCCACGAAAGCGAAACGTGTCCAAAACCAATTCAGTCTTGATTCAACTCTAAGTAAACGATGGTAGAACAGACCCGTTCACACGCACGAGTGATTCGACACGAACATTCGTCACACCCGGTGTCATTGGCTATCATCATCATTATTAGGGTGCCGTCCGCTTAGGAAAGGTTTTCAGTGCCTACCCTGAGTTAAATTATTAAGGTTTATTATCAATCATTAAAAGTAAAAGATTTTCACTTCATTTTTGGTTTGAAATTTACTGCACTAAATTCAGTGTATAATTCAGTAAATGCTCATTATTTTCATCTCAGACGGACATAATCATTTCGAGCCTTTCAACCACAGTATATATAATATACAAACCACTTGCTTTGATATGCAGATAAGGACCTCAATTGCTTTAGCTGATTTTCTTCCATTAGAAACGTAGTTGCCTTTTTTGAAATTTGTGAAAACAGAGTCACATTATTTTTTAATATATCGAACAGAACCTTTAGGTGTTTACATTGTAAAAAGATATATCTCTAAAGAATTGAAATCAATTTGGTTCTTTTTCTAAGTTTATTTCAGTGAAGGTTATTCAATGCAATACAACATCGTTTACAGAATCTTTCATCAGATAATTTGCCTCACTTAAACTCCATCATATTGCGCCACCAGAATCGCAGAAACTCTCTTCTCTAGCGAGGCCGAGACATGTAATTTCTCTTTAGTTGTAGGCTTATATCATCCAAAGGCAACACTCATAAACTCACACATTGAGTGGTCAAGAAGTACGTCTTCTCAAATGGACCGTTCTTTGTGCACTCTGGCCAACTCTGTGTCCATCACGGTAATCTTCATACAACCCATGTAGCTGCGACCCCTATTTTAAGAAACCCAGGTACAGAGAAGAACCGGGGCACAAATTTCAAATCTCGTTTTTGGGTGCATGAAACCCTTACCCGGCCGTATATACGTATATATATATATATTGATCAGCTCTTATTCTCATATCGAACGCCCAGTGACCTGCCATAAGCAGCAAATAAATCAAATTATAGGAAGCCATTACATTTAGTCAAGGTCAAAGTAGTTTGAATAAATCGTGATTTATCTAAATTTGGTGGGCGATAAAAGAACTATAATGTGCACAAAAAATGATATTTTTCTTGGGGTTTTATGCCAATATTTGGGTCAGCTTTGGTGAATTTCCCTGTCTTTTTTTGTATGTATTTTTCGTTTGCTAACGTGCGAAAGTTTTACAATTTGTTCTTCAAGTCATTCAATGGCATTTGCTAATTTTCAAAGTAAAAAGCATTCCTGCTCACACATATTATTTCTAATTATTTCATTTTCTTAATGATGAATGGATGCATGTGTGTGTTGTGATGGAATTTTCAAATAACAGATGCGATTTTAAGAGACTTTGGTTTGCATACCTTTTCTGGGTCTCTACTGCTTTTTTTTCTTTATCGAATACATTCAAGTTTTTACAAATATTGGAATACTATAATTTTGAGTAGGAGGGTCTGTTTGTCTTGAAAAATAGCATTTGAAATCTTAGCTTCTATCTTCTGGTACTGGTGTACATTGTGCAACTCTGTTAGAAGGTAGATTTCTTTCTCATGATGATTATTCCAGTGTGGTGTACACGTAAGCATTTTAGAGAAAGCAAATTTTTGCTTCATTTGGACTGGTCTTTGGGACTGCTAAAAATGGAGGCCATTTTGATTGGAACGCCTTAATCCAAAAGACAAGAGGCTGAAATGTACGTTAGTTTAATGTTTAGTATTCAGCTATGTAATTCCCGCTGTGGGTGTTGTCTTTTTTTTCTCTGTGGGGAGAGCTGCTTCGTACATACATATGAAATATTTCAATTGAAATCATTTGGTGAAAAACAAAACAAAGAGCTATTTCATTTACGTGATGTTGCTTTTCAATGGATACTTTCTTCTTGATCTGATGAAGACGTTCAGCAAACTTCCTAACTATTCACTTACACCGTTTGACCTTCCCTCTCCCCACAGTCCAAAGTCTCTCCTTTCTTATTATGGTCAATCACTTGCAGCCAAACATCTTTGATTAACTGCCACGTGTCCTGCAGTTTGCTCCAACTGACCGAATGAACACAGCTAAAAAAAACTGACTCTCCCGTTCTTATTGGGATTAACCCCACCCCCTAATTACTCCGATTGGCCAATGGAGACAGAGAAGCCTCCGTACTCTCAGCCAAAAAGATGGAGACAAAATTAGTATTTCCCAAAAAATGATTTTTCTTACATTGTACTGTATGAGAATGTATCTATCTATCGTAATGGGTTCTCAGGAGACAAACCTCTGATCCTAGTCGACCATTGAAAATTTAAGTTTATCTGCTTTTTCGTAGTCTCAGCGTCTGCAAAGCCACACATAACCAACCCAGGTCAAAAGTCTCCCTCTCACTCTCTCTCGCCCTCTCACTCTCTAAGCCACTAATACGCATACGTGTACACACACTTTGACTAAAAGACATGTATACACATGCATTATATATGTATCCACTTTGCAACAAGTACATTTATTTGTATACCTATATATGTGTATCCATCACTCTACTGGTCGATGCTTCTTCAGAATAATTGATCACCAAGATCTGTACACCATGTTTCCCTCATATATCTATCATCTGCGTATAGACTTCAGTTTTCATTATGTACCAAGCTGCCATTTATATATCTATTTCAGATATATGTATATCACTTTGTGTATCAATCATTTTATAGGAATGCTTTTTTCGTACCTTCATGTCTTATTCTGTTGATGAAATCAATGTATGTCAGTTTATATCTGATCTCATAGCAGCAGCAGCAATCATGAATCCACTGCTAGACAAAGGCTTGTCTCATCTCCTTCCATGCCGACCGCGATTGCGCTTACATCTGCAATGTCTTTCAAACCTTTCTATCTCATCCCCTTACGTCTTTTTTTTTACTGCTGTGTTTACTTTCCAATGGACGCCAATCGGTTACGTTCTTGCTTCATCTGTAGTTTTCTGTTCTAGCAGAACACATCATACACATAATTAAGCGACAAAATGATCTCATATAGATCAACGCATTTCTCCCTCTATTTTGTCCTATCTCCTAAACTATCTTCCTAACTACTATATACTAATTAATCCCTTTATTCTACAAACCATCAGACTCTGCATCTATTCCAGCTCAAATGAATCGCACTGACGAAGTCAAAAGGGTCAAATAATTCTTGTGACGCGACGACATTGGTATCAGATTGAAACGCTAGGCTGTCTTTCACCCCCCCCTCGTCACCTCGTTCCCTCCCTTACTCCGCCTTCATATTTTTCACACACACACACACACACCATTTCTGTATCAAAGACAAAGTGACTAAAATAATGAACCCATAAAAAACCGACCAGTCAAGTCACCGACCATCACAATCTGAAATTTATGAGTTTGCTTAAAATGAAATAAACTGAGAAAGATTCATAAAAAAACTGATTAATTTAAAACAAATTATTTCCTCTTGACCTTTATAGCATTCGTTCCCACCTGAGCACTGAGCCATCGATTCCTTTCTTAAAGAATAATCAATTTAAGGAACTGATAAATTTGAGGGATTCTTCAATACATTCTTCTCTGATTGGATAAGTGTCTGGTTGTAAAGAAGCGGTTCAGATGCTTAAGAACGGCAATCTGTTGTGTATGGGAATGTAGGTAATAGAAAAAGTTTTAATCTTGAACTAATTCATCTTCGACGTCATTTTAGCAAGATTAAAATGCCTTATCATGTAGAAATGACGTGTTCTATTCACAAAAGTATTTTGCTTGATTTTTGAGTACACTATTCCAAGCTTGTTTACATATCTATCCTATGCTTGTTCGGTCACTTGAAGGAAGCTCCGATGTGTCAAACCAATTCTGTTCAACCAAACTCATCATATAATCTGTCAGGGTTGATGGAACAGTTTCAATTGATGTTTATTGACAGCCAGAATAAAAAAAAGAAAAGATAGTCGGCAAACCTTCATTTATTTTGTACATGCAAGACCTATTCAATCACGTGAAATGAACATGAGGTTTTAACAGAAACATTCTTATAGGGTGGGCACATTTCAACAGTGTACTCAAGAGTATATGAACAAATGTTCTTGAATGTGACACTTGGGTAAATTTTACACGCATTTTAATTTTAAGAAAAATTACTGACTTATCTGATAAGTAATTGTGTTAATTGCCTAAAGTTGAAACTAAAAAAACAATAATGAAAACATAAATCAATCTTTAACTGTAAACAATTTTTAAATTGCTTTGCTTTGTATGTAATTTATATCTTTGATTAATTCTTAATTGATTTCCTAATCTCTCTTCTTTAAGAAAAGCCAAAGTTTATTGTGGTCAGTGTATTTTTAAGTTTAGTGAGATGTATTTTGTAACATTTGAATTCATTTTTGGCGAATTTCTGCGTCATACGTATTTAGTTTAATGAATGTTCATAACACTCAATTCTTTCAAATTCTGAATAGGTCTAGAAAACCCTTAATCGTCTTCTTTTCATTAGAGTTTTTGATTTATAACGATACGTTTTCGTTTTGCTATACTCATATCATCTGAACAATTCCTAGTGTTAAAGCTTCTTCGTAATCTTTGCATTTGTCTCAATTCTTATTGATTTTAGTTTCAATATATTATTTATTTAAATTGTTAAAAATTGAATGGTTGATGTCCATAGCTTGATATTGATGCCCTTTTAATCTTTTATCGAATTTCGATCAGTTTTGTGACTAAGATTGTAACACTATAAACATCGAATCCTGGAAAAAAAGCCAAGATTTCGAAGTCTGTTTAAAAAAAACAAAAACAGTAAACAGGCATATTTTACCCCTTAACCCGACAGTTCCACGCAAAAATCTCAGCACCGACAACGCTATACACGACAGCCCTGCACAAAGACAATTCGTCACTGATAGATGAATAGATATATACTAATTCGACAATTATTAAGTCGTCGAATAAATATCTATCTAAAGAAGAAACATTACCGCCCAAATACAAGTAATGTCATAAGTTGAACACATTTTCGCTAATTGCTTTGTTGCAACCCTTTGCCAATCAAACACTAAATAAATTGAGTCTATGGAGTGTATTTTATCAGAGAAAATGCTAAAGCACATCACATAAATGGATTTCGCAATCTTTTAGATAGAAAACTTGCTAACAGAGAAGGAGCCTTGCCATTGTTCTGAAGAGAAACGCAAAGGTCGAATATACGTAAATGGAAGTTTATGGAGAAATGTCACGGAGCATAGACAGACAGCACAGCCATCAGAACCAAACACTTTCAAATGAGAGAGCGGGTGCATATACGGATGCCCTGAGGACAATAATCTAAGAAAAAACTGTTTTTCTTAGTCCTTGTGCTGAATCGTCTTTCGCTGAAAACGTTGGCGAACCGTCTTACCAACATGGAAGACATCAGTACTTGTAAAATCTGTGATTTTTTTTTCTGTTCTTTCCTTGAATATTCTGAGGAACTTTGGAACCTTCCAGTGATTCAGAAATATTTTAGCTTTCAGTAAAGGTTTCTTTCACCGTTTTTGTTTATATTTCCAGTAATTCTTTCAGATCTTTGTACTTTTCAATTCCACCTTCCTTCTAAAAACTGATATGTTCTTAATTATAAGAAAATAAATAATTGCCAGCGATTGGGATGTGGACATGAGGTAAATCATATGTTCTAATCAGAAATAGAAAATATATTTAGTCTTAGAGGCTGGTCTTTTTAACTCATGCATTTTGCAAAACGCTTACTATGGAAGAGGTAACTAAGTTACGGGCGAATAAATACAGGTTGTAGCAACAATATTATCGAAAGTTTCGTCTGGATATTTATCATCCCTGAATAAAGAGAATTATTCCTCTTCACTAAAAACTTTTGATGAAATCCGTGAGTAGTAAGGTAACTTGTGATAGTGAAGTAGTGTTTTGAAATTCCAAGCTCATTGTAGCTTATTAATAAAATTTTTATTTATCTAATGATTACTCATTTTGCACAGAGTTGAGTTACTTCACGTAACTTATTAACAAGCAAAAGACAATGTACGTCTTACAGTAGCTATCTTCACATTTCTGCAAGCATAGAGACAATCACTCTACAAGGTTTTGCGATAAAATCATATGAAATTAAGATGAAATGAATACCAGTCAAATATTTTAGAAAATATCAAGACTGTCTGGTTGACCAATTGGCAAAGACCTCTTTTCTCTTTCCTACCCAACTCTCCCTTCATGAAAACCATGAAATCCACAAATCAATTTTCGCTTCAACATAGATTAACGATTCACTGATTCTGACCCTAGAAATTGTCGTCGATGTTTTTTTTGTTGTTTACAACGTTCTTTTCTCTTCGTCCCTCGTTTTTTTTTTTAAGCAATCAATTTTCTTTACAATGTTTTCTTTTACCGTCTTGTTATTTCTTCTTATATTTCTTTTCCTAATTACATACAATTCTTTTTTTATAACCAACATTCGCATCCTAGTTTTTTACCCTTTTCATTTCCGGCTCTTACTATCGACCATGAACTCATTTTCCAAAGAACTTATATGTTCCACAATTTTGCCAATGCATTTTGGGTTTTAAGTATGCGCAGTCGGTGCGTCCTTTACCTCGATTCAAAGTTAATATATTCCCAGAAGTTTCCTCAATTCTCTCTGTTTGTTACGACTCGATTCCAAGCCGAACTCTTTCCAAATTGAAATGTGCGCTCTCCTCTCCCCTTCCTGTTCCATTTGTGCATTGATAGCCTTTCTTCGACCAGTCACCCACTCAACGAAAACGGAGCTCGAACTGCCATTTTCTCTTTATTCGTTGAGAAATGAAGTAGGAAAGAGCGACACTAACAGGGAATGCCTATTTTTAATCTTTTATCTTGATTTAGTTGTCTTTAGAAATTGGCGCCGATTTTCATTTCCGCTCTCGTTTTCGGCCTCCATCGGAAGGAGGCGAGGAGATGGGATATTTGTCAGGGTTGTTAAAAAGTTTTTGCTAATGGCAAAGTAATTTGGGTTATTGTCTTAGTGAACCAATGACTTTTAGCATAAGTTTGTGTGTGTGTGAGTGAGTCGAAGAAAACAGGAAGAGAGACTATCTTTGGCTGTTAGAAAAGGACAGAGATTGACAAGAACCTGAATGTTTGTTTGTGACATGACTATGTAAGGATATTATTGTTGTTGGTGATCTATGAGAGAAATAGAAAGAAATGAGAGCAAGATGTATGTAAAACTAAATCATGTATGTATTCAACTATCTTAATCCATACTATGGCAGTGTTCGTTCCAAAGGTGCATATTTGGAAGGGGCTGGACTTGGTGATGTGTGATGCTACCTGCCATGTCATGGCAGGTTGATCCAAATTGTCATGTAAAATAATTTTCCAACCGCCGTACAAAACTATAGCTTCGAAGTATTTCAGTTATTTCTCTTCAGTGTTGCTAAATTAGATATTTTATAATCAAAATTTCATAATTCTAATGAACGAAAGTCAATGAAGATAATTTGAGAAACTATGAAGAAAAATCTGTGATTGTTATTAAATTCCTCCAGAGCTGCCGATCCAAAAACTTCAAATTCAACACTGCACTGCCTTATCTGCTGACTAATATATCTGGCTAATGTCAACTTTGTACAATGGTCAGTTGTCAAGAAATCATGGCGCAATACACACACACAGAGATTTCTAGTATTGTAGTTAAATACCTAATGCACGGGCAAACACGTTGGTGACTTTATTCAAGAGACGGAATAACTAGATTGACTGCTGAAATGTTTCACTGTTATTCTTTGGCTTCAAAAGAAATGGTTATTATAATAAATGAGCTGGGAATTGAATGCTTTGTTGAAGTCACAAATGAAGAATCCCTCTCTGGGGTTTACAGAATTTCATTTTCACTAAATGTCATCTTTTCAAAACACATTAATGAGAATCTGGGTTCAGAATCTGGGTGGGGAGGTAAGAGTTAGAAATAACACAGCAGCCATTCCAAGCACTGAAATAAATCAGTAAAAGTGGATTTCACCTTGGAGCAGAGGTTGGTAAGCTATTTCCCCATACACAATTAGTGAGCTCAATTCTCACTGGGTGTCCAACGCTTGTGGTCCTCAGATGCACTTTTAAATTAAACAACAAAACAGACGACTAAAAGTTACATACTGATTTACACAAGACTTGATTGTTATAGTCAGAAGGTTTCGGCCATTGTACCCTCTGACCTTCTTCAGGTGTCTGTCATAGTAAACCCCAGGGAATTTCAACTCCCTTCATCTAATCCATAGGGGTGGTTTGTTCTCATTCTACTGCCTATACCAGAGGTTACCTTGTATTGGTCAATTCTATAGTTCATTCGTCCTAACAATACTGCTTGTCTGCCTATTCCACTGAATCAGTGTATTATCATTATTTTTTTTCTTTGATTAAACCAGGGCTCAAACTCCCCATCATCAGGCAGGTTACTAAATATACGAACCAATGCTTTTTATCGACTGCGTCATTTGTAACACAGTAACATTAAGACTAATAACAACGATGTGGACACTCGACCAAATAAATCAGTGTAGATTATAATTTACCAAATGTCCGTCTGTCTGCATCGGACGTCCCACCACGAAACCCATGAAATTTTCTGAGTACCAATGTGATCTGCAGAGAGTTTTTAGCAAATTAATTTTTGAAGATTACTCAGTAGAATATGTTTTTAGGTAGAACATTTAATTTACATTGTAAATTCATCCGGAAATGGGCACATTTTTTGCGCCTATGTTGTGCCGTAGTCTCAAGATGCTACCAGTATCTGTTAGGCATGGTTTTGGAACAAAACTTTGGAAAAGAGAGAGAGAGAGGGAGAGAGAAAGAGAAAACAACAAATAAATGCACACTTTGATAGACATTGGGTGTATATGTATATGTAAAACATGCTGAATATATAGAGATAACTTTTACACACACCCCTTTATAAGTTAACCCCACTTATTTTCAAACACGAGTCCCATTCTTTTTTTCAAGAGTGGTATTTAATCATTGTAAAAACAAATTGAACACTATCTGATCTATCCATCTAATAATTCCTTTTTTTTTTTACAGCATATCATTCCACCTGTTAATGCAAGTATTTAGTCTAATACAGGTTGAGTATCCCTCATGTGAAAAACCAATTTCTGAAACTTCTTAAAAGCCAATATCACATCACAAGTGGAAAATTCCCCACCATCGTATGATTTAAAGAGGAGTCACTGGGTCAATTTCCAAGGCTTTATTTAACTCATTCTGACTATAGTAGAAGCTTGGTCATCTTAGTGTAACTCTTTAGAAACATAAAACTATATTTACTTCACCAATGGTGAAAAACAAAATGTTCAGCCAAATTGGTGACACATCTGCTTTGCACAAAAATTTGTTTCACGATAAAAATTATTGAAAAATATTGTATAAATTACCTTCAGGCTATATGTATATATGAAACATCAATGACTTCAGTCTTTTGACTTGGATCCCTTTGCCAACATATTATGTACATGTTTCAAAATAAAGAGATCCAAAATCTGAAACAACAGTTCCAAACATTTCAGATAAGGGATACTCAACCACAGAAATTCAGACAAAGACCAGTAAGCACATGACATATAAAACTGAAGATGAGTTTTCCAGAGCATTCTTTTAGATTTTAGCATTCAGAGTTAACAACAACAAAAAAATAACAGTAGAAACAAGATATTGAATATATTTCTTTATTTTGCAACAGAAAAACATTGCTTCACTTTTCTCCCAATTTTTTCTTAATTTCTGTAAAAAGAGAAAAATATTCATACACTTTTGCAGAAAGGAATGTATAAATATTTTTTTATATTTTTGTGTTGATATAAATCATATATGCTTATTTTCAGAAGAGTTCTAACAATCATTTTATAAACTTAATTCAAAACTAAGAAATTAATTTGAAAAATAATTGAAAACGTAGAGTTAAAATAATTTTTGAGGTAAAAAATTTGCCTTGATCCAAATAGCAAAAGTAGTTTGAATCCAGGTATTTTTTTTTTCAGACATTTTTTTTTTATTTTGAAAAGGGTTCAAGTTTTTTGTTGATGATGATTCTGATAGAGGAATTGAATTTTCTATGGGAAGATGTAAGTGTAACAATTTTTTAGTCATCCCCCCTTCACCGAGAAAGCAAGAAAACTGTTTCAAAAAGCAAAGCCGAATGATAGAGAACACAATAAAACATTAATGAAATGAAACAAAATATCCAAAACAGCTGAATTTAACAAGGGAAACAAATTTTTTTAATGGGAAAAAAAAAATACAATCATTGAGGTTACTTTCAGGGTGCTTTTCAAGGTGTGGACTAATGAACCTCAACATGTCAGATGACTTAAAAGAACACTGCTATCAGAATGGCAAATACAAGCTGTATATATGATAGTCAGGAAGTCTAGATCCAAACTCAATCAAAGTACTGCTTGTACCAGGTGGGCAGTAATATAGGCTCATGTATATATATATATATATATATATATATGCATGTATAAAATGAACGTATAACATCATTTTATAACTAAGTGTGAAAACTTCATTTCTCTGCTCAAACCTTTGCTAAATATCAAGATACAACTTTACATCTTTGCCCGATGGAACAGTCCATTTTTCAGACTCAAAACCAGTTGAAGAATGTCTTTGAAAGCAGGTTGTAGGTACCATAGTTCATTTGCTAAAGTTTACAGCTTGATAAAAAGTGAAAATGTCTTGCTGTAAGCTCAAATGCTTCATAGGTTTATCTTTACCTGGTGAGCGATGACACCAACTTAAAAAGCAGATATATTGTAGATTTTTCAACTACTGAACAGAGAAAGTAATGAAAAGTCCACAAAATCACCTCATGGTCTAACTAAGTTGAACAGATAATTCTAGAATAACCACAACATCTGCACCTTGATATTTATTGGGACCATTTCACATCAGTACAAGACTGACCTCAGTGAATGTGCTTAAGGTCCACTCCAAGACTCAAACTTGGCCAAAGAATTTACATCTTGATTATTTATATATTACTTGGGGGGCCATGGATTTTATAAGTATGACATCAAGCAAGGGGGGTGAGAAAGACTTGCCCAAGGCCAAAGTATCCATTTCTTGCCGCAAAACCCAAGCCGAACGATCAAGTAACATTTCTACCAAATAAGCCACAAACCCAACTGTTTGATTTCACTCGAATACTGGACTTTAAAAAAATTGACCTCATGTCGGTGTTGAGTGTGACAATCTTGCACATGCCTAAATGGAATATAATCCAATGCCTTTCCCAGTTGAGCTTAGGATACCACCCAAAAGGTATATTTTCATGTATGGCAAGAAACAATGTGTATAATTGTGAAGGGCTAAGAACATAAAAATTGGTGTACATGAACTTTGAGGGAAGCATGAAGATAATAGGTTTTTCAACAAATGTATTTGAATAGAATGGACAGAAGGATGGAACAGTAAGAGTGAATAGTTTGTATGAATAGATGGATGGATAGACACATAGATTAAAGTGGTCAACAAAGTAAGCAACAAATTTATTGGACACATTCAGATTTTGGAAAATAATGTGATGACATACTGCTCATCAATTTGACCATGAATGGATCGGGTTACTGAATTAAAAATCAAGACTGAAATCTCAATACTTAGGCTATTTGACTAGTTCAGAACTGATATTGGTAATATTTAGTAAAGAGTACATGGAATCCTTCTATCGTGTTCATAATCGCCCCCCCCCCAATTAATAAAAATAAAAAATACTAACTAATGCCAAAAAGATTTTGATCTCTAAGTGGGAATGAAACATCAGCCACAAAACCTAAGAGCCGATCACTATGAGGAAGTTTTAAGCATAACTTTCTTGATTTGAAGCAAGTTATATCTTGATACTTCAATTTAATGCTTTACTGCTAAATGTGGCTTCCAAAGAATTATTCTTCAGCACATGATTCTCACAATTTTCTATTTTATTGCACAACTCAGCCATCCATTCAAACCAGAAGCCATATCTAATATAAACTTCTCTTGAGTGTAGAGGCTTTTTACAAGGATTCTAGGTTTTATAAATAAACATATGAGCTAAGAGATTTGAAACTCAAACCAACCATACCTGTTCAACACAAATACTTAAGAACCGATCTCTTAAACCTGGGAGCCATGACATCCAATTCTGAAGGATTTTTACAAAATATCAAAAGGAGCATGAAAAAAATTTTTCTATGAAAAGTACTCAACCAAGGGTAATAGAAGACACTGCATGTTTATAATGTGAGCTCATATTCCTCTCTAAGATTCAACTCCCACGAGGCTGTGCCAAACCACTGCCTATTTCCATCAATTAAACATTCAAGTACTTAATTCATCACATACTATCACCATATGATAAATGAAGTTAATGATCTGGATTTGAAAGAAAAAAGAAATATTGTATGTTGCAGTGAGTCAATCAAATACATAATAACTCCCCTAAGTACTAAATATTAATTAACACTTCAAGTAATTGTTATGACTTTTACTGAAGTGATATTTCATAAATGTAGAATGAAAACTGTTTCAGTTCACTTATTTCGATGGTGTATATCCACATCCACATGATGCATATATGCAACTATCAGTAGAAAATAATGGAAAGAATTTTAATCCATGGCTACAAAAAGCCATCAGACAATCTATCAAATCATTTGACTCATTTTTTAATATTAAGCAATTACTTCCTGGGCAAACTTTGACATGAAAAAGTATTTCTTTATCGAATGTGAAATATGCCTTAAATTTTTACTAAAATCATAGTTGAATGATAATTTGATAAAACAATATTTTTTTCTCCACTGTTATAAAAGCTTTAAGATTTCTCAGATACTCAGTGCATTTATAGATGTACACACATTTCAAAAGTGAACTTCAAAAAATAATGATGCTATCATTTCTATTTACCTCTTTTAATTGATTTGATGAATGACAAGTTAAGAGAGAATGAGGCAGGTACACATACATACAGAGAGCGCTAATCACACACACACACATATATATATATATATATACAGAGGCAGGTGAGCAGTAAGAAAGGTAAATTAAAAACTAAATATACATGCAGGATCATTTTTTAAATAAAATACATATATGAGATCGAGAATGTTACTAAGTATAGGAATTTGCGTGTGTGTAGGTGGAAAATAGTATACCAAGTGGAAATAAAGAGGAAAGGCTTAAAGAGAGAGGAAGCAAGAGGGGTGAAGAAAGAAGAGTACTCCAAATAACAGGAGGGGGAGAAAAATAAAAGAGAGAGGAGGAGTACTTAAAAGAACAAAGGAGAGAGAGAATAGATGGCACAGAAAACTCAAAATAAAAGAAATTATAAGACAAGAAATCAAAAATGAATTGCTTGGGAGTAAGAGAGAAGAACATTCTATCAAGATGAATTGCCCATGAAGGGGTAAAATGAAAGTAAGGTCCACTCCAGATCTGTTAATACTGTCTTTTCAGGATCCCAACAGCCATGCAGACAAGCCGAATAACAAGAGACAATCCAAATCAAAACAGAGTTAAAATATTAGACAATAAATGATAATCGCTGTCTGACATCACTTATAAAGTGATATACGAATGAGAACAGATGGAGTAAGAAAAAGAGAATTGATGGAAGTCAGCAAGATTGGGTGATATGAATGAAAGAAATGCTCGCAATACTGATGAATGGATGAAAAGCAATGAGATAAGCTTTGTCACATAGATGGAGGACATAACTGTAACAGTGTGTGTGTGTGTGTGTGTATGTGTGTGTGTGTGTGCCCCAAGGTGATGACAGCAACAGCACATATTTGTAAATTTTGTTTTTTAACCACGGGTGGCATCATCCTCAACAAAGCTATGAGCTTCTTCTCGTGTAACACAATCAACGTGGCTGACCTGTGGAGAGGAAAAAATTATAATGTGTCATGTGTTTTCCATAAGCATTCAGGAATACCTTGATTAGTGCGGTTAACTTGTTAAAAAATTTTCCACTTTTCAAGCTCTCAATATAAATCAATGGGCTTTTACTAGCATATACTTAGTTACATTAGTTTATACAGCAATATCTTGGCCGTATCACATCAAAACCGCACAATTCAAGATATTGCTACATCCTAGACAACATTAACATTTATGAGATTGATTCTTTCTTCAGAAGATACAAGTTAAAAGTATCAAGGTACATCATTAAAATTGAGCAGAGGAATACCAACATTTTTAGAAATAATGGAGAATTAAATCTAACATAGCATTTAATATTTTCAATCATTTCATGTGAATGGACATGATAGTCATTTAGAATTATTACAAGTGATGTCTAAAGAGGAAATCTTGAAATAAAGATGGACATGATAGTCGTTTAGAATTATTACAAGTGATGTCTAAAGAGGAAATTTTCAAATAATTATCATAAGACAAATTGTGTCAGTGAAACTGGATGATCAATAACTAAAATGGAAAATTCCAGCTTCATTGATCAGCAAATAAAAGTCAACTCATGAGTTACATAGACAGCACCAGAAGCAAAACAAAGTACTTCAATTGACACCTTAAAGTTTACAGTAATTAACAAGATCCCATCACAATAATGATGACATGGGACAAAACTACCAAAGAAAATCTTGTCATTGAAAACAGACTCATAATTCCAATTCTTACCTTATTCCGAAATTTTACACCATAGAATTTGTCAGAATGTTCTAGCAGTTCTGGTCGGAATGTGGTGGTGATGAATTGTGCATTAGTGGATAACTCATGGATCATGTCTAGGTATGAGGAGAAAAAAAAGATCAATAAGTAAAATCAATTAATGGCACTAATTAGAGAAATAATAAAACATCATCAATAGAAAAAAAACTTTTGAAAAATACTTAAGTATGCTTTACAATCAAGTTAGACCTTGCAATTTGTGTAATCTGCTGGGAAAATATTGATGCAATAATGGTCTTTACAATAAATTAATGATAGTGACTATAAAGGTGTATGGCCAACAACTTTGAATCTGATTTCAATGACTAATTGCTCCTTTTTATCCCTAGACACAGTTGAGTTCTAAAAACATTCCTCCTCAAGGAGAAGAGATTACCAAAGAAAATGACCCATTATAGAAAGAAATGAAAAAAAATACAGGGACACACAAAAAAAAAAAAAATGTATGAAGAGGAAACTAACTGGTTAATATTAGTAATGTCATCATCATCATCATCTATCTTTTAACGTCCATTGTTGGGCATAGACCTTCCCCAGGATTAGCCACAATTCTCTATCGTGGGTGGCGTGGAGCCAGCACTTTCTAAATTTGTCTAGTTCACAATGAAAATTAGTAATGTACAAGTCACCTAATTCAAGTTAGAAATGAAATGAACATTATCAGACTCAAAACATGAAAGGTAAAAATTTCTTAAAAATACATTAATTAATATGTCAACATTCAGGAGATAACTGGACAATTGTTTGAATATGCCAAATTATTTGTTACTTTAGGAAAATACTGAAACCTATTCAAATCTTCTATGGCCAAAGTCCAATACTTTTAATTAATGTCAAAAGCTAGAGAAAATTAGTTTTTCCCGGAATTCACATGGACTTATGATCTTTGATTTTATCGATTGTCTCAACAATAAAAGTTCTTTACCTGCAACAGCTTTACGATGTTGGGCATCAAGTGCCTGGTCGATTTCATCAAAGAGATAGAAAGGGGCAGGATCACATTTCTGGATGGCAAAGATGAGAGTTAGGGCCACAAGAGATTTTTGGCCACCAGAAAGCTGCTGCATGTCTCTCATTTCAGCTTTATTGCCTGTGAAAGACACCTGCAACATAAAGAGAAAAATAAATTTGGTTTTGTTTAAAACTTTTTCCATGAGACAATCTTAAAGCAAAGGATGACATTCTCAAAGGTAATCAATACTTGATTAACATAAGAGTTTTGGATGTTGAACAAAGTTTTCAGATTCTGGATTGGTCATTACTTTCATTTTCAATAATCTTTTTTTCAACTTTCTAATAAGAAAATATTTTCTTGGGCAAGTCATTGTTTCCATGTTTTTTCATCTATATCCAAATACACAAAAACATTATGTATATATACATACACACAAATATATATATACAGACACACATACAAAAATATCGACACACACACACATATATATATATATATCAAGAAACATAACTATAAAACCTATTCATAGATATTCTAAAAATAACCACCATAGATATCTTCACATGGTCACCTTAAAGAACAAACCAATCAACTATTATCTCAGACATGAGAAAACAGACTAAACCCAAAGTAATCAAATGAACAACCAGGTTCATACAAAAAAGAACTCTGATACTGGGAAATTAATTTTACTGGAAATAAAATAGTCTCAGTGACAAAACAAACCTTGAAAATATTGATAAAACACTGATAGCAAAAAAACCCACACCCTCCTGATTTATATCTAATAACCACCAACAAGCTTAGCATCCATATTAAATAGAATGAAAAGCACAAGTAATGACCAAGCACTCGAAAAAAAAATGTACATGGATAAAATAAAAGGAAGATCCTCCAACCTAAAAGATACACAACTCCCCAGAAAATAGTAATCTAAGATGAATCTGATCATTTGCCAGAAGGAACTCAAACAGGGCAAACATACCATGTTGGTGTAGCAGATCCTCACTATATTGTGTGTGTATATATTAACACACATATCTACATATATCTATATATTACACACACACAAACAAATATATATTATATATATATATATATATATGCACACACACACATATATATATACCTACACATACAAATACACAATATATATATATATATATATATATATATGTATATACAAACACATACGTGCACACACATATACATACATATATATTGATGGTGTATGACGTGGAAAAATGGACTTGAAGGTTAGTGGAAAATAATTTTCAAATTCTTAGATATATAAATATAATATGTAGGTAGAGAATCAATTCAAAGAAGTTTCTCTGTGTAATTAGTATTTTTAAAGATAAGTTGGTTTGCATGCAGTCTGAGATTAAAACCAACACTACAAATATAATATTGACATGGGGTGAACACCAAATAGAGAGAGATGAACAGTGAGTCACTTTTGTTGTTATACTTATTGATCAATCATCATTCAATACATTTTTGGGGTAACCAACTTAAATAAGCCCAATTTCAAAAACTTGAATTATGAGTTGTATAAAATAACATTCACATACAATACATTATGATAATACCCTATGTGAAATAAACTACACACATGACATGATATATATATCAAAATCATAGCTGAAAATGGGGTAGTGTTTGATCAACCCTGTTGGGTGCCATGTTAATATAAGAGGTTTTTTTCCAAGTCCCAAAAGTTACATGGTGAACAACTGATGATCCCAAAGTGGAACATGTATAAATACACTTTTACTATGATAAAACACTTATACTCTTTGACTACATAAGAACACACACACTCAGATATATAGATATATATGCTCTAACAACATTAAATCATACACACATACATTAAGTATGCACACATATCCATATATACTTTAACTATATTAAACCACACCCACACACACATATATATATATATATATATATATATATATATATATATATATATACACACACACATTTCAACTATATCAAAAAGACACCTATACATATACTTGGTGCAAAATTGTGGACCAGAACACTGAAAATTGGCTAGAAATAACCTCTGTGAACTGCGAATGATCTCATACGTTAACCTTACATAACACACATTTCAAGTTGACCTCCCCCCAGTTCACATACAGAATATTAGTATACCTATATGCTTCAACTATATTAAAACACAGACACACACATATATATTATATATATTATATATATATATATTATATATATATATATATATATATGAATAATCATGGACTTCACTAACATGCTTACCAAAAATCAACACCTTACAAAAAAATGTCAATCATATGAAAATTTATTTTATCATCAGAATCTTTGTGCCATCCGTGAAAAGGAAGATAGGAAAATAGTCCAAGATAAAAATTATTTGTGTAACCTCTTAGAACTTAGTATCTGGTTTTTTTTTGTTTTTTTTTAATTTTCAAAATTTATGTCCTTTGAACAAACCAAAGAGGAATCTTTACTGAAATCATTTTTTTGTTCTTTTAATTGGATTATATTTTTGTACATATGGCTAAATTGTAATTAAGTCTTGTCAATCACTGTAACTATATATATATATATATATACATATATATACATAATTTCACAAATTTTTTCATGGTATTAACAATATTTATCAAAAAATAGTTGCAATCATTTAAAATGACAATCACCTTAATTCCCACGCCTGTGAATTGCTCCACTAGTGGGACATCAGCACCAGACTGTTGGCTGTCTTCGTTCTAAAGAAAAGAAATCAAATACATTTATAGTGGATATTCAAATTGATAAATCAAGTTTTCTCTTTCATCTTTCTACTTAAGTAGAAACAATTGATTTAGATGATCTTGTATTGGCATCATCAATATCTCAAAATTCAATTAACCACTTACAGTAAGTAATTTTCTTTCTCACAGTATAAATCAGGAAATTCTGAGATTCAACAGCCAAAATGTATGAGTAATGGCTACACAAATTATAAAACACACAGACTCCTTTATTTTTATTGAACTACAGAAACTGTTTTAAAGACATTAATTTTCCTTATGAAATTTACATTTAAGATTTTTACTTGGGTTTAACAAAAAAGACACTCCTCTATGATTTAATATCTTTTCATTTCTTTTAAGGAAATCTTCTGTGGATATATATTTGTTAATGAAGTAACAGCTTGAGAATCATCATTTATTAGATGAATCTGTGTTGTAAATCAAACAAAGTCTCAGCTGGAATACTCACCTCATGGTGCTCCTGGTCCCCTTTTCGCATTACTAATACTGCATGACCTTGAGGCACAAGTTTTTTGAAAATTTCGGTGAAGTATTTTGAAACCTGAATTTTGGAAGAGGAAGCAAAATAGTTGCCTGAAAATGTCTTCAATAATTACAAAAAAACAACTTTTTTTATATAACGTTACCTATTAAACAAGAATCTATTTTTATATTCAGAAATACTCACAACAAAATTCCAGAAAAATAAAAAAAACATAACTCGATAAGAATGCAAGCAAAAAACCAAAGTTGATACCTGATTATATCAACAGTAAATGCATTCCATGATAAAAATGGTGTAAAAATAAATGAAGTCAAAAGTATATTTCAACAATAACACATTTAGTATAATAACTCATGATTCAGTCAAATTCAACTCAAAGAGAAATGAATTCTTGGTAATTGGGTTCAATATATTTGAGACTTTTATGAAAGCCAAGTGGATAAATGCCCCTAAACCACTTTTTGATTTCTGAAATTTACAGATAGAAGTTCATCTCTAATCTTTGTTTCTTAATCACAAAGTTTTTACAATAATAAAGCAGTATTTCTAAATTCAAGAACTATGAATAATTTGAATGAAAAGTAAAAATTTGCAACATCATTTACAAAAAAAAAAAAAAATTCTCAAATTGTAATGCAAGCCAAGAAAACATTCATTTTCAAAGCCTGAAAGACCATATTGACTATTTACCTGTTTGAAGGTTAATTGAATAGCTTCATATTTCCGATGATCCAGAGCATTCATCAGATCCAGGATTGACTACAAAGAAAAAGAACAATAGGAAAAACATTGTTATTCAAGTATTCAGACATTTTTCAGGTGTTTTCAGGTGTTTTACAAAGCAAGCAAAAGCAAAAAGTAAAATGACAGATTTCAAAGTAGATAAAGTATTCAATAATGCAGATATATGTGCGTCCATTCTGTTTAGAAGTCTGAGGTTTAAATAATATGCAACCCGAGTTTATAGAGGGTTTGTTTTTTATCCACAAGCCACTTTTACCAAAGAGAATATATATTTTGTACATCTATAACTCAAATTCAACAAACATTAAAAATAGATAAGTTCAAAAATGAGCATAGATACACTTTAAAATTTTACCAAAAATCAACCATTAATTGGATTTTGATAAAATTTCCATTAATTTTATTAGAAATGGTAGTTTTGGGTTTTTTTTTTTTAAAGTTTCCATTCCAAATTCAGACAAATGTTTTTTTTCATGAGATCATACTATGATTATGAATCCACATTTAATTAAGTTGATTTAATATACTTATATTTCTATATATTTCATGCCTATTTTTTTTTGTAAAAACAAAAAAAATACCTACATTGGAATTTTTTTTCAGGATCTCAAATTTGAAATACTGTAATTTTTTTTATTCTTCCGATATTCAGACACAACTGGAATTTTGTTATTAAAATATACCAATGTTGAATGGATAAAAAAAAATATGATAAATACTGATTTTGAAGTATTTTTTATATTTTTTGTTTATATTTATTCTTCACTGGAAGCTTAAGGTAGACTAGTTAAATCAATACTGACTCCACCATTTGTTTTTTTGTTTCATGTTCAACTAATAAAGTCATTCTAGACATAATTGTCGATTAAATTTTTTCAAGGGTTTGTTCCTGTAACATTTTCTTCAAGAAAAAGCGTCAGAATTCAATTAGAACTATTACAATTATTGCTTTTCTGCCAACCATCCTTAGCAGCAGGAAATGACAGGTGTTGTCCACCTGTCAACAGCTAATTGATGTTTTCACATAAAAACAGTCTAATTATCTAATAGATATTGAAAATCAGTTTTTCTTATCAGTCAAAAAATTGTTTGTTTTTTTTTTCTTCCAAACAAAAACATGAAAATTTTTTTAAATTTTAAATACATTTTCAAAATAGAGTATTGAAGATTTTTCAGAATTTGCATAAAAGTTCCATAAACATACGCACTTGAATAAAGAGAAAAGCCATTTCAAAAAAACTTAATCTCTAAACAATCCATGATATGACTGATTTTGTTCCCTTTCCAACTTCAATTTATTCATTTTATAATCTTACTAAAAGCATCTTTAAATTCACAGTGATATACATCTTTTTGAAATGGACACTGCATTTTTAAGCACTAGAAATTGACCAACACTACCAAAACTTTACAATTCAACCTCAATCTACCATAGGTATGTAAACACTCAATAACAATTTACAGCTACTAATCATCACAGTTATGACCCCTGAAGTTACTAGCAAGCCAGAATGAATAAGAGAATTCTGAACAGCTACTTGGTTATCAATTTACTGACATTAACCAATTCATACTGACAGTTGTATTAGTTTCAACCTCGTACATATCATAACCTTTTTCTTTCGGGAAATTCAGTCACAATATATGTGGCAAATATTTATACATCTTTGCATGAAATGACTTGGAATAACAGCCAAGAATTTTTATCTTTTTCAATTTCAATTATTTTCCTTTTTATCAAAGCTAAGGAACTTGCTGTGTTTAGCTGCACTACATCAGAGATTTTATAAAAACTTGTTTGTAAATATGTACTGACTTTCCAGATAAGAACTCTAAAAAAGAAAAGACTTGCAGAAGATCTCAAAACTCACCTTGTGGGCACTGTCAAGTTCAGCTTTTCTTTTCATCAGTTTTTCTTTTTGGTCAGAAAAGTTGATAAATTGGTCAAGAGCTTTCTTGTTGACATGGCTATATTTCTTAAGCTCCTGGTTGCACTGCTCCAGTTTCTTGAACAACTGTTAAATACAATCATGTCATAATATTTATACATAATTTCAACAAACAGGTTTTTTTTATTGCTTCATCTCAATGAGTTATTTTCCATTCATCAGAAAAGATACAAGATGGGATACATCTAATACGATCATAGCAAATATCATTTTTTTAAACTGAATACCAAATCAGAGATACTGTTTGGTTTGACAAGATATTGTCAATGAATTAAGCAAGCTTTTTTTTCCAAAGCATTATCAATTTTACAAAATAGTTTCACTGAACTACAAAAAAAAAAAAAAAAAAAAAAAAAAAAGCTGGATTTATTCATTTATTTAATCAGTAAATCAAAATCAATCTTTACTTTGTTACACTGATAATTTTTACAGATTTGGTCACCAAATGAACCAAAAACACATGATCTGACACTTCTTTGTCGAATGATCTACATGCAGTAATGTTTAATTTTACTTAAGGTCCATATAACTTCCAACACTGACGTCCCAATCAGCTATCACTTATTATGCAGAGATGTAGTATTTCTGTTTTTTTTTTATAATTATAAATTAAAATATTCTGATCAAGTAATATACATTACATTCAAAATAAAACTGGTGAGATACATCTACAGTGTTTCTATATAACTATTCTGCTCCATCCAGAAACTGTGGTTAACTGTTGGTCGAGAGAAGTGAACGCATTATGTATGACACTCTGTAAAGTCTGAATGTATTTGAATAGATCACAAAATTCATTCAATAGCAAACATAAAAAAAATCTATGAATGAAAGAAAAAAGGCAATCTATCCAACAGGATTCACCAGAATGATAGAGAGAGAAACTATATAAACTTCAAACGTGATTTCAATTTTTAAAGGTCAAAAAAATCTTTTAAATGAATAAAAGGAAAAAATGTTTGTGAATGAAGTACCAACCTGTTTCAAACTAAGATCCTGATATTTTTCAAATGCATCACTAGGAAGGGAACCCAACTCTCTGATTTTCCTCATGCATTCATCTTTCTAGAAATGAAGAAGATATAAAGTTGAACAGTACAAAATGCAACAAGATTACATACAGATAAGAAAGGAATATAACGTCACTGTACAAGATAGGGAGGATCACATCCAGGTTGGCTATGTGTTACAAGTGGTGTATTATGGTAAAAGCATTCTCCAGGTGGAAGTAAGCAATTTTTTTCAAGAGGAGGTTTGCAAATCAGTAATCACTTCCTGTGGATTCTTTATTGATATATGTTCAACTCAATCAATACGTTTTGATAGGTTCCACATGCACCAAAAGTATTAGTTCCTCAGATTGAAGGCTCTTAGATCCTTTGCACAGCTGATATACCAAACAGAATACTTGGGAACTAGACTTCTCATTCTTTCATCCTTTGTTTGTCTATATATAAGAATCTAGACAATAGATTACCTAAAAATTCAAATGATTCAATATACAATATATATATAATTTGAATACATACCCCATCACTCAAAACAACTCTGTGGAAACAGTAATGGTGATGGCATATGTCATTTCAGTTTGAATTGTTTATGGGGATATAAACAGTGAAACAGACTTGATCAAATGAGAAATTGAGTAAATAGGGAACATGAAAGATGATTTTTCAAATGACTCATTTCAAATCTCACTCATGGTTTTCATATGACTATGAATATGTAACCGTATTGAAAATGGACACTGTTTCATTAATAAGCTAGTGAACACTGCAGACTTTCGTTTGATCTGAGGGGGTTTTTTCTTCTCTCTCCTCAATGGTATCTATCAGTGAACATCTGAAAGATACTGCATATAGAACTTTTCCAGGGTGTACATATTGGTGAAAAAATAGTGTTGGAAAAAAAAAAAAAAAAAAGACTAATTAAGGTGAAGATAAAAAGTAATCACAGAATTGAACTTAAAACCCGGATTCATAATATTTCAAGTAATAAAAATCAGAATGCAACAAAATTGAAGCATTGAACATATCTACTTCTTTTGCTTACCTTTTTCAACAGCAAACTCTGTTTATTAGTCATTTTCTCTAATTCTTTGGCATCTTCATTAATTTTCTCTTGCTGTTCTCGTTCTTGGCCCTGAGAAGCAAAATTATTACTATATTCAATTATTATTATCAAAAAACGAATCATAGTTTTTTTATTCACTATTTCAAACAAAGAGAACATGCACGCTAATAATGAAAAGGAGAAAATGAGCTATTTTCCCATGATTGCACAAAAACAAAAATTGCACACAAAAATCGATTTATTCAGTTTTCTAACTTACAGAATTTAATTGAAAAAAAAACTTCTTTGTCATTTCCATTTTGGTATGTGTATGTCACTTACATGAATACAATGATTTTAATATTTTTTTTAAGCATCGTCAACTGCTCATCACAAAATGTAGAGAAAACTGTTCTTGCTAACTAAATACCACATACTCATCCTTCTTGAAGGATTTTTAGGAAACATGAGAGTAGAGAAAAGTAGTGTTTTTCTTTTTAGCTGTCTAGGCATTAGAAAAATTCTACAAGTTCATAAGTTTTTGGTTACACAATCAAGTTTTAAATCCCCTTGAATTTAAGATTTCAGTCAAATGATAAAATAACGGGAAAATATTTTTCTGGGTTACAAATGAACTGCTACTATGCAGATGTATTAAAAAGCAAACAAGGCTATACAGAAACTAGCAGTGAAGCTACAACACAGTAAATAAGTTCTTCTGATTTCAAAATTTTAAGAATTCAAATAAACACTTTGATCAATTGTAATACCTGCCAGCATAATCAAGTTTTAAGAATGGTTTTCATTTTTTTTTTCTTTTCTTTGCTGTTCAGGATTTCGACTGTTCAAGGGAGATAACTGAGACATGAGACAGTCAATATGACACTATTCAGTGAGTGTAACTTGAAATATTATATAACCAATAAACCAGACAGATATTAATCCCAACTTGTTGAATGTGAACGGAATTACCTTCCAGTATTCCAATTTATTCTGTAGTTCCTTCTGTTCCTTATTCATTTTTTCCAGTTGTTCATCCAATTCTAAAAAAAAGAAGAAACCAACAAAAAACTTAAAGACTTAAAAGTGACAAGATAGAAACTAAGATAGAAAGTATCTTAATAAAAAAAAATCAGTGAGTATTTTTCTGTAGCTGAGTGCCAAATATGTTAGCCACAAAGTGGCTTAAAGTTGAGCAAACAAAAATCAGTGAGAAGCAAGCAGAACTTGAACAAATGGTTGTTGGAATCAGAGAAAAAACAAAATATTGTATAGCCAAGTCAATCAAAGATACAAGTGAAAGATTTGAAGTACTTCAGCAAACAAGTTTTTTCTTTCATCTTGATAATTTGCTTTATTTTTGATTGAAATGGAAATGATCAAAAATTAATTAAAATTAGCCTAAGTAACACAAAATTTTGAAAAAAGTAAAACCAAAGATGCAATAGTCACTAAAATCTGAACAATCAGATTATAGTTCCCTGATTATAGTTACAAAAGCTAATAATAATCAGTCATCAGAGACGTCACTTTGAACCTGGATTCATTTCAATACTTGATTATTTCCCTTAGACTGAGTAACTTCGTCATTTTTGCGTCATTATATCCAAAAAAACTGCTCTACTTTGCAATGTTAACAAAATTGAAAAGATTTAGGGATCAAAGCCAAAATTTAATCAGTTATTTTTTTACCCTTTCACAAAATATCATTGAAATTCATCGAGAACCTTTGGAGCTATTGGGTGGACAAACTGACATGGATGAATACATAACCTGTCCAAGTTACTTAACCATGGTAACAATTTCTCATTTATTTTTGAAGGTTTCATTGAACAAAAACATTCATCTGAATTAAATCAATAATTGCACCAATCCAATTGAAACAAACCCACAGAGATAAATAAATAGATAGACAAACTGTTATTAGATATCAATAAACGACAGACAGAAATGAAATGAGACTGAAAATAAAAAGGTTAATAAAATACCTTTTCCATTTTTCTTATTATCAGCCACGCGCTGGTCAACAGCTTGCTGCTCAGCATTGAGGGAATCGAGTCGTTCACGACGATCATTGCTCGAGTGTTCCTGCATCTCTGAGAGAAAACGGTCCTTCTTCTTCTTTAAATTATTGTTTAACATATTTTCATGTCTGTTTTTCTCACCCTCTAACTGTAATAAGAATCAAAGACAATGGACCATTCAAGAGAGATGTAGAGATTTTAAAAAAAGAAAAAAAAATGGAGAGACACAAAAAAAATTTAAATGATGTGCATGTTTTCCTGGCGATATGCAGAAGTAATTTATAGAAATAGAACAGGTCTGGTTTGTCACGTGACCAACGTCTTTTGTCAGCATACTGCATTGGAGTTTGATCAACTAAAATTTGGAAAAAGGGGTGACCAATGAATAAGTTACTTCTCTCACCTTTTGGACACTAAAAAGTCTGGATTATCAAGACAAGTGTGAATACAGTCAGACAATCTAGGTGCCAATTTAGCATAAGCTTACATTGTAAATTGATTCCAACCCACCCATTCTCATCAATCCATTTAAGGGAAAAACTCTGGGGAAAAAGTTGTTTTTCCAAGACCAAATAAGGAGTAAATATTGAAATTTTCATCCTTCCAGCTTTATTAGTGCAGCCTGTATAAGTGATACACCGCTAACTAGTCAGCCAAACCAGCTTAAAAACTGAACAAACCTACGTTGACAGTTTTGGTTGAATGTTTTTAATATGTTGGGAATTTGAGAAGAAAACCAACATTGGATGAAAAGAAATTCTGGTGAGAAAGGAGAAAAGATTTGATTATATTCAATTTATTGTCATGAAGAATCCATTATCAGTGATGCTGATATGAACAAATAAGCCCCAAGTAATAATGATACGACCATGGTGAGAGAACAGGAATGTCATTTTATGGCTGAGAGGGGCAGCAATAAGTGTATAAAACCGAAACAGAAAAACAACAAGAGAAAATGTGGGGTCTGAAAGTTAAGAGAGAGGCTGACTTGAGATAGTGTACTTCTGGATGAAGCCGAGAGATACAGACCAAAAGAAAGAGGAAAGTAATAATGAACCTGACAGGAAGGAAAAATTCAAAGATAGATTAGAAAACAAAAAGGTAAAATAAAAATAAAAATGAGAGAGAAAAATAGAGAATGAGGAACAAATAGTTGTTGAGAGATAGGGAAGATCAGTTGAAAACCTAAAAGAAAGGCAGTATGAATAGGAGAAGGAAAGGGAGGAAAGACAATCTATTATGACAAAGGAAAGATGGAAAAGAGAGGTAAGATGAAGAAATAGAGAAATGGTATAAGATAAAGAGAGAGAGACTTACCCTGATTCTCTCTTGAAAAGCCTCCTTGTTCTGAGTGGTCAGGGTCTTGATTTGGTCATTAAGATAATCAACCTCTCGCTGATCCTCAACACTCAGTTGGGAGAGCAGGTCAGATCCGAGCTCTTCGTTCAGCGACTGCGCGGACCCCTTCATTGCCTCCAAATTGGTGTGCAAGCTTGCTATACTCTTCTCCTGAAGAAAACAATACAACTCTTGATATAGATTTAGTTATAGCTTTTAAGCTTCACGGGACATTTGAAAATTTCTCTCATCTTGAACCATCAAGGGTTTTGTGGTAAGACAAAAAAAAACCCTACTTAGTTCAAGAAGAAAATGAGAAATGAAGTGTAAATATTTGACCAAGTAGTATTCTTTATTGCTAGCGAGGTAAAGAAAGGCATACTTGCTACCAGTAAAGAAAACAGAATCAGAGTTCAAGTTTCGAAAGAGATGGTTCAAGGTCACTTTGCACCAAAGCCCTTGGAAAAGACATGAATCCACTTTTCTCCCCCAGCTATAGTTAAATAAAAGAGCAGTTGGAGACCTTTAGCCTTGTGAAACAGTCCAGAATGTTACTCTGACAGAGAAAACCTACAGCTAAGGCATGGGGCTAGCAACTCCACCCCATAAAGCCTACTTGCTACTCAAACTGCAAAAGCAGCCCAATACTCTCCCAGGAGTCTGTATGAATAAGTGATCTGAAGTTTTAGGTTTCATTTACTATAGCACACAAGCAAAAGCTTAAAACAAATAACAAAAAAAATTACACACCAAGAGCAAAAATCTTCCATCAAAATATTTGTGAACTTCAATAACATCAGATTTGAAACATTCTTCAAATATACAATTATCATTATATTGACTGAATTTTAGACAGTTTGGAATAGGACGAAAGAAAAAAAGTGTTCTCACCTTTGGTCCACGGGCTTTTTCAATTGATTGAAGTTCCTCCTTCATCAAACGTACATCTGCCCGCATTTTATCAAAGGTATCCCTGTAAATAAATACAAAAAAAATAAATAAACGACTAATGACCTCCCTGTTCATCTTGTTCGTACCCCCATTTATTAACCTTTGCCAACGAAGTTGGAGAGGTATATACATTCATTTCTTTTATCTTCACAAAAGATTTTTTTTCTTGCTACTAAGCCATAAGCATCCATCAGAGAAACTCAAAATTTTGCACACACACTCCCCTCAATGAGTAGAACATTTTTTTTGCTTTTCAAAATTCAGTTCAGTAGCTGAAATAGTTGCATTCAGAATGGAGCTTGACACTGAAGCAGCCAGTCTTATTATTTTTATCCATTCCAGCTTCAAAAGAACTAAAGTACTACAAGTCTGTAGCAATCAATGGCTTATTGTTTTGTCAATTTTAGCAATATCTGAATCATTTGATATGGAAATAAGCAGTAACAAAAGGCCTGGTCACATATTAAAAGATGCTGGATAGTCCTGGTGCTTTAATAGGGTTCTGTAGGGATTTTTGAGTTGGTTAATGAAACAGAACTTCCAGGGAGTCAAAATTCCAGAACAGATGCAAAAGAAATTTAAGGGCCATTTACATAATGGCGGATTTCAGCAGTGGTGCCCAACTAAAAAGAAAAACAATCAAGTACTTTTCATGATATCATGTGAAGAGAGAGAATTTTCCAAGCTTTTGTCTGCTGAGGACATTTAGCTAGAACATAGGGGAGGTAATTGTGCATGAGTTCATTCCTGAATTTCTTTACTTCTTTCATAGCCTACTGCCCATTCTTCCATAAAATTTCATTAAAATTCATCAAGAACTTTTGGAGATATCATGTGGACGGTCGGGAAGAATAGTATCAAAATTTCAAATGAGAGCATTTTGAATTGGCAAAGCTAGAGGGACCTTTCAAGAGACAATATAACTTTGGTATATATTCCAGATCACTTGTGACAGGATTTTAGGGAAATTTTCCATAATGGTGGATATTCACGGCAGTGCTGCGGTCAAGAAACATCTATATTTCTTTATGACTTATTTAATACTTTCATATACAACAGAGTCCATATTTTTGAAAAATCATTGGACCAAGCTGTAAGTGAGGTGCCTTTCATCAAATGTATCGGCCCCATATCTTGGTAACTATTCAAGATAGAGGCATGTAATTTTCATCAAAAAACAAGTGCCATGAGGATCTATTCAGATTTGTAAAGCTTAATAATAACTTATAAACTAATGAAGACAGAAACATTGGGTTGTCACCAATCAATGTCCCATTATTCTAAGATTTATGTATGTAGTGAGTGTGGTGATTTTCAGTACTTGGGGAATTATGGTGTTTATTATTATTCTTTGCTTATACGGATGCATAATATGGTGACTGAACAGACGTCATTATAGATCTGAATATGCAAGGATCACTTCATTATTAGTGTATCTCAAAAATGCATAAAGAATTTCTAGTATTATGCATGAAATATTTGTTTTCCAATTGATGCAAATTTGTTTTTTTAAATTTAAAAAGTTGTACAGCTGAAAAAGATTAAAATTCAATACATCTCAATAGATTTTGTGCTGAATATTTGGTCATTCTGACTCTGGTTCTTAATCAATAGAGTTTAGCAAATATTTATACAAGATTAAAGAAAAATACTTACTTATTTTTACTATTTTTTGTTTCATTTTTCTGCATCTCACTGACAAGACTATTAATTTGGCTTTCAATCTGTGAGAATCATTAAGGGCAATAACAATTCTGACAAAAATACAAAAAGATAAGAGAGATACAACAATTGATAGATTACAATCTATCAAGACCAGAATAAATAGAAAAACATTTTGAATCCATAAAAATCTACGTACATGCCTACATGTTCATACTTTGGGACATCAAAACAGATTGAAATCCATGTAAGTATCTCAAAGCATACATAGTCTTTGAATTTCACAAATGTATTCAATAAAACAAAGCAATAAGGGGTAAAATACTTGAATCATAAATCAACAGAAACAAAATTGATTTTAATAAGTCAATTACCATGATAGAACCGAGTCTTTTGTAGGCTCATAATCATATTGGGAGTTTTCAAATGATTCAATCATTTTCTGATGCAGTCCTTCAGACCCCATGAACAGGCTACAGCAACAGACAAAGTTAGTCTTTTTGCACAAAAGTTCAAATTGTTTGATTATCATCCAATACTTGATTATATGATAAGGGTGTACAGCTTCATATCAAATGAATGCACAACAATAAGTTCCTGAATACATAACTTAGTTTTCCTTGATTCTTAAGAGTAAAGGTTATCCATATTTATAATACTAATGCCAATTCTAGTTTGATATTAAAAGCAATACCCAAAAAGGAAATTTCTGCAATCAAAAAAGTTATAACATTGAAATGTGCAATTATTGACTATTTCTATTCTAACAATTACATATAATCTTTACCTTATGATAATAAAAGTGGATCTGAAAAGAATATAATTATTCTAAAAACGTTGATTGGTTAGGAATAATTGTCAACTAAGCCATTATAACCTACAGAGTACCAAGTGGACAGGCAGTCATGATTCCTGCAAGAAGCAAATAAAGGATATGTTCAAGTTTCTTCTTGTGTTCCTTATATTCTTCATTTTGGCTATCAAGCTTTCTCATAAGTTCACATTTGCCTTTCTGGAGGTCAAGCCTTGACCTCCGAGTGTCATAGTAACCTCCCGTCAAAGCACCACGTCGACTCACTTGGTCACCTGGAAAACAATGACATCTAATGAAAATTACAGCAAAAATACAAGAAAATATAAATATGAACAAGGTTCAGAGGCAATGTAAACCATAACCTTTTTGTCAGTAGGCTACACAAAAACCAATGTTTCAGAAAGACTGACTTTTCTACGACATGACACAATGGAAGTGAGGGGTTAATTAGAAAAATCTGAAAGTGAAAACTAAAATGACTAAATCAGAGATAAAGGCCTGGCCACCCTCTTTCCGAGGATGAGGGTACTTTACTAAAACCAGGTTAATAGCCTATACCAAATGTACAATATCTTGACTTCTACTGATCATATCTTCAAGTATAAAACCACTTTTCCCATCTTTTTGAGTGTAGAGAATTTATTTCTGAAGACTCCTTGATTTTACAGTCAATTCAAAGGTTGCATTGGTCATATCAGTATCATTTTTTAATTCAGGCAAACCAGGGTTTAAACAGAAAAAAATAAGAACAAATTATTTTCATCACCACAAAGCATTCTAAGTCTCCAGAACACCATACAAAGAGTTCCAAGAAATCCTAGTTGAAAATCCAAGATGGTCACCAATTTGACCTGCTCAAGTTGTTTGAGGCCAGGAAACCCAGAGTTTGTACCAATGACATGATATATTGTTAGGAAAGGAATTTTGTCAGCTTTCCAACAGTGTATCTCATAAATTTGTAACTACAGTGTAAAAGAAGTTACAGACTAAGATGTGAAGGTAAGTACTCCAGCACATGCTGCTGAAAATCTCTTTCCAATATATTGACAAGAATAAATAAACAAAACGCAACATTTGTACAAAGGTTTATCATTGGAATGAAAATTGTCCCTTTTCAACAATGGGAAAAGTAAATGATCAATAGGAGACAAGATATTGTGCATTTAGCATTTTGTCAACCAGTCGGAATTTTAGATCTAGGAGCAATCAGGTGTGGTGGGGTACTAACTTGTTGTCAATGGTTATTGAAAACCTCATGACTGGCCCTAACATCTTGCCAAATTATGAAGAGGTGTCATCAATTGTACAATTCTTGCAAGTTCCTACCCTACTAATAAAGTGTCTCACAAAACTGGATTAATTTGAATAGAAAAATATAACATTTGAACCACAAATCAAACAAAAATAAAACTATTCCCTGGGGAATGTATTTTTTCTCTTGATTCAATTCATATTGTTGGTGTAAAAAGTAAATTCATACATTGAAAAAAAAAAATTAAAAAAAAAAATAAAAAAAACATTCCTTTCAGTTCGAATACGAATTTGGAAAATTCCCTACCATCTATGAAAACTTATTCAAAATTATACTCTCACTCTCAAACACATGTTTTACAAATGGAATTATAAAGATCCCATATCCCATGGACTGTTTGAATATGAAAAGGAAATATTTATTCCGTTACCTAAAAAAAAGAAATTTTTTAAAAAGCACTCAAGTGTATTCACTATATTACAACTGTGTAACAATCTTGATTTTTTTGGTACTGACCGTCTAAAGTGATACAGTCTAGATTCTGTGTCCTTGCAATTTGTGTGGCAACTTCTATACTTCTGCATATCATCACCTTTCCAAACACATGCTTGATGGCACGGTCAAACTTCTTTTCAAACATCATTTTGCTAATCATTGGGATGGCATCCTACAAAGAAATAGATCAATTTAATCACAATTATACAAACTATTTCTCAGATTTTATAAGCACACTTCAATTGTGCTTAAAGTGTTCCCATTAAAGATATTTCTTCACAGAATATTCCGTTTATAATTTTGATATTTGACACCTAATTTAACAATCAATTGAAAAGTGGAAATAAACCCAAAAGTTTGAGTTCTAACAAATTGACTAGACTAATAATCTTTGAATGAGTGCATTTTTCAATAAATGTTGCTGATTTTGATGAAATGAAGGAGTCAAATACTAACGTTGCTTTCAGGGTACTGAGTGTCTCTACCATCCAGTCGATTGAGAGGCATAAAAGTTACCTCCCCTGGCAACTTGAGCCGATTCATTTCTTGTAGAATTCTCGTCCCGGTCCTGTCTGTATCTACAATGTGGTGAAACAACCTGTGAAACAAAAAGGGGGGGGGGAAATGAAGAAGCATAAAATCTGATTAATTTGACAGTGGATAGAGGAGTCAAAACGCAGGATTTGTATAATGAAGAGCGAAAAGAGTTTATGTATGAACAAATATATAATATTTTGTTTTTCTACTGCTTAAATTTAATAATATAAGTATGTATATCACTTGCTGATATCACTATACACATTTTATATCCTGGATTATACAGGAATTTTCATTAGAATGTATATAAAGTGGAAAAAGAATAATGATGAATAAAAATCAGTACAAAGGTGGCATTAAACAGCATCAAAAATGAAAATTAAAGCTGAAACTACCACAAAAGTCACTTGTTGAAGAGTATGAGGAGAACAAAGCACCACTCTCTCTGATATTGTGTGACTCCCAAGATTCAATTATGAAAAGCACACAATTGTACATTGAAATTGGAAGAAAATGAACCATCAACAATATTGTAGAGGATGTGGAATCACCCTTTAGACTGAAAGAAGTGGTTGATGCTGGTAGGCATTTAACATGATAGGGATTGGTTCCCATCAACAATGTTGGTGTCTCAGAAGAGTAGCAGTAATTTGAAATGTCATTTCCCCTTAATGAGTGTCCTGACATTGTCATTAGTTTGACTAATTCAAAATAGTTTACATTGTCCTAAAAAGGAATAGTTATCTCGACCTATGAGTGTAGGCAGGAGAAAGTTTGTCAAACATGTGATTAAAAAACATACATTATGACATATCTAAGGAAAATTAAACCGTTCCATTTTATAGTCCAATAATTTAAAAAAAGTAAATAGTAATTAAAAGGAAAAAACTTTTGAAAATCATATTTCTTTATTAAATATCCAAAAGAATGAACATTATGGTTCCACAAAGAATATATATACTTACCGGTTTCCTGCAGTAACTTCCACACAAGTAAAGAAAGTCTTGTCACAATCAAAGTTCTCAATAAGGACACCATAATAACCATCAATTAAATCTTTGTACTTGTTCTGGGACTTGAACGTGTCTAACACTTTTTGTACAGCATCCATACCGTTTAGGATGGCCTGAGAAGAAAAGAGAAATTATTTGCATTTATAGTAAATTTTATAGTTCATCTGCACAACTACTCCAGAAAACTATATGTAATCTGATTTCATCAAATTGAATAACTGAAATAGAGTCTATCCAATCAGTAAAGAGAAAAGTTTATGAAGTGAATTAAAAATAAACAAAAATCTTCTGATAATTCTTTATCAGTTTTAGTGATTAAAAATACAATTTGAACCATCTTTTTGAAATTTAAGCAATTAAATTTGTAGATAATAAATCAGCAATTAGACAGTTTTGTATTTATCACTTCTGTTATTGTATTATGAATGAAAGGAATGAGATTGTGTTATGATTAAATGTCTCAAATGAATCTTTCCTTTTCTTCATATGATAATTCTATATTGAAATAATTGCTACGCCAACAAAAAAAAAAGGTTACAAAAATTGATGATAGCCTTGTTAGTACGAATAATTCCTCTTGAAAGAGAATCAAAAACAGGAATAATTACCTTTCCAGTTATAGACCTTAAAGCTTGTTCTTTTTTGCTTAATTCCTCTCGACATGATTGCAATTCTTGTTGCAGAATATTTTCTTGACGCCATAAGGCACTGAAAACAAAATACAAATAATTTTCAATTTCTTTCCAAACCAAAATTTACACTAGTCTTTGCAGGGCTAATGCTGCCCGTAAAGCAAGCACATGTGCGTGTTGCAGGCTATCAGTTAAATTTTACAAAAAAAAGATGGGAAAACAGTGAGATCTCAAGTAATGATTTAGAATAGAATATCTATATTCAAACACCAGGAATAAATTTTAAAAAAGCAGATCAACTAACTTTCGTTCATTCTGTGATTGGTCCTTTTTCTTCTTCATGTCAAAGAATGTTTTGTTGTTCTGATCAATGATCTCCTTGTTCTGTTCAATCTTGTTGGTAATTTCCTGTGCACATACAAGATGAGAAGGATGTCATGAAAATATAAGAAAATTCTCTATAAAACTGAGTAGGTCAAATCAGATTGATGTGAACTATTGCACAAGGAACAACTGAAGTACAAGAGTAAGCAGGACTGCTATCAAAACTAGAGACAGTTTGAAAGGCATGGAGGGGCCAAACGGCATAGAGAATAGAATCAGCAAGCCAAGATCAAAATTCTGACAGAGACAAATTTGTTTTCACTTTGCACTAGTGACCTGGGGGAATGGATGACCCCATCACTCAATACCAAGCTGAGGATAAATAGCACGGCAGACTGAGCAACCAGTCTAGGAGATAGGACAACTGACTCCAAACTATCCTGAGGAGGGATGGGCTCTGTCAGGATATCTCACCCTTGACACACCCATGAAATCATCTGTGGTGCATGAACAACTCTCGCTGGGTTACAGGATATAAAAAAAATGGAAATTATCTGATAAAACAATAATAACCCCCCCCCCCCCTGTACCAAAAAAAAATCTTTGAAAAAGTAAAGCAATCATTATAATAAAGTTTATACAACCCAATGCAACTTATTTCCCCAGGACATAAATTTCCGACTTGTTTGTTACAATTAACGAACCTTGACTTTGATTTCTAGCTCTCCAGCTTTTTTCTTGTCACCTTCCAAGTCATCTTCTAAACGACGAATCTGAAACAAACAAAAAGATAATACTTTTGCAATCATTTTTCCAACGTTAATATAAATGAATCTTTTTGCTGATAAAACAATTTTTTCATCAAATATTCCTTAAATGTTTCTGCAGATTATTTTTATCATCTAAAATTGGTGAAAATTCAAACTTTAAAAAGAAACTATAAATTGATTGGTGCTAATATACCAACACAAACTGAGCCGACTGCAATGAAACGAATACTTTGTTTAAAATATAACAATAAAACAAGAAACATGTCCGATTTGTATGGGAGTATTCAAATGAAATAGTCTTCAAGTTCAAGGTACATAACTATAACTTCCTTAGCTTGAATAACGTCCCTCATTACAAGTTATGAAAACGTCATAACTTCATATTATTCCTTCTTTAGCAGGATGTATAATAAATTACCAAGAACATAGCTGTAATCTTCAGAAATTTATTACCAGCCAAACGTTATGATGGTTTGGAGACACAATTAGAACTCCGGATGTCTACTGGGGTAGAGGGTTCAGGTATAGAGTTTGTTGATTCAGGACGAGAAGAGTTGGATTTATTGGTAAGATCTGATGTAGTATCATTTTCACAAGACATTGGGCCTGGGGCTAAATCCCTTATTGGCACTGTATGTTATCGCCCATTAGGATATTTATATTAGCATATGTTGGATCAGCTTCAAAAAGATTCACTTGTTCTACCATATCTTGATTCTTCTTATGCCAAACATATTGACACAAATACAGATCCTGGTGATATCAGCCAAGATGATAAGGAAATTCTATGAGAATCTCAAGAAGCTTAATCTTTTGTGTGGTCTAGTATTTGTTGCTGTTGACAAGAGAAATATCATATTGACTGAAGTGCATCAGGTAGAACCAGTTCCCAGTTTCATTCCAACTGTTCTTTAACTTGAGATGAATAGTCTTCCATATAATTGCACTCTATCCTTCTACTTGGGCACTGCCTGTAGGGTGAGAAGGACTTGTTTTACTTGAAGCAATTCCTCTCTGAGAAAGGTACTCTTTGAGCTCCTGGGATATAAAAGATGCACTTGAATGAATCAAGTTAGACATACCACAAAATATGAATATTGGTTCAAGGCACTTTGTTACAGTTGACTGTGTGACAAGATGGTATCCTGCAGCATTGATTTATCAAAACTTAAAGATACATCTCTTTAATCTGAGCTGTTCTTGCTCATTCATTTCAATGGCGACCCAAACTTTCTATTCAAATTTTTCAATGATTTATTTCTTGAGAATTCAGCTTTAATGGGCCAAGCAAACCATTATGGAACAATACCAGATGGATGACAATTCTAAAAGGATATAGCATATGATTCAGTGTTCTCTGTTCTATCAAATTCCATGCAAATGTAAAAAAAAATTCTTACTTGATCTTCTTTATCTCTAATAGCTTTGTTGAGTGACCTCAGCTCCTTTTTAATCCAGGTATCCCTCTCTTCTCGAGAGGTAAACTGATTGCCACGCCCCTGTTTTGCATACAACTCCTTACGCCTCTGTTCAGCAAGACACAGCCTATTGAAAACAATAAACAAACTTACTTCAAAAAAGTTTCAATTCAAAAATTAGCAAAAACCTGCTAGATACTTGAATAAGTTTACATGGAATTTTAAGACATAAAAACACAGTAATTAACTGAATAGACAAATTTCTTCTTTTTTTGGGGGGGGGGATAATGTATAATATAAAAAATGTTGTACTTATTTCCTGGGAAACTTTCCTGCACTGAGACCTGTTGGCATGTTTTCCTAGCAAGTAATCTGGAGTAAGTGGTAAAATTGATGGTTTTATAAACTAATACTTACTGCTGTGCAGCATTTTCCTCACGGTTTTTTTGAGCCTCGTACATAGGGATGATGTTTTCCAGCTGATCTTCACACCTCTTAATCTTTTCATCAATCTTCTTTAAATCATCTTCTGATTTTTTCTATCAAAATGATAAAACACAAAAACATAAACAGGTGATAAGACAAAAAGAAAAAAGATTGTTAGAAAATAACTAATTGGAAATACACCCATATTGTTATCAGTACAAAAAGGGTGAACTCACTCTTGACCTCTTATCTCCTTCAATCTCTTCTTGAATGTCTTTCATGGTCAGTTCCACCTTGGCCTTTTTTTTGGTCAAGTCTTGATACTCATGAGACAAGGTATCTTTCTCCTCTAGCAAACTCTGCATACGTGTCTTCAGGTCACGCAACTCTTTGTTTATTGACTGCAAGTGAACAACAAAAGAACTATCAAAATACAAAACAAATTCTAGCACAATGAATACAGAGAATTGACATGCCTCCTTTGGGAAATTACTTCTGAAATTGTTTGTTACTATTATCAAGATTCATGGAACATTACAACAATAAGTGGTAGAAGAAAAAATACAGGTTCAGTTTTGTAATATTTGAACATCAAAAATCTAAAAACACTAGTCATCCTTTTCCATTTGCTGGGATTATGGTTTCCAAGGGGGCAAAAATGTACTAAATCCACAAATCATTTCTGATGAACCTCACAAAACCTTTTCAGACCACAAAAACCATGATTATGTACTACCATACCATATTCTACGTAATCAAATAAAAATAATCAAAATTCTTTAAAAAACAAGGGAAAAAAAAATACAGCCTCATCCAATTTTGCAAAACTTTATATTAACCAATAAGTAAAACACTATTCTTTCTTAATAACAATGTTACAGAAGGATTCAAGAAACACTAACTAAAGTTTTCAAAAACTATTTTTCCTCTAGATATCCTACAGATTTCTTTTTTGCAAAAAAGAAAAAATAAGTATCAACTATATTCTAAGTTAAAAAAAGCAAAGAAATACTTTCCACAGAAAATATCTAAGTTTTTCGTCAATTCTTATTTCCTGATTCAGAGCCAATTTAAAACTAAATTTGAAAAATTCTCAAGGTCGACTGGTTTGTGAGTGTAAACAAGTTTTCAAACACAATTATCTCTGGGTTCATATTGTCTACATACAAAAAAAATTTAGTTGATAATTTTCTATAATCTTTTTCCTCATTGAGAAAGATTAGTACAATGAAATTGATAGATAACAAGTTCCAGGCATTTTTCATCCACACAAGTCACTTTTAGTCAAAAGTTTATGGTAGTTGCTATAAGCATTCAGGATTTCCTAAATTTTCTATGTTTAGTAAATACTGTTCAGCGTATTTTCTAGGAAGCGATTTTTCGCAGTATGCCACTAAATTCCAAAATATTCTCATTAGATTACTCATGACTGAACAATGGATGATAGAAAACTCGTGAACAGCAGGGGCTTGGATGTATTTTACAAGTATACAAAATAAAGCATTAAGTGTAATAAATTGCCCAATGCCCAACCAGTTGCAAAAAAAGCTCCCATTCAAACCAACCTTTGTCTCACCTATGCAACCAATCCTTTACCAAGTCATAACAGCCTCTATAAGATATGCAAGTTGGGTATCTAGAACCTGTAAATATTTTGGATTTCATTAGTACTAGACCAAATGTTAAAAAAAAGTCCTCTACCCTGATTTTTTCTTAACCCAATTTGATTTCCACAGAAAACAGAAACATGCAACCCCTTAAAAAAATTTTAAAAAAAACACACACACACACATCTATCTCACAACACTGCATTTGATATAAAAATTGTCAAAGGCCGGCTTACCTTAACTTGGTCGTTGGCTTGCTGCTGGTTATCTCGTAGCCTTTGGCTTATTTTGCCACTGTTCTCTCTCTTCTCTTGCAACTGAAAGATTAATAGATGTGAAATAAAAAACACATTCAACACCCTCAGGAGAAAAAATGCATCATTAATAACCAAAATTATCAATATTAAATAAAGAGGAAAGTCAAGTTTGTATAAATATGTGAAATATCTCCAATTATCTTCAAATAGGTGAAGAAATGTGTAAGCTCTTGAATATCATGAGACTTTAGTGGTAGATAAGAAATGGGTAGTTATGGAAAGCCAGAAGTGTAAAACTTGCAGTAAAGGAAGCAGGTAGTTTGTTCTTTCTTCCCCATATCAAACAATATCAATCTTGATTTCCTTATGTCTCTGTTACAATTTCTCTTAATTTTTGAGATGAGGTATTATTATTATTTCTATTATTATTCTATTATTACCATTATAAACAAGATGAGGATAGTCCGAATAATAATAGAAATAAGTCTCTGTTACAAGTATTACTGAAAAACTTGATTATTACCCATTTAGATATTTTAAAATCCAAAAATTATGATCTTTTTTCTGATCATGAAGTGGCATTTTGATATTCAACCATTACAGACAAGAAAATAGGTCACAAAATTTTCATCATCAATAATAAAATAACATTTACTTCTGGCAAACCTTTTTCTTTTCAAAATTACAGAGAAAGTACCATTACTAATATAAAAACTGTAAGATATGATAAGAATTCCAGAATCATCAATTCAGATTGGTTACAACCACTAAGCATTTAACAATGGTTAAAAGTTTTTAAAAGAATTAAGAATAGATAACAAAATCGAAAGTGGCAAGGCAACACCTGCTCTAAGGTAATTGTCTGATTTAAAGCAAAAAAAAGAGTCATAAAAATGACTTATAAACAAGCAACTCTAAGTTCAAAAACAGAAGGATCTACTTCTCCCTACAATGAAAATGTTCAAAAAGTGAGCCGCTTTATTCTGTTGACTTTAGGAAGCAATTTTAATTGTCAGTTTGCTGGGTAGTTTTTGTGATGACTAGGAGTTGAATTTATGTCTTCGTGTAGCATTGCTAAGTGACGGGACATCATTATCTTCTGGGAACATTTTATGCAATGACTGTTGTAGTTTTGCCTGTGAATGTTATTAATGAGCTTCTACGTGTCAAGCCAATCAGCACTTGTTTTCGTTGGTAGAGCAGAATCTGTAAGTTCAGTTTTTGTAGTCTCTCAAAGTAGGATACAAGGCAAAAATATGAGAGTAGTCTTATTGCATGGCGTCGTACCCTCTCGATGGTCTCGATATTGTATTTCAGGTGTTGAGTCCATTTACATGAAACATATTCAAAGTGAGGTCTGACTAGTACCTTGTATAGTAACTAGAGGTCATCTGCATCCATGTGTTTGAAAGTCTGCCATAAATATCCCAGTGTCTTGCTGAATGTGGTGTCTGAATATTAATCTAGAGTCTATATGCACACTCAAGTCTTTTTGCATATCTGCTGTGTCTATAAATGTATGAAGTTCTCAATCATTTATCATCATTGTGTACTTGATGTTTGGATTATTTCTACCTAGATACATCTCTTTGCATTTTGCTAGGTGAAACTTCATTTGCATTTCAATCAGCCCCTGGGCTGCAGACTAACTTTTTTCACTACCATCCCAAACAATGATTTTAAATATCCCAAAGGGAATGAAAACCATCCCGATATCAAGATGTTGTTTCTTTACTTTATTGTGATATATAGTTGTTAGTTATAAATAGCATAATAAAAACACCATTAAAATGTTGAGGAAACAAATAACTATATCTATTTTGCTCCATTCAGATTAACTACCAACATTTGCAACTGTATATTAGTACCTATACGTAAGGAATTAATTGATCCACAAAAAAAAAATTATATCTTACTTCATCCAGTTTTTTTCTTGTGTCCCGCAGTTCATGGTCATGAATTGTATATTCCAATGATCTAAGCAAAGGAGAAATTCACATATTATTTGGAGAGAAAATTCAGAAGTAATGACATATTGAAATATTTATTAAATACAGTAGAGAGTTACTTAAAATCTAATCTATTTCTCATAAGACTTTATTGCATCAACATTGAGCAGAAAAGCATATTTGCCCGTCTAAAATATATAAAATAAAAATATTTCAAAATTTTCAAAATAAAATATATTCCTATAAAAAAGATTTATATCAAGGATCGCAATATAAGAATTGATACCAAATTATAAATTTTGTTTCAATTTTGTGTATGTGTATGTACATGTCGGCACTACACAGAGGAAGCTGGTTTGTGGTTATGTTACTAAATGCATTGTTATACATAACTTTAAATCATCCAAATTATTAATATGCGTAACTATTACCATCTATATCTATCATGTTACTCTGAAGGCCATGCAGTAAGAGTGTGAAAAGAGAGAACTGACTGCTAATAGTTAGAAACAAATGTCAATAAGAGATCAGGTAGGGAAAGAAAAATAGTCTTCGAGAAAAATTTTGTATTAATGAAAAGGGACAGTAAGTTTTCAATTGGTCTTGTAAACACTAGCATTTATTCTCAAAAAGAAAAAAAATTTCATCCAGAAATTTTTTTACTTCATTTAACTTCAATTTTTTTTGTGTAAGTTCAGAGGTCAAGGTCACCATAACATTTTCAACTATTAAAACCACTGGCCACATCAACTAGTAAGGATATATACACCTAAACTCATAATTATATCAGAAACAGGATCACAACAATAATTGAATGAATCAACTCTTTTCATATAAAGAATTTTTTTTTTTCAAGGTGATTTCTAAGATATCTATATCTTTATTTATAATGGGAATTTTTTTTTCAAAATTAATTCACCTGTATCCAAAATTAGGAAAAAAAGTTGTGCAATCCAACAATGAAGAAAGCCAGGGCAATAAGAGTGGAAATAGTCATGAAAAATACTGTTTATCATGAAGTTATAAATGAGTGAAATATTGTTTTAGCTAGTTCTGGTTATTGGTTCAATTTACTCAATTTTTTCGTTGAATTGTATACATATGATTAAGTAATTTTATATATATATAAACTTATAAATACAGCATTAAAATGTCAATTTGATTTTTAATTAAACTACGGAATTTCCACGGGTTACTGCTAGTAATGAATGTGAAATTTATCTCCTAATTTTTTGAAAATTTCAATTTTTCTTAAAGAAAACAAAGAGAAAGTGATCTTGATAATAACCACCACTTGATAGTATTATCCATATTTAAAAAAAAAAAAAAACAGCTTCCTCTGTATTTTAAAAAAGACACTTTTTAAAACTGAAAAAGAGTTATTTCTCAATGCACCACTTACCTTCTCATTTTGTCCCATTTCTGGTATTCTTTCAATTCTTCTTTCTCCTCTTCCAGAGTTTTCAAACGTTCTTCAATGTATTTCAGCAGGTCATTAATTTTTTCACGTTTGCCCTCTGCAAAATATAAAACATAGAACAGTAAATCCTCGGTTTAATAGAATAATAATCCTAATTGCAAATGTCCTTTAAATCGAATGTTACCAGAGAAAGGACATTTTTTTTTTTTACTCTTATCAAATTCGAATTCTATTTTAATGCAAAATAAAATACAAATTTATTGAATTATATGAGCAATTTGGTAAAGTTTGCTGAAGGAAAGCGTCCAGCTTTGGTTGTTTGCGTCTCTGATATTGTTTCTTAACTAGTTTTGAACTTCCAAAAATGTACAAAGTGACAGACAATTTTTAATTGACTAAATTAATTTGATTACTCTTATCTTGACTCAAATCTGAGCAAATACAAATCTCAATTATAAAATATGAAAAAATTATGTTCAGTTATTCTCCCATCCGTCAAGTTTAAAAACCTGTCAAATTTGGTTATTTTGTCTACACACACAAAAGATCATTTTCAATACTTTCCACTTTCTGTATTATATCAACATACTGGCATTGAATTTTGCAGAGGTTTCATAAATTTTGGATCCGTGTAAGGAAAAAGGTACCTGACAACTTTCAACGTACATTTCAAAGCTATAATTAAAATTAGCCCATTTCTAATTAAAGATCCTTGCAATTATGTAAAATTTCATGAAAAAAAAAAAAAAAAAAAAAAAAGTAGTTCCCGAGTTTATTTATATATTTACATACACACAGTTTTACATAGATTCTTCTTGATAATATGTGATCTCAGAGAAACTAGTATAAGCCTGGGCAAGTACAGTGATGCTATAGCCAGTGTAAGAGCACTAGCTAGCTTCATCTTCAAATAAATCTGTTGATTAAGTTATTGATTATCAATATATTTCATATAGAAAAATGCTGAAATTAGTAATATCACCTGTTTCTCTGAGGATCACTTTACTTTCTTCCTTGCGTTCATCATACACACGGGTTCCTGCAACTTCTCTCAGCAGCTTGAGACGTTGGGAGTCAGGAGCTGTAGCCATTTGGTTGATCTGTAGAAAAAGATAAGATCATTATCAAATCATATCATTATATATCTATATAAATTTGGTTGCCTCTGAGTTTGTGTGCACATTTCATTCAAATAGAAATTTCAAAGAATTTATAAAATGAAAACAGAAATGCTTCACACCCAAGATAGTTTGAATGGCTGGAGAAGAAAAACATTTTGGGTGGTGGTTTCCAAAAACTAAAAACATTACCCAAGGTCATAAATGCAAAAATTGATTAGAACTTGGGGACAACGACATCTTTACATTTTTAGTAGTAGTTGTAAACAAACAGAAATAATAATGTATAATTAAAGATAGTAAGTGAAAAATAATGAAAAAAAATGAAAGAAAAGAAAAAAAAAATTTCATGTGTTTTTGTCGAGTAGTTTTGGCAGTAGGCAAGTATATAAAGACGTTTAGTGAATTATAAGATGCTTGCATAATTGGACAGGAAATCGAAGAGGAAACATGATACCAACCTTTCCTTGCTTAACAATATAATAAGGATTACTTCTGGAGAAGCCAGCACTCTCAAGAAGGTTCATAACATCCGTCTTCCTACAAAGAACAAAAAATATTTATTCAGCTTTTAATGCTTACATCTTTAATAAAAAGAAATATACAGGTATGTATAATGAAATACCTTTACAATAATCTTTAACCTTTAGCCTGCCACTAGATTTTCCCACACTGTATAGTGGGAAATTTATCGACTGATCCAAATATTCATGCCTACTATTTTCTTATCCTCATAATTCCCAATCTATTTAGACCCATAAAAGTACAAATCAAATGAAAGTGAAAATGATGAACAAAATTAAAAATATGCAGTTGAAAATGTAGAAGATCCATAAATTCACAGTTATTTACCTCCAAATTCTTAATGTAATTAGGCTAGACCCATGAAAGTATACACCAAATGAAAGAAAAATAAATCGAGATAGTAAATGAAAAAGGACTAATGATATTTTTCACACCCCGACCCTGACTGGAACACTTGACACCGTATGACGTCATATAAAACCTAAACAAATAACACACATTTTCAGAAGTTATTTTACCCTCAGGAAAACAGGTAATTTTTTGATAAAATAAAAAAAAATAAAAAAAAATTTTTCATGCTTTCAATCCAATTGCATAAAAAAAATTGAATAACAGATATAAACAATAGAAAGCTATTGGAATCATCAAAAACGTTTTATAAAATCAATGATTGGGTATAGAAGATTTCATTTTGCATTACAATTTAAAGGAATTTTGTGGAATGAAAGACAATCTTTGGATTGAATAAACATTTCTCTTTTTTCATAATTTTGTGTGAAAAAAAAATAAATAAATAAAAAAAAAGTTTTGATCAAATCGAAACTACGCATTTATTTTTTTGGATGGCGAGCCTATAACGCATAGGTTTCAGGTGACTCACGATGAAATTTGAAGAAAAAACTTTTCAGATTTCCTTTTATTATCATAATTATGTAATTATGATTTGAAATTTCAAGTTATACTTATATTAATTTTATGAAAAGAGACCTCTAAAAAGATACCCAAGACTAAAATAATTTAAATGTAAGTGACACATGACAGGAGTATTAAGAAGAAAAATTGAAATTTCGACATGTGCTGAAACTGTTACCCATCTCTGATTAAATTGAATATCTGATAGAAGATAGAAAAACATTCTTTACACTTCAAATCCCTTACAAGACTGAAATTTTTTAGTTATAAGAAAAACTCATTTTTAAACATCTAACAGCTGGATTGAAAGCAAAAATTTTTTTTTTTTAAATTATTTTTTGTTTTTCTCTTGGTAAGTAACTATTTTTTTTTTTTTCAGTTTATCTTTGACTTTTCTATACAATTGAATTAAGAGCACAAAAAATACTTGTTTTTTTTTTAGAGTGTTTAACTTTCGAAAATAATGTATTGGTTTTGAAAAAGAAAAAAAAAACTACCGTAGATAAAAAATAAAACATTTTTTGCTTACTTTCAGAAAAAAAAAAAAAATGTTTTTATTCGACTTTTATTAGATTGAAAGCACAAAACATTCTTTTCAATAAAGATACTTGTTTTACAGAAGGTAAGTAACTTTTGAAAAACGGCTGACGTTTGAATGACAAACAGCATCAAGGCAACAGGCGTGCGTTTACAAAGCGGTCAAGCTTAGGGTGCAAAAAGTATATTTGATTCAAGACAAATAATTAAAAACATGAAAAATATGCAGCTGAAAATGTAGGAGAGGGGAAAGAGAGAAAAAAAAAACAACACATGGTGACAGTTTATGAATGAAATAAATAGTTTGTTTTTCTACAAGAAAAAGGATGCTTCAAAGTGAAGCCACTTGTGCTATCATTTGCTTTAGCTTCCTGCTATGCCAGTTTTAAGTAAAAACTCATACATCTAAATGGTATTACACGCTTAGCTAAGTACACCTAGATAGCAGGCTAAATGTTGAATTTTTCTCTAAAGAATCTTTTTGTCAGTGGAAGGACCACAGACACAGAAGTGCCAACCATATTAGAACCAACATGGTATCAGAAAATCCAAGTGTCCCTATCAAGTTATTGATAGAACTGAAACAGTTGCAGAATTTCAAATTCCATGCTATGACATTTCTAAAATAAAATATCAAAAGGTCTCTCTGATCATCAAAATTCTGGAATACTTACGTAACCATCTTCTTGTCTAAGAAATACTGGTCTTTCTTGGAGCCAATTACACGCCGAAGGACCACTTCATCCTTATCAATCTATTAAATAAATAAAAAAACTTGGTTCCTTATTTTGATCAATTATTTGGTTATTATCTGAAACCACACACTCAAAAAAGTCATTTCCTATGTTTCATTTGGCTTAGACAATATCCAGTCGAAACGTATTTTAAAGAATTTGAATGCTGAGGAACGTCTGAACACCAATTATCCAAATGTCAGATTTTCAAACAAGAATCCAAAGTCACATGACTATTCAATTTTACAACTTTCTCCCATGTACATATCTGTTACAAGTGATGGAGTTTGTTGTTGTACCCAGGTCTAGGAAGAGAGAGCAGTCTGCTTGATCTCAGACAGTCATTTTAAACAGTGTTGGAATAATTTCTATAAAAAAAAATTTTTTAAATGATATTTATTCACATGAACTTTGACAAACTCAGTAAACTTCCTGTGTACATACATAAATGTATTTTTAGTAATTACACCTGGTTTCTTTGTATTTTAACTCCATATCTTCATTATTAAAAACAATAAAGAACAGGATCTTATTTGTAAAATAAAATATCATGAATTTTTAAGCAATAACCAGTGTTTGTACACATTTTATCGATTGAATGAAATCAAACCCTCCAAACATACTTGTGTTCAGATAGCTTCCTTTTTTTTATGATCAGAATAGTTATTAAGAAAATATTCCCCCATGCATCTTGCTCAGTAATCAACATTCCCCTGTAGATGAATCAAGCTATATTTCACATTCTATAAATCCTGTCTTCACCTACTGTAATGACTTTGTGATGAATGAGTAGACTTTATGATGGATTTTCGCATAAAAGATGACAGCATCCTAAATATATTCAAAAAAGATAAATACTTACCGGAATTCTATTGTCAGAATTGTCAAAAATGATCTCAACAAAGGCTGAGATGACTCTGGGTCCTGTGCCTTCATGCAACAAAGCCTGACGCTGCTCAGGACGAAGGTGACTAAATTCATCAGACAATACAAACTGAATAGCTGAGGAAAAAAAGAAATAAAGATGATATTGATATGGCTTAATATACAGAAAATTAGAATCTAAAAGATGGTTGTCATTTTTTAGGGATAAGATACACAATAGACAACTGAGCTTTGCTTCAATTAAACCTGCCTACTAAAATGATTATTGCAGAGAGAGAATATCATAAAAGCCACCTCACCTCATACTTGAATTGAGGTCAGTAGGATATATGGTTCCAAAATTTTTAAAATTCATTTTTGAAATATAACTGTCCCATGGAAAAAATAATTAAAATTTATGGAGTTTAATCTCACCCGTTTTGCACAAGATCTTTCTTTTTTGGGGATTTATCATATTATTTTATGTACTTGTAATTCATTTATCACTTAACATGACAAACCGACTTCTTTACAACTGTAATTATTTTAAAAGTCAACAATGCAACTTCCTTTCAAATACATCATTAGGCTGTCTATAACTTTGAGAAGTGTCATTAACATTCCAAATTTTGTTGGAACAATTAAATTCCTTTTTCATGTTCTTGATGCTGTTAGCAGGTTTCAGCTGAAATGTTGTGGTAACAATATAAAATACAGTTTTGTGATCCAGCCATTTGAAGCATCAAGTTCAAGATCAAAGCGTATCCATTTTCAATTTTAAACGTTATTATAGCTGTAATTTTAATTGTTTTCTTCATGATTTCTAATTCAACAATTTTTTAAATGACAAACAAAAAAAAAATATTAGTTATATTTTAATTTTTTTTTTTGAATTTTAAGAAAATAGTTTACAAATGAAACACATAACTTGAAAATACAAAACAATTTATTCTAATACAAAATTTAATAAGGAGTTGGAAAATGAGCTCATTTTTTAAAAAGTGTAATGAAGTATTATAATTAAAGAGTATTTAGTGAAATCAAGTTACTTGACTTTTTCATAGAGTGAAATACAAGTGGAATAAACTTTAAAATGGGAATGCCAACTCATGGTTTTCAGTAATGGCAAATAAGATTCATGACAATTTTAGTTTGTGCAAATCGAATAAATATTCTAATTAAATCAAAATTTCAGACCAAAACAATTAGAGTACAACTATGATAATGTTTGAAATTGAAAACGAGAGGTTAATGCTATTTTCAGTTGACGTGAGTACTATTTTGATCTTGAAAGGCCACAAAAGGCTGGCCCATGAAACTAGGATAATGACAAGTTGGTTATGGCCATCATGTTCACTACATTTATTGAACTTCCTTCAGTGAATCCCGAAGTTTATTCAGATTGATCCAGGAGTTCATTATAGCAAGGGTTTACTGTAGATGGAAGAAATAAATGAGAAATTAGGACAACAAGAATTTAGTCTTCAACACAGATTTTGGGGACATTGTGTTGCTCAATAAACATAAGTATTTCATTGAGCATTACGATTTTCAAGTGCATTTTTACATTTTTGAAGCTCGTCAATAAGCATTCAACACCAATTATTGATGTTTTGTAGGTAAAATTGTAAAAAAAAACATAAGCACAGAATGAAAACAAGCCCGTTCTGTTATTATTAATGAAATTTTTTTTTTTTTTTTTTTTTTATCAATAAACACCAGGACATTTTTCTTTCTAGCAAAAACTACAAAAAAAAATTTTCAAGTTTTTTTCCAGAAGACCGTGAGAGTAGCTTCCCTTTATTAATGAAAAGATTTTTTTTTAAACTGGGCGTAATCAAATCTGTCTATTTCAAAGGACTAATGTATTAGATTTTTCAAGCTGGTCTTCACTATGTAACGTGGAGACAGCCAGCTAATTAGAGAAAATATCTAAACAAGACTGAAACATGATGACACAATCTGGTATCAATGATATAACAGATTCTTACATATTAACAACTAACCCACTAAAAATGATAGCATATATTTCTTCTCTGATTCTGTAAGTTTTTATTCATCCATTCACTTTTTATGGGATAATTACATTTGATAAAAACATGAAGAGATAGAAAGGGATTTGCCTTTGGTGTAGAGATCAACAAGTGTTATAGCCTTTCCAGTCACAAGCAAGAGCCAGGTGAGAGGGTCAGTCACCTCCATGTGCATGTGTGAAAAGGTGCAAAATTTCCACTGGCCTATAATGTACGTCTGGTCCTTCCATCGAACACCATATTGCCAACAGTCAGCTGACAACAGATTCATTATAGGGATACCTCATAGAGAACCATTTTAACAGAGATCTTTTGCCAATTTTTTGACTAATGCTGTTTTGAATACTTTTTTTGTACCAATTAGGTTTAAAATTTGGAAAAAAAAAAAAAAAAAAAAAAAAAAACTGAAATTTCTGAAAAATAATTTAACATTTTAAATAACACTGGAATAAGGATGATAAAACAAAATGAATTTTTGCAAATGATCATAGAAATAATCCAGCAGACAACAACACCCTATTTCTAAAATTAAAAAAATTAGTCCTTGAGTTTCACCAAAAGAATCTCAAAATATTTGAGCCTCAACACCTGAAATCAATATCTAACATTTAAATGCAGCCAAAATCTAAATTCAGATATAAAACAGCAGACACCTCCATCGTTACAAGCGTAATTTTCAATAAATCAAGTCAATCATTAAATTAACTAATTTTTTTCAAATCAATCTTCGGAGGCCTACTTCATTCGCGAAAGATTTCTTGTTGAATATTCTTGATCAAACAGTTTAGTTTTTCAGAAAACTGAAACACATCCTTCTAAGAAGCAATTTGTTGTTGGTATTAATAAAAATGTATAATTAAACATCTAATAATCTGCTTTGCAGATAAATTTGATTAATCTAAGCTTATATAACTTATAGGAATGATAAGAGAATTTTTTCCAACAGAAAATCAACCACTGATGGAAAACAACTTGCATATAAGTTTTATCTGACAAAAAATAACCAACAACAGCACACATATGTTGCCGATGATAAAAGTAAACAAGAAATAACTTAGCAACATTGCAGTATTCCACTCGATAATAAATGAAAATTCCTTTTTCATTTCTTTTGACTGAAATTTGGGCTTTTTTCTTTCTAGCAAAACCAAAAAGACCTGAGCAATTTCTTTTCAATTTTGATTACATTTTTAAAGTAAGGCGTCGATGTTTGCAGTATCGTTTCTCTAATCATTTGCAAAAATTAATTTCATCTTTTTATTTATAAATTTGGTTGTCTGTAACTGTGCACAAATGATCCAAATGGAAATTTCAAAATACTTCATGCCGGATTTAAACATATAACCTGCCTGCTGATAGCCCTACACTTTAACCATTGAACCAGGCAATAATCCATACAAATGAAGGGAAATTTGGAGATAGGTTGTTATCAGCAATAATAATAACAACATCCCCACTAGCTTTTGATAAGTGTCAGTTGTTAGGGGAAATAAAATTTGGTTTGGGGGTGCTATTTACAATGTAACTATAATGCTCAAGAGGAAACCGCTTTCCATTTGTCCAAAAATCATCTTTCAAAAAACAGAAATTAATCGGAACATGTTTAAAAATGAAGAAAATCCCAAAACTAATTTCTCATTGAAAATAACCCAAATACTTCGAAGTTGTAATCGGCAAAGGATAAAAATCTTTAAAGAAAAGTTCAAATACGGACAACTAGATTTGTATCAGAGTTAAAAAAGTATAAGTTATGAGAATAATATAAGGAGTTATAATTGACATTATTAGAAAAAAGGAGAGACCAGGGAGAAATGTTTAAGATTATGGGAGATATAGAATTAATAGATCCCAATGTATTTTTTACCAAAATAGAATCCAAGGGACTAAGAGGCCATTTCTATACATTGGAAGTGAATAGGAGTAGATGGAAAATCAGAAAATTCCTTTCAAGCCATATAGTGGTAGGTCTATGAAATAGATTAATGGAACATCAATGCAATCTATTGCTATCAACTATTGTAAATGACTTTAAAAACATGATGATATTCATTTCACCACCACTTAAGCACTCAGATTTTGTGAAAATATGATTATTTGATAGATGCTTTTAAAAAAATTGTACACTTTTCTTTCTACCACACTAAAATAAATGAAGTCCATTTGTATAACTGACATGAAGGGTCCAAGTCAGCAATAAACTAATAAGTGAATGGACTGCACACCAACAAACTCAAAATTTATCTTCTTTCAAAACTGGCATTTATCAGAATGAAATCAAGCCTTATGGATTAAAAGCAACAGAAATTCTACAAACAATATAGATCAGTAGAAAAGAATAAGCTCTTGATGTGAATCCATTTGCTGAGTTAGGTACGAAGAAATATATCAAAGATCATGTCTTCTACTGTGCACTCAAATTTCACTTATTTTGTTTTCCAACTTCTGAATGGTACCCCCCCCACAAAAAGAAAAAAAGAATACTTGACAAAACAGCTGTCAGCAAAAAGCCATCACTTTATTTGGAAGGTTGTCTACCAAGTGTCTACATGGCAAACCTGTTACTGGCTGACTGTGTGTTGGCAATATGTCATTCAACAAAACAACATATAATGTCAGTTAATTAATAATTATGCCCTTCCCTGGGTGCTGTTTTTATTTCTGGGTCCATAGAACCCTTGCTATAGAACAGGTCAATACAGCTGACATATCTCAATACTGAAGTATCAGTAGCAATAACACTACACACTAAAACTTCAAAACCCAAATGGTTCACAGGAGAAGGCATGACAATGTTTTTTTATCTATTGTATCATGATACATATCGTTTCAAGGAAAAACGTGTCATTGCAGCTCTTATGACGTGACCAACCTTTCAACTTATTGAACAAATAGATATAGAAAATTATTTACTATGCAACACTTACCGTAAAAGAAATTACTTTTTCCTGAACCATTCCTGCCGACTGAAAATTGAAATAACAGCAATTTAGAAACACAAAATACATTTACTGGAGTTCAATTTTTCTATTTTTATCATGCAATATTTCATAACATATAAATGGTTCAAGGAATATCAAGATATCATCATTGAAGGTTTGCTGTTTTTTACAATTGCCTGAATGATAAAGATGATGATATGATAAAAAGCACCAAAAATGATATAATACATAGTTTGACTTATTTACATCTAGTAGTAATGGAAAATTCCCAGAAGTAGTTGAACCAATTTTTCTCCTTGAAAATTGTGCCAAGTCCCAAGAAAATAGTTCTAGGCAAAAGTACCGGGGTAGGTTTTAAACCATATTACCAAACAAATGCAGGAGGATTTTTTTGGTTTGCCCGAAAATAATTTTAAAGAATGATAGCCACAAAAAAGAAAAAGGAAGATCAAATTGCATATCTTTTTGCCAACAGATATATTTCTAATGAATATGGCCTTCATTTCTTCATGAAATTTTCCATCAAATTTATGCATAAATACAGTTATTTGAAAAGATGAAGAATATCAAAGAATTTTCAATCGTAACCTATACCGAAACAGATTTTAAACAGGGAAAAAAAAAAAAAAAAAAATGCTAAATTTATATAAAACCAATATCTATTTTAAAGAAGTGTCATTCCATATCTAATCACCCTATTTTAGGAACTTTCCCCAAGTCAACCTCTCAGATATTGCTGACAAACTTACAGAGAAATCCAAGTCTGTATCTCTAATAGTTTTGAAATTAAAAATCTTTGAAATTTGAAATTTTATTCGTTTTGCCCAATAAGCTTTTCTGTCCAACCTCTAACACTTATATCACCTTTGACTTGGCATTTACAGTTTTGTGACTAGAATTTGAATGATTTCTCATCATAGGAGAGAAAAAAAAAGAAAAAAAAATCCAACTCACCGATGACATTATGTCTGGGACTGAAAGGCTCTACAACAGTCTGGTCACGGTAACTCCGGAAACCCTGGATAATTACCTGGTGAAATGAGAAAAAGTAAACATAATCAGATACAAATTGTTTGCAATTGACTTATGCGTTTGGAATAGTGCAATAAAAAAAAATAAACTCTTAAGGGCAAAATCCTACATAAAGAACATCTGGTTTCAGAAATTTTTTTTAAAAAATGGAATTTATTCATACTTTTTATAATATTTGAAAATGAAGTTGATGACAAAAGGAAAAAAATTATCATTAGTAATTAGAATTACCAACATCCCAATAATTAGCTAACCAATCAGTAGCCAACTAAAATGCTCAAATGATATGAATTATAAAAGATGAATAGAGCTGTGAGGAAAATTTCAAAGTGTCTATACAGGTTTCTATAATGCTTTGAGAGAGTTCAAATTATAAATCTTTTTGAAACTAAAAAAATTAGCAAAAATGCTGATTTTTTTGCCAATCCATACCTGGAGTTGACTGTTTTTCTACAAGAACAATCCTTACAAATTTAGGAGAGTAAAGATCAACATTCTGTTTTCATGATTTGAAATCATAACTGATTGGTAGCCAGCTTCCTTACCAACCGAACCAAACTGACAAGTCTTACATACCTAAAAGATTTATCTTATAGATATGCAAGAGCTTATTTCAATGAATAAATAAATGCATTTATACTAATATATATATTTTTTTATTCCCCTATGAAGATTTCTTCTTGATTCAGTATGTTAATGTAAACAGTTTTCCTGATGCATGGATTTTACAAGGAAGAGATCAAAGTCTCCTTGTTTCCTTCGTCTTAACAAGAGTAAAACAAAATGATAACAGTGTTTACATTATGACATCCCTTGTTCCTTCCAATTCAATATATATTCGATTTCTCAAGCCGTAATTATACACGGATTTAATCAGACGTCCTCATCTTGGTTGTTTTAGTCACAAGGGCCTAGTGAATAAAAGCATTAGCTATGCATATCCAGTAACCAGTCTGGCAGTCAAGAGTTCAATCCCTAGGTAGAGTTGTGCAAAAAAGTCATAAATTCTGGTTCAGTGGAAAGGGCAGATGAGCAACATTATAAGGACAAATTAAGTAAGAAGAATTGACTGGTATGAGATATCTTCCATGGACAGTTGAATGAGAACAATCTACCCCATAGATTGAATAAAAGGTTTGCTACTAAATTTAAAGGTTATCAACAATGACACCCAAGATGACATTTAAAGATTAAGCATTTTTCCAATACAACAAAAATGCAACCATTCTGAATAATCACTTCCGAAAGATAAGAAATGATAATCTATTTTAAACTTCTGATTATACCGTAAAATTGCATAAACATTCATCAAATTTTTTTATGTATATATAATTTTGAAAATAATTCATAGAAAAATAATCAGATATTTTTAAAATGAAAAAAAAAAAAAAAAAAAAAAAAAAAAAGAGAGAGAGAGAATACTTAGAATTTCTAGATGAATCTTGAACAAATTTGCATAAATATGAAAATTGGTAAATAGCAGAGGTGCCAAATTGCAACTCTCAAGCTAAACGTGGCTCTTTGACTTTCAATGTTTGGCTTGTGGAAATACATTGGCACAGTTAATATAAAAAAGAAATATTTTCATGCAAATAATTATTTACCAGGTATGAAGTGTGACCACACTGGATTAAAACACAAGTTTAATGTTCACGGGTAGTAAAAATATTAAAGAATTTAAATCATAGTTTTAATGGTAGATTTGAATGAAGCATTGTTTTTTTTCAGTGCTGAGGCAAGGGATAGTGGGGGGGCAGGGGGATTACAGAAATTTCAGGTCAGCAAGGGTTATGAAGAAGAGTCAGTGGACTGAGGAAATAGGTAGGAATATATGTGTATACTTGACGATTACCGAAACAAATACAAATTAACATTTTAAACACAACATACATGAATAGATATTACTGTGTACATGTATTTGTTAATATTTATACAAAAAATATGATACAAAATGTGTATGTAACAATAATTAGAAATGTGTGTAAATTTTGTTTATGTCTGAAGGCTGAAGTTTATCTAATGTCTTTTACATTAAGTAAGTTTGGCCAGCCTTGGTATATAGATAGAATATATGTGAAACTAAAACATCATAAGTCCTCCAAAATCAGAGAAGAGGTTTTGAGAAAATTAAGCTTGTTTTGTCATAATTGAAAGTTATGAATTACAATAGAAATGACAGAGGTAAATTAGAAAGCAATCAGAGAAAGCATATCTCTGCCAATGTTAAGGTTTAGGTAAGTTCTGAATTTCTAATGAGAACAAATTTTTCACTGGAAAATTTCTGAAGTTTCCTGATCAAGCACAAAGCAGGTGGAAAAACTTATAGCTGAAACTGTTTTCCTTCATTTTCAGCCAACTTTATTGCTAAAAAAAGTTTAATATAGTCCTTTAAAGTCCACTCATCCAATACAATAATTTAGACTCCAGATCAAATTATTAATGAGAACAAAATATTCAATTGGCCAGGTTTTCAGTTATAGTAGAAAAAACTGCAATCTCTCATTCCCTAAGCAAAAGTTGTATTTCTATTTAAAACATTGAATCCAAAAACTGGAGAACATGAAGATGCTTAAGCATAATAAGCGAGACATTTGTCATTTGAATAATTCAGTGAAGATTTGATTTTTCAGTGAAAATGTTTTTGCAGTTATGAGAAAATTTTCGTTCAGTTGGTGATTAGAAATGAATATTTGATTCAGTATGTCTAACTCATTTTTTCGTAGAGAGCACACAGCTGACTCACCCCCCCGTAACAAGAAGGTGGGGGGGGGGGAGCTTCTCCCATGGTTTCAGCACCCAGTCTCAAAGTATTTTGTTTGGATTTTATGAAAAGATTTTATTCAGTTGGTAGTTAGAAATGATTTTGCATCATTTGCATACATTAACCTAAATTCAATTCAATCAAAAAAAAACATTTTCTAGTTTATTTGGAATATTAGTTTCTTTTTCCACTTTCTCAGTTTTTTTCAATTTGTCAGTTCGCACTTGGGTACACAACTGTCCCATTGCATGTTATGTGCAGTTTTTAAATCTTTTTTTTTATCTTTAATGTCAAAATAATAAATACATGACATTGTAGGTAGAAAAAATTTCAATAAGTGACAAGAGTTGCCTAGACTTCATAGGTACAAAAATTCCAAAAATACATGGTATATAAAATTACCATGGCTTCAAAACTAGAAAGCAAAAATGAGGAGGGTTCATCTTGAATTCAGATAACAACTACTGAGACTTCTGCTGTTAATATTTTAGGAAGTTGAGAGGAATAATACCTCTTAGTTGAGACCACACTCCCCTTCAAGTGCACATATTTTGTATGTTTTTCATAAAATACTTTCTTCGAGTGACAAGAGAGGCCAAGCGAATTAGTGGCTATATATGGCTGATAAAAATCTACGCTTTTATTTTCGATAAAATATACTTCCATTCAAATCAAACAACCCTGATATTTTTTTTATTTTACTTTCCAAGATTTTTCCCTTCCTTTATTCCGACAGGCAGCACTTGCCACTTTTTTGAGCCCCAGCCAACATTATTGTCAAGGGAAGCAATTGAGCATTGATCCCCCTGAAAGTTTCATCATTTCTTCCATGGCTCATTGCCCAACCTTCCACAGAATTTCATCAAAATTCAGACAGAACTTTTGGAAATATTGTATGAACAGACTTGAACTTTCGGCTATATCATATGGTGTGAAAATATAACTATAATGTAGGGGAAGCATTGTGCATGGATCAGCCCCCCCCCTTCAATCATTTCTTTCATTGCCTATTAACTACCTTACCCCTCCACAAGAAATTTTGGAGATATCATGCAGACAGACATGAGCATATACATAAATGTAGGGAAAAAGAGTGGAAAAATATCACTTGATCAAAAAATAAAAAATTCCTGGATCCATCCCAGAATTTGATCTGTTCTTCCTTAGCCCATAGTACACGAGTCCACAGAGTTTCACTGACATTCATTGAGAACTCATATTATACAGGGTTTGCATGTTGTCTTAGACACTTATATCTTTCCTGCACACTCTACAATAAGGTTAATCATGTTTGGTCATTCTAAAGTATTGCAATTGTTTTTTCATGGTGTCAGGCTATTTTTGGCTTAAATGTTCTAAGATGAAGCATGAAAATGTTTTGGTTTT
>OY735214.1:29053676-29121176 GCA_963457665.1 Thysanoteuthis rhombus
GCAGCCTTTCACCTGGAGGAAGTGTCTATTATTAAAGTTAAAGCTATTTAGGGTTAGAATGTGGTGCATCAGAGTGGTGATTGTTCTAGTGCTAGGTTCTTTAGTAGTTCTATTGTTTAAGGCTTCTGTCAGTGCTAGGATACCTTCGTCATGTTTGATGTTGGAGTATAGGGATTTAACATCCATACTAACTAGAAGTGCTTTGTCTGGGATTGCTGTGATGTGTTTGATTTTGTTTAGGAGGTCTGTGGTGTCACGTATATATGATTTGATTTGTGTTGCTAAGGGTTGGATGTAGTGATCTACAAATTTTGATAGTTTAGTAGTGTGGCAGTTCGTGGAGGAGATGACTGGTCTACCTGGGTTATTTGGTTTGTGGATTTTGGGGAGTAGGTAGAACCTTGCGGGTTTTGTGGAAGTGGGTTTCAGTATATTCTGTGTCCTTTTGTCTATCATGTTGCTATTGTGTAATTCTGTTAGGGATTGGGTTATTGTGTTTATGTATTCGTTAAAGGGGTCTATGGGGAGTTCTCTGTAGAATTCTGTGTTGCTTAATTGTAAGTTAGCTTCTGTGAGGTATTCATCTAGACCCCAGATGACTATGGATCCACCCTTATCTGCTCTTGTGATGATCAAGCCATCAGTAGGAAACTAGCCTAACTATTCAATGAATGCCTCATATAGAACAAAATCCCAGAAGATAGGAAAACTGCATTCATCATCTTAGTATATGAATAAGGTAACCCAAAAGATCTAGGTAACTACAAACCAATTGGCCTCTTCAACTGCATATAAAAGGTTTTTACCAAATCATCAATACGCTAGATGAAAATCAACCATGGGAACAGGCCAGCTTTAATTCTATTGAATGAATAGAAGAGAAAGCAACAGAATAAAAAAAGTTACTCACTGTTACATTTATTGACTTCAAGAGGGCTTTTGACTTGGGTGAGATATAAAAAGGACTTGACCCAGTATATGTCGGTTCAGCAACAGCTTGAAAAAGGAGTAAAACCAGGCAACACTAACTCATCCAAACTCTTTTCAGTTTGCCTTGAATGATCTTCTTTAATTTGTTTTAGACATATAAAAGAATCAGAATAAATGACGTATACCTAAGTAACTGAGGATTTGCTGAAGACATCATACCCTTGCCCAGAACCTTCATGAGCATGAATTATCCTAATTTCTGGACTTGGATAAGTATATTGATAAAGACAACTTGTTGGCTCAATTTAATGTCTTTAAAAGGTCTCAGTATCAAGTAAAAATATTTTAAGAATCCTTCTCAGCTTGTTTCAAATTTTTACCACACTTGAAAACTTTATTCCTCTCCTAAAGTAAAGAGCAAAACTTGTGTATTTACATAATACATACATATGGACATAAATTTGTTACTTATAACTATAAAGCTACTTTACGTAAAATGTAACATGGAGATATTTTATTTGATTGGTTATTTGAACTGTGCTTTTCAAAATGACATAGTACTAGAATAAAGATTTTTGTTTAAAATTCAATTGAGTTATCCTCTATCAATCATTATACTTGAATAAGCAAGAAGAAAAAGTGACATAGGACGGGGGAAGTGTAATACATTAGCTGACATCACACGTAGACCTGCTGAGTCAGTCGGCTTAATTACTAGGAGATATAATATTGGAAAATGAGTCATTATTGGGGTGAATTAAATTGGACAAATAGTCTCTAAAAGTACAGAGTAGACATCAAGTTCAAAAGCCAGACAACAATTACAGTAAACCCTCATGTAATAAACCTTGCTTTAATGGATTTTGGCTTAAACCAATACAAGAATCCATCTGAATTGACTGGATTTATGGATCAAAGTTCGATAAATCGATGAACTCATGGATCATATCAAATTCCAGTACTTCATGGTTTTGTGGTTTGGGATAAACAAGAATATAATCCTTTAATGAATATAATGTAGGTATTTCCTGAAATAACCATGCTGAAGATAATTCCTTCATATTCATTAAATTCTCTTAAAATTTCGTCATTTTACAAAACTAACTATAATTTACACACTCCAATTTCATTTAAATACTACAAAGCAAACAATAATTTTGATACAAAATAATTTATCAAAAATTTTGTACAATTTTTTTTTTTCCCAAATCCATGTTGTGGAAACTTGAAATGAAGTTACTAATAAATTAGAATACGATGTAATAAAAATTGAGTAGAATATTAAAGTGAAAGGTAAATAGTGGTTGAGAAATTAATAATGGAAAGAATCAAAGTATTTTTACTACTGGAATGAATTAGATTTTCTATTTAAACTTTATATTTTCAAATGCTATATTACTTGACAATGATGATTAAAAAAAATGATGATTTTTGTTTTTATAAATTGAAATAAAATTTTGCAAAATTAGTTGAAAAATAAATTGAAAGAATTCAAATCCAATAAAAATTCTGGAAAATTATGAAATTATAATTAGATTTAAAATCTGAAATGCTACATCATAATTTTGATAAGGGCCTATTCCATGTAAAAAGGAACTAAACGAGTGCATCAAATTAATTCAATTGTTTATTCCTATTTACCTTTGATATTTAAAGTTAAAAAATTGTTAGTTAGTACAAATGTCAGAGCGTACTCAGAGTAAAGTAAGTCTCAATTTGATATAAATGATAAAGAGCAGTTCAAGGTGTAAAATCAGTTTCATTAAAAAAATAAGGCTATCTTGCAAAAGTCTGGGACCAATGTTGCAGAAGAATCTAATCAATTTGATTAGACATAGCTTTTTAAAATAATTTATGAGCTATTTTGTACCCTAATGTGATGCATTTTAGTGATGAAACGTACAATGATAAACTAGCAATATGAAGTGTGACACATGTAACAGATGGTATCCTGACACGTATGACAGGTTTACCTGTCCTTTTAATTGTCATCAAATAATCTTAGAACTTTTATTGCCATCTAAAAACCACTGAAGCTGGAGGGGAGATTTTTCTGACAATATCAGACTGCCTATGGAATATTTGATCAGATTCTGATTGAAAGTTTGATACATTACCAAAACCAGTACATTTTTAAATCATACATAAGATTCCAGTCTCCTGTCTTCACATCATTAACACTGGTGACTTCCATTTTGTAATCCTCAGAGATAAGTTCACAGACTGGTTCAAGATTGAGTTTGAAATCTGAAGGATACGGACTACTCGTACCGTTCTTTTAGAAAATACAGTGGACCTTTTTCATACCTCAAAAAACTTCAACTGCGACCAGCATTTGCTTATTAATAAGTTCAATTCCATTCTCTCTAACGTCCATCTCTTGAACACCTGACAAATCCTTTACTGCCTCTCTTGCACACTGGATAATGGTACCATTCTTACTCCCTTTCTCACTGCAGATTTTGAAGCATCTCCAATCCCATCAAATACCCCCTTTCCATTGGATGTTGTGAAGAATTGCCACCTTACTTCACATTTTAAGATTCTTTCAATCTCACATAAAATTTTGAGACAGTATTTGTTCTTGAATTTAGAAGTAGGGCCTTATTTATACAAGATAAAATGGTTACCCTGGTCAGAACCTCTCGGCAAATCTACAATCTTCATCAGAAATATAAAAACTTTATCTTTTCCTTTATCTTTGCAATCTGTTGCGAAGAGCATTGATTTGCATGGAAGATCTTTCTGATAAAAAGCAACAGTGGACAAGTTCACACTAGCACTGGACCAAAGTGTGCTTAGGATTTCATCTGGGTGGGAGTAGCTGTTTGCCATTGACAACCAGCTACAGTTGGATTCTTACCAGAAAGAATTGGAATTTTACCCATTCTTCAAAGATGCCTTCAAGCAACCGACCCTTCTAACTTTCTACATAGATTCTTCATGAGCTTTCATCCTTTTTCCATTCCTTCCACATCAAAGCTTTACTAAGATCAATTCCTTCCATGCCTTCTCTGAACAACTGACCACATTTGTTCTTCTCACATAGACCTTTCCAGCAATCATCCTCAACACATACATCTTCACAAAGATACTTTGACCAAAACTCATTTGAGTATTAAAAATTTGAAGCTTTCAGTTTCAGAGAAAAGTTTTCGTGATTTTTACATTTATATTGATCCTCTGGTTGATCTTTCAGTAATAGAACATTTTGAGGTTTCAGTGATGTTAATTTATTGAAATTCATTTTGATGGTGGGGTTTCTATTTTTGAATACATGAAACATATGTGGTATGGAATGGGATTATAACAGAATTCTTCCGTACAGTTATTATTTGAGGTAAATTTTGGTGGATTGTATTATATTTAAGATTTAAGCGTTTAATGTTAAAAGAAAAAAAAATGATAAAATCAATATCAGGAACAAAGTCTCATTATTTTAATATGATAGGATTCTTTGTCATGGTTATTATTTCAGGTAATACTGGTATATCTTGCAAGGGATTTATTCATGTTAGGCCCAACCCATTAAATTGGAAAGTATCAAACTTTTGTCTTCTTTACTGAATGAAGTACAATGGAGACATGTATTTACATTTCATCTTCTCTTGAAGTGATTTCAAAAACTTCCATGATGTTTTCCCATTATATTTTTTGTAGATGGCAGACATCCATGCAAATACAGTTCCCATCAACTTGGATCAACCACGTTATGACCAGAACACATTCAGTGGCCGAGCCAAGCATTTCTTTATCACCACAAATCCTCTTAATGTTTTCACATCTTCTCAAGAATTAGAAAAGGCTAAATCCATTGTGGAGGGTTATAGGTGAGTTTTGTTTTTATTAAATGAACTATTGCTGATTTTAGATATTAACATTAACTATGTTTAGGATATATTGCTTACAATTAAAAGTCACTGAATTAGTTAGTGAAGACCATTACCTTTTCATTAGGTACCTGAGATGCAAGCTGCAATTATGACATTGATTGATTATTACATTCATATCATTTTATTCAGAATATTGAAAATGTTGTGTCCCTCGTAAATAACACATTCATTTACTATCTCTGCAGTTTGAAAAGAAATCTCAGTTGAATTCATGTAGGTACTGAATTGATAGACCTGCTGACACAATAAGGTCCAAACTACTTGAATAAGAAGCTTTCTATGTTGAATGTTGCTCCTTGCACCTCACTTCAAATATGTCACAAGTCTCCAAGTTTGGTTAGAGTCCATTCAAATGTTAACTGACCTATTTGAATTTGCACATACTCCTCCAGAATTACCAACTCTGAACTAAGAAAGGATATTGACCGTTTTTTGCTTTCATCTTCAATCTTCCAAGCACAATATATGACCCTCTGAAATTTTCTAAAAATCTCATGAGCTTACTCAAGTTTATTTGATGATGTATGTGTGTGGCTGGTTCTGTTGAAAATATCAACCTCAGGATTAAAAATTGAAAATAAGGAAATTTTTGTTGCCTTTGTTTTGTCTTGTCTTGTCATGCTGGAGTATGACACTTTTTTCTGTTTACCAAAGCTGCACATTCCTGGTGGCATGCTTGAGTTGTTTACAAATAAAGGTCTATGGTGTTGTTTTTTCCAGGATTCAGTTACTTATAGTGGACAAAAGATGCATAGCAAAACCAGTGGATGAAGTTTCACTATTGAGATTCGTTTTACGTAGTAATAACCTCTGCTTTTCTATGTATTTATTATTAACATACACTGCCATTTTCTCATCTCTTGTAACAATCTAGGGAAGAAAAAAAGTTTTAATTCCTCGTCAGCAGACAGTTGCAAATGATTGAACTCAATGTTCTGGGGAGAGTTCTTGGGGATCCCAATAGTATATTTATTATTAAACATGCTAAATTTTCGGTTGGTCTTCCAGAGAGGATAATTGTCCCAACCAAACTTACTAAACCATTGCTGGCTTTTACACACTGTCGCTGTATCTGAGTACACAGCACACAAATTCTTAATCATCATCTGCGTTCTATTACTGCCTTTATGAAATTCATATAGCATACATAGGTGAACATAATACTCATTAAATTTTTTGTCTCCTATGAAGAGACAAACATTAGAAACTATAAAGCATGCACAGCCTGATACAACAGATATTAAACTGAATCTTGGTATCAATGTTTACTGTTTAACTTTCAATATCATAGACTGCTTGATACCTCTCCTAATCAACTGTGCAACTCTTCTGTGATTAGAATATAAAATAATGGAATTCTTCTGTGAAAAGATTTTTTTTTTCTTTTTTTTTTTTTCAAAAAATTGTTCAATTTCCCTATAGATGGAAGTGAGGTAACATTGATCATTAGTTATTCCACTTGATGTTGACATTCAAATTTTCATATATGAATTAGAGATTTAAGCTTACTATCACAGTATTTTATTGGTTCCAAATTTGGTCTAAATGTGATATTGCTTTTTGAACAACCTGAAATGTAAATACCAGCTGGTAATCCAAAGTTGATTGTTAATTATTTCAATAAATCTGTGTGATTATTTCTCTGCATATTTCCCAGCTAAGATTTTGTGTCTCTAAAATTTAAGAAAAACTTCCGCTTGTTTTAGCAATATTTTGATTAATCTACCTCATATCTCTCATATGAAGACTATATGTAGGTAGGTCCTGACCAAATAGAATGTTGTTCAGATGAAGCTGTTTTTTCATGTCCAGTAAATCAAGATAATCACCTTCAGCTCAGAGATATGTAATATCAACTATGTTGTTAGGTTTAGGGAACTCTTATATTCACTTGACACTATGTATCAGCCCTTGATATGCACCGTTCATTGTCGAGACTTTAAATTGTCGAGACTTTAAATTTTGAACACACGCTTATCTTGGAGATGAAGGAAACTCCCCCCCCCCCCGAATATATTTTTTACTTATTTTTTTTAATGAAAGTCTCAATTTTCACTGCTGAACATCGGGTGATGGAAATTCTTAAATTCCCTCAAAACTCATTTAAGTATTAATTTTTAAAATTCATTTCAGTATTTTTAACAGTTATTTGTTAATTTTTTTTTTTCTCTTTTCAAAAAGGAAAGGAGAGAAATTTTCTCATTTGAATGAAGATGACATTTGGAAAGCGAAGCATCTTTATGACTCTGCATACCACCCAGACACCAAAGAGAAGATGTTTCTACTTGGACGAATGTCTGCCCAAGTACCGATGAATATGAGCATTACAGGATGTATGATGACTTTCTATAAGTAAGAGCATCTTTCCTATTTTGCCTCTGTTTTTTTTTTAACATTTCAGTTCACAGAAAACTATCCTACTTTTTTGTTTTCTGATATAAAACAAAAGGTTTTAATTGTTTATGTACTGTAACCTGTACACTGGTGTGTCCAAAAAAGCAATGTTCAGATTTGTATTTGAATTTTGATTCAGAACATCCCTGAGGGTCATTTTTTTGCTATCAACACTGAGCAAAAGTTATCAGCATTGAATTTCAGAGAATAATTTAGGGGTATAAGGAGCACCCTTTAAGGCAACAACTATCAATCTTTTGTTGTTCCTAAGAAAGGATGCCTTGTAACCTGTACCAACATCAGCTGAAAGATAGGGAAATGAGATGCAATAACTCTTATTACACTTGCTTTGATATTTTTGAGAAATTGATTATTTTCATTCCTTCTGATATAATTTTCAACATTTCAATTCTTCAAACTGATTTTCTTTATTTCTATGTAACACAGTATAAAAATAATAATTGTGCATAAGTTGTTATAGATTTTAGATTTTCTTCTTTATTTACTAACAACAATTTTTCAATTTCAGTTGATAAACACTGTCCTCCCTCAAATGATTTCCAATGAAATATCCCAATTGATAAACACAAATGTGTTGACTCCATTAGGAAATCTGCAAACCATGAAAATATTTCAGAAAAGAAATACAAACACTTGCTGAATTTTTTTTTCCAGAACACCAATGGCTGTCATTTTTTGGCAGTGGTTTAACCAATCTTTCAATGCTATTGTTAACTATACCAACCGAAGTGGTGACTCCAAAATACCAATTTCGTAAGTTTTGAATTATGTACACTATTCAAGTTTTCCATTTTGTGTTTATCCAGACAAACGTATATGTATAACATTATAATATCAATGAGTAAGGATTAAAATACTGCAAGATAATGATGGAAAAACATATGCTATACCAAAGAGACCTGTTTTTTAGCTTTACATATTTCCAAAAATTGTTTAATATGGCATGACATTAAGGTCTCTCTTTAGTTTGCATAACACACTCACTCATGCTATTGATTAGGTTTTGAACTCATAAATGCTGTTTGTTTTCTTTTTTTTTCCAGTCTCTTATGTGGAAAAACAATCCATAACTTTCATTTGATCTCATCACTTAAGGGAGATTCCATCTACCTCTGTAGATGAAAACATGTAAGATCAAAAAAAATGAAAGTCCTATCAAAAATTCACTGAGCAAACAAGAGTTGAGTTGCAAAGCTTTTCTCATTTTAATTATACTCACAATTTATCCTTTTCTCTTGCTTGTTTGATTTAAAGATTTTAAAAAGCAAATTGCTTGAAAATAACCTAAAAATTGGGGGAATACACAAGATTTTATTGTAAGAAAAGGCCTTGAAACCCATGAAAGATAGTGGCCGTTCTAAAGACCTATTGTAAAAACTACCAATCAGATCAAAAGTAATGAATTCCTTTTTTCCATTTATGATGGAAAGAATATTGCTTTCCACTTGTGGCAGAAGGTGCAACATTCAAAACACTCAGTGCCATTTGGCTTTATAGATGTATATCACTTAGTTATATATAAAGTTGCAATGAGAAGTAATGCTGGCAAAAAGAAAAGTACAATCAATTTTTTGTAGGATGTAAGTTAAATGTCTTTGTTTGGACATTTGCTCTCTTTCATAAAAAAATAAAATCATGAAATCTATTATCTTTATTTGGCAGATTTACCCACAATAATTCAATGACAACACTTTACCAATAGTAATTTCTAGATAACAATTTAATAAGATATACAAATTATGGACCAAGTTTACTTTTTGCACTCCAAGATTGTCCGGAATACATTTGACACCAGATTACGTCATTCAACCATCACCACTTTAAAAACGTAAACAAATTGCACTTATTAATGGAAGTCACTTACCTTCAGAAAAATAAATAATTTTCTCTGCTTTCAATCCCCAAAAAGTCAAATAAGAAAAAAAGATTTTTGTACTTTCAATCTGACTGCATCACAAAAGTCAAATATTAGATAAAAAAATAGAGAAAAAAAGGTTGTTTAAAAATTCACAGATTTAACATTGTTTTTTTTTTTTGTTTTTTTTTATATCCACCAAGGATACTGTAATTTTTCTGGTCCCATAAGAAATTTGGTACATCACTAGTTTGAGAAAGCTCAAGCCTCTTCTATATGAAATAAGGGCTAGATCAACTTTTGAAGATGTTGTGTGTTCTTTGATTTCAAATGACAACCCTTTGCCTTCCATAGACTGGATGAAACAACATTGCCTTTTAGCAAATAGTATGAAGTGTGCAGGCTGCTATGAAAAAAAGAACTGGACAAAACATTCCAGGACTGGACAAATACACCTGGAAATGCCAGAATAAGGATTGCAACAAGTACAAAAGTAGAACATTCATACATTCTGCTTTGTTTTTGTTTTTTTTAAAATTTCAATTTGACTTTACCGACGTGGATTTTTGCCTTCTATCCTCTGGGAGAAATTTAAAAATGCCATGAGACCTCTTGATATTTGTCCAAAAAGTATTGTCCATATCTATTATGAATTACGAAATATATGTTCAAAATATTTTAAAGATAACCCTGTATAACTTGGTGATCCTGATGTTGAGGATGTAATGAACTCCGAGCACCTCTTTATGAGTCTTTGTTTGAGTGAGTACAAATACAAATCCTGCCATTGGTCATATGGAAAAGGTTGAAGAAAAGAATGTGGAAAAATTACTACAAACTATAGAAAGAATTGTATTACCTTGAGCAAGCATTCACAGCGATGAATGGAAGGCATGCAAGCAGATTCAGCAAGACTTGAGATTTCCTCAGAAGACTGTGAATCATTCAGTTTGCTTTGTGGATAAAACACACAATCAATAGAGAGCTATTGGAATTGCCAGAAATGTTTTATAAAATCAATGATCGGATGTTGGAGATCTCATTTTGAACCTATTTAAGGGAATTTTTGTGGCACGAGAGACACAAACATATTTTTTTTTTAAATTTTGTGAAACAATTTCTTCACAATATTCTTTGCATTAAATGGACATTTCCCTTTTTTCATAATTTTGTGTAAAAAAAAAAAAAAAAATGGATATCAATATTTTGATAAAATTAACTTTTGATCAAATTGAAACTACTTATTTATTTATAAATTCGTAAAGACAGTGATGGCGGACCAATTATGCGGAGGTTGTGGGTGACATGCGATGGAATTTGAAGAAAAAACTAGATCTATCATCGTAGTTTTAAAAGACTAATTTGAAATTTCAATTTATTTTTTCAACATTATTTTTATGAATATAACGGTTCCCCATCATTGGGTTAAAATTCGATAATGACTTTGTTACTTCAGTAAATTTGTCAGTCTTGAGAATGGATTGAAAGCGCAAAAAATACTTTTTTTTTTCTTTTTTTGAAAAAAAATTCCTTTTGTTTTTCAAGCGGATACTCTCAAAACTACATTTTCTTTTTTTTTTCACTTCTAATTGACTTTTTTTTTTTGATTGAAAGCACAAAATCTATTTCTTAGGGTAAGTTACTTTCCAAAAATAATGTATCATTTAAAAAAATTTTTTTTTTTGATCTTTGATAGAACATTTTTTGATTTTCTGTTGGTAACTTTTGAAACTTACCGAAAAAAAAACTTCTTTTTCCTCAACTTTTTTGGATTGAAAGGACAAAAAATTTTTTTCTAATGAAAAAATAACTGGTTTTTCTGAGGGTAAGTAACTTAAGTAAACATGTTATTTGTTTACATTTTTAAAATGCTAAAGTTTGAATGACATCACATGGTTTCGATTCAAATGTGCCTGTTTACAGAGCAGTCAATCTCAGGTATGAAAAGTAAACTTGGTCCCAAATTACTGAGAAATTCAAAATAGAGTGAAATAAATTTCACAAACACTTTTTTTTTATTTATGCTATTTCTGCATCAGTTACATTTGTATGCAAAATGTGTGCTGGTTTTTGAACTCCTACCAAAAATTAAATTATCATTGTACTAATTCAATTTACATTGTATCTAATTTTAGAATATATTATCTAAATATGCTGTACATATTTAGATATACTCTGGTTGGAAAATAAATGTTTTTTGATTGAAAAACTCTCCATTCATGTTTTTTACAAATGGAATAAATATTTCTTTCAATGATAATAATTGCTGTATAAGTTCTCAATATTTTTTTTCTCGTCACTTATTGCTTTTTTATCAAAAGTTAGGGAAGTACCTAAACAGCTGACCTCTTCTGAACAATTGCCAAATATATCAAATTTTTTAATATATTTTTGTTCCTATAAATTCTTGAACTTTTTGTAATTTTAAAGATCTAACTAAATTGTACATCTTGATGAATGTTGTTAATTTGCAGTCGGAAATCGTCAGTAAATCTTGTGTAATGCGAGGAAGGCACTGCTATTCATGGCAATTGAGTTACATCTTCAAAATGAAAGTAAATTTATTGGCAATCAGGCTGTGAACAGTCACTCTGCAATAATGTTTCATTGATATACGAAGACGGATCAATGTCGGTAGCCTGACACATATTCATTTGCTGAATTCTGCTCTGAAATTTTCACCGAGTAGTGTTTGATGTTGATGATTAATATTCACCACAGAATCATATGTGGTGATAAGGAAGGAGATTAATAATTTGTGTAAAATAAATGCTCTTTTCCATCATTAGACTATGGACTCATTGATGTACTCATGTAGCATTATAATTATCTAAATCAAAGCAAAGTATTCTTTTAGAAAATCATGAATTAATATTGTCTGAAATTTCTAGATGATCATCATCTTTCTATAAGTTGTTCAGGCTAATTTTCACATGAAAATATGTCTAAACAACATGGAATAAAAATATGTCTATCGTAGATTGAATTGAATCTTTTTAAGATGTTATTTTTTTTTTTTTTTTTTTTTTTTTCTTTTCTTTTCTTTATGTACCACTTGATAGCCAGCTTGGGATTTCTTATGTATTGGCCACTGGTGGAGCCATGGGTACAGCTCTTGGATTCAATAAAGTTGTCAAGGTAAATTAAAAGTTTTTCCTGGGAATATTTTTTCTTTTCAGAACAAAATCAAGTGCTATTTTCCTAACATTGTAAATTCTGCATTTAATTTTTTGTGATACACTGTACACATCTTAGTTGAAGCTTTGGCAATGTAGTCTTTTCAAGAATAAATGTAACAATATCAGAAAATACACTGATCAATTCTACTGAGAGACAAAAATAACTTTGAAGATGTATTTATTAATTTTGACTCGTTTTCACTGTCAGCTGAATTTTTATTTGTTTTTATCACAATTTATAACTCGGCTCATCAGTTCTATGGCAACAAATAAGCAACACAATGGAAAATGATGAGTAAGCTTCTGTTGAGAATCAAACTCGCATCCACCCCACTTCCTTTTTTTGAGCTGTAAGTCATATTCAAAAAATTGAGATAAAGCTAAAAACTAGTCAAAATTAATGAAAAGATTGTTACAATACCTCCTCCAATCATAATAACTTCAAAGATGAAAGATGCTAAAAGCTTTTTGATTTTTTTTTGTATGTTATTTGGTAGTCACATGACTAAATCTAATAATCTCACTTCTAAGTAAATAAATTGAAATTATACAATTGCTACTGAACCATAATTGCTACAAACTGATATTTCAATATTTGGTGTTCTTCATTGATTTTCAAATATTTGCTCTTTGAAAAGCTGACAGAAGTTTTAGTTTGGAGGAGTATCTGAAAGATTAGAATTGTTGTTCTTTCATAATCAAATGAATTTGAAAAGAAGGTTGGCCTTGATCTGGTTCAATATTTCTAGTCAGAATTGTACATTTTATTTGTAAAATCATCTACTTTACAATTACTGCATGTACTTGATGAATGAAAGGAAGTTTTAGATAATGGGCTTGCAATAGATTTTATGCATACATGGATTACCAAAAGGCTTCTTACACAGTGTCAAACAAAACACTAATGAACAAGTTGGAATCATGCAGAAACATAGAAGTAGACTTGTCACTACCTAAGTGAGAGGATGCAGCAAGTTGCAATAAGCAATCAGCTGACAATGTGATCGGCCCCCTCTTATTTGTTGTATTTATTAATGACCTTTCTGCTATAGTGGAATCTACTGTGTCCTTATATGCAGAAGACAGAGATATTCAACTTGATCAAGATCAGGGAGAATATGGGTTCACTAGAAAGATTTAGACAAATAAATGCATTGGAGTGAAACGTGACTTGAAATTCCATTTGCATGTATGTAAATATATGCATATTAGATGATATAACCTGAACACTGACTGCAAGTACTCGCTTTTGGGAAAGGAACTAAAAATGGTGAAGGAAGATATATGAGTAATTATAAACAATGAACTCAGATTTTACAAACATATCAGTAAAAAAAAAATGATGGAAGTTATAAGATGCGCCTGGATAATTACCTACCTAGAGCATACAAGTTCAGTCTGGGCTGCATACAAAACTAAATGCTTTGTTAATAGGAGTTCAAAGGAGAGCAACGAGGTTAGTACCTGGAATAGCAAATCTAAGATGAAGATCGCCTCTGTAAACTGAAGCTACCAACTCTGAGCTTTAGAAGAGTAAGAGGAAACGTAACTGAAGTATATTTGATCACCAAGTGGAAATTTTGACAAGAGGGTTGGTTGCTTCATCAAAAAGTGGGAAGAAAATACGCAGAGAAGAGAAAATGGGGAACAACCAGAAAATGTACCAGCAAAGAACCAGGCTGAATATTCAAAAATATAATTCTATATATACATAGTGCAGATATGGAATAGTCTACCTAAAGAAATTGTGTGTTCCAAAAATGTGAACTCTTTCAAGAACAAACTTGATAAATAATGGAATTAAGAGGATATTCAATTCAACTACAGGTTCACAAACATTCGGAAGTCAGGTGAAAATTTAAAATGATTACAGGAACCTGGTGAAGAGATTTTACCATAAAACATGTTCCAGGAAATAATTAGCGTAGCTTGGTGATATACCAAGCTACACTAATTATTTTCCTTAAAAATCAATGACTATCCCAAATTACTAATGATAACTCAAATCTATTCTGTTCCTATTGAAACAAATTTTATACTCCTGAGATGAACTTTAAAGAATTTAACAAAAATCTTTCTTTCTTTCTTTTTTTTTTTTTTTTTAATTATAATGATATACTAATTAAACAACTTGACAGGATTGAAGTAACTTCCAAAATAAGAAAAAATAGCATGATATAATTATCTCCATTACCCCATATCCATAGCATACATTTAATGGATAATAATAAAGACAAAAAATATTTCAGTAAGGATATATATATATATATTTTTTTTTTTGTTCCTTTCAATTAAAGAAAGTAATTTTGTTTTTCAATGAAATATTTGTGTTCTTGCTAAGCTAAATTAAAGACCATCATTATCAATGTCATATATGAAGATTATGAAAGAAAATTTGAAATATCAACATCTAAGTGAAGTTGAAGAATTTTGTGGATAAAAATTTCTGCTTGAAAATGAAACCATATGTAATACAAAGGATTTAGTAAAATGCACCGAATTGTTCATAATATAGCTTTTTTTTCTTCTTCACTTGAAGTCTCTACTGAACAATATAATCTACAATAATACTTCAGGTGATGGTATACAATGTTTATAAATAGTTTTAAAAAAAACAAATGAAAATAATCAGGAATTCTTTCTCTATCTATTTTAATGTTCAAAATATGATGAAATATTTTTATGCCTAGTGACAGTGTATTGTATTTTCTTTTTTTGCCATATTATTCTAGTTTCCTTGTAATGTCTAATTCACATTTTCTTGTACAAAATATGATAAAATAATTTTGTCTGACTTTCTGAAACAATGCGCTATTACTATATTACATTGAATCATATGAACTGTTTTCCTCTTCTTGGTTACTTTTTGTCTTTGGTGGTTGAAACATTGTAATAAAAACAAAGGACTGTTTTTCAATTGAGTCTCATTTATTTTCATTGGTTAAAAGACCATTTTAATATATTTCCTCTTATTCCAGTCAATGCCTCCAATTATTGGAAGGTTTGTACCATTTGCTGCAGTTGCAGCTGCTAATTGCATCAATATTCCATGTATGAGAAGCGGGTAAGCATTGAAATCTATTAGCCACCAATTTACAAAATTTGTGATAACTGAACCAATGATCTTTGAATTAGTGGAAAAAATACCCCCAAAAGTTGATCCTAAAAGTATTTTTTACTATCACTTTTGCATCTTAGCTACATAAAGGAGAGTGAATTTTTTCTGTATTTTTTTTCTGTTTCGAACTTTAAACAAGAACTTAAAATACTTACTTTTACACTATTTTCTTCTCTTGTAAATTGGGCAGTTTGCATTTATTTACTCATAGCAAAGTTCTCTAACACTTTCAAGGACTCACAAACTACATTTGATAATCTTTTGACCAGTTTTATCTTTCATCTTGTGGTTTGTCTTTTTTACATTTTCTGACTATTAAAAGTAGGCATAGATCAGAATTATAGTAGCCTCTCACCATACCCCTGGATTATGTCATATCCCTACATAATTTTAATTCACACCTCCTTCACCTGAAGTAATCTGCCAATTATTTCTGTTCTTTCTACAAACTATCCTAATTTTTGAATATTCAACATGAACTTCCAATACTGTCTTCCTCACTATTTTTTCTATTGTCTTAATGCTGTTCCTTCAATGAGAGAAACTTTTATTGATGAAAATTAGTTGAATAATTTTACGAACATAGAATTATTTCTATTAGTTTAATTAAAAATTAAATGGTTTCCTATGACATGATTTTATAAGATATTGTCAGAAATGATTGCAATTATAGGGCTATTCAGAACAGCATTCTTATTTTTGCTGTTTTTATCACTGCTTTGAAATGTCATTAGAGCAAAGATGAGAATACTTTTCTGAACAACTTATTGTTTTATAACTTTATTCATGTGTAATGCATTTTTTTTTTTTACATTTTTATACATAAAGGGAGATAATGAATGGAATTCCAATTTTTGATGAAAGTGGCAATCGTTTGGGTACATCAACTGCAGCAGCCAAAAGTGCCATTACCCAGGTTGTTCTCTCAAGAATTCTCATGGCTTGTCCAGGAATGAGTGAGTGTAAAATCCTCTTTTTATAATGTTTTGTAACTGACATTCTTAAAAAATTGAGAGCATAGAAATTGAAAGGTGTCGATGTTCATTCTCTCTGAAATAAGGAGTGAAGTTTTATGTACTCTTTTTTTTTCTTAAGGGAGCATGTAACGCAACTCCCAAACGTGAAAGTAAGGAAACTTGATAAAATTGGGGTCTGAAGAGAATTAGGCCTCTGCAGAGAAAAGTAGGAATTTCTCAACTCATCCGAAGTGTTTTCTATTTATTCCTTTGTTTATTTTAGTTTATATCTTTTTCAGTGATACCACCTTTCATAATGAATTATATGGAGAAGAAGCCATTTTTAAAAGTGAGTAAAGAAACTTAATTCATTAGATTTATTTTTAATATGTGGAAAAAAATTGGGCAGTTTGCATTTATTCACTCATTGCAAAGTTCCCTAACACTTTTCCTAGACTCACAAACTACTTTTGTTAATCTTTTGACTAGTTTCATCTTTTATCTCATCATTGTTTGTCCATTTTAAATTCTCTGACTATTAAAAGTAAGCATGGATCAGAAATAAAGAAGTAGCCTTCAACAAGATTTGGTACAGATCATTGGAAACGCATAAATTTATGCTGGGAGTCAACTGCAGATGAGTTCATATAGATAGATTCTTGCTCATCTCATTTTCTCCATGTTATATCATTTGTTTACAACTATTAATAGTAGATGTGATGGTCTTAAGTTGTCTGACTTTCTTGTAAAGCAACAATGAGGGAAAGATTGAAATGGTCAAAATTATTAATTGACTAAGTTATTTAGATGACTTGAAAATATCATATCAACCACTACTAGTTGTAAAAATGCAATATGGCATGGGAAAAACTGGATGAGCAAGAATGCAGCTATATGCTTAGATTATATTTGCATGCTGGTTAGTCTGTGCAACCAAATCAGTAAAGTATCATCCATATCAGACTAACTCCCAAGGATATGGAATGTAGATTCAATTGTAGTTGGAGATTACCTCTTTATTTATGATCTACTATAATAAGCTGAAAGATAATACATAGTCAAAATGGATAACAAAAATACTGCGTTATAGTTGATGATCAAGAGTTATTTGATAATTAAGCAAATGAAACTTCTATGTACAAGTTGTTTTTTAATTGGGTGTCGATTATCTGCTAGAAATTTTTCATCTTTCCTATGATAATATGATATAATAGAAATTACTTTGAAGGATGTGTCCCCCTAACAGAAAAATTAAACTGCTAGAAATATTAATTACAAATCTTCCAAAAATGAAGTAAGCCAAAGAAATTTTTTAAGAAAATTAATTTAATGATTTAGATGAGAAAATTAAAAAATTACATGTTTACTGCGGTTTAAAGGGTGAATTATAGTGTTGTTTTTTTTTAAAAAAAACAGGTAATACTTGCTTATATGAATGTAAAATATAGTATCTTGACATGCAAACATTATTTGATGTGCATATAAGTAAGGATTACCTAATTTAAAGTGTATCTCAGGAATTGATGAAGATTTTCGGAACATTTTTTCACCAAGTGACCCCAAATAGTTTTGTGAGAAACTTGTCCCTCTTTCCTGCTTAATAATGCGAAATAAGATTCTCCTAATATGTTTTGACTAAAGTGTCAGAAATTAGGCAAGAACAATTTTTAGCTCATAGTCAAGTTTTAGTTCTTGGTAAATATGTAATAGTGAATATTTCTTGTTCTCATTCGTAGTGTAATCGAGGGATTTTAGTGAGGATTTGTCACAAGATAAGTATACTAATCAGGTGACTTTATAAACAAGTGTAATTTTCATTATGTTTTAACTTGTCAAGTTGGCAGGAAATCCACACCTGATGAGAAGAAAACAAACTTGTATATGAAGGGCTCCAATAGCAGGCAAAATTACAAAAATCTGCCTCAATGGATTATTCAGTACAACAAACTTGAATTTTTTTCTCTTGACAAAACACATTATATCCAAGAAAGTCCGTTTTCACAAAACATATTATATCCATCAATATCTTGAATTATGAAACTTTTACCAAAAGCACTTAGAGAGAGCACACCTGCCAGCGCTGTTGTCAGGGGGAGTAATTGTGTATAGATCTGCCTTGAAATTTAAGCAGTTATTTCATAGGCTATTGTTCAACGTCCATTTAAGATCATTGGAATTCTTTTGGAAATTCTGGAGATATTGTGTAGAAAATATGAAATTTGGTGATTAGGAAATATAACTACGATGTAGGGAAGATAATTGTGCACGATCTGCTCAAAAATTTAATCACTTCTCCCATACCCTATTGTCCATCCTTCTACTGAATGTCATTGAAATTTTTTGATATCATGTGAACAGCCATGTGCAGATACATAAATCTTATCAAAGAAAAACTGAAAAATACCTCTTAATCAGGAAAATCCTTGATCCACCCCCAAATGTTACCACCTCTTTCTCAAGTCATTGCCCATCTTCCAGAATTGAAAGGAAATCCATTCATTACTTTTAGAGGTATTGTGTGAACAGACAAGACATTTTTGCAATATTATGTGGTTTTGACGTATAATTACAACAAAGTGGAGGTAATTATGCATGGATCTGCTCCAATATTTAATCAGTTTTTCCATAGTCTATTGTTCCCCCTTCCAAAAAATATGATTGAAATTCATTGAAAACTTTTGGAGATTGCACGGATAAGAAAAATTTGGCAATACATTGTTCTGATCTATAACTGCAATGTTCTGGAGATGATTTTGCATTGATCCACTCAAAAATTTAATCTGTACCCTCTTGTCCACCCTTCCACGAAATGTCATGGAAATTTATTTGGGACTTTTGGAGATATTGTATTGACAGTCATGAAATGATGGGGATATTATGTGGTTTTTACATCTAACAACAGCGTAATTGTGTATGGATTCAGAATTTAATCACATCTCATTTAGCCTATTGCCCACTCCAGCTTTTCATAGAAATTTCTGAAGAACTTGGAGATATTGTGTGGTCAGTCATTAAAAATATTTGAAAAAATAGAAAATATCAGGAAATTTTTACTATCTCTTTCCTACCCCATTGCCCATCTTTCCGCAAAATGTAATTGAAATTCGTTCATTACTTTCAGAGATAAAGTAGGGTCAGATGAACAAAAACAAACACACATATAGAGGGGAGAAAAAGTGTTACTTTGAACTAACTTGAAAAAATTACTTATTTGTTACACAAATTTAGTAGTTTATAATTAGTAATATTCATCATATTTAATCATAAAATTTCTTCGTAAAAAATTTAGGCAGAACAAATTAGAGACTGTTTTCTCAAGTTTATCTATGTAACATTTATTCCAAGTAAACACAATAAAATTGAAAAGATTTTATTCCAGTAGTTGACATTGGAAGGGAAGAACATAATGGTTATGTGGATGGGAATAGGTACAAGGAAAATAAATAAAAAGAACCGCTATAGGAAGACAGAATCACTCAATGTCACTTCCACAACATGGGCAAGAGTATTGAGTTCTGTCATTAGTTTCAAAACATCTACTTCTTTTCCCAGCAGCCATTAAGAAAGACTGGTTGTGAGCTTCAAGTGGATTGCTGATTGGCTTGTTAGATATAGTGCATCCTGTCATAAAACTATGGAGATTTATGACACATTTTGTAATACAAAATTTTCTCTCAATCTGTAGCAAGGCTTGAAATATGTTTAACGGGATAAGCAAGATACATATCGATATATCGCACTCTAGGGAAGTGAATAGTGGGCATAACTAATAGTTTCCAAATTTGGCATATAACCTGTTTTGTTATGGAACTGTTCAGATGAAAGTAAACAAGCTAAGACCTTTCTGTATGAATTTTCCTGAAGGTCATTCCCCATTATCATTTCGCCAAGATGATGTTCCAAAACTTTGAGATGAGTGACCATTCCTGGATTTAAACGTAAACAAAATGCAAATGGTGGTTAGTACAACTGATCATGTTGAAAGAAATTGCTTCTTGTCTCTCAAAGAACCTCCTCTCCAGACATCAACCCAAGACAACCATGGATTTTTGACACCAATTGCAGCTAAATGTGGAAAAAAACCCAACTGTACCTGAATGGAATGCGAATATTTCCATGCAACCAACAAGACAATCATTTATCCATCCAAATGATAAAAAAATGACCCATTCATCCCCTGAAGACAGCTGTAAAGAACAAAGGCCAAAATGTTGTGTTCAAAAAATGGAAGTCTGCAAAAAAATATACATAAAACTAAAGCCTTGATTTTGAAACAGTTTGATTTTATTTATTGCAATATGAATATTTTGAGATAATGAACATGTAGAAAAAAAAAAAACAAGATCCTTCTGACAAAAAAGTTTTTGATGAAAAGTTCAGTTAGTGAAACATCATTTTGGCAAAAAGGTTTTTGGTGAAGTGTCTGCTAACTTGTTTTCAGCTAAACCTCCAGACACTTATTCAGGGTATATATATGGAAAAATGTTTTTCACGGAAAGTAAAGAGCTTTGGGATAATAAGTATTAGAAGTGATCATAATCTTTTATCATCAAATATATTTCAAATGTAGGATTCAATAATTCACGTTTTTTGAGTGAGGGTTCCCTAGAATTTTTTTGAAATTGATGATTGTACAGTGATTCACTTTCTCAAACCAGACCCCAAAATGTAATTTGCCATATTCTCGTTATGTATTCATTGTTAGTGGCATTTGAAGCCCAGTATATTATGGTAGAAGACGTCACTTTGGTCGCCTAGAAACACTCTAATATTCTCCTTGTGTGCCAAGGATATGGACTTTGATGGACAGCCTGCACTATGGTCTCAACCAGCTCTACATAATTTTCTGCCTATGATTACCTTTGAAACCCCAAATCACCATGACAAAGCTGTTCCAAACTTTTTTTTCCTCGTTTTTAATGAGCTTTTTATGGGAATCCTTGCACTCCAGGATCTCCTTTATGTTGGGTGTAACATAGATACAGATTTTGATCTTGGCCTCTATTTTGTGGCAGCATCTGCTAAGGTATGAAGGCCTACAAGTCATATTTTGACATGCCTTTTGGCCATGGAGATAAACCTCATTCACCTGCAATACAACACTGTCAAGACCTTGCTAGATGTCTTGAAGTATACTGAATACATCTGGTAGTTCATTAGAGACTTCCAAATGGCTTTCCTGATTGGTTTCCAAGTTTCCCTGCTATCTTTGCTTTTAGGACCTCAGTGCATTACCAAAGGCAAGACTGCCTCAGAGTTCTATATGAGGATAAACAATGTCAAGTAGGAACCACTGGTTGACTCCTGGAAGATGTTGATGTCACCATTGTACGTGAAATCAGGTCTTATGAAACAAATGTTACATCTCTAGATAAGGAGTTTTCATTCATTGAGCACCTTCCTTAAGCAGTCTGAGACAAAATTGGTAAAATTACTAAGTATCAATGTTTTGATCACAAGAAGGGAATAATAGCCATTTTCTGTACTGTTTAGATATAATCAATAAGAAAATACTTATTTCCCTGGAACAAAAAAATGTTGGACAGTATAATCTGTAATTTTCAATTGTAAAAAGAAATTGAAATTGATATATTTGAAATGAAAATGGTCTGTTGGTTAACTTTGATATGCCAAAATGAAATAATACTTATAACAAATGGTATTAAATTAGATATTTCTTCACTGAATAGGTAGTGATAATTGAACTTTTTTTCTTTTTCAGCGTTATCCTGCTATGAATGCACCTATCCAAGTAGTACTCGTAGGATTTTTGTAAGTTTTGTTTACAAATTTTGAAGTTTTAAGTTTTCCATCTTTTACATACAATATCTTTCATTTGATTATTTGTATAAAATATAATTATTTTATTAATTTTTGCATAATATTTTTTTTTCTTTCTAGTCTTGTCTTTGCCACACCTTTATGCTGTGCTCTCTTTCCACAAAAAAGGTAAGACGCAATATGAAATTCAGTTTATGCTTATTTTCTCACTTACTGCTTGAGTAATTTTTTTTAATTGTTAGATGATGTAATTTACTTGCCGAAATCTCTAAATCAAACATTATCTGTTCGATAACTTTTATAAGTAATATGTTGAATACTTGTGAGAAATTACAAATATAATATCAAGGTAGTCAAGAATTTTTCAGGAATTAAGTCCCTGGATAATACTGATATCAAAATAACTTTTTAGAATCATAGAAGTTATATCATAGATTAATTTAGAATCTTAATTTACACTAATAGGTGAATTAGTTTGTATATGATTGGATTTATGTCAATTTAGAAAAGGTTTACACAAAAAAACAAAAAAAATTGGAAAATTTTGTTCTTGAAATTATTTTATCTTGCTAATTAAACCTTTAAATCCAGTTTCCATGTTATAAACTAATACTTGGAGAAATTCTCAAAATTCTTATTTTTATTTCTTATATCTGATGAAATTCTTTGTTGAAACAAATCTTGAAGCAATATTTATCCTCTGTTTACAAAATCTATATATTTATTGGTTGTTCAGAGAGTAATGACGTTTTTCAAGTATCAAAGATTAAAATGGGGAAAAAAAGATTATAGACAACAGCTTTAATCAAAGTACTCCCCAAGTAATCGAATACACTTTTGCCAATGTCTAAAAAGGTGATTTATGCCCTTACAATAGAAATCAATATTCTTCTGCTGCTGCGTGATTTTGGAGCTGATTATTCTCCATAAACTTGTCAAAATGTTTGAAAAAATGAAGATCTGTACGGGGAAAGTCAGGGGAATAAGGTGGATAGATCAGAACTTTGGTTCCAAAATCGTGTTTGTTTTTTTACACGTTGCATGCAAATTGGTAGAAATATTTGATTGTTTCGACTATAGCTTTCTTACTGACTGATGATTGAGTACCTGCCTCTACTTCGACTGTGTGCCATCATCAAAGGATCACTTTCTTCCTGATCACCATCTCCTCCTCACCAAAATCTCCAAGGCATATGTTGTACCATATGAACTGGAACCAATCCTTTGTGAAATGCTTGTGCAGTTCCAGATGTTTTATCGCTAAGTCTGTTGAAAAAAAATTATATGAAAGTCCTTTTTGTCTATACTGTCATTAGTGGCTGATAACTCCTACCGGTAAAGAGGAAGGTATTAGTATAAACTTGTAAATGAAGATCTGCTTTATGTAAAATGACATATACTCAACTTGTATTGTGCAAACTGCTTTGTTTGTTGACGGTTGTCTAGGTGAAAAAAGAAAAACCATCACCTTTTGGACAACCTGATATGTTATAGCTTGCAAACTGTCGGTCTGTTCGTCATACTAACTTAGGGCTACTTGACAGAATTACTTCAGAGTGATCTCTGTTAAATTATTATTAAGTGATTTGGAAATTATTTAGCAGGTAACATGTTAAATTAATTCAAATGAATAACCAATCTTTTTATACTTTATTAAGTATGACTAAGTTGACCCTTACACTCCCAATTCAGTGCTTTAGATTTCCACCCTCTTGGTTGACCATTAGCAAAGTAACAGGTATTTCCTAAATAAAACTTATTTTACTCGATTACTTAATTTATTCATTAACAGGTTACTTTGTAAGAAAATTAGTGGAAATATTTTTTGCATAAGAACCTTCCCTTATTTGATTTTATGACATTTCAATAAATATCAAACTGAAAAAAAATTATTCGAAAGTCTCTCAATTCAGAATTATGACCCAAATCTACTTTATTCAATCTAATGACAATGACAATAAATCCCAGGGCCAATCAGTGTACATTCAAGTTTTTTTAGTTGTTTCAAGTTTAATACAAGAATGTTAGTTGACAATTCCTTGTGTTAACCTTCCAAATTACTATGTAAACATACTAACATTTTTCAACTGACTGATCTCAGTAGACCATCAGCAAAGCAACAGGTATTTACTAGTTTAAAATAAAATTCATGAAATGAACAACATTGAGCACTATATATCATATTCTACCAAATAAGATTTTTCTTCTTCAAATAAAAATCAATTATTTATGAAACATGCTTTGATAATTTGTTTTTTAAAATTCTTTATTAGGCATGGTAATACTTTGTAAATCTAAAAAGCACTAAGAGAGCACATACCTCTGCCGATACCATTGTCGGGTGAAGTATTTGTGCAAAAATTTAACCACTTTTTCGATAGATCATTGCCTAGCCTTTCACAAGATTTTGTTGAAATCCATTGAACTTTTGGAGATATCATATGGACAGAATGACATGACTATATGTATCACTCTAACTTTGCTGGTGGAGGTAATGAGAATGCAATTTGGTTAGTGTAAATTTTTTGTTTTTTATCAAAATTGCTCCTGAAGTTGACAAATTAATTTTCTATTTCATATGTTCATTTTTGCAGTTGGCTGCCTGTAACAAGTTTGGAAAAAGAAGCCCAGGATAAGATAAAGGAAATCAAAGACAAGCCTGTGCAGAGAGTTTATTTCAATAAAGGACTTTGAAAATTTTAGGTTATAGGTCAAATGAGTCATGTGAGTGACTGCATCATGATGTAATAACTGCAGAAGTTATACTCAACTATTTGCATATTGCCAACTTATTAATCTTCAGGTAAGCAAAATATTCAATCCCAGCAAAGAGTGTAAAGTATCACCTACAAAATGTATTTGCAAAGGTCAGTTTGAGAAAAAGGAAAATTGGTATAGATGATGTAAAGAATATCCTGTCTATACACGAGATATGGTATATTATATGTACAGCTAATGACACATCAGTGTGTTGAAAAATTTATATGTTATGTATAATATTATACTATAAATCAATGCAAATCAATAAATCATATCGTACCTTAATTCTAAGTATTTTATTATATTGGGACTTGGTTTTTCTTTACTATTTCTTTACTATTATTCTCAACTTTCTTCCCACAAATTTCCTGAATGTTGTCAAATCATCTTATTTATTCATGACTGGACGTTGCTGTAACATTCTTTCTGCTAAGTAACTCAAGTGCTGGTTATGCTAGAAGGCTTTCTTGATAGTACTATACCCACTGATTTCTTGAGCTTATATTTACCCTTGGCTATCTGTGCAGGTTAGGGAAACCAGGGAGCCAAGAATAAAAACCTTGCAAATAATTTTTGCTGAACCCTTTTGGTCCCCAAAATTCATAAATCATGTGCTGTAAATAATTGACAAACACTTTACCATTACAAAATTGTAAATGTACAAATAAATAAATGGATACTGTGAAAAATTCAATTTTAAAACTTCATTTCGTTTTGAGGGAGTCAATATTTTTTGATCAAAAATAAAAACAGTCTGAGCAGAAATCCTCTGAGCATTCATATCTTTCTTTTTTTTCTTTTTTTTTCTGACTAACCTTATGCTATTTTCTTACAGTTATAACCAAAATTAAACTTTCGAAGATTATTGCAATACATTTTAAAAGATTGTTAAAAAAGGGCATAGTAGATGCTAGTAAAAAAAAAATATACGTAATTCATGGAAACCATAAACTTCATAGAATTAGAGTGCAGCGATATTACCTTTTTTTTTTTCCTTTCCTTATGTTCATTTTTTTTTTTTCGTTCATCTTAATATCTTTGTTGTCTTGAAAGTTGAAGGAAAATAGTTCTATGAAAATTTTTTTTGAATTGTCTCTGATTATTTATAATATTTCATCTACTGAGAAATAAATAAATTTGTCTGTGAATTGGAAAAAAAATTTAATGTCTAAAATGTCATTTGACTAACAGTTCTGAACCAAAATGAGTTTTTGACTTGTCTACATAAATAAATTGATAGAACAAATATTATTGCAATGCACTTATGATTTCCACATTTTGTTTATAGTATATATATCTATTTGCTATGAAGCAATTTTTTTGCGATACACTGCAAACCACCCCTATTCCCATTAAATTATTCAAGACTTAACAAGAGAATCATCTAAACCGCAAATGGAAAATGTGAATAGCAAAGGATAACTGTATTTAATTTTCAACATGGCTCCATGTTTGTCACTCTAATTTCCTCTAGAGCAAAGTTAGTACCAGCAAAGTTATATCTGAATGTGTAATTTTGCTCATGAATAAAATTATCAACTGTGGAATACTGATTATAAGTCATCATTCAAACACCATAATAGTGAATAAATATAAAATATATTATGAAGTAAGCCTAATAAATTGATAAAAATTGGGAAAGATTAATACGTTTTATTGTTTTTATTGTTGGAACGAATATCTACCAGAAAAACAACTGAATAAAATAAGATGATTGTAATGAGTGGTCAAAAAGGAATAATGACGATTGATATTATTTAAGTTTGAGAAAGAAATAGTAAAACTCAGTCGGCTTTCCAATTTCGTGGATGTTCATTTTGCAGATCCCTCACCAAATTTCAATTTAGCAAAAAACTAGACTACCTGCTAAAGCTGAACAACTATCGCTCAATTGTACTTTATTGAATGCAGTATGTATATTACTTTAGAGTTAATATCCATAAAATACCTCAACAGTATCGTGCTATATAGAGAATAAAGCAGTGAGGGAGAAGACTAAAACATTGCCTTTTGAAAATCCATTATAAAGAAAAGAAAGAAACTCTCTTTAAAAACATAACATCTGATGCTGAAAGAAAGATCTTACTATTGCCTGGATAAAAATCTTCATAGATTACAAAACAGGATATCAGAAACAGTTTAACATGAGTCAGTTGTTAATATAAATAGTAGTCAAAAGCTAGGTGACTGAAGATGTGATGCTTAACAAAGACCTTGGGTTTGCAATCACAAACCAGCAAATACTTTGTTTGATTTGATAACTTCACTGAAGGAAGTGATCATAAAACATGCAACTGACTGATGGAAGATGAAGCAATCTAATACATGCCAAAATTTAAAACATTCTTGCAATCTCTGTCTAAATGAGAAATTTGAGATTTTAAACTTCACAAGAATCACAAAGAAAATCCAAGGAACATTTACTGAACAGAAAAAATGAAACCATAATGCAGTGCAGGCATCGCTCTAAATTTCTTTAAATGAACGTGAAATAACACCAATAAATTAAAAAAGTATAGTAGACAATTCGCCCCTATGTCCATCATCCCAAAAACTTCCTGTCACCATTTTCCACCTTCAAACATGCCCAAACACATTATAAATTAAACATCAAGATTAATACTATCCACTAGAGCTACGGAGGATATCAACAGGGGCAATAAAACCCTATGCCAAGATACCTAGGTCAAAATAAAAACTACTCCCAGACTACTACTATGCATCCTTGCAGGGATGACCCCTATATAGAGTTCACACTCCTTGACAAAATAAATATCCCCATACTGCTCACTACCACACTCACAACATTCTCACCAAATTCCCAGGAAATAGACCCCAAAAAACATAGACAATCATTTATCTGAAGAGAGCAGAAACATGAGCTAGTTTGTGTAGCGAATCCACATTCTACTATTTATTTCCAGCTCTACTCTAAAACAACTTGACTTCAAGAGTAAAAAGTTGTATGTATCGAGCTTTATATTATTGATATATTATCATATGTTATACTGCTAGCCTGATTTGTACCACATATACTATTTATATTCTATATATATATATATATTTATATATGTATTCTATATATATTCTATATATACAAATGATGTGACTAGGCTTTTTGAATCTGCTGACCTTGCTAGAACAGGCAGTATATTTATGATCATATGAGCCATGGCATGTTGGCAGAGGGCTCTTGGTAGATTGGTTACTATTAATGTCAGAGTAGTCTACATGCCTTCAGCACCCATTGTATATCCTCGAGATGATATTCCGAACCTATACCTGAAAAATAAATGAATTAGAATAGACAGCATACTTAAATAACCTCAGATTCACTGACATCATTCTTTTTGCTGAAAACCTTTATAATCTCCAAATAATGCTAAATGAACTGAATAAAAAAGCAATAGTCGGTCTCCATATGAATTTCAGTAAAACTAATGAAATGTATACCAAGCATATTAAGGACACAACACTATAATCAGAATTGAAAACGTAGAACCAAAAAGAGAAGGCCACTATATCTACCTTAGGATGACAATCTCCACAGATTCCTCAAAAGAGGAAATCAAGCAAATAATCACTCTAGGATGGCAAGACTTCAGTTGAGCAAAACAAGAAAATCCCATTTGCCCTAAAAAGAAGGTTATACAACCAATGCATCTTCTTATGAACCTTAACTAAAAGATGAACCTTCAAACTGTAATGTACACAGTAGGGAATCACATGGATATATCACAAGACATCAAAATATATTTGAAGAAAAATGGTATTCAGAGATGTAGAATCCATTGAAAAACTTGAATGATTATAGGCTGATCAAGAATGTCAGGTAACCATTGATCACAACTCACAATATGGATCTCAAGAGATCATATGCAAAACTGTGGGCAGCAGAAAATAAGGTATGATAAACTAGACAAGTTTAGAAAGTACTGGTTCCATGACATCCATGATAGATCTGGTGAATCCTACAAAAGGTCTGTGTCCCACGACTGACATTAAAAGACTGATGATAATGAATTATCAATTTACCATGATAGTTGTAACTTCATAGTAGCCATTCAAATAATGTTTATAGATTATTTACAAACAATTAATAATCATTAAGAAACAGCAAATAACTATCAACAGAAGTTTAATTAATTATCAATTTACCGTTTATTGTTAATGGTTGTCCTAGGGTGTTACCACTCCCGTCTCATTAAAAAAAAAACCAATCTAAGAAATGGTGAAGTAGTTAATTTTTGTGACTGTTAACTTGGTTCATGTTCATAGTTCACAAACTAGTGCATTTTAATCTTCGTGAATTGAACTATGAGCAAACTATTCTGAAATGTGAACTTGCACAGCACTGCAAATAACAAAACTGTGTATGGTGGATGAATTCAATTAATTCTGTTCTCATTATATCCATCCCTGGTAAGAAAATTGATCTGAAAACAGTTGTTGCTGGCAGCCATTTTGATATTTCATTTTATGATTTTTATCATCACCATTATCACAACCATTACAATCATCACCACATTTACCATCTTACCCTCTAAGATTCCATAGGAAAAGTAAAACCAAGATTAAATCAACAGTAAATAGTTGCAGTAAATGTATTTGCTAATTTATAGATAAACTGACTACATTATAAAAATAGCTGCCATGGGCAACATGTTGAGATTATACCGAATTATGTTTTGTACAGAAATGCAGAATTTGCTTGAAATATCCATCTAAACAGCCCCAAGCACTACTCAGTTACTGTAACGGGGAGTGTTGGATTGACTTTCCAGCAACAGACCTTAGCTTCGAGCAGTTATTGCTATCACTTATTTTGAGTCTTGAATTGTAAGATGGAAGAGAAAAAAAAACGTATGATTTAACACTGAGGTCATCCATATCAGACTAGTCTATGTAACTTTATTGCAATTATAATTTTCATAACAGTCATGGCCACTATCTTGAATTTTTAATGACTTGCATGTATTATGCAAAATTAAAATTCCCAAGAACTATGTATGGTCCTAAATTCAACTCAATATCATATATACATCCATTGCTGATACAAAAATTGGTCTGATAACAGTTGTCGTTGGTAGCTATTTTGAAATGGTTGCAATGGGCGACATATTGGCTCCATATCCAAATTTTTTTATAATGCCTTTTGCTGTACATATACCAAATTATATTTTTATCAAAAAATGCACAATGATTTGGCTAAGCTGCCCGACTACTTGAATGTTAAGAGATAGTAGAGAAAACTGTAACTTTGTTTTGCTCCTGGATTATAACTGTTATTTTATATTTGATTATATCTAAAAAGTTTATACTGTCATTTCCTTCAAACTTTGCTTTTGCATTTAGGATAGTGATGATTTGAAATCTACTTATTTTCAATTTGACAATTGGATAATTTGCTCATTTTAATCATATGAAGTAAGAAAAACAATTACATATGAATATCACTATCCTGGTTACGAAAAGTAAGGTTTGAAGGGAATAATAGCTATTTTCTATACTTTTTGTGCATAAGTAATGAGAAAATAACACTCACTACCTAGAAACGAAAATCGTGTTGTATGAATTGACTGTATGATAAATCATGTTTACTGTTGACATTTCTTGAGACTGAGTTTAATTTCTTCATTTTACATGAAATAAATGCAAATAAACTATCCTGGGCGAGGTATTGATTATATTTAGACAGGTATACAATGTCATTGATGGTGCTCTTCGTCGGGACTAAAATTTGAAAAATATAGAGGAGATTAGCGTGGCCCCGGTACAAGGATGACGTATAAATTTGTGAAGTGCTCCATGTTCTTATTTTCTTTTGCTAAACTGTGAAGCATTTTAATCGTATAGCACTAACTTGATGAGTAAAGTAATTTCCAGTCCAATTTGAAACTTTTTTTAATGATACTGTGGGATCTGCATGATGATAATGATCTGTCAAATGTGGGGAACTGCCCATTTCATTGATGGAACACCAATCTCATTGCCACTTGATGGTGATTGTTTCGTTGTAGGCTTCTGAAGATATCCTCAAATATTTCACAAAAGCTATTTCAACACTTTTAAAAGATTAAAGTTCTTTGGAGTTTTTTTTTCACTTTAGAAGGCTATACCTTGTACGTATCAGGTCATCCCATAAGTAATGTACAAATTTCAACCCCCTTTCAAGGATTTTTTATAAAAGCCTCCTGGTTTGATGTAAAAGTATGTAAATAAAATAGCTTCAATCTGCTTAAGTGTTATAAGAACTGGTCCATCAAGATAGTGATCTTCGCGGTATAAAGCATTGCATTATCATTATTATCACCACACCTTTGCAATTGATTAAACTTTTCCCCCAAAACGGTATTAAAACACTCTACTGCACGTCTCGATCAGCAGTTTATTGGAACATTGGTAGGTAGCAACTCAAAGTGGACCTGACCAACACTATATGACCAAACAGTGGTCCATTTTAGATTGTGCTCTAGCCTGTACCTCCACTAATCCATTGTCTGTGTTGCTTTATATTCTAATGAAATATCCACTTTTCATTAGCAGCCATTAATCTGTCTAAAACGATGTGTTTACAAGAGTGCAGAGAAGTTCACTCCAGCTCTATGATTGGCTTCAAATCACAATGAACCCATTTTCCAAATTCATGTATCTTGAAGTTAATGGCTTCAATTCAGTTTTTGAGATAAATCTTCCTAATGTAATAGCTCTTTTTCTATCAAGTCTAGATAAAAGCGGGTCATTGTAAAAACTCAACAGTTTGGCAAATTCTTTCATTTAAAGAATCCATTCTGTAAAATCCATGAATATTTCCAATTCACATTACAGAATTATTGCCTTTTCTCATCTCATACAGCAGACCTGTACAACATCTGGCTAGTACTCTTCGATATAAATTCAGCGTGCAAAAATTCAATTTCATAGAAGCCTGACATCATTTAACCAATGCCTTACTGCCAGGCCAAATTAACTCTCTTTAATTTTAAAACTAAGACTGAAAAAAAAGAAATTCTATTTCTATTCACCTCCTTACATGAGCAAATTCTTTTTTCAGAGTTAACACAAATATTCTGACCCCCCTCAGTCCCTTTTTTTCCCTCTCCATCATAGTAACAACACCTTGAAGGGATTCTTTTAAACCTTTGCACTGCAATGCAGACAAAAGGGCTTTCTTTCTTTTAACTGTCCTGTAAAAGAACTTTTCTGAATTATTTTTAATCTGTTCCAAAATTAAAACTCTTCACTTTCGTTATTACAAACAAGAAGAAACTTCTGTGTCGTTTGGCACCTTTGACAAAAAAATAATTTCTTCATGGTATTATATGCCAAATATGTAACAGCTACTAAAATAAGCTTTCAAATTTCAAGGGAAATCTTATCAAAAAAAGTTTATGAAGTATTAATTGCTGAATCCGTGATATGTTCAGAAAAGATGGGTTTCAGAATGTAAGTCTCTTATTCTTATGTATGACTGTTCAGAGATGAGTAACTGACATTGCTGCCAACTTGAGTGGGCTAGAGAATTCAGCTTTGATTCTCTGGCTGAATCTTGTTAATCTGTTCTTATCCATAGCAAATTTTCTGGAAGTGTTGACAAGAACTTAGAAATTAGTGGAGAACTTGTTGGTATACTGTTTAAACTAAAAATGATGCTGTCACGTTATCAATTATGTGTATGAGAACTAGGAATATGATTTTACAAATTTAGTGGCCATTTGCACCAAAGGTACTCCAGGGGATAAAATGCTGGGAGAAGTTTCTTGACAAGAACTTATTGGGAGATGAATAATTACACATCACTGCATTATACATCAGCAGGTTTTGTGCAGCAATAAAATTTAAACTTGTTCCCATTGAGAACTACCTTGATCCTAGAAAATAGAAGCACAACATTTAGTGGAGTGCCAAAATATTTTGTGGCTTTGATTGAAGAAGTATCAAAGTTCCTAGAAAATGAGCCAAGGAAGTTCTAAGAGCTTGCAAGTGAATTATGGAATCATAATCTTTTCTTTTGTAAGATTATAACTCATCTGAATGATCTCAGTAATTAGCTTGAAGGAAAATACCAGCTTGTATTATAGTGAAAGCTTTTAAAATGACTTTAAAATTAAATTGAAACATTTTGAGGAGTCAGCCATTGAGAAGAAAAATGTGTTACTGCATATCTCCCAAGCAAACCTTAGGAGAAAAATATGCCAAGCATTTTGACATTGTTCTCATCAGAATGTGACAAAAGACTTACATAATAGCAAGCAGTGTTCTTTAAAAGACGAACATGGAGTATGAACTTCCCATATTTCTCTGAAATATGACAAGCTTGTAGCCGAAAAGAGATGTAACATTTCTCATTGAATTTGACAATGACACAATTTCAAGGATAAATAAATGACTGATAACTGATCATAACTTAGATTTTTCTTTGCTTTGTTAAGTGACAGCCATGTATGGAAAGCTGTAAACATGATAGCTATCACGTAATTATCATTGTAGTTATCCCCCTTCTATTTGAAGCAATAATTATTCTCTTTTTTGTGATCATCATGAATACAATAGAAGAAAAATACAGTTTCTCTTACCTATGGTATAGAAATTTAATATGATTGAGGGAAATCTTGGCCTTCCTATGATGACAGATCCAAAGTCTTTCAGAGTATATAAAAAAGATGAATTGAAATAAATTCCCTAAAAAGATGGATTCCCTTTTGATCACCATACTTTGAATGGGAGGTGCACATTGTCAAATGTGGCATTAAGATTGAGTTATTGCAGATTAAATTAAACATTGACTCCATAACAGTCCAATTCTACATAATGATTAATAGAAATTTGTTTTTTGTTTTTTTTTAGGCAAAAAACTTGGGAATGAAATTTTTAAAGTTTTACTTACATTTTTAGAATAGGATATTGATTTCCCACCAAAAAACTTTAAATTCCTATCATAAAGGAGTCCAGTCAGCAATTTCACCTCAGGCTTACCAATCTACTCTTGAATTCTCTTTCAACTATTTCCAGATTTATATCTCAACACATGCCAAGTGAGATTATATATATATAATGTAAAGCAAATTTTTGGATGTTCTAAATATGAAAGGATATTTAGGCACCCTGTATACTGAGTAAAAGATAAAATGACAATTAGGACTGATATTATAATTTTATTCAAATGCTAACAAAGATTACAGGCTGAATAAGAAGCAAAAAAAGTTGGAAAAAAAAAACAGAAGATCAAATTAACTTTCAAAATAAAACTAATCATCATTATCTGCAAATTCATTATATACAAGATTTGAAAAAAAAACAAAAAAGACACCAAGATTTCAAGTATCTTAAAGGATCAGTTTCATCACATCCTCCAAATTAAATATTACAATTTATTTTATCTCAAAATTGCTAGTTACTTTGAGACATTAAGTTATACACTGACATTATGAGCTTACTTGACATTTGTGTTTCCATACCAAAATTATTTATTTGCCAGTTTTAGAGGAAGGTCTGGTAAGAGTCTGTATGAAGCGTTTTCATTGTCCAATGAAAAGTTTTTTTTTAAATTTAAAAGCATGCATATACAAGCTTTAATGTATAGTCTATGCTTGTATTAGTTAATAGAAAGCATTACAAGGTTTTCCCCAGTTTGTCAAGAAACACACTATGCCTCTGTCTAGAAATAATGCTTTTCAATTATGAAAATTCAAACTACGAAGAGAAATGAAAGTAAAATTAATTTTATATGGGATACAGTTGATTAAGTGAACTAAAAAAGATATAAAGCAATAGCTTTAAAAGAAAATTGACAATAGCAAAAAAGTTACAGAAGCAAAAGCTTCATAATATGTTGAACCTTCCATTTTAACATCTGGTATTATTTCTTCTGGATAGTCATAGATTGATACAAGTTTTAAATGCTTGTACTTCCATCATTTTGATTTTTTAAAAAATATAACTACTGATAGACAATGTAAGTTCTGGCACTTAGAAGCATAAACATGACACAGTTCATCTGGATGAAAACAATAATTAATATGCCTTAATCAGAAATAGTTAAGTTTCTTTGCTTTTGTTTAGAATATTTTGAAGTCTTCAAATTTGCATATATTCAAGTGAATCTACCATCTTCAGTTTTATGAAGAATCAATGGTTATTGGATTAGAGGAATGTAATCAGTATCCTTTTACTTCAATTCTTGGTTAATGTCATGTATTTACTTTTATAGAATATCCCCCCAGTTTGCCTCCAAAAGTTGATTAATCAGGGTTAAATAAGTCTATGAAGGAAAGAAAAAGAATTTTAAGAAAACCAAAGTAAAATCAACCAAAAAAGCAACCAAAAATTGTCAAAGAAATAAGAAGCCTATTTCTTTACTGTAAGATCCTCTTTTTAATTTTTTTTTCTTTATATAAATGACGAAATATGAAGGCAGAAGAAAAAAATCGAAAACAAGAGAATCAACTTTGCTTTCTCACTGAAATTCTATCTGACTTTGACTAAAAAAAATTAAAGAAAGAGTTTCAAATTATTGCAAATTAATAAAATTAAAAAAATCAAAGATAATATCTTTAGATCTCAGAATTTCATTCAGAACAATATCCTCATCTCTGTTGATTTTACTAGTTTTGGAGATTTTTTTTCCTGTCAATCTACAGATGGAATTTATTGGTTGTGTACTGGCATATCATTCTTCAGCATTTAAGGGGATTTTGCAAGTAGATTCATTGAGAGATATTAGAAAAAGATGAATAACATTTTTATTTCAACATTTTGGGGTTTTAATATTGCAGTCAGGTTCTTTATTAAATCTTATAGCACTGGTACTCTTGAAATGAATTGTTCATCATGTTTTCTCTTTCATATTGACAGAATTAGATTACATTTTTAGACAGGAAAATTTTGTAATTCAAACATTTTCTCTTTACTGCTTTATTACATTTCATCTATTTCCATGTATGATTAAATGCAATATCAAATATATATCAAGCAACAATAGGCAATGAAGATTGATGATTAAAAAATTGTTAAACAGATTAATCTTGGCTTCATATCTTTTAAAAGTGACTGAGAAATACATTGACTAAAAAGTAATAATCATAGGTGAAAATGTTAGCATGAATGAAATTACTAAATTGCCTAAATTATAAATGTAGATGTTTGATTGAGATGAGAGAAGAGGTTTCCAATGGAAAACAACTATTTTGGACCCATATTTTTGAAATGAGTAATTATCAAAATAAAAGAAGTTTGGTATATGATATTCATTAAGGTATGTGAACCAGTGAATAAGGAAAGGAAGATACAATGACTCACTTTTATAGAAAATCAATTTTAAAAAATCAAAATAATCTTGAAAATTAATCAAAGTAGCCAAGTGGTTGATAATAGTAATAGAAATACCGATCAGGGAATTTTGTCAAGTATCAACTCCCAGGCTTGTACAATTCCTTCAGTTATCATAGGTTACATTTTGACTCCTTTTAAAATGTAGAAATATTTTATTGTAATATAGTTCTCATGAACTTATCAATCGAATTCAAGAGGTGTGGGCTAAGACATTGACAAAGCAATTTTCCTTTAATTCTTGAACAAATCGTAGTACCACATCTATACATTGCTCATACAAAAAATCTTCCATTTTAACCCTGAATGAGGCTCTTCAAACCCCGTGGCCTATAATTTATAGACAACACCCTTCTCACCAGATGGCTTTATTCAAGAAAAAATATTATTACATGTTTAATATTCTACATCTTATAAAACATAACTTATTTTTCACCTGTAAGTGAAACTCTATTCAATGCTTGGATTTCCATAAGGGAATAGAAACAAGAGATACTCTCAAAATCTCAAGTAACATGAAATTGGTACCATCAGCCATTATCTATGTAACTCTCCACTCCCAATCAACAGAACAGTAAGACATTTTTACTAACTTGTAAATTTTATTTTTCTGTTACTATATTTGGTATTTCCACCAGATAGTAGAAGATCTGGATAAGATGAATCAACTCTGAATAATTTAAATACAAGTACATAACTATTCAGTGTGTTATACATTTTTACTCAGCAAATGACAAAACCAAAAAATCTCCCTTTTTGGCTTGTTCATAAAGAATGTTTAATTTACTCTATTCCTGTTTTAATACATCAGCTGAAATAATGAGAATGTTGTCCAAATAAACTCTTCAGGGTATTTGGAAATGGAATGTACATAACATTTCATCTCTCCTCTGCAACAGTAAATCCCACCAAATTGCTTTATATGTATATAATTATCAGATATCAACAATGCACCCATGCTTTTTAATTTCCCAATATTTATTCATACATACAGATAACCCAAACAATATCTACAGGAGAAGATCTAAATTCTAATTCCATATCGTATTTATTCAGAAACAACCCTGATGTTTTTTTTCTATGTTTGTGTATATTTACACCACCCAGAGAATATCAGGCATTTTTCTTGACTGATCATTAGGCCCACGGGGATCAATTTTCCTTGCCCAAAATGAGTTTCTAGCAACAATCTTACTGCTTAAAATTTCATATACTACAATCCCATGTGCAATAGATTAACTACACAAGTAAACATCATAAAATCCTTACAACATTTATTATTTATTAGGGTTTTCACAAAAATGGAAAATAAAACTAGTGATTTATTATCAGATAAATGCAGTATGAGTTGGGCATTTTTCTTGTCTTGAACCATTACCTTTTGAACCAGAGATAATAAAAAAAATCTATTTATTATGTAATATCTAATTTCAGTCTTCTTTTTCTAATCCAGTTTGAATCCAATCAACACATTTATAGAATTAGGCTGGATCATCAATTAAAAGTTAGATTAAAATGCCTAATGTTCCCATTTCCACTTATATATTTGGATTATTTCAATTTATATCGATAATATAGATAGCAAGGAGAACAGAAACATATTCATCAACTGAGCCATAGTAGTTATTCATACCATTTCATCACTTGATACAAGACTGATAAAGGAAAGAGTATAGATGTGCATATGGCAATGCAAATATTACTTTTTTATGATTAGAAAGACTTGTGCATCATTAAACAAATATGAAATTAGATACTAAATAATTTTCATTCTATAACAAAAGTAGAGGAAGATTTTGTTTTCTCTCTGAGAATAAAACCATAACCAAGGAGATAAGACACCTATCTTCCACATACCAATCTATTCAACTTCATATTTATTTCTTTAAACACAATATTTGTTTCTTCTAATCTCTGTGAGATTAAAATGCTGGTTTTAAAAAAAAACAGATTGTTCAGAAAAATCTCTTGACCCTTAATAATAATAATCAAAATGTACAGACATCATAATGTTCTCAGTTTGACAATTGGAATGTGTTTACTTCCAATATTTATGTAGAAGAATCATTCCTGATCCAACTATTGCCATCCCAAAAACTATATATCCATAATAATGATATGTGAATCTGGGTTTTGCTGAAGATTTCTCAGCTTTTTCTTCTGAGAAATTTTGATCTACCTTTGGAATATACTGCTGCAAAGATGCATCATCTAGTGGGATGGTATCAGAATCTTTGCTTGACAAAGATACTTCAACTGCTTGTGGTAACAATTCCATATCAATCTCCTTTTTCTCTTTTACTCCATCATTATCTTTTTTCACTGCTGATTTTGCTTCTAAAGATGTATCAAAGATTTCAGTTGCATCAAAAGGAACCTTGCTAAATTTAGGTTTGACCTCTGAATTTATATCTGGTGTTGTTCTAGTTTCCTGTAATGTGTGCACAGTATTTTCTTTTATTTCTGGCAAGGTAGTTAGAGCTTTTACTTCCGGTACTGTGTTTATCATTGCTATCTTCGGCAGAATAACAGAGGTTTCCAGTTCTGTTGCTGAATCTTCTAATTCCATTGTACAAGTTGATACAGTGTCTTCTAACACTGTTTTAGAAGTAACTGTGTCTGATATTAACATAAAGGAGGCTAACTCTGTTATATTCAAGACAGCCATATCAGGTTGTATCTCTGATATGGACTCAGTTGATGAATCTTGTACTGAAACTTGTTCTGTGGTTAATATTTCAGTTTCTGGTATTGGAAATGAGGTGAGAATATCTGACAATTCCTCTGATGCAAGTATGTTTGGTACTAAATCAGAATTGATTGTTTCTTTCATTCTATTTACATCAGAAACAACTGTATCTGAGTTTATTGTTTCTTCCATTGAACTTGAAGTTGTGGCTTTTGACAATGAAACTGAGGCAACACTGTCTGGTATTTCGTCAACTACTTCTGTCTTTAAATCCTTGGTGTCAAACTCAGTGTCTGATTCTGAGAGAGAAACCCCTGTACTCTCCAAGGCAGGAATGGTGGGCATGCTACCAGAGTTGGTATCTGTGGCAGTAATTGAGTTTCTAGCCATTTTGCTTGAGACCTCTTCTGTTATTTTCACTTTTGTATTTTGCAAAGTAGGTTTCAACACTTCAGAATTATTTTCTGACTGAGAAACATTTTTATCCTCTAATATCACTTGTTTCCTAATAGATTCCGTTATCTCAGCTTCAATTTCTAATGGTGGAATATCTTTTGAAACTATTTCTGTAGTCTCAATGACTTCCGCATCCTCTTCTGGCAATTCTATTATGCTTTCATCTTCAAATAAAGTAACTGGGACCTCCCTTTGAGTTATTGTAGCATCACACTCTAAAAATGTTGGTGCTGGTATTGATAATGGTCTGGGTTCTTGTGAAACTGTCCTAAAGTCATTCTGTACTTCTTCAGGGTTTGATAGAACCATAACTTCGTTATCCAATGCAGATTCTTGGCTTCCAACTCGGCAGTCAGTCTCAGCCTCCTCAATATCAGTATTTTCAGCATTGACTTCAAATTCTGATGAGATAATCTTTGGTTCAAATGATATAAAATTATCTTCTGTGGCAAAGTGTTGAGTAAAAGCTGATTCCAGTATATTTTCAACAAGCATCTTTGCAATCTTCACCTCAGATTCTAGTACTGTTTCGGCATTAGTACTCTCTAATTCCATTTCAGGTTCATTTCCAATTTCCTCATATTCTTTGGAATAAAAATGTACACTGTGAGGTTCAGAGTCGGATATCTGAATTTGATCACCATGCTCATAGCTATGTACCGGAGTAGCTGCTGTTTCACTTAGATTGTTTTTTGATTTTGAATCCTTGGTGACTGATTCTGAGAGAGAAATCTCCATGGTAGGAATGAATACGCTTCCAGGGTTTGTATCTAATGCTGTATTAGAGCTTTTAGATATTTTGCTTGAGACTTCTTTGGTTATTTGCTCTTTTGTATTTTGCAAGAACTTTGAAGTACTTTCAGACACAATATTTTCATTGCTTGTACTCCCCAAGAGTAATGTGTTCTTGCCAAGAGCTGGGAGATCATTGGAGTGCTCAATCAAATCTTGATTTTTCACATCAACATATTCCATGAACCCAGAGTCAACCATTTGAGGCTTAGTAATATCGGCAGTACAACATTCCAAGGAAGTTTCTAATGGCTGGCTATTCTTACTGATTCCAGAATTTGAGGAATCATTTAGAGGTTCTGAAGACTGTGTGGGAAGAGGTGGCTCCAGTAAACTTGGACTTTCAATTAATGGAACTATTGTGTCTTTGTTTGTATCAAACGCAAACAGATCTAAAGACTGAACTCTCTTTTCAGGTGCTGATTTTGACCACACTGAAGTAGAAGTCTTGCAATCCTGGTCATAGGACTCAGAATATTTTGGCATATCCATTTGTGTTATGACTGCCTTATGTGGTAGCATGGGGCTGATAGTTGGTGACACATGCTCACCTTTCTTTAGAGATTCATTGATTGAAGAGAGATCTGGTACTTGATTAAAATCAGGTATGGAAATTGGGGGTTCATCCTTGTCTAAATTTGAACTTGCTCCATCCACAGAGTCAAATGTATATTTACATATTTCCCTAAGCTCTTTTGATAGAGATTTACATTCCATCTTGTGAAGAGAAGAAAAAATAGTTTCAATGTCAGCATCTGGCTGTTCTTGAATCCAGTGGAGAATCAGATTTTCTGTAGGACTGCCATTCTTGAGATCAATGTAAGCAATATCATCTGATGAATATCCTGGCCAGACAAAAGGGAAAAATATTTATTTCAATACATGAAGCATTTGTTTACCTGTATCACTTTGAAGAAGAAAATCATTATTATGATCAAAGGGGTTTTCCACATCAATTTAAACTGAGATATAAATGCACCATAAAAGGTTTAGATTGAAATTTTAAAACTTATTCAATGTGAAATGGTAATAAATGGGAGCAAAAAATAGAATTAGCTGTAGATTTTTTATCAGATAAGTCGCTCATATGAAAAGTGTTTGGAGAAAAATCTAAGAGATACTGTAAGCCCTCTTATTAATGGACTTATAGTGGCAAGTAGGTGTCCAGATTGTCTAGTTTTACTGAATTACAAATTGAAAAAAACAAAAAAAATAGTACAAAAACATTAAAAATAGCACAAATGCATACATGACACAGTACAGAGATATGAATAACACATTTATCATAATTCTTCATCCTCTTACAAAGAGAAATAAGATCATTTTTATTTTCTGACATATCATCTGATTTCAAACATTTTCATCCCTGTATTACAATAAAAATTTAAATCAATTGGACATCCAAAATTGTCTGAATTCTGTCCAATTTAATTTTAGACTTTAATTTAATTTAGACTCCACATAAATATGGATAGATATTTCTGAAACCAAAACAGCTTTGTATACAAACCATCCTAATAATTTCGATTTTGTCATAAAGTTGAAAGATAGGAAGGTTGATACATTCTAATTACAATAAAACTATAATCTTATTGTTAGTGCACGTTTGGATCAAAATAGCTAGGATTTTCCTGAAAAGTGCCTTCATTGTTCAAGTTGCAAAAAAAATTGTTGCATTCAAGAGATATATTGACTATTTTTTAAAACAAATGAAGGGTGATTTTGTGGATGAAAGTTTAGGATTATGATTAAAGAAGGGTAAGATTGACCATTAACAAATCTTGAGACTGGATGCATGATTCATGAAAAAACATGATCTTATCAACCTTTGGATTTACAATAATACGCAGTTACAAGGATTAATTAATTGCACATGATTCAATCTCAGGTGAGAGTTTTCAATAGGGGTATACCATTAGGGCACAGAAATAAAAAGTTTAGAACAGTCATACATACGCTCACATACAACCTATTTCTCAAAAGTTATTTCTTCTCAAAAATTAAAAATTTTCAGGAAAACAAAGGTCAGATTCATCAAAAGAAGTTCATACTACTTTGATATATCAGATATTATTTCATAATTTTTGTTACATGTGTTTGTTCAAACAAATTTGTCTGGTAGTTTTTAAATCTGTTGATGAAAGATCCATTATTCAGTATATAATGATAGCAACATTCACATCAACAATTTTTCTGCGGAAGATAAACTATTAGAAAATTGTGACAGAAGATGAGATCAAATAGAAACAGCTAGTCAGTGGTGTTCCTAGGATTGATGTCACCAGGGGCGATAACTCAGGGTATTACCCCAGATGTTGCTAAATCGACCTCAAATAAGCATTAACCTTTCATGGCCATTTTTGATAGTTGAAAATGGCTAAATTTGTCTAAACTTGCTTGGAAATAGCTGAAAATTGGCTAAAAATCACATAAAAATAGCACTAAAAGTAGAATTTTTGCAATGCCAAAACAAGAAAAGCCCTACATTAGTAACACTGGTCACCTAACCCCTACCAGAACTTTCTCTCTTCTCGGAATATTTAGAATTTTGGCGATCTTTTTGTATTACAGGTATATGAATCTCAAAAGATGCACTAAAATTTCCTAAAAAAACATGTATATTCATCGCTAAATTTTAAGACTAGAACTTCTTGAGCATTGTTCTTTTCATTACACTACAGAAATTGTCTCACTATTAAGGAATATAAAAAAAATCAAAAATGTTTTTAATCAGTACAGGATATCGAGAGTTATAATCCTATGTATACAAGTTTTTTGCGTACTCCAAAAGATACAAAAACAAGCAACTTTTTGGGGACCTATTTACTATAAATTATTGGGTTCTGTACAGATTTTCTACATAAAGTAGCCTGAGATATCTTCCTCTTAAACTTGCAAATTTAAATCCATGTCCATAAATTTAAGGAAAATGGTATTTCATCATTCAACAACAATCAGTTTTGAATTTAATGCTAGTTTTGAAAAAAATTATAGAGTAATAAGTGTCTTTGTATCTTTTGTTTTTTTTTTGTTTTTTTGTTTTTCAAGATACAGACAATGAAACCTCAGTATATCAAACCTTGATCTAACAAATTTAGGCTTTAACGAACACATGGACCATAAAAAACTTCCTTTTTATTAACCAAATGAAGTTTGATAAATGTGGCAAACACATGACCCAACAAACTATACCAGTTTCATGATCCAGCCTTTTGTGGCCTTTAGATCAAGATCAAAGAGTTGTATCAGTTCTCACACCAACGAAACATAGCATTACCTTTCTGTTTTTAATTCAAGAAGTTATATCAATTGTTTTTCAATTGTTATTTCAATTATTTTTTCCATGAATTTTAATTTAATCTGAATACTTCTTCAATTGACAAAAACAAAGGTTGTTATGAATTGTTTGTTGTCATCACTGAAAACAATGTGACTTAGCATTCCCGTTTCAAATCTCAAAATTTATCTCACTCATACGAAAAAAAAGTCAAGTACCCACTAAATCAATCTACTCATCATAACTCTTCATAACTTTTTTTGGACTCATTTTGATTCATTAATTATTAAATTCAAGAATAGCATTCAATAATTAAAATACAACCAAATTGTTTCTTTTTTGTCAGTTCAAAGAAAATATTAACTATTGCAATGGTTTTAAAGGAGTGCTAAAATAGTGTATGATAAATGCTAAGAAATAGAGATAGATAAAATGAGAGACAATAAATATCTGACTTTTTCTATTTGCCTTTAATTTGAAGAAATTTTTCATCAACTCAAAAAGCAGTTTCTCAAAAAATATAGCTGCGATTAATAGCATAAATTTGTCGATAGAATAATAAATTGAGCAAAAGTGAGGAGCCCCGGGGCTCAAAAAAGTTTTCAAGTGCTAATTTCTGAAACTGTCTCTGAAAGTGGTTGAAATCAGCTCAAGTTTTTAATTTCCTGCTAACTTGGTAGTTAAAAATGTTTTATATACTCATTTAAAGTCCACTAATCAACTGAAATAACAACTCAAGAAAAAATGAGAATAAAACATTTGCTTTTATTAAACTTACTAATTATTTTCAAAATTAGCCAGATTTTCAGCTATCATTTTATTTATCAGATAAATTAGAAAAACATTCAGTCAGGATTAAATCAATTTTAATTTAATAAATTATTAAATACATAAATTTAAAAAAAATAGTCAGTCATCATGGAGTCATCTGAGGCGCCCCTCCCACCTATTGGTATGCCACTGCAACTAGTGCGGGTGTATGTGTGTGTTCATGAAAGTAAGAAGTTGAGGGAAGAATTTCATTTTCAACAAAATTGAATCTAAAAACAAAAGAATTCATAATCATAATAGATGGTATTTTCAGTTTCATTCTAATCGTAAGTTTTCCAATAAAGTTGGAGCTTCTCTGGTATAATATTTTGCTTTTGATACATTTAGTAAGATACTGAATGGAATTCCAATTTTTGATGAAAGTAGCTATCATTTGGGTACATCAACTAGAGCAGCCCAAGATGCCTCACAAATCTCGCAAATCCTCATGGCTTGTCTAGGAATGAGTAAGTGTAAACTCTACTTTTTTACAGTATTTTGTGACAGTCATCAAATTTTTAAGGATGTCAATAGAATTCTTGCTTAAAGCTGGAAAAATAAAGAGGAAGATTTTAAATTTTGGTGTAGGCATGCATAAACTAAACACTATTTAGGTTGGTACATAGAACATGTAAACTAAGTGCTACCCAAAAGTTCCAGGAATTCAGCCTTCTGCCATTAGGTGGAGTCAACAGCACCTTTTTTGCATCAGTAGGCCATGTGCATGAGTGGACATGTTACTATTTTTGTAAAATTTTGTTTAGGTTGTTTAAAGGTTCTGCAATGGCAGATCTCACATAGTAAAGAACCTGCTTCAAGTTCTGCTTCAAAATCTATTAGATGACTGTAGAAACTCAGCAGTTGCTTCAGGAAGCCCTTGGTGACAATGCCATGGTCCAAAGCAGAATGTTTTCTGGTACAAGCATTGCATGGAATGACAAACATTCATTGAAGACAATAACTGTTCTCGATGACCTTCGATGAGCACAACACCACATAATATTGAAAAATGGAGCCAAGCAGATCACAATTTGTTATTGTTAGATTATTCGGTGTTGTTGAGATGGCAACACTTTTGTATCCTCATATTTGTGGATTATAAAAGACAGGCATTGAGTAACATTATAATTTGGTGAACTGATGCTTACAACTTATGTTTTCACAATATGCCAACCTCTCATACAGTTTATGAATGATGTATTTCATTTGGCGGTTGAATTTGCTTACAATTTATCAGAATTTTGTCATTCACCGATTATTGAACAATTTTTGAGTATTCCAACGTTAAATTTGTCACCCATACAAAATTGATTATTTATCTTCTGGGTTTATTGCTTCTCTTTAGAACAGTCAATTACCTATATATCTTCTGTGCAACCAAACTCTAAGTCACAAAGCCATGAAACCTAAACACTTGAAGCATCATTTACATTTTAAGTATGCTAACCAGAAGGACAAATCTTTATCTTATATCTTGAAACTTGGTGCCTCATTCAAAAAGCATAAAACATCGGTATTGGTATTTCAGAGAGCAACTACACTGCAATATAATGAGGTGATTGCTAGGTACAATATTGTTACTCATTGCAAAGGCAGGTAAGTCCCAGACCATAGGAGAAACATCACTTTGACGACTTATTGAAGAGGTCCTCTTGATTGTAATGCATGAAAAACTTGATACCATTATCAGGACTATTCCTCTTTAGTAGTGACACAATATAGATGAAATGGCCATCGACATCAATCATCAACCCATTCAGTGATCTGAATTGTCAATACGAGTTGACCAGTAAACAGTTGTGGGTAGTTAATGCTCAATGATGGTATATGATGTTCGTTTTTTCAAAGTAAATCTTCAACCCTTTTGAGGACAATTGAAAATTAAGCAATTCGAATGGTTATATAATAAAATTCTTATATGCACATGCTAATTATGGCAATGTTGAAGTTTTGTGCCACAAAAAGACTTTTCAGTAATAAATATGGTTATTGCATACACAAAACCTAATCAGGTATAAATGACAGGAAAAAATTACAAGTTTTCCTTGTAGGAGGAAGAGTTCATTAGATACACTGATCTGATTTGATTTTTGAATTCTACAGAAAAAGTTAGCTCTAGTAGTAAAGTTTCAAAACTTTACATGCCATATGAAAGGAGCTGTTGATGTTGGATTCAGGACAGAAAGGCCCATTTGGCAAAATTGAATAGAATTTTGAAGATTTTTATTTCAAAAACTATTAATTTGAATTCTCCATAAGTTTGGTATAGGAACGCTAGTGATTTTTTTAGTTTTTTTAGTGACTAGGCAAAAATTGGGAATTTTTATGTCATCTTTCATATTCATCAGATATTACATTTTTGGATTACTATTTATCTAAATATCAATCCAACTAAATTTGTGTCTGTCTGATGAAATGGGTACATGATGAGCAAAACAATGCTTACTGACAAAAAATAGAAAAGAAGCAACCTTACCCAATTGTACTGCCAGTGACTTCCAACCATCTTCAATATCAAGATTTTGTTTCAATGAGCTTAAAAAAATCATTGGAAGGTTTTTCAATCTAGTCTCCCCAGTACATTTTTCAAATTTCTTTCCAACCTGGACATTGGGACCATCACCCATTGATGACAGACTTTGTTCCAATTCTTTTGTAATATCTACAATTAGAAGTGACACTTTTTCCTTAACTAAACAATTTTTCAAATATCCAAACTAATTTTAATTAGAATGAAGATATACATATTGCTGAAGTTTTACAAAAAAAGAATTTTAGATTTTTTGCTTTTTAACAAAATTTCATTGAGATTCATCTTCTAATATTTTAATTACCTTCCCAGTTGTATGTGGAGTGATTTTAGAGCAAATACTTTCTTGCAATTTACTTGTAGTCTAAGATGTTTTTTCAAAACTGATACAGCACACAAACATGATTACACATCTGGCTCATTTATACTTTTCACTTAACGTTTTCCATTATTTAGTTTAACTCTCAATCGGCTTGAATTTGATTATCAAAACCTTTTGTCAGAGTGAAAAATGACGCTCAATTTTTTTTTTTACTTCATTCATAATTCCACATTTTACAGTTAAATTGTCATAGTGAAAACAATAAAATTGATCCAAAATTACCAGGTAATCTCAATAAAGTTTTGCCTGACAAGTTATCAAAAAAATTGAAGAAAATTTTGAATCAGTTCTTCATTCATTTATTTACCAACTGAACAATCGATTGCTTAATCTCTGAATACATTATGAAAACCTTATTTAGGTTTTGACACTCTTGAAATTAAAAAAGAAAAATTATATCTTTTTAAAAACACAATTATTTACCTTCTTCCATCTTTGAGCCTTTTAATTTTCTGGCTAACTTAGGTCGGTTAATACTTGGACTGAGGAGAGCACGGTAAAGTTGAGTGGGCCAGTCATCCTCACAGATCAATTGGTTAAGAATGGTTTCTACAGCTACCTGGTTGCCTTCATGTTTAATTTGTTCCTTAATTATTTTCTGTTCAAATTAATAAAAAGAAAAAACACAAGTTGAAAATGTTTGATTTTACATTTAGATTCTAAACCAGAGAAATACAAATATTTTATAAACTGACCTAGCAATAATCAGAAAACACTTAGAAAGCTAGTCCTTAATTAAAACAGAGATTAATTCATTTGAAAGTTCAAAGAAGTTAAAGAGATTTACGAAAAAAATATAGTACAAGTTTTTTCAAGAAAAGAAATGGTGATTAATTTTACCTGAATTTCTGGTGCCAAACAATGTTGCAATTCCTTGAAAAGACGGTCAGCTCCAACATTCCATTGCAAAAATGGACGCATCTGCTCCAAGACTTTCTGAGGATCTTCAACCATGTCAACTATGGGAATCTATAGGGAGGCAAAGAAAAGAAGAAGAAGCCAAAAGGAAATATAGAAATGGAGTGTTTATCTATGGAAAAATGACAAAGTGAATTTATCTGCATTTTATTCAGTACTTATCAAAGTTTTAAAACACCACATACTAGAAAAGAGCCAACTTGATATGCATTAAGATTTTGTTTTTTAATTAGAATATCTTCATGTTTTCAAATCAAAACCTTTTTGTTCTCGCTTATGATGATGTTTCTTTCATTTCAGTTGTGTACCAGATTTACATGTATGTATTTTTCTTTATAAAGCTAATGGGTAATGCCTTTGCTTAGAGGAATTTCCACGTTTTTCTTGATGGTAGTCATGATTATGAAGTTAGTGGATAACTGATCAGTATATGCATGAGAAAACACAAAATAGAATTTGATCTGAAAATAGAGGCAATCTCCCAACAAAGTGTTGAGGATTACATGTATTAGACACATGCACAAACTTAGTCATCGAGGAGTATAATCACTGGTTGAAGGGGCTACTGGATAACTGTATGGCTAAGACTACAACCATTGGCAGCTTACAAAAGATGACATCACTCCTACCATCGCACTGTCAACAGTTACAACAAACATTCCATTTGAATGATAACAAAAGTTTTTTCCTCAGTCAATAACCCAGCAGAAGTTCAATTTCGCTTTGGCAATTTACAATGTACCATATTCAATAGTGTTTCACTGATGAGCTTAAACATTATGACCTGCTTAATAAGGTGTTTGCTCTTACCTAATCAGTTATGGACTCTGCAAAATCTCTAAAGTTTTGACTGGGATATGGTGCCAGGATATTGATAGTAAGTCCTTTAACTGTTGCGAATAATGAGGTGAAGGGTCTGCGAAGTGAATTAGATGGTCCAAAACATTCCATAAGTGCTCAATGGCCAATGCACTACAGTGAAGTCTTCTTCATTTTCCTTAAACCATTTCCTTACAACTGCTACAATGAAGGGGTGTATTATTGTTTCCAATAACATTGAAGTAGGTAGTACGCAGCAAAATGCCATACTTTCCACATTGATGATAGGACCCATTGTCCAAACTATCACACTGTCTCTACCAGCTTATTGATTTCTAACAGTGAATCTTGTCGCCATTGTTTCATAAGGATAATAATGCATATATAACGGAACACCCACCTTATTCAGGAGAATGTGAGACTCATCAGACCAGAAAATCTTCCAAAATCCACGGTTCAATTCTGATACTTGCATACTATTAAAGATGCTTTCAGTGAGGGACATAAGTAAGCATAGAGCCTCTGACAGAGCTGTGCTATATAGCCCCATACATATGAAGGATCAATGTACTGTGTGGTGATATATCCCTTCCTCCACCTTAATCAAAGCTCTGTACCCTTCTGTGACCTAACCTCCTGGCCATAACAATTTAGTCTCTATCAAAGTCTCTTTTTTTGTCCATAACTGCAGCATTCAACTCATCAAAATGAGAATCTTCAGACTGGCTTACCTACTCGTATACCTCTGACCTTGACATATTATAAAACTAACAAACTGCCCTTCCTCCCTCTCTCTCTCCCTACCCCTTAACTACATAAATTTCTTTTAACCATGTTAACCAAGATAAGGAATATTTTAAATGAAATAACATGCTGCCAAAAAACATTGGTCACCTGGAGGTTGAGAAAAAACAACTTTTCACTTATATTTCATCTGTTGTGTATGTAATTGTTACTGCAGTTATTAACCACCGCTACCCATGACATCTTACAATTCTGTGGTCGGCATGGTGATGGCATTGGCCTTTTTGCAAAAAACCTTCATAATCTCCAAGCAATACTAGACAAAGTGAACAAAGATAACAAGAAAGCTGTTCTTTGCAGAAACTTCAGTAAAACAAATGTCATGTACAACAAACATGTTGAGGACAAAGACACAAAATCAAAATTGAAAAAGCAGATCTGAAAAAGTAGATCACTACATCTTTATGGAGTCATCAAAGGAGAAGAAATCAAGCAAAGAATCACTCTGGATGGCAAGCTTTCATTAGAGCCAACTCTTTTCTGCTCGCTTGAATACTTTGTTTTTTTTTTATTCTTTCAGCATGGAAATTATTTATACATACTTAATTCATTCAATCTATCAAAAAAAAAATTATTTGAATAAATAAATGATTTAATGATTCCATGATTAAAGAAATTCTGAGGTTTGAAGAATCCTTGTATTATAAGATTTGAGAATACCATGTATTCAATGTTCAACAAAATAGTTTATAAAAGAAATTTATACTTGCACATTAATAAAAGTGTGTCCACCAAATAATTTCATTGGTTATTTCATTTAAGGTTTGTTTCATTCTAATTTATACATTTTTCATAAAAAATCTTTTCTTAAAAGAAAAATTATTATCATTATTACTACTATCATTAACAGTCTCTTTTTCTAATATATTTTGTATTCTTTCAATATAAATACATTTTTCTTGAAAAAACAAATAATTCTCAGTCGAAAAATTTCTACAATCTTTATTCTTATTAATTACACAAAGTTTATTTCAATAAAGTTCATAGAGTTACTAGATTCGGGCATTTTTATTGATTTATCATTTTTTTGTCTCTGGAGTAAGCAAAACCATGTGGTTTCAAAAGTCCATAAAAAGAGGACAGGAACATCATCTCAGCAATGATGAAACTGATAGAGAAAGGCAACCTAATGCAGGATGGGAAGGATGCATTGGCCAACTTTGTATGCTTGGTATACTGCCAAGAAGCTATCAATACAAGTATTCCTTACCTGAGGTAGTATCTGTTTTGCAAACATCTGGCAGAAAGCCTCCTACAGTTGGTGCCCTTAAGGAGCACATTGAACATGTGCACATACAGAGTAGGATGTGGTACCAAGCTACTAAAATGTGGTAACATCTGTTCAACCCACTCAAAAATGGTTATGATCAAAATGAACATGGTGAGATACTATCTACTACCGTTGTATTATGTAATAATTTTACGACACAAATAATGATTTCCAATTACTCATTTGTTGCTTTTTTATAATCCTGAGAACTATTCCAAGGCCTTTAATATATCCCTTGACTTAAAAAACATAGAATTAGATTATTTGATTATGTTTCTAGGTTGACTAGAAGTCATGATAGCACCAATTATGTGTTTCATGTTGGACGTTTCAAAAATCTAAAAGGGCAGCCATCTAAGCAAAGGCCAAAATTATATTTTTGATTCCCCACACTCTGAAGATCAAAAAAATGTACAGTTTTTCAAATCTACAAAAACTTTGAACAAAAATACATAGTAAACCTGACTAATAATGAAAAATATGTATTTTATGGTGGCCATTTTCAAAGTCTAAAATGGTGGCCATGTAGGAGTTTATGCAAATACCAACATTAGTCGACAGAATCTCCATGCTTTGAGAATTCTAAAAATGTATAGTTTTGCTAATTCATAAAAATTTTGAATCTGACTAGGAGGTAGTATTTCAATCCTTGATTATGATTTATTCTTTCTCTCACTACAACGCAGTCTGCTTGTTGTTGGATATTCTGTATCCTTTTTTTGAAAATGTTAGTTCTTAATCAAAGACCTGATAGTATTATTCCTTTCTCTCTTCATTGACACAAATGTAAAATGATTAGAAACTTGGACAAGTTTGTATAACATTTTTTCTGTTTTTCTCTATTCTTCGATAACATGATTATAAAGATACTGTCAATAGTTTTCAGAACATTCAAAGGATTTTTTCAGACAATTGAACCCTTTGTTATTTGTGTTGTTAACACAACATTTTGCCTCTTTCATGACTGTCCACACCATATCTCCAAAAGTCGTCAATGAATTTCAATTGTCTGAAAAACTTTTAGAATGTTTACCCTTCTCAAAACTATAGATAGTGATGTATCTTTTCAATCTATATTTATAGAATTTTGTAGATATCATACTCTCTTACATCTCAATAATGCAACATTGAATCAAGAAAATACATGTATGGTGGTGGGTTTATGGACAATAATTTACTTCAGTCAGTTTGTTCAAACTAGAAGAGTCCAACAAATGTCTGTCATTCATTTTTTAGAACACATGGATGAATGATTTTATTCATTAAACCAGAGTTTTAAAAACTAAAAAAGCATTATGCATAAATACATTATTCAAAACTTCTCAAACGTTACATCAAACAGGTCCCTTCAGATGGTTATCTAGCACCAAGTTCAACTAAAGTTATAAACGAACAGACATCTATCCAGCATAATTTTCAAGTTTAAATTCTGTTGCAGACATTAAGTTCTCAGTTGTATATGTTATGATCTCAAACCACCAAAATTGTGCAAACATTCCCAATTGGTGGTTGAAGTAGAAAGCGTATTACAACTAAAGAGTAAAAAAGTCTGGTTAGTCACCCGATAGAATCTGTCACATGACCAACATCTTAGGGCTGCATGTCATGCTGTGGATGATCACTTGAAAATTGGAAAAAGGGGTCATGAATGAATGATTTACTTCTCTTGACTTTTATTTTTGCAGAGTTCACTGAAACAGTCTGAATTTTCAAAAACTAAGTGATCAATTTACAAACTAAGTGATCAATTTAGTATAAACCAACATTGCATTTTAAACCCACACTAAAACCTAATTTGGAAGGAATTTAAAAAAAAAAGAATTTTTCCACACATAATAAGGAGTGAGTGTTTGAATTTTCAGCCCTGTAGGTATATTGGTGTGGCCTGTGCGCTTGATACAGCCAGCCAGACCAGCTGGAGAACAGAGAGAAAAACTAAGTTGACAGTTTGGGTTGGTGGTTTCTTATAATAAAAACTATTTTTTCATGACTTGTAACTCATCTTGAATTAGATATGGTACCAGCATTGCTCTAGTGAATTCAATCATCAGTTTTAATATAATAAAGTTTAAGACAAAAAGTGCAATTAGTTTTCTTCTTATTTCAGAATAAACATGTCTGATAATGCATATTTATATATATTATTGTAACGCCCCCTACTTAAGAATTAAACACGAAACCCTTTTTTTCGCTAGATATCGAAAACGTCACTCCCTGCAACGACCCCTATGAAACCCCTGGACGCATATGGTCCAATGCACATTGGCACCAACACCCCTACCTGGTTATGCCTCTTGCCCCAGCACTTGTTGCCGGCCACTCTCTCTCTCTTTTTCCTTCTCCCTAAGAACATTATCATTTGATGACTGCCTGGCCAATCCAATTTTGACCATTTTTCTATCATGACCTATCTCTGTACTAACTTTGTCCATTTCAATTTGCCGATGGAGAGGCATCTCACATATGCACAGCTACGCAGCTACATAACCTCACACTTTCATGAATGTAATGGCAGTACTATTTTTACAATCCAATAGTCACAATAATCTCTCCTTTACTTTTACTTTACTTAGAGAAACATGCATGAATATAACTCTGTGTTCAATGTCTTTCATGGTTTATCCGTCAAGTGTCTATCAGCGCCAGAGAATAGCTTCCAAGTCACACACACAACTTGGCAGTTTGGCTCTCACACTGCACCTGATCTCCATATTCATTCCTTCGTACATTCCAAGCCATATGGATTCAAAAGCACTTCAGATACCTCTGCTCCAACTCCGATGCCTATACTATCAATGACAACAAAGCTCCCACCTTTTCCTACCTCTTCTCATCTCCTTATGCGATCAATCATATTTATGTTATCATTATATATATATCATTTTCATTTGTTATTTGACATTAATGTTCTTGTATTAAATGTATGTCTTATTTGTCCACCCAAATACTTGTGTGTGCTTTGTTTCATCTCTGCATCTCTGTTCATACTTGATGCACATTCTCTTTAGACATCTCCTTTCATCCTTCCACATCTCCAGTGATGTTGCTGTTAACATCAAACCACAGGGAGACAAAATCCTTTGTCTCCAACATTCTTCGCGCTATCCATTCCTCAATTAGAATGACTAGAACTATCTAGAACCATTCAATCCACAAACCATTCCCATTCCAACCAAAGAATATTCCAAAATAACAGGAAATACTTCACAAAATTATCAACAAATATCATAATGAAACTAAGAACTACCTTGGAGAATTATGCTCAATTAGTTGACTGCCTTTTCATTTACTTTGTAGTGGTTCAAATTATCAAGAGTAAATTAGAATGAATTTTTTTTTTTATTCAACCCAGAACATCAGGATTGAATGGAAATAGATTAGAATGCTCACAGGTCAATAGCTAAAAATGACGCAGCCTATCAGAACACTAAACACAGTCTTAGCGCCATGTTTGAATTTCTGACTCTCCCTATTTTGACAATACAGGATAGACGTGTGAGCTGGCAGCTCTAGGACCCTCTAAAATACATATGTTTTGAAGTACCAGAAAACTAACCTACTAAACTTACATACACCTTATTCTATGCATAAACTCCAAACAACACATTTACATTTTGAACATTTCAAATTTATGTACCAACCAATTATACCTTATATACAAAGACCTACGTAAAAACACTATCAAATTTTGATATGCAAACTAAAGGACATTGACAGAACATCTCACTTATAAAGATCATGAATTTTCCTTCGATTGAATGAAATAAATGTAATTAATTTTCTTAAAACTCCGTTATTTCATCATTATGATCTCTTGCACATATGACCTATATCATGGAGTCAGCTTTTATTAATTTCAATTCTAAACTCAATCTTATATCATAGAGAACTTTCATACCTCCATAACTTCATTTATTTCACATGGTAGCTTGGTGAAATCTTGTAGAGCTAGGCCAAAAAGTTTTTGCCTCTATAATACACACGCCAAAATATATTTGTGTACATGTGTGTCACTGACATGAATTTAAAAAGAGACAGCTAATTTGAGGGAATATTAAACTATGCAACTATTTAAGTAGCAATTAGTAAATAGGAAAATTCCAGTGCATGTATTGATAAGCACTCCCATATCTCCCTGCTCTTTCATCAAGCACTCACAACTAAAAGTGTATTCAACAGTCAACCAAAAATATCTCCTCACAAGAAAATCCTATTTATGCAACAATGTCATTATCAATGTCAACTTCACTAACAACAAATTATTTATTTCATCAAGGGATCAAAGACTCTTGCAGTGTCAGTAACATTTATATAAGAGGGTAGCATAGCCAAAATAAAGTACACTATTTCTAGATTCATCATCAGACAGTTTCTTTTTGAGTGTAGTAATAGACTACTTTGATAGTGAATCATTGAAAATCATATTATATATATAATTAAATCAAAGTATACTACACTTAATTTAATTTGAAAATAAATGATTACCATAACTTCTTAAATACCATATTCATATTGCAAATGAATATTTGAAAAATAAATCTAATAATTATAATTAAACTGTCTATAATAAAATTTAGTTATCATATACATACTTATTGTATGTATATAATAACTATGAGAATTATCATAATTGCAATAAATAATGACAACTTATAAACCGTTAAACATTTTGCAAAATCATTAAGAAATAAACTTCCACAATAATTTTAGTAAAAAAAAATCAAGCTTTAATCATTAATCAATCATTAATTATTACACAATTCAACAAAACAGCATTTTAAAGATAATAAAAGTTCAAAATTAACATTGAATATTATTTAACTATGGCTCATTACTGATTCATAATTACAGTGGGTGAGGGCAAGGTTAATAGTGTTCCTCACTTTGGCATAACTTCCAGAATAATCATGATCTTTCTCAACTAAAAATTGAACAGAACCAATAGACAAAGACTTGTCCCTTTAAGCATATTATTTTCACGATGCAGCTTGAAATTGTTTTTCCTGAACACAGCCAAAAATCAAATTGTTCCATCTATTCTTTTATTCACAATGAAAGAAAGAAACTTACTGTGGTAATCCCAATATTTTTAGTCAAGAATTAGATATGAAACCCTTCTTACAGATAGATATCTAAAACGTCACTTCCTTTGATAACCCTATTTAAAAGCCTTGAATGCACATGGTCGAATACCTGTTTGCCCTGGTCTTCGAACCGGTTTTGGCCCCAGCATCTTCCTTTACTCCTCTCCAAACTCACGGCCGGCATAGTCTCTATTCATTGACTATGATTATATATGTATATTGTCTTGTCACTTATCTTCGTTGCAAGAACTTCATAGCTATCAAATACAAACAATGCAACTAGTATCTTTGGTGACCATGCAAATGCTGCATTTATTATTTCACCTCTTTAGTTCCATCTTACTCCTATCCTGACTAACTGCCTTTTTATAATCTAGCTCGGCCAACTATACCTGTCATTATAAAAGGCACAACTCATCAAGCTCCATTCGATGGATAGACAAAACAATATTAGACCTTTTATGCCACATTTACCTTAAATTCTTATTCTTTCGTATATTTCATTTTTACGCCTAGGAATAACCTAAATATAACAGGTCTCTACTCTTCTCATCTTTACACATTTAAACAAATTAATGCTTCCATTCTATGTATTTCATTCACATTTTTCATTTGGGGATTAAACATATCTCTCATTTTTCACATCTAAATACTTGTATGTTTCTTTTTACTCTATTTGATATCTGCTTCTACATTTTCACTTGACGTGCGTGTTCTTTATGTTCTTTATGTTCTTTATGTTCTTTATGCATCTTCCTCATCAACTTCTCCAGTGACATCGGCATTAACAACAAACTACGTGAAAGCAAATCCTTTGTCTATGAATACATCTTCTCACCACATCTCACCAACAGCTATTATCTTCTCTCTCCCACACATTATAAAGACCTTAACCCCTATAACTAGTGATTCCAATGTGGGCCTGCTAATATAGCGAGTACCCATTCTTTGACAAGAACTTCTAGAAATATCCAGAACCATACTATCTACAAACTGTTGACATTCCAACCTAAATATTTCCAACAAATTGATGTGCCAGTTGAGAGTTTAGAGAGGCGATGAGATAACCAACTTGAGATGCCGGGGCCAAAAAGGTAGGAGTTAACCAGTTCAAAGACCGGAGCAAGGAGGAATTCGACCACGTGCGTTAAGGGCTTTTATAGGGGGTTGTTAAAGGAAGTGACATTTTACTTATCAAACTAAAAGAAGTTTCGCATCAAATTCTTGACTAAAAATATAGGGGTTGCCACAAAACAATTCTGAATCCCAGTAAATGTAAAAATGAAATCAATTCATCTTAAACAAGAATTAGTACATCAAATTCCTGGTATCATCTTTGTTTTAAATATTTCTATTTAGAGACATATTGAATCTTCAAAGCCATGATCATTGACCCAACCAAACAACAAAAACCATAGGCTAGATGTATGCTTCCCTTTTTACTTGTCTGTCCATCTGTCCCATGTTTATTCCAGAGCTCAGGGTTAAATCTTTTGGCAGAGAGACACGAGAATTTCCATATGTGATCCAGTAGTCACCTTCATTTTTTTCAAATTCATCTTTCTTTACTTGTTTTTAGGGGGTGCTATCCATTGTAAAATGAACACTTATTATGCCATAGCAGTAATGTAGCATTTATGACATTTAGGTGTTTGTGAAAAAGTTTCGTCAGAATAATAGAGAAAGATATATATATATATATATATATATATATATATATATATATATATAGGGAGAGAGAGAGTATGGAAGAGTATGTGTTTAAGCTCTAAGTTTTTTCCCCTTGAAACTGACAACTCCATTTGGTCAGCACCTTTGATCTTGTCAGGTCATGTATTGTTCTATGTAACTTTGTATCACTGTCTGAAAAGTTAGGATTGGGTAGATGGGTCAGTAAAGTCTTGGGTGAGTGAGAGACAAGAACTTACAGAGAGGAGGTACTGTGAGAAAAATGAAACTTGGCTAGGGTGATTCGTTTTTAGCAGCAGTGGCAATATCTGATTATAATTCACCGTCTGTACTTCTGTATGTGCTTGCATACCACACAGAATACACAACATGAACCTATGAAATTTTCTGTGGATACTACTGAGACATTGGAGCTGGTTTTCAGCAGATTAGTTTCTCAAAATATGTTGTTTTTTTCCACGGGGGTGATTTACAGTTAACACTCATTCTAAAATAGATATTCTTCAGCTGATGATTGAAATTTAGAGGATGTAGTGAGATTAATCTCTCTCTCAGTCTTTCCATCAGAAATTTTTAAAATATGTAAACAATCTTTGTATTCTAAAAATGGTGTGGGTGAGAGTGAGAGCAGTGTTCATTGCACAGAGAGAAAAGACTATCACTTTTTAAAAACAAATTAATTTAAACAATATCTGATTTCCATCTATCTATTTATGGTACTAATTCTTTTTGACAGCAATTTACCCCGCTCAGTGTGAAAAACTGTTTATCTTAACATTCCAGCACAAACACATTATTACTTTTGAATAGTTTTTAAATAGCTGACACATTTGCTTTATGAAAGTTTATAATTGAAGTTCTGATAAACTCATATTTCTATAGCATATTTCAAAATAAGGCACTGTGTAAGGAAGATAGTTCTGACTGTAAATTGTTAAGATTCACACTCAATAAAGTAAAATTTCATAGGAAATGAAAATTCAGTTAGTTTATTAATTTAAAAAAAAAACTAAACAAATAGGAAATGAATGAAATAATTTGTTGATCAGATATATATGAAAAATAATTTATGCTGTTCAAACAGAAATTGTGAATTTATACTGCTAATCTATATCATTATCAAATATCTTTTGACAACTCATCCTACCAGTTGGGGCAGTAATCAGCTTGTTGGAATTTGTTAATCTGACTCACCTAAAACAAAACATTTTGAAATAAACAAGAATTCCGGGGATGAATAAAAAGTAAGAAGGGCACTATTCCACCTATGAGGGGCACACATGACATTAGGGCAAGTTTTGAGGATGAAGAGAGAAGAGCATATGTTTCCGAAATTTTTTGCTCAAAGTACACTCCCTTCTTTTTATATTTGGTTTTCCAAAAGCTACAACAATGGTTAAAGCCACCCAGAATTGAACTAACAATGCAGATGCCCCTTTTCTCAAGTGGGCCCTCAAATTTCATCCCCACCAAATCACAGAAATTCCATAATTAGTCCAGTAAAAATGTAATTTGGTCTCTTACCAATTGCAACAACAAAAAAAAACAATGGATTTTATGTCCTCAATATGCTCTGAAAGAGAGAAAATAAGGTCTACAAAAAATTGCATGAAGGGAAAATCCTAATTCAAAATAGCCCTAGTGACAATAATGATACTGGAGAGCTGGGAATTGTATTAAATTGGTAGGTGTATTGCTCAGGACCTAAGGATGTGCAGTGTGGTGTTTAAAGTTATTTGGATGGTTGGTTTTTGAAAAAGCTGCAATTAATTAGTAAAGGAAAAAGTCTGAAGTGCCAGCCCTTACAAACCACTATCCAAATGAAAAGTCACTCGAACTACAGTTCCAATTTTGGAGGAGCTATGCAGGTCTAGACATTATAGATTACAAATTTTCATGTAGCTAAAATAAGATAATTCAAGGGTGCTGATTCCAAATCTGCTGTTTGACATTCACCATTTTTGTTTTTATAACAGGAGAGCTCATTCAAAATCAGAGCAATATGCATATACTTGAATTTCTTTCAAAATGCCAAATACCTAGCTCCATGTTTTTGACTATAACATTTCAATGTACAACAGGTAAAAAATGACAAGATACACAGTTAAAAAGCTGAGAAAATATTCTTTACAAGGATATATATACATGTATATCTTCACCTAGAAATAAATCCACAATACATAGACAATAGTGGTTACAGAATCAGACAAAATTACTGCAAGTAATCTGATGGTTCTAGGTTCAATCCCAGTGTGAAACAATAATAATACTACTAATGCTAAGAGGGGAGTGTGGTCAATATACCCCTGTCAGTTAAATAAAGGATTTGGTTCGTTACTTCCCCACACCTACCAGATGATACCTGATGAAGGCTGTAGAGTACAACGGCCGTAGAGTGCAACGGCCGAAACGTTGCATGAAAAACAACCAAGATGAGGATAGTCTGAATAATAATAGAAATGATAATAATACCTCATCTAAAAAATTCAGAGGTATAAGAACCTTATTAATCATAGATGATTAAATTTCTCCTCTTGTGTAAACATTCTATAAGGGATTTTGCATGTTTCTGAAGCAGTGTCAGTCCCATCATATTCTACAATAGAACTTTATGCAAACAATTAGTTTTCAAATTGAGAAAAAATGTTTTCATAACAATGTCATTGAAAACTAAAATTGGAAAAAAAAACTGGATATTATGAATATCAATAAAGGGGTTAAGTCTGTCTCTGCCTACAATTTTAGGACAATCCATACAAAGATTTCTCATGAAGATCCTATTAAATAAAACAATGAACTTGGCATTTGTAAGGAGAAATAGTGAAATATATTTGGTATACAAACCCTAAAGCTTTCTGGTGTAAAACAAAAAATGGCAAAACTTACTTCATGTGTTCTACCCGTAAGGCAATTGTTAGCCATCTCATTGGGAAAAGTTACTTCAAAATAGGTATTAAATTATTTCATCGATTATTGGTATTCCTTAATTAATCCTGTGCCCTTCTGAGAAAATTTGTATCTACATAGACACAAATATATATTTATTTCATCTTTAATCAGAACTAAAATAAAGCAAGCAGATGCATTTCTTGGTTGTACATATTTTGCTGATGACAAGTGTTGAAGGAGAATTCAGAAAATCTTCCAGTTCTCTTTTCCTGAAAGATTTTGAGCTGAACTGTGAACATTACAGAATGTATGCAACATTCCTTGATTCAGATATCAAAATTGAACATGGAAAGTTTGTCTATAAAATGTTTGCCAAATGAGATTCATTTTGATTCAATATTGTACAAGTGCCTTTTAGAACAAGAAGTATTCCATCTTGTATATTCTATTGAATTACACTATCTGAATATTTAAGGATCACACATGCCACGTCTAGATTTATCAATTTTATACCGAGAATAGTTTTTTTAGTTTCTAATGGTCATTCAAGGCAGTGAATTTTGTAAGATTTTCAGACAATTTAATAAAGCCATACATTCTCTTCCTTTTAAAAACTTATCTGATCGATCATAATGAAAAAAATTTGAAAATATGTTAACGAGAGAAATAGAAAAATAAGAAGTGTACATTAGATTTTAATAATTGGATAATGTAACTCTCAACGACAACTATTTGTATATTTAGGCGAGTTAGGAAACCAAAAGTGATGAATTTTCTCCTTTTCAGCGTGAATGATCGTTGCACTGGCTAAAACCAGGGATAGGGAGAAACATTTGGCTCGGGTTCATCTGTCTGACTGATAGGCAGTAGGGCAAGATGGGAGATTGAACATGTAATACTAAATAACAAATGCCTGAAGAATATTGATGTAATAATTCATATGGCGTTACTAACTACTCGAATACTATTTGGTTTCATCTTGACCATGTATAAAAAGTTAATTTAGGAGAAATTAAATACATTGATAGAAGTGAGATGTGCAAGATGTGGATAATATAGTCCAAGGTTAGAGATCTCAAAATATTTTGTCAAATTCTTCAGTTGAATATATTGGTAGAAAATTGACTGAAAGAATTTTTTTGATCAACAAGTATTGTTAGAGAAGATAACATAAGTTGGTTTGCATGCAGTCCACGATTAAATCTGGCATAGTTTTTTATGTTACCTATATAAGTAAGATGTTTGTTTAGTAAATAATGTGTAGAATAAAGTAACCTCAATATATGATATATTATGATAATAACCCATATAAGATACCAAATTACATGTATTACAACAAGACCCTGAAAAATTCAAACAACACTAATTATCAAAATCATCGCTTGAGGGGATGTGATCAACACTGCTTGGGAGCCATGTTAATGCATTCTGTTTTTTAAATCCCCAAAATAGCTACATGGTAAAAAACTGATGATCCCAACAAGAAGAAATCAAACATAGTACTAAAATATCTAACTCTGTGTAAAGCATGAAACCTATTGAAAAGTTTACATAAATTACTTTAACAGATAATCAGAAATAATTGAATGAAATTATATAAATTAATTTTTTTTTTCAGTAAGAACAGTAAATTTTCTCACTTAAGTCTCTCTGAAATAAGGTGTTATCATCATCCCTGCAATCTGATTAAGCATGATGAATATCTCCACCTTTATATTGAAATTGAAAATTACCAGTCTTCTTTTGATCATTAGTATCAGCTGACATACTCAAAATAATGTTGATGAAAATATTTTGGTTGAGGTTCTTCAGAGTAATGTTTATGATTCTGATATGTAATTTCCAAGCACTTTATAAAATGGAGAAGTTTGAACTGCTATTTGTAATCTTATGGTTCCTTTTAATTTTGAACAAAAAGGGAAATATACCTTAATTGCATACTCAGCAACCACTCATGGTGGTAAACTCTTGCTTGTAGGATCCTGAGATGCTGCATAGCCACAAAGAAAAGTACAGTAACCATAAATCTAAAGGAACTCCTTTAGATTTATGGTTACTGTACTTTTCTTTGTGGCTATGCAGCATCTCAGGATCCTACAAGCAAGAGTTTACCACCATGAGTGGTTGATCTTAGAGACTTCAAGTAATTGTAAATTTTTGTCAAAAGTTCCAGTTATTCTTACCCAACATATTTGGTACACATGATATTGATCATGATTGGTATTTCTAGAAAATAATGATTAGATATAGCTGAGAAGTCTTTCATACCCTATTCTGACACTGGACTATTGAGTGTTTTACCACCATCTTCAGCAAAAATATGATGCAATGGTAATTCATTGGTTTGTGGAAGACATATTGCTTACTGAAATGGCTTTCTGAGAAGTTCTTAAAAAATTCTGATATGATTGCCAGTCATCATATTTGTTCCATCCCAACCCACATATTTTGAATTATCAGTCAGCTCGGTGTTAAAAATACTTTGTAAAGCATTCTTTTTCTTCTCTCTTTTTGATTTGCATCCAGTTTGTTAGTGAAGAAGGACTGGTCCTGTTGGCTTGAAAAATGTTACTCTTGTCTACAGAAATTAGATCAAGTAGTCCATAAAACATCAACAACTGAGTACAAAACAATACTCAATTCTACTTTTCTGATTGGTTAGAAATCACAGATTTTTGCCAAATCAATGTCACATGGTGTATTTCCAACTACATCTGCATAATGGGTCTTTCTAAAGTCGCCATCCCTTACTGAAATTGAATTTTAAATGTTTAACTCAATTTTTATGCATTTTACCAAATGAGCCTTTCTGTCCAAACTCCAACATTTATAGCTCCTTTGATACAGCATGTACAGGCTTGAAACTTGGAGCTAACTTCTGTAGAATTTGAAAATGTGATTAGATCAGGTGTATTTTATGGAACTTTACTCCTAAATGGCCCTGAATATGGACAAAAATCTCAAACATAAAAAAAAAACAATGCCCGCTCTGAGATTTTTGATAAAAAAATATGCAAGATTAAGCACTCTCATTAAGTTTTTTCCTCTCATTAATATCATATCAAGTTATTTAATGTATAAGCTTGTGTTGGGGGGAGAAATGAGAGTGTCCTGATGATGTGATAGGTGAGGGAAAGGGTTTGGAGTTTTTTGTTATTTTGGGGAAAAATATTTGTTTTAAAGAGTTGGTTAAGCGTGTAAAAGAGGATATAGAGGTTTAAAAATCATACCTCTGACCAGCATTGACTTTGTTGCTAACATTTGGATTGGGTGTTATTTTATATTGTTTTAAAATTAATTTTGCTAGTTTCGGGATGATTTGGAAATTACCTTTTTTCCTCTTATACACATTCTTTCATAACCCTTCTAAACAATTATTTTCCAGCCAATGAAAAAAACTCTAACCCTTACCAACACAGGATTATAGGTGAAACAAATGTAAGCTATTATACTCTTTAACAAGAAAAAATTGAGATGTACCAAGAAGTAGACAATGTTGATTAGGTGGTTCTTTGAGATGACCAAGTGAGTAAACCGTCAATATTACTTTTAGTGTACTAATGTATAGGATATCGAGTTATATTTGTATAAATATATATATACACATACATATAAATATATATATATATATATATATATATATATATATATATATATATATACACATAAATACATGTATATAAATATATATATACATGTATATAAATATATATACACATATATACATGTATATAAATATATATATACACATATATACATGTATATAAATATATATATACACACATATACATGTATATAAATATATATATACACACATATACATGTATATAAATATATATATACACACATATACATGTATACAAATATATATATACACACACACACACATATATATATACATAGGTATAGATATAGATATATAGAAATATATGAAGCAACCCCATTATCTTTGATTAAATTTATCATTCATTCTTTCAGACCAAATATTTCCATTTCTCAAACACATAAATACATGTAAATACATATATGAATACATCAGAGAGTTATTGAGACCTCTCAAAAAAAGACTATATGAATAGAAGAGAGCCATCAGACTGGATGAGAGAACAAATACCCTGGTTGAACACAGAAACATACACAACCACAACTTCAACTTTCAACAAGCCCATCTCAAGAGAATTCCCAAGTCCTCAACATACAGATGCATCGAAGCAGCCCTTATATTTCAATAAAATAGTTACTCAAAGGTATGAGTACTTTCAGATTGCAAACCCCCTAAATGCTCTGATTTTAAAACAAAACCATATAGACATGATACACTACAACACCAACATAAAAGGTATTGGTTAACAACCGACAGTCAATTGGAAAAAACGCTACAAGCACACATTACATCCCTTGAAGAAAAGTAAAAGAAGTCTTATCCACCAGCAACCAAAAAGACTAAATAAAAACAACACATCTACTTCCACCCTGTCCCACATATACCAACACCTATCCACCTCTCCATCTTGAAATAGAAATAACAAAATCCACTCTTCCCTGAGAAATGACCATTCTAGCCCATCACTGCCTTTTTTTATCTAAGACAATCCAAACACCCACACAGACAAAAAACATACATCCCCGGACCTCGCCTCTCACAGACCCATCTCTTTTCAAACCAAATGTCACCCTCAATTACACAGATATTAACACCTCCCCTCCCAAACCAACCAAACAACCAAACACAGAAATATTCAAATTTCCTCTTCAGCATCAAAATGTAAACAGCATATCTGACACTGCTGTGAATATTTTTCTCAGAAAAAGATGGCTGGCCCCTGTCAAAATGCATCCAATGGAATAATAATGAAAAATTTTGAGGTGTGAGTTCTATCTTTTGAGTTTTTCACTTCACCTTCCAATTGTCATTTTCATATATATATATATATATATATATATATATATATATATATGAATATGCATACATATATATATATGAATATGCATACATATATATATATATATATATATATATGAATATGCATACATATATATATATATATATGAATATGCATACATATATATATATATGAATATGCATACATATATATATATATATATATATATATATATATGAATATGCATACATATATATATATATATGAATATGCATACATATATATATATATATATATATATATATATGAATATGCATACATATATATATATATATGAATATGCATACATATATATATATATATATATATATATATGAATATGCATACATATATATACATGTATATAACTATACATACATGTATATTTATGTATATGCATATATATTTATATATATATGCATATAGATATATATAAATACATACATATTTATATGTATGCATATATATATATATATATATATATATATATATATATATATATATATATATATATGAAAAAACACATATATATATATATATGAAAATACATATATGTAAATAAATACATATATATATACATGTATATAAGTATATGAATATATGTAGTACATATAGTACAAATCAGGTTTGCAATATAACATAATATGATATAAAGCAATGTCTGATATGTGATGAATTTATTTCATAGAGTGCTTGATATATTCAACTTTAAACTTTAAGTGTTAAGTTGGTTTGGAGTAGAGCTGGAAATATAGTAGAAAGTAGATTTGCTATACGAACACATTCATGTTTCTGCCCAGTTTGAGCCTTTTCTGGTGAATGATTATATATTGGGATATTGAGTTATATTTGTTGATAAAGATTCTGGGTGATGCTGGAATTTTAATGCTGTTTCATTTTTCCTGTTTAATAAATCTATTTTATTTTTTTTTGTTTTTTTAGCAAAACTGAGTATTTTTGATTTCTCATTCAGACAGCAGGAACATGGATTTTCAATATTTTGGCATATATAAGTATGTCTTAAAATTTTCCATTCTATAGGTGGTTCGTAATTTATTTTGCACATTTTCCATTAATATGTAGACAATGATGTATCATTTTTATATTTTTCATTCGTAAAGGATGATGTATGGTTGGCTAATCTAAGTTTAAATGATGTTATAGATATTCCAGTATAATATACTTCTAGGGATTTTTTTTCGGTTTATATTTCAGCTTGCTATACTATATCACCACCACACATGGAAGGGTGGGGTGGAAAACATAATACCACCCCTTATAAGAATTTTAGAAAACCTAATAGACTATGACCACACATCATTAGAATCAAAGAAGACCTGGAAAGTGAAGTTATTAACCTAGATTCAGTAAAGACAATTTTATACTCCTGAAAAAGAACCTAAATTTCTGCCCCCACCCCTTACACTTCAACAAAAACATTCTGCAAAAGGAACTTGATAACTTCTTTAGAAGAATTAAACTGAGAGCCCACTATTTGTGGATTATTGTGTCATGTTTGTTAATAGAAATTTTGAGCGACACCAGCATTTCAACTATATTTCATTTTTTCAGTTTAATAATTTTGTTCTGTCTTTTTGTTTTATTGGCAGAACTAAGTATTTGAAATTTCTCATTTAGGCATAGGTAGCATAAGGTTTCAATATTTTGGCATATGTACACTTATTTTAATATTTTCCATTTTACTGTAGGTTTGAGATTGCTATCACTCAGTCTCTTATAATAAGTCGACAGTGATATACTATTTCTATATTTTTCCCTTGTAAAAGATTATATAAGGTTGGCTAATCTAAGTTCGGAGAGTGGTTTCAATATTCCTATATGATATTTCACTTCCAAGGGTTTCTTTCGGGTTGATATTTCAACTTAGTATACAATATTCGATTTGAGACATCTGTTTTGCAAAGGGCGTCTATTTTCATTTGTACGATTGCAA
>OY735214.1:29126176-29223676 GCA_963457665.1 Thysanoteuthis rhombus
ACTGTATCGGTTTGGGAAATGATAGCTGATTCAATACACTTTCTCTATTGTTTATTATATTCATGTTTTAAAATACAGGGGTGGCAGGAGTCGAGATTGTGGCCTAATGTGTTTCTATACGTGGTGAGAATAATCATCTATTGTGAGTTCTCTTCCATGTTCATAGATTCTTTTGTTTATTGGTCTTGAAATTTTGCTGATATTCACTTTAGGGCAATCCTAACCTAGTATTGCATACATGCATACCTCTGAGTTTTTTTATTTTATGTTTTTTCAACGAGGTCCTTGATTATCTTTCCACAAAATTTCACTGAAATTCATTGTAAACTTTGAGAGATATCCTGTGGAAAGACAGAAAGATAGACGGGAGGCAATATTATGTGATGTTGATGTGACTACACTGTATGGGACATAATTGTGCATCGATCCACTCCAAAATTTGATAACTTCTTCTGTAGCATATTGTCAACCCTTCCACTAAATTTTATTGAAATTCACCAAATCTAGAGGACAAACATGAAATTTTTGCGATATTATGTGGTAAGGACATATAACTACAACGTAGGGGAGGTAATTGTGCATGGGTCTGCTCCAGAATTTAAACATTCCTTTCATAGCCTATTGTCCACTCTTCCACAAAGATTTCATAGAAGTTTATTGGGAACTTTTGGAGATATCATGTGGACAGTCATTTTCATTAATCTAGATACCTGTTTTTGGTTAAACATCAGAAGTCATGGTATCCACCAGCAATCCACAATAGTTATCATATCAAACTTTGAAGAAAAGATGTCTAACAAGCGTTAAAAAAATATCTAGAATTTGCCTGTGAATGAACTTTTTGGTCTTGGCTCATGGATTATATGTTCATTTACATTAATAATTAATAATACTCAGCACTGCTGGCAAAGGTAACAACACAGTTTCCCCATGCTCTAGACCACTAAAAAAGAAATGAATGTTAAAAAAAAGTTTCCCCTTGCTTTTGACACATGAAGGGGAGAAAAAGTTCCCCCTGGCTTTAGATACCTACAAGTGAAAAAACATTCCTTCCCTCAATTATAACCTAAAAAGAGAGAAGGATCAAGTCCATCATCCCAATCATGATGGCTAAAATGGAAAAAAGTTCCCCTAGCTTTTGATTCTTCAAAATGAGAGAGAAATCCCCTCTTAACTTTGACCCTTAATAGAGACAAAAAGTTCCCTTACCCCCATTTTGACTCCTAATAGAGAAAAAGAAACAGTTCCCCCACCCTGATCTTAACCCCTAAAAAATGAAAAAGAGCACCCCAACAATTATGATCCCTAAAAGAAGAAAAAAAGCTCTCCCCTGATTATGATCTCTAAAAAAGAAAAAATCTTCCCCCTCAATTTTGCCCCCTGAAAGTGAAAGAAAAACCTACCTGCCCTTCCATCTTAATTTTGTGTTCTAGATAAATGATTAAAATGTAGACAAAAATTACAAAAAACAGTGTTGTCAGAATATGAAATCATGTAAAAAAATTCTTTCAAAAAATAAATGTGAACAGAGTAAGTGTTCTAGAGGGATATCACAGTGTTTTCCACTGAAAACGCAAACAGCGGTACCAGTTCAGGATTCAATCATGTAGTAAAAAGAACACCTTCCCTTAAAATGCTACAAATCACCTGAGATTTTTTTTTCTCTCTAAGCTCCAGCTGCAATGAATAATAAACTCAGGCTGCAATGGAGGATTTGCCAGGAGAAGGTGAACATAGTCACCAACTTTCACAAATATATATGCATATGAGATGAAGATCATTATTTATTAATCTATCCATATAAAAGCCATATATTCAAATTCAATTGTTTGCCTTGTCCAAATCCTATTATAACCTAAAAGTTATAATGAATTGGTCCATAGATTAACAGAACTAACAAAATATTAAAAGGATTGGTAGGCTATTAACAATGAAAAACGTCACAGAAAAGCTGATCATTTGAAACTAACATGAAAGAAAAATAGGAGTGTGAGTTTATTTTGTAATGAAATGACTTATATCTTTAATAAAATAAGTTTCTTCCTATGACTTTTCTCATGCCCCATGATATCAGTGGTGATTTTTTTTGCACATTTTGTCCTAAGACATTACATCCGGTCACCCTTTAAATCTCGAGTTGAGTTGAGGCTTTAAAAAAACTTAAAATTAGTTGAATTATTAAAAAATGAATTACCTAATCAATTAGCTTAGTGCTCTTTAGTGCCTATCCATACATAAATAACCCATACATTTTTGAGGGATGTATGCTAATTCATTAATCTATCATATTTCTATCCATCAAAATACATGTGCAAGATGTTGTTTCAGAAAGCGTTTTCAAAATTGAAAAAAAATTCCCCTAATTTTGAGCCTTGAAAGTGAAAAAAAAGTTCCTCTTCAATTTTGTCCCCTTAAAAAAGAAAAAGAACGTTTCACTTCAATTTTAGCCCCTAAAAATGCAAACGAAATTTTTCCTTATATTTTGACCTCTAAAAGTGAAAAAATAAAAGTTCCCTCTCAATCTTGACTCTTAGAAGTGAATAACAAAAGTCTTCCATAAAATCTTTCTTACCTCCTATCCTCAAAGTTTGTATTATGGATAAATGATTGATCAATGAAAGTAATAGTTACATCATAAATTTTAAAAAAGTACCCAAATGCTTGTTCAGAAAAAATGATGAACACATAAAAAAAATTACAAAAATCATATCATCAGAATATGATGTCAGGTAAAAAAATGTTTCAAAGAATAAATGAATAAAATATGTTCTTTTATGACATCACAGCATTTTTCACTTTAAACACAAACTGGGGGTTCAGTTCAGCATTAGTAAATAAACTACTCAACCTTCAAAAACCCTTGAAATGTTGAAAAATCTCCCCTTATTCTTTTTGAACACTCTAATCCTCCTCATTTCATGGGTACCTTTTATCGTTAGCTGCATCTGTGATGCATCGTTTGGGAGATAAAGGTGAACATAGTCACAAACTTTCATAAATGTACAGTATGACTTGTGTATCTTCAGTTTAACGCTTTTATTCATCTGTAATTGATTTCAAAAATGGTTAAAATTTTTGCATACCCCAAATGAAGGATTACCAGTTATTGCTTTGAATAAATTAAATTATTAAACTGTTTTTATTTGATTGTAACACCTAGTGAGCGAGGACATGAAATTTGACAATCATTGAGACCATTTCCTACATTTTGTGCCCTGTTTTCATTTGTTCTTCCCTTTCTTACTGCCATCAATTCAATTCATTGTGAAGGTTCATCAATCATATTATATCATATTTATAGATTATATTATACAAAGAGTTTTTCAGAATGTTGAACTCTTTCTTGTTGTTAGCATTGTTAATACAACGTTTCGGACAATCCATTCAACGGTTTTCTCCAGATGTACTATCTGAATGTGGTGGTGGTAAACAGAATTTTTCTCCAATGGTAACAATGCTATAATGTTGGATTCAGGTGATATCTTTTTCTTTACTTGTTAGGCCTGGATTTCCATACCTTCTCTCTGTTGAGTAGCAGAAGCCACTATGCACTTGTTTGATGTCCTGACCATGGAATGGTTTGGCTGAAATGCAGTGTAAACAACACAAACAACAAGGGGTTCAATAACCAATGGAAAAAATTTGGATAGTGAATATAAAAAATGCAGTAATATGGAAACTTGTATTTTTGTATGATGGACGGATTTTTCAAAATAATTTAAATTGGAATCCATCATTGTGGGCGTGACATCTGACAATTTAAATTTTTATTCCATATCAATGAGGTTAGTTGATGGCATTAACATATTTTTTAATGAAAAGAATAAATTTCAATAATTCAACTGCAAAAATGACTAAACTTCAGCAGATCTGAAGCCTGAAATATTTTCCGTGATTTTTAAATCATAATCCAATTATCATTTAATAATACCTGGATTTTTAACATGCAATAATCTTAATCTAAAATTAGCGATCGTATTGATGTATGAAATATGAATATAATTCACGAAGTTTCTCTCTCTCTCTCTCTCTCTCTCTCTCTCTCTCTCTCTCTCTCTCTCTCTCTCTCTCTGTGATTTGGGCCCTTCTGAGATATGACCCCCCCCCCCCCCGATTCCATACCCTCCTTCCTTTGGGGAATTCGTCTGTTATGAAAACAGATTTTTCAAAGGATTGGGGGGGGGGGGGCTTTCCAAATGTGTGCAAATAGAGGCTGAGTGAAGCACGGACGTAGTAAGGTAAATGGACAATTTTACCCAATCCAGAGCCACTCAACACAAATTCAGCCTTGGGAAGAGGAAAGGCGATATATTGACTTCCTGCAGAAGCTCTTGATTTCGTAACCTTTTCTTCCTCCATTCTCTGTTTCATTACTTCAATAAAAAGTTAGGATTTATTGGAAATATTTGCATCTTTGGTTTCATTCATAATTTTCGGGCTGAGCTGTACTTCCTGACATTTTTTTTTAAATTCCAACATGAGGCCTCGAAGGTTCTTTTAACGAAATGTAGCCATTTTGATTTTTTACATCGGCAATTTTAAATGGCTAAAAAGGACTGGATTTTACAGTTGTTCAAATTTGATGAGTTGTCAAAAATTTGCACGTGCGTATTATGTGACACTTTGATAATCTTATTGGTAACTTTTGAAATTCGAAATTATCGCTTACCCCGAGGAAATTAAATCTACACGGTTACCTGGCAAGAAAATCTACTAATCAGCCATTTTTTACATCTAGCCACTTCTAGACATAAAAATGGCCCACTTCAAAATGCAAAGATAGTCCGCCTTCAAATATGCGATTTCTTCCCATGTTATGTAAAAAATAATAACTGAAACAAAATAAAAATGAAAAATTACAGCAATAAAGTATTCTGGGAGTAATTAAGATTCTTTTCCCAGCACATTTCATTTTTACACATGAGTCCTCTACATTTCAGCAATCGTTAGCAGAAAATAGTGTAGTGAAATATCCCCAGGTACTTTGGTATATTACTTTGGATAAGAAGCCTTTTACCGAAGAATCAAGGTCTTCATATTTCTCCAAAAACGGAAATTTACGAGCCGCATACTTCAAGTCCTTACTTCCGCTAAAATGGCGGAAAGTACGTCCCATACAGTCATTAAAGTTAGACCCCCTTCCCCGTCTAAAACCTTGAAAAATTGACATTTTTCAAAACTGAAAAAATCGCCCAGGAAAGGATGGTCTTTTAAATCGTAAGCACAAAAAATACTTGCGAATAATTACCTTTTATGATGCAGAACTTCATATCAGATGACCTGTCAGAAGTGCATCAATTTGTATGAGAGGATATGCTCCAACTTTCAAGCTCTACTGCATAGGTTTTATTTTGAAAGGGCGAAAAAAGGGATTTCAAGAAAATTAAAGAAAGCAGATCTTCAATTTTTGACTTACCCTCGTTGTTTACAGCCTTCTTTTCATTGAACATTTTTCTTTTCCCGTTATTATTGGTCCACCCTTGGAAAAATCCTGATTTTCAACATGCAACAAAACGGTCTTGTAGTTCAGTGCGTACACTTTTTTGTTTTTTTAATAACTGGTTGCAATTTATTGTTTTTAAAGTAAAAACTGCGTTGAGGCAAACTGCAGTTTATCGAGTTTTTTTTTAGGTTAAAAGAATATGCTTCTTTTTAAACATTGTGATAATTTTATGTAACCAATAAGAACAAGTGGCCAACTCCTTGAAAAAGGGACGCCTTCTTTTCCAGCAAAATAAGAAAGGTCTTGTACATATGCCAAATTAAAGACAATTTACAAGTTGATTATTCTTAAACATCAATCAAAAGCAACAACAATACACGTCGATCAGCTTTTCAGAACCAGCGAACCAATGGATTTTATTTTTTTCGTCACACATATCAGCTTTAATAATCGGATTTACTGAATAGTCGTCTTAACCTTTGCATTGGGCTATTATTATCAACTGGCAGTAAAGTGATGAGGATGCTCGTCCTTCTGAACAAACGGTGACCGATCAAAAGGCATCAAGTCAAAATGACTACAGTGTAGTTCGGACCACTTGCAATCGCTTTCGGACAAAAGGCATCAGTCAAAAGGATAACAGTAGTTACTGATACTGTGATTGAACTTTCATTATTCAAGTAATTTAATTTAGTATCTTTTTTTTCTTTTTGTAAATTTTAATGGATAAACGTTTTATTGTCCATTACATACCCCGGGTTCGTACGTAAATTTTAATTAAAAGGTGTACTCATGTAAAATTTATTTTGTTAATTTGAAGAAATAAAAAGGTTCTAATTTCATTTTCGCGTCAACATCTCAGGAACATGTTTAATGTTATATTTTTAAAATATTCTTTTTAGCATTTATCTAAAGCTTGATACTGTAAATGTTTTTATTTTTTATAATGAAATGAGTCAGGACGTTTGTTTTTAACGATTCAAATATTATATGTTAATATGGTATTATTTTCTTCAAAGCGGCCCCAGAGTCTCTAAAAAGTATTTTAGAATTTAAAAGGTATTCAATTTAATTAAACAACGTAATCGACAGAAAATTGATCAAATTAAAACAGTTTTTTTCTCACAAATATTCGCTACTTCAACGACGACGCGTCATTATTTACTAATATGAATTTAATATCCAAGTAATTTGGTAGGCGGAGATATTGGCTTGGGCCGGGCCGGTCTAATTAGGTCGAAGGAGGATACTTTGGTTGCATATCTTTTTACCTCGGACTATGTTTTCATTTTGAAGGCGAAAATTACGATCTAGGTGGTAATTATGATAATCTAATGCAGATTTACAATGAAAATAAGATTATGCATTTTTGTTTGCTTCAATAAATCTTTGTTTAAATCCTTTATTGCTATTTTTATTTTTTTCACCGTTTTCCCTAGTATTTACGAATCAAGTTTCGCTACGGAAATTTGTCAGTTTTCCTTCGACTGTTATTCAAATTTCTTTGATTTAATCACAATGTTTTTACATTTAAGGTATAACTGGGTTGAATGTTTGATGAATAAAAAAGTTGCAAATAGGGCACTCCGAAGACTTCTTGACAACAATAAACAACGTGTCGGGAATTATAACGATGAACGAAATCGACTACGGATGCACAAAATAGCGAACAGAGTTGATCGTAAAAGAGTTGAACAAAACAAATTATTGTCTATGTATGTTTTAACATTATTTATTTACTCGTTTTTTTAAATTTATGTTATTATTATTCTATCATAATTTATTGCCAGAAAGCTCTTACGGATGCACAAACTCGTTAATATCTATCCAAGAATCCATAAAAGAAACAAACGACAAAAACAAGGTTTTCATGGGGAAATTGAACCGCCACGATGTGATGATAGTTTTCAGAAAATGTTTTTTTTTTTTAATTTTTATTGTATTTGTTCGTTTTTTTATGGAATCTTGGACAAATATTTACATGAGTTTGTTTTTCATCAAAGCTTTTTGATAACTATCAGTGTATAAATATTAATATGATGAGACAATTAGAACAATTTTACAATCAACTCGCTGTTCGCTATTTTATGCATCCGTAGTCAATTTCATTCATTGTTATTATTCCAAACACGTTGTCAAAAAGTCTTCGGTGTGCCCAACTAGAAACTTTTTTCATCTATCAAATATTTAACTCGATAAGATCCTGAACGTCAAAACATTTTCATTAAGTCCAAAAAGCCTAAATAATAGCCGTACAAAAAACTCAAATATCCGTAGCGAAAAAGTAATAATGCTGGAGAAAACATTAAAAAAATAGTAATAAAAGATTTGTAGAAGCAAGCAAACATGTATTATCATAATTCTATTGTAAATTTGCATTAGATCATCTTGAATCCCATCCAGATGTAATTTTCGGCTTTACAAAACAATACACAGGAAAATTGTCTGGGGTGGGAAAATTTGCAACCAGAATATTTACCAGCAACTTAACCCAGTCCTTGGCCAATTAGCGATTGAAATGATATAGGATTGCAAAATGGAATATGACATTATGAAGAGGGAAACAAGCAGAAAACAGAAATTGTGAAAAAACGTCTTAAATTATTTCATTATTTTGACAAATACAAATTATCAATTATTATACGGAATAAAAAAAAAAAATCACAATGAAACCTTAACTTAATTAAATTTACAAAATAAATAAATAAATAAATAAACTCATTCACTTTATCAAGTCATACCTAGTGCTTAGTGCTATAGGAGTATGTTATTCAATTGTACCATTGAACAACGTTCCTAAGATGTGAAAATGAAATTAAAACCTTTTATTCCTTCAAATTTACAAAATAAATTCTACTATTGAAGACATAATTATACCTTTTAATTTGAAATTTTGCACGAATCAATGGTACAAAATCAACAATAAAACAATTCTTCATTTGAATTTGAAAAAAAAATTTAATTACATAACTTGAATATTACAAATTCAGTAAGAATATCCATCACAAGTTATCATTTTGACTGATGCTTTTTGTCCGAATGCGATTGTAACTTGCAGTAACCCATACCACACTCCATTCCTTTTGCCTCGTGCTTTTTGACTTGATGCCTTTTGACCTAGATTCAAATAAACAAGTTTTCAAGTCATGATTTGCTTCTCAACTTCTTGGCTGTTTTTATAGCAACACAGTTCTCACTACTAGGAACCAACCTACTTGAACCAAAACTAAAACTAAAACCTCTTTCATGTAATAGAATAGTAATAAGAACAGAATTCTAATGATGTGTCCATGTACCACTGAAAGAGAAACCGTGGAGGTAGGAGTGGGCGCCTCAGAAAACATTCCCTCCTCCCTAGCGCTCTGAAAGGTACAGCGCAGAGAAGGAAGTCCATCAAAAGCGATAACGCAGATAGCGGGGTGGGGGGATGGACACTGGAAGAAAATCTACGGATCGGGGGTGGGGCGCTAGAGGTGGGCGAGAAATATATAAAGACTTCATCATCATCATCAGTCTTTTAGCGTCCGTCGTTGGACATAGACCTTCCCCAGGATTTGCCACACTTCCCTATCATGGGCGTCACGGAGCCAGTACTTCCTGAACTTGTCTAGTTCATCTCTCCATCTAATATTTTGCCGGCCTCGGTTGCGCATATGTGAGTCGTGATGTCCATCGATTGTCAGCCATTCTTGCAACATGGCCAGCCCACCGCCATTTGAGATTTTTTATGGATTCTATGATGTCTCTAACTCTTGTCTTTTCCCGGATGTGTTGTGCTGTTTTGTGGTCTCTCCATGTGAGGCCCAGCATTATTCTTTCATGTGCACGTTGCATGGTTCTCAGCTTACGGGTCTGTTTCTTGGTTAAGTTCCATGTTTCAGCTCCATAAGTGACTATTGGGAGGATCCATTGGTTATACACCCTTCTCTTTAGGATTAACGGGATCTTATTATTTTTGAAGGTTGAGCTAGCTCTGCCAAAGGCTTGCCATCCTAGTGTGATTCTTCGCTTGATTTCTTCTTCTTTTGAGGGTCTCATGGAGATTCGTTGCCCTAGGTAGATGTAGTGGTCTACTTTCTCGAGTTCTGTGTCCTCGATTTTGATCTTAGTGTTCTTATCTCCAATGTGGTTGTTGCACATGATCTTCGTCTTGCTGAAGTTCATGTGTAGGCCGACTTTTTTGCTTTCCTCATTTAGTTCATCTATCATTAGTTGGAGGTCGTGTAGGTTCTCTGCGAAAAGGGCTATGTCGTCTGCGAATCTGAGGTTGCTCAGATACTCGCCGTCTATTTTAATTCCTTTACTCTCCCAGTCTAGCCTTCTGAAGATCATCTCGAGGCAGGCTGTGAAGAGTTTAGGTGAGCTGGTATCACCTTGTCTTACTCCTTTCTGGAGCTGGAAGGGGTCCGAGTCTTTATGTAGCCTGATAAATGAGCTGCCGTGATTGTATATATGTTTCAACACTTCAACATATACTGGATCTACACCTTGGCGACTGATGGCCTCCATGACCTTAGGGATTTCTACTGAGTCGAACGCCTTTTTGAAGTCGATAAATGCTACGGCAAGTGGTAGTCTATACTCTGCTGCTTTTTCTTTCAGTTGATTTATCGAGTGCAGGTGGTCCATGGTCGAGTAGCTTCTTCTAAAGCCAGCCTGTTCACGTGGCTGGTTTTCATCGAGTGTTTTTGTGATTTGGTTGGTGATGATCTTTGTGAAAAGTTTATATACACAGTTGAGTAGGCTTATAGGCCTATAGTTGTTGAGGTCTTTCGGGTTTCCTTTTTTATATAAAAGCACTATGATAGCAGTATTCCAATCGTCTGGGACTTTACTGTGTTTTAGACACAGGTTGAAGAGGACGGCTAGTTTCCTATTGATGATTTTACCTGCTTTTCGGAGTAGGTCGATGGTGATGTTGTCTGGTCCAGGGGCAGTTCCTTTCTTCGTCTGTTTAATGGCTTCCTTCACCTCCCACGGGGTTACTTTTGGGAAGTCCTCTAGTTGTTTGCCCGTGTCTTGCGTATCTTGCTCATTGTTTTGCAGTCCTTGTTTGGACGAATAAAGTTTTTGGTAGAATTCTTTGGCACGTTCGACAATCCTGTCTCTGTCTGTTGTTAGGTTTCCATTTTCCTCGAGTATGCTAGTTATTTGCCTTTGTCCCGAGTTGAGGAGTTTGTTTATAGCTTTGAAGCCCCGACCTTTTTCAAGAGTTGATTCAATGACTGCCGTTGTGTATCTCCTTCTGTCTTCGAGTAGCTAGCATCACCATACAACTTTCAAAACGATACAAACTCAATATAATCCAAGTCTACGCTCCCACTTCGCAATCAACCCAACAAGAAATAGACAACTTCTATGATGACTTGAACTCCCTACTCCAAGGCACCAGAAAACACTTCAATGTTATCATGGGAGACTTCAACGCACAAGTAGGACAAGGAAATGAAAATTGCGTCGGCAAATTTGGATACAAAATACGCAACGAGAGAGGAGAAGATCTTGTAAACTTTGCAACGGCTAATGGATTCAAAATCATGAACACCTTCTTCAAGAAGGGACCCAGTAGGAAATGGACTTGGAAGAGCCCCAATCACGAAACAAGAAACGAAATAGACTACATCCTAACGGACAAAAACGATATCGTCAAGGACATCCAAGTCCTAAATCAAGTCAATGTAGGCAGCGACCACAGAATGGTACGATGTAAAGTACAAATAAACACCAATAAAGAACGCAGGAAAATGTTCCATACAAAACCGCAGCCTCTAAACATACCAAAAGAGCACGTTCAATCTTTCAAGCTCGAATTGAAGAACAGATTCAGAATTCTTACTGAACAAGACAGCACCAACATCAACGAACTAAGCAGCAAAATGACAACGTCAATAATTGAAGTAGCCTCTACATTCAAGCCAATAAGCAAACAACCCATTAGCAAAATCTCGGATGAGACTAAAAATCTCATGGAAAAACGCAGAAACCTCAAGCCACCGACAACAACGAGAGAGAAAATTGAAGAGGCTGAACTAAATAAAAAGACTACCGGACAAAAATTCCCCGGACGAAATGTCATCCCTCAAGGTGCCTAGTAGGACAAAGGGGTTTTGGCGGTGGTTTATTTCAATTTTTGGAATGAATATGAAAAATTTTTCATCATATACATGTAGAAAAAAATCAGTCAAATTCATTTATACTGTCTGCCAATTACTAAAAGTTTTGTCATATTTCAATCTAACCAAGGACTTTTCCTACCGCTTGGTGATGCTGATGATGTAATTTTTTATCTATCACAAAAATTCATTACAAAAAAAAAAAAAAGAGTGAATGATTGTTCTTTGATGACAAAAAGGACGTACCACTGAAAGGGAAATTTTTTTTCTATCATGAGAATTGATTAAAAAAAGAATGAATGACATCAGTTAACTGGGGATAGACAAAGTGAATTAAGGTGATGTTGGCCACGTCTCAAAACTGATAACACTTAGTTTCACAATAAAAAATTTTGGTCCGCTATAAATGAGAAATTAACTTTGGTTTTTATACTAGACTCTACCTAGCAGACAACATGGGTTGGGGGGGGGGGGGGTTAAGGGTAAGAATTAAGGTTATGTCTCGGCTTTAAATTAAAATAATTAATTTTTTTAAAAGTCATTACCCTATCCTCCACTAACCCTAATATGTTGCCACGCAGTCATAACTCTAATCATACCCCCCATCCCCCCAAAATATGCCATTTAATTTTTTATGTTAAAAACTAGAAATAGCCAATTTAATAACCAAAGATGATGAAAAAAAGCCATTTTATGGTCAGCCAAAATGCAATTGTAACAAATAATAATCAGAAATAATACACCTCACAAATTTGTCTTGTTTTTCTTCATACAACACAACACTTTTGGGCAGTACTAATTATGCCCCTTCCATGCAAAAAAAACAACAATAACGTTAAATGATTTTACTGGCACAAACACACAATTAACTGATTTGTTTGTCCATGCCTCTTTCATGCTAAAATTACTAGGCCTTTTGACCCAATATTTGGCATGGGAATCAAGAAAATTAACTTCTCACTTAGGCCTACCTTGAATATCATTCTAAGTCACCAGAGGTCATTCTTTAGCCAATCTTCAGTTCTAAATATTGGAAACAAAGTAATCCTTCATTAGAATTTTCTCCAATATTTCTCACAGTAAAATTAATTCTTGTCAAATTCCAGGCGTTTATTTTTCAAAAGACTCAAACATGCTTTCATACAAGAAGCATTTGTCTTTTATGAAGTAATATTTACAAAACACACACAAGACTTTTTTTGGCTGCCTGGGTTCCCCTCCAAAGGCAAGATCTGAAAGGTTGGGATGCCCATCATGCTTTTGAGGAATCCTCCCAAGTTGTGCAATAGAACTCACCTAGCAGTTCAACAGATTCTCTTCATTGTCATCGAGGTCACTATGCTAACAGAAGTAGGAAAATAGAAGGATATCTCCATCTTCAGGATCTCTATCATTCCAACATACTTTGGATTCAAGCAAATCTAATTCCCAGTGAGACTCAGCTGTGTCATGACCATAAACTAGGTACAGGGATAATCTCTCAAGATCGTTGGCTTCTCTATGCATTTCCCATGGCAAGCTTTCTGTTGGTGATTCTAGGGTTGAATCCCCAAACAACCTTTTTATACTGGTACCAAAAAGGAGAAGTAAAAATGTTGTCTGCTCTGAGGCCCTGTCAAACTAAGGGACTACCATCATTAGTTTTGTACATCACATTATTTTTCAGTAAAAGATACCTTTTTAGGTGTAAATAGTATAAAACATCTCTTATTCATTGGCTGTGTTCTGTAGAAATAGATATATTAGGGATAATATTTTTTACTGTTTTGTATAAATCACAATTACTGTCTCTCAGACACAAAGGATATCCCAGCTAGTTGTTTACAAAACATTGTAATAGTGCAGCACACACCAAAAATGATAATTCATTAAAGATACTACAACAAAGTCAAATATATTTTAAAGTCATAAAGTAGGGGTCCCAAAATTCTTTAGACCATCAACCCCTCCATGCAATCCTTGATCTCTCACTGACCCCTAAAATGCACAAAAATACTACTACAACTACTACTAATAATAATTACTTAATCAATTAGACATGCAGTTTTAGACATAGAATTCTGACCCAAGGAATTCAACGATGGGAAATGTGTTCAATCAAACAAACTAGGCTTAAGGACACTGGCAGCCCGTTCCATAGATTATCCCATATCAATTCAAATAGAGCCATGTCTCTCGGGAAGGTAAGTTTTGCTGCTGTATAGAAGGATGGGTTCATGAAAACTTTGTCTACCCTGAACAAAATTGTTCCAATTTCTTCAAAGCTTGTTGAGCAAAATTGACCAAATGAGTCAATTCAAATGGTCATGGTCCTAGAGTAAGGAACTCTTGTGAAGAGGGCAGATTATGCAGACAAAAACTGTGAGACTGTAGATGGGGAGGAGCAAGGATTGAAGAGATAGACTTTGTTGAGGACTCTTGTAATGATGAGTACTTTAGGACACAGAAGACTCAATCATTAAAATAAGGGTTTGGTCTTGAAAGTGAAGATGTGCTTGAATCTCAACAATAACTATTATTCTGAATTCCTTAGGTAAAATCTTGTATAGAAAAATGTGTTCATTGAACTCCATATGTTGTTTACTTTTAAGTTTTCTATTTCAGCACAGGCACAGCCAGAATCATTAAATAGACAATTCAAGGCAAAATAAAAAAAATAGGTGGGGAAAAAACCTGAGCAGTGGACATACTTTCCCTATTAGACTACAAGATCTAGTAGTTGAGGTGTGGTTGAATAGAATGTCTTCCAAGGTGATGAATGTTGCCATATGATTTGTTTGTAGATTTGTATTCAAAATGCTACAAATCAGCCAATTGCTTTTTGCAAGAGGCACATCACTGGACTCCTATTTTGTGAGCTTTCCTTCTAGGGAATAAAATGAAAAGGTACAAGACACACATATGAGAGAGGTTGAAAATGCTAAAGAGCTCCAGAAAAACTTTCCTGGTATCAATGATCGTCCTGTGTTGGACAGTCTGACAGGACTCGAGCAGACGTGTTGTGAGGTGGAGGGGACATTCAAGATGACTTGCATTTTGTGCGCACGATCCAAGATGAACTAGCAGCCAATGATGAAGCTGCACTGATGAATTTAGATCCATCCAAGGCTTTTGTTAGAGTTGGCCATGCTTTGTAGAGGTTGTATTGTTGTTTTGGACTCCTGGACTTGTCTTCTAAAAGTGTCTCCAGTGCCATGGTTGGATTTCATGGGGAAAGATCAACACCTTCCATCATACCCAGATTAATTTGTCAAGTTTATCTACACATGCTGTACTATTCTTGTGTTGGAAGCTTTCCTTTACAAGTTGAGGACAAAGCTGGTTCTATGCAGGATATATGATTCTGCTTGATGCTATCATCTCAGCCAGACACTCAGCCTATGTCAACCACTTTATTTGTAAGATTGAGGAGATCATCAAAGAAATTAACTGATTGTTAATTGAAATAAGGGTCGAAATTAATGATAATGTCTATTAGCCTGCAATTGGGGTCATAGAGGGGTAGTCAAAGCACTTATGTTGAAAATGAATATTTGTTGAGAAAAAAAAATTATGTTTCATTGTGTATATGAAAGAGAGAGAGAGACATACACACATTCATACGCTATCATAAATTTACATTTGGAGAATTTAGGTTTTCATTACAAACCTATGGTATGTCAAGTTTAGAATTGATGAACAAGGTTTAAAATATCAGTGATTTAATCATATTTTGGTTAATCAGCCTATGACCAGTCCTTTCCTTATCTTGATCAATTTTGTGTAGCAATAAAGATTACTTTTCTATTTTGGAAAGGTCACCTTAAAATTGATTTCTAATATAATATTACTCTTATTTTTCAATCTGACTCTTCTTTTATTTTCTTGCAGCATTATTAAACAATTATAGCTACTTTGTGTGTGTGTATGTTTGTTTATATGTTTGCATGTTCCAGTGCTTTTATTCATACTGTTTTGACTTGAAATTTGGCATCAGTACTCCACTGGACCTCCGCTAAAATGTTCTTTTTATTTTTGCAAAAAAAAGTTTTCTAGGACCTTATTTTGATGGGTTTATTGATAACATCCAGATTCTTGTGAATCCACATTTCTTTACTCTATCTTAGATGTTTTCCTGCAGAAAATACTAGTGAAGTTATAAATAAATTTTATTCCGACCATATTTCTTCTTAAATGAAATTTTTTTTTCATGATTTCAAATGTTGATGCTACAGTTGTTGAATTAATGGCTATGATGGTGAGTCATTCTTTTTTTTTTTTTACTAGACACTAGCATCCCAAAATACATATTTAACCTTGCACTAACCTAATGATATTCAAAGAGGTCTATCACATAATGGATTAAAAGCAGATTTTGTGTCAGTGAAACAGCCAAAATGAAACAAATTTCAATCCGTTGATTTTTGTAATACAACCGGTAGAGAACATCAACGAGCTCATCATAACATCACCAGCAGCCTGTTAACATCCATTGTTGGACATAAACTTTCCCCAAGATTCACCAAACCTCTGTATCATGGGCATTGTGGTGCCAGAACTTTCTGAATTGTTGTGCCACCTTACTTTCCATTGACCAAAGTTTTACATATAATCTCTGGGGATCCACATTGTGAGTCTGAAGACAGCACAGTATACTAGAGAAAAGACAGGAGTCTGTTAAATCATAGAAACACTTAGAAAACTCAAATGGCTGTGGGCTGGATATGTTGCAAGAATGTCAGACAACTGCTAGACATTATGACTTACAAGGTGGATCCCTAGAGATCATAAGCAAAATTGTGGCCAACAGAAAGTAAGGTGGTGTGATGAGCTAGACAAATACAGAAAATACTAGTTTTGTAATGTCTGTGATAGAGAAGGTCTGACAAATCTAAGGAAGGTCTATGTCCAACAGGTGGCTGATGATCATCACCACGACAATAAAAGCAAACACTGAGGCTTTTAATGGCATTTCATAAAGAATGGTTATTGGTTATAAAAAGTCAAAAAGCAAGCCAATGAAGAGATAACCTCCCTACTATGGCCGAGTGGAAGTTTCTGGAGTATATTCTATTCAAATTCATTATTTTCTTTCTAACTCTGAAATGAATCCTGTATGGATGTTCAGAACTAGGAATACAGCAAAAAATAGATTTCATAATTTATGAGCAGATAATTTTTCATACAACTGGCAAACAGATTACGCAGATTATTAGGTAAATGTGGTCGTGGAAGCACGTTACATTAGACACCCCATCTTTTTGATTTGTGACTGAAACAAGTTTACATCTTTTGCATCATTTTTTTAATATGAGAGTTAGCAATTAAGAATAAAGGGAACATTAAAATTCATTAAAATTAATATTCATTGGGACTACTAGAGAAATATGGTTTTGTTATAATAATTTGGCATAGGTATATGTAAATTTATCATCCAAAGATGACAAAAATCTCATTGCCTAATTTTCAGAGAAGCAGTGAAATTCCAATTCTTTGTTCATTCTAAAGGGTATATGAGAAACAAAATTCAGTTTTGTTTGAGGTGCCACCCACCAAATCTGGGTAACTTTAAGCTTTGAAATAGCTTCCTAAAAGTAAAAAAATATTTCCTGGAGGAGTGATTTCCAGTGATGTGTGAAATTTCTGGCAAGAAACTGAAAATACTGGGAAGAGTAAGACTTAAGCCAATTGGATTTAGTCAGACTGCTGATTATTTGAGTCCTATCAGCGATGAAATATCAGCAATCAAATGTCAACAGGAGTGTTCTTATGACCTTGAAAAATGTCTATGTGTGTGGTCAATTAAATTTTATTGACAGGAATGATTCTAATTTCTATGATCGAGTCAGATATCATAGCCAATACGTCACTTCCTTTTCAAATAAATAATAAAATCAAAATGTTGATCTTGCACCATCACGAGAAACTTAGGATGATTTATAAAACCTATTTTCACATTATTTTTAGGAAAATTTAGATGATTTTATATTATTTTTGCCTCATAATGGGTGTAAAACTACGGCATAGTTATGATAAAAGTAAACATTGAAGTAGAAAATTGCTAATGAATAGTCTTGTATCAAGATAAATTGTTTGCTTTCTAGTTCTGTCAAATTAATTGTATTAAGTATATCTGAAATATTGTTTGACCAATGGGTACTTGGAGAGAAAGTTTTTGATAGTTTAATAAAAATATTTGTTCCATGAGGTGAGTAAATAAAGTACCAAAAATTATTTGCTAAAAGATTTTTCTATTCATTTTCAAGTATTCAATTTTTCTTAACTACTTTTTTGTAAAAAAGATTTGATGTAGTTATCCTTGTTTTGAATGAATTGAATAAAATAGAATTTTGATCAAATTAAAACTATCTAATCATTTATATATTATGGTCATGTGATGCCAGACTTTTCCACATTGATCAAGAATTAAATCATGACGATTGAAAATACAAATCGGTGACACTTCACAAAAACCAACCAGAGTTAAACACATTGTTTAAACAACAATAACTTGTTTGTATCATAGTGCGATCTAAGCTTAGCTTTACATGATTGATGAATAGATTGTTTGAATCCCCAAAATTTTCAGATTACTTTTTTGTTAATAGTTGAGTGCAATTTTTTTCAATTTTTGCTTGTCAAATCATAACCTAAATAATTGTTAAAAATTCAGCAAATGCAAATTCCATTTGAAAACACTCCTTTAAAATGTGATTAAAAACTCCTTCCTTTAGAACAGCTGCTAATTCTAAATAAAACACAATAAATCTTCAGTAACCCTTAGATTATTGAGAGTTGAATCAAGTAAATATTGGGGTTATTTGTTGAGTTGATGAAGGTCAGTGGCAAAATAGGAAATCAGAACAGAACAGACTCGTCTTTCAACCAGCATTTCAAGTGTTCATAATCAGCATATAAACAGGATAAAAAGTGCATCAGGTGGATTTAATCAGACATTTCAAAGTCATATTGAAAACTGGTTCATTCTGAACTTTAAGGCTCTTAGAGAGCAGGTACCTCTGTCAATACCATTGTCACTAAAAACTGAATGAAAATAGGTTCATATATAACTACGATGCTGTCTATCGTCTTAATATATGAAAAATAAATTCTTAATCCATTCCAAAAATAATTGAATGTTCCTTAGTCCATGGCCCACTCTACCACAAAATATTATTGAAATTTATTCAGAACTCATGGAGATAGTGTTTGGACAAACAGATAAAATACGAGTCAAGAATGGAAAAAATTTCTCAGTAAAAAAAAATTCCTGGATCCATAACAAAATTTAATCAAATTTCCTCAAAATGTCCTTGAAATTCTTTGAGCATTTTTTGAGATATTGTGTGGACAGATAGATAAACAAACATGACTAAATACATGTTCCTCTTTCAACTTCGTTGGCAGAGGTAATTATCCATGCTATACTTACACTTTTAAAATAATAAAATACACTGATGAGAATCAACGAGTCTTGTCTGCATTTCTTTTACAATTATTATAATAATTATTATTAATTTTTGTTTTCATCTGTTTTGTTAATCGACAAAATAAAATAGCCCACAAAAACATTTGATGTTCTGATAAAATATTTTAAACTAAGCAAAGCTGGCTAACAATTAATAAATGATTATTACTTACCTTTTATAAATGCATTAAGCAAATAATTGTCCAACTGTAAAGTGGTCCACAAATATAAGAAATAGCCTTGTATTTAAAAATCGTGACATTTGAACTAATTCAATTTGTGGAACAATACATAGCAGAAGTAAGAGTAGGTTGAAGCTTTAGTTGTCAAGTTGAGGTGAGACTGATTTTAGCTTCTCTCTCTAAAAAGAGTGTGCCAAGCAGTGTAACAAATAGGTCAGTTGGTCAATGTGACTGGTGCAGAAATGACATTGCTTATATAATCAGCTTAGGAAACTTTATGCTTTCTCTTAGTAATATCATCTTCTAAGAGTTTCCAATTTCTAAAAGGGCAATCTTTCTGTGCCCAAAGTGTTTTTTTCATGAAAGTTTACCGATACAAATAAGGGCCTCATGCCTCACGTTTAATGAGGTTTAAAGTTTGGCTTAGTTCATAAAAATTGGTCTTGCCTTCATATTTCCTAATTATTTTTGCCTACTATCTTATATAATATGTAAGAGCAAAGTCCCAAGAAAACCTCACAGTCGGACCATGATATCAGAATTCTCAAAGACAGTGACAAGCTGTAGCAATAGTCTTGTATGAAATAATGTCATTTCAGAATTATATCTCCCAAGCATAAAAAAAAAAAAAAAGCAGTTTCACAACAATTACTATTAGTCCATTCATAAATAGCTGGCCAATATATTACATAGTTATAGGCTGCTTTGATGATTAAACAAAATATTTTTTTAATTTCAATGTCTCATAAATGTTCCATTTTGTAAGAAATTATTTAGAAGGAACTTTTTATTGGTTCATCAAAAGAAAATAATGAATGTGAAATTATCATTAGACATGGACAACCAACTGATAAGAAAAATTTCAGAGTTGATAAATTGATTAGGTTGGAAAGTATCTAATATAAAATATATTAGGAACATAACTGTGACACCATAAAATGCAACTGGTACAACATCGAAATCAAAAAGAAATAGAAAAAGAAAAAAGAATAGATGGAGGAAAGAGAAAAAAGAATAGATAGAGGGAAGAGAAAAAAGAATAGATAGAGGGAAGAGAAAAAAGAATAGAGGAAAGAGAAAAAAGAAAAGATAGAGGAAAGAGAAAAAAGAATAGAGGAAAGAGAAAAAAGAAAAGATAGAGGAAAGAGAAAAAAGAATAGATAGAGGAAAGAGAAAAAAGAATAGAGGAAAGAGAAAAAAGAATGGATAGAGGAAAGAGAAAAAAGAAAAAAAAGAGGAAAGAGAAAAAAGAAAAAATAGAGGAAAGAGAAAAAAGAAAAAATAGAGGAAAGAGAAAAAAGAAAAAATAGAGGAAAGAGAAAAAAGAAAAGATAGAGGAAAGAAAAAAAAGAATAGATAGAGGAAAGAGAAAAAAGAATAGATAGAGGAAAGAGAAAAAAGAATAGATAGAGGAAAGAGAAAAAAGAATAGATAGAGGAAAGAGAAAAAAGAAAAAATAGAGGAAAGAGAAAAAAGAAAAAATAGAGGAAAGAGAAAAAAGAAAAAATAGAGGAAAGAGAAAAAAGAAAAGATAGAGGAAAGAGAAAAAAGAAAAGATAGTGGAAAGAGAAAAAAGAAAAGATAGTGGAAAGAGAAAAAAGAAAAGATAGAGGAAAGAGAAAAAAGAATAGATAGAGGAAAGAGAAAAAAGAATAGAGGAAAGAGAAAAAAGAATGGATAGAGGAAAGAGAAAAAAGAAAAGATAGAGGAAAGAGAAAAAAGAAAAGATAGAGGAAAGAGAAAAAAGAAAAGATAGACGAAAGAGAAAAAAGAAAAGATAGAGGAAAGAGAAAAAAGAAAAGATAGAGGAAAGAGAAAAAAGAATAGATAGAGGAAAGAGAAAAAAGAATGGATAGAGGAAAGAGAAAAAAGAAAAGATAGAGGAAAGAGAAAAAAGAAAAGATAGAGGAAAGAGAAAAAAGAAAAGATAGAGGAAAGAGAAAAAAAAAAGATAGAGGAAAGAGAAAAAAGAATAGATAGAGGAAAGAGAAAAAAGAATAGATAGAGGAAAGAGAAAAAAGAATAGAGGAAAGAGAAAAAAGAATGGATAGAGGAAAGAGAAAAAAGAAAAGATAGAGGAAAGAGAAAAAAGAAAAGATAGAGGAAAGAGAAAAAAGAATAGATAGAGGAAAGAGAAAAAAGAAAAGATAGAGGAAAGAGAAAAAAGAAAAGATAGAGGAAAGAGAAAAAAGAATAGATAGAGGAAAGAGAAAAAAGAAAAGATAGACGAAAGAGAAAAAAGAAAAGATAGACGAAAGAGAAAAAAGAATAGAGGAAAAAGAAAAAAGAATAGATAGAGGAAAGAGAAAAAAGAATAGAGGAAAGAGTAAAAAGAATAGAGGAAAGAGAAAAAAAAAAAATAGAGGAAAGAGAAAAAAGAATAGATAGAGGAAAGAGAAAAAAGAATAGATAGAGGAAAGAGAAAAAAGAAAAGATAGAGGAAAGAGAAAAAAGAATAGATAGAGGAAAGAGAAAAAAGAATAGATAGAGGAAAGAGAAAAAAGAATGGATAGAGGAAAGAGAAAAAAGAATAGAGGAAAGAGAAAAAAGAATAGATAGAGGAAAGAGAAAAAAGAATAGAGGAAAGAGTAAAAAGAATAGAGGAAAGAGAAAAAAGAAAAAATAGAGGAAAGAGAAAGAAGAAAAGATAGAGGAAAGAGAAAAAAGAAAAGATAGAGGAAAGAAAAAAAGAAAAGATAGAGGAAAGAAAAAAAGAAAAGATAGAGGAAAGAAAAAAAAGAATAGATAGAGGAAAGAGAAAAAAGAATATTAGTAGGAATTAAAACAATGTCAAAAGTTGATTGTTTCTAAGAATGAAAACAGAAAAAATAAGCAACATTTTTGGTATAATATGCTCTTATATTTTTAGAATTTAAAATGCAAAACAAATTTATTCAGTTTATGGAGAAGTACTTTATAGGCTGATGAGAATAGCCACAATATTTGTAAGATGAGACAAGTGGTTGGCAAAGTGTCATGCTGGAAATTTCTCTCTAAACAATGCTCTATGGCTGGATAGATAAATTGGAGTTCATTGAGATCAAATCAAAATATTACGAGAAAATAATAAATGTTTTATGACACAGGGGACAGCCAACATACTCAAATCATGCATTGGAAAATATTGTACCATCTATGTCATACACTTTGATGGATGGTTCTCACAAAAGTTTTTCAGAAAAATCCTACTGGGCCATATCTCTGTTTGATTTGCTATTTAAACAAAATGTATGGTTTTTTTTTTTTTTAGATAATGGGAGGCAATGAAAAATCAATATTTTACAACACAGAATGCAAGAGATGGTGGTACAAGCAAAATGAACCATAACTAGCTATACCAAAGGCCACTATTCATTCAAAGTAAGTGATATTCTGTATATGGTAGGATTAGAAAAGAGTTCTCTATGAGATCTTTTAAGAAAACAAAGAAATAGATTCAAAATATTCAAAATGCTTCCTCCCAATTAGACCAATTGGAGGTAGCAATTGACGAGAAGTGTCTAGAGTTAAAGATGAAGGGCGTAATATTCTACTAGAATAAAGCTATTAATTTTTGCTTGGTTACCAAAGTAGCATATAGATATTTCTTTGGTGACCAAGCAAAAATTGTTACAGCTTGGCTGGAAGGTTTTGACTTATCCACCATATTGACCAGATATTGGATTACCATTTATTCTGGTCTTTATAGAATTCTTTTGATGAGGAAAAAAAATAATCAATACCCTGGAAGACTGCAAAAAGAATCTCAAGCAGTTCTTTACTAAGAAAAAAAAAATATTCCAGGAGAATGGAATTATGAAGGCACATTGAGGATGGTAGAAGATAGTGAAACATAATGGTAAAAATGTTGTTCAATAAAGTTATCACCGAAAATCTTTAAAATTCATTTTTTACTTAATAAGCTAATAAACATTTTGAACCCTGAATTGAATATAGCAGTAGAAATTAGTATACATTGAGTCAACTGCTAACAGAATATAATTTCTTTTTTTATCAAATCACCAATGTTGACAAGCCAGTCTCAGATAAAAATGGACATAGATGGCTGTTATGCAAAGTCTCTGCAGATACAGATACCTAAAGACAGACTGTTGCGTTCTGTAAACCTCTTCCTCCACAGTAACTGCTCTTTTTGTCATTGATAGCAGTTGATTACCATTGAGGTGGGTTTCAAAAGTGTTTTTGGTGTAGTCGTCTACTGATTACCAAGTGCCATTATTCTGGAAGCAGGAGTTCATAGTTGCAGATTTTAGAAGCCATCTGCTGCAATCCTTGTGGTGTGGGTTTTTGATATTGTGGTGCTTGAGGAAGAAAGCACTTTTTATTTAGCAATTACATCGTGTGGTAAGGTGGAAATTTATATATTGTGGAAAGAGGGGAATAACTTTCGATTAAAGGAAAAGTTCTACATCAATTTCAATGACATTTTGTGGAAAAGTGTGCCATGGGCTGAGGAAGAATTGATTAAATTTTGGAGGTAGACCTAAGAATTTTTCAATAGTTATCTCCCCTGCTTTATAGCTATAGATAAACGGATTTTTATTATATTTTCAGTAACAATAGTGTCCGTAGAGGTATGCATGCTCTGATTGCCTTCAAGTTTTTCAAGTAGATGTTTTGCAGATTTGACGATCACAAGATTTGACTAATTGAAGGGCATTTCTCCACAAACTTGGCCTTTGTGCCTAATAATCCACTGCTCTATTGTTTCAAGCCAGCCATTTCAAGCCTCTGACAATCCCACCAGTATCATTCAGTTACACTTTAGCTCAATTTTTACTAGACCACCAAGATTTTAGATATTTACTAAAAGACATTGTACTGTGCATGTGGCGAAAGTAATTTTTCAAATTTGAAAAATATTGAAACATGTTGACCTAAAAAACATTCATAATTATCAAACCACAATTCATACCTTTTAAATTGCTATTAGGATTTTTCAGAATGTGGATTTGAAAGAAAAAAAATCCTTGTTTGAAGACATTTTATAAAAAACGAACAAGATTATCTGCAAATAGAAATCAACAATTTTTTTTTATATAAAAAATCAATCAGTCCCTAACAATATCAATCAACTTTTCATGAAGTTATAAAAACGTTTAGCGTTAGAAGAAAGAAATAGATTAACTCTGCATGTAAAAACCCTTTGTTTCTGCACCCAATGTTTTCAGCTCTGAGTTTCTTTCAAACATTAATATGCCACCAGCTTTTGCAAAAATTCAATTGTGATATAATGTAAAGCAACAGTAAATGAAACATGCAAGTGAAAATCCAAATTAATCTGCCAGAGAAAGGAACACACAAAGAAAAAAATGTAGATCAAATTTATTTTACAAATCTCTATTCAATGAAAATCCTTTTCCATGAGTGTTAGCTGAAGACTGCTCAAAAATTCATTGTTCTAACACATAAATATGTGGTGTTTGTTTCAGAATCCCAGATAATCAAAGGATTTGGAAAGGCAAATTTTGGCATCTAGTTTGACATATCACACCAAGAAAAGTATTTAAATAAATGCCATGGTATCAAAGACCTCAAGAGCAATTATTTAATAAAAAAAAAAGGACCAATGTTAACTGTTCAATGCCTCCAAGTGGTATCTGAAAAAAGAGTAAATAAAACTAATATTATTTATTGCCTGGTATTATTTTAGGTCACAATGATAAAGAGTAAGAGACTGTATTTTTTTTATTTATGCCTTCCAGCTTTTCCACCTGTTAGAGAAACTAGTGCAGTAATAGTTCAAATTTACATGACTGGTTTACATGGAATTAGATTGTTAAATTTTTATCAAAGTATTACAATTAATTTTACTGCATCTCTAAAAATAGGGCAGTAAATCTGCCGATCTGATTCATCATCTTCTTTAGAATCCCATCAATGCTTATTTATCAAGTTGGGTAAAGAAGTGATAACCTTTAGGCTACCACATTTCTGGCTTCATGTTTGCAAATCAAAGTGAGAGTGAAGAATTACATGCTGTAAAATTTGACGCATGTTAGCACAAGTTCAATACAGTAAAATGATTTTGAATTAATAATCTTTTCCAGAATTAGTAAGTTTTCTACACATAAAATTTGGGCTAGTCGGAGAAAATATTATGCATTTTCTGTACAAAAATGTTCAATAATTGTATTAATGGAAATTCACTCAATTCTACAGGTACTAAAAAAATAGTGCACAATTTTTTTTTTTATTAGGTGGATGCAAAAGTTCCCAGTATCATCTTTTGTATAAGGAAAATCTTGGAAGTATCTTTAAAATATACTCAGCTTTTTAATGTATGTGCAATCTGTCAGCTGTAGTATATCATTTACAAGCCTTAAGAAAGTTCCACATGAACCAATAGAACTGAACATAAGTCAGCATTTAAACAATAGCCTTTCTCTTCTTGCTTGACAAAGAGAAGGAAAGTCATTTTTGGGACAAGATAGTCACTGGCAATCAAAAATATATTCATTACTAGATCTTCTCTGTTAAATGGGATTCAAAAGGAATTTTCATAACAGATGGCTGGAACCTGGACAAACCATAACCAAACACTCCAATAAGCAACATCCCTTTCCTAGTTAGTGATTGCAACAAAAATTCATCAAATCAAAACTAGAATTATTTTTTATGACAAAATACAATTTAGCTAAAAGTTGAAAAAAACAACAAAAAATACTTTAATGATGGAATAACAATACTATAAATTTATACAAATAAAAGATGTCAAAAATTTAAAAAAACAAAAACTAAAGAACAATGCTGTAATCTTTTGCACAAGCTACAATTAAAAAAAAAATTCTGAAAACTGTTGCAATATTTTGAAACCGTTTGTGTGCTTACTTTTGGCTATCTGACAATTCTAATTCTTTATTCATTTTTTCTTGCACTTCCTTGCTGATGACATGACCATGGGCATGCATCACATTTATACATTTCTGAAAAAAAAAAAAGTCATTTATTTGAAAGTGATAAAATACGAAGATTTGACAATCACAGAAATAAAAAATAAAAATTGTACATTCAATTGAATACAAAACTTTACTGTCAGGAAATATTGATTTATATTAGATAGATGTATTTTCACATGTTGCTTTCAAACTGATTCTAATTTACTTATATAATGAACAATGTGTTTTGTTTGTCTGTTTCTCTGTCCATAACAATGGACTCTTCAATGTACACATAACAATTTTGTTGATGAAAATAATGGACTCTTCCGATAGATTCTTTCCAAAATTCAAGTATATCCATGATTTTTTCAAAGGGATTAAATGGTACAAATACCATAAATACAAGAGGCAAAGTTGAACACTTTTCCACTATTTTAATGTGAATAGGATATTCATATTGTTTATATACTGTTTTAAATATATGCTCTGATTTATAATGTACCAATTGCACAAGTGCTCTGATTTGTAATGTACAAAATGCACAAGTGCTCTGATTTGTAATTTACAAAATGCATACATGCTCCAACATGTAATGCACAAAACACATGAATTCTCCAATATGTAATAAACAAAATGCAAAAGTGCTGCAATTTGTTATGCACAAAATATACTAATGTTGCAATTTGTAATTGAGAAAACGCATAATTGCTCTAATTTGTAATATGCAAAGCACATAAATGCTCCAAATTGTACATAAAAAACACATACATGCTCCAAATTATAATATATAAAACACATACACACAAATTTTCTAGGTAATTTCAAATTAAGTATGGAATGTTGAATTATTTTCAAAGATTCAAATGATAATATTGTTTCTGAAGTTATTGATAAAATCATAAATGAAATTATCAATGTAATGTTGAACTGTAAATATTAAACTCCAGCAGGAATTATAGGCATTGCCATGGGGAAAAATGACTTCTCACACCCCCGGGCCAAGGCACACTCCTGGGTCCAGTTTAGCATTACAGTTACATTATGAATAGAACCACCACTTGTAAATACTTGAAAATTGTTAAAATAGACAAATTACAAATAGTGTGTAATTTTTTAAAATGTTTCTTGCGAAAAACTAATTTCTGAAAAAATATAATGTCTCGGAAAAAGTGGCTCGGGACATTTTTGGCTATCTCTTTTAGTGCATCGTGTCTTTTCAGCACTTCTTGCCAACACTGGACTCATAAAAAGAAGAATTTATAGCCCACTTAGCAGGTTGGTTGGGCCATTTGTGAAGCTAAATTAAAATGAAAGCAAGGATGCTTTCTTAAGGTGATGAATTTTTCTAAGATTTTTCTAAAAAGTCAAGTTGAATTTTTTGTGAGGAAACTTACTAGTGCTCCATCTGTTTTCTTTTCCTCAATACAACTCATCAGCAACATCAACAGAGACGACTCACTAAAAAAGAAGAAATCTTTTCATTAGCAGACTTAAGAGAACTTATTGCATTACCAAGTTATACTTTTAAGGTTTCAAATTGATTTTAGTGCTTTAAAAATACATGAAAACTTTTGTTTTATGGGCTACCGTAATTTGAGATTTTCACTACTAAATTATTAAATATGAATTTAAGAGACTCACCTAAAACAGCCTGTCAATGCTTGGGAGTGTTTATTGTATAGTTCAAATAATTCCCTGAAAAAATTAAAAACATTTAGCAACAATCAATTTTATAACATACCATCATACAAGGTGGTACGTAGACATGGACATTAACACTGCAGAATTTTGAATCCGGATAAAAGTCACATATATCATAAGAACCGTCCGTCACACATAGTATCAGAAACAGACACCAGACCATCTCTCTTCCTGCCCTCTTATCAAACTTTCTCCCCTCTCCCTCCTGACCTCATTAAACCTTTTTATCTTCTCTTTTCCTACCCAGCTATTTTCCCTTTAAAACCCTTGTTTTAAACTAATTCTTTTCTCCCCTCAATCAATTTCGATCAATTAAGAAATTGGAAAAAGGGGTGATTCGCCTTTTCTTAGGGCAGTAATCACTAGAATGTCTCTTCAGAAAACAAGACTGAATGCTTTTGGACACCAACTAGGGATCAATTTAGCATGAACTTACATTGCAATCTCAACACTCCACTAAAAAACTGAGGGAGGGAGATTTTAAAACACGAATCAAAACAAAAACTTTAGGAGTAAACGTATAGAATTTCAGCCCTCTAGCTACATTGGTTTAACTTGTACATATCATAGATACGTAGCCAGACAGACCAACTTTAAAACTGAATAAATCCATGTTGACAGTTTCTAAAACACAATATTTGAAATATACTTAAACTGTGATTATGATAAACTAAAAAAGTATCTAGGAGTGCACTTGAATGTAAGTACACATGTAGTGTTCAAAAAAATGTTTGACAAAAATCACAAAAGTTTGGTTTAAATCAAGATAACATTCCTAAATATATTGGGACATCAGCAGCAATAATAATGATTTATTACAAAGCTTCAAATAGTAATTTTCTGCTACACTTTTATTAGAATGAAATTTTAAAAAAAAAAAAAAGCTCTAACCAATACATATATATTCCACATAATTTAAGCAAACTGATAGAAACCGACCATGTTCATGTAGAAAAAATAATAATTTATCCACTTTTGCCCCAAGCAAAATGCAGAAAATATTAACTCATACCAGGCTTGACCAAAACGCTTTGCCTTCAGGGAAATGACAATCAAATCTCCAAGAACAGGACATGTGAGCCTGAAACAAAAACAAATCAAATATACTTTATTTCAACCTAAAGGAGAAAGAAAAAAATGAACCTAATATCATTGGAGAGTAGAATAAATAATCTTTTAGTATAGTCATTCAAGTTTTAAAGATTGTTTTAAAAATTTCCATATTGATGTAATGTTAAATTGAGATAAACAATTATAAAACTTGCATTTAGTATACATGGTTTATAAAATGGAATTAAATAAGACATAAAAAGGCAGAGGATGATTAAAAAGATGTATTGTCTGCAAACTTGCCTTTACATAGATCTTATAAACAAAATATGCCAAAATGTCTATTTAATAACTATGAGCAAAAGGATGAGGTCATACAGGAGACTATATGCTCCAGCGATATTTTCATTAAAAATAAACTATATATATTAGTTCATAAAACAAAAAAATCAAGTGTCAATGACCCAATGGTTTTTATATTTTAACCTCATCCAGTTTGATTAATTTGAGAAATTTACTTGCTATTACTCCTCAGTGCCAAATAAATGGGGATGGGGGTCTTTTTAAGAGGGGGTGGGGTGGGAAAATCAAAAAAAAAAGTGTGGGGGGGGCTAAATTAACTGGGGGTACCCGAGAGTACTTGTCCACATTCACACACGATTTCACAACCATTTTCTAGTTATGAAATAATCAACTTGGAAACCTAGAAGACATTTTTAAAATACTTCTGAAAAGACAATCATGTAACAATATGAAAATGTTCACTCTTTCTCCCCAAAAGTTATGATTACTCATGATTTACATTTGGCAAAAGGATAGATTTTTAAAAAAATTTTACATCATGTCACTATGAGTTTTGTACAATACCTAAAATAAACCATGATATTAAAATCACTTAACTCCTAATCTGTAGATTCTACTGTAATAACTTCGCAAAAAGTTATTCAACTTTTCAACAAAAACAAATTTATGAGTATACAAAAAGGGAACGCACTTTTCTACAAAGTAGGCAAAAGAAATTTATGCACGAAAAATCACAATTTGACTGCGGCTCTCTACAAGTTCATAAATTATCCTTAAAGTTTTTGTATTGATTACTTTTCATTTAGAGGACAACTGAAACAAGTGGGGAAAAAAATCACTTATCTAAATGGTGTGCATTTGATGACCAAAAAGAGTTAAAGATTGTATTCAAATGTTTTCTCTCAATATATCCTCACATATGGATAATCAATCAATCGAAGTTTTCACTTGTGCCAAAAAATGAGGGTAAGTATACATGACATGTCTCTTTATAGGGATCCCTTATGATGTCACAGCTGACAATTTGTGGTCCAAGCTAAAGCAAAGGATCTGTTTACATAATGAATTATATAATAAGCTTGTAATCATGGCATTGTGCAATGCAAAATTGTAATGTGAAGGGAGGGATAAGTGTTAGATTGTACTATTTCCCTATGGACAACAAATCGTGCAAAGCTTGGGTGGAGAAATTTTTAAAAAGTTAACTTTTAGCCCTCCAAACACTCTAAGTTATGCAAACACCATTTCATCAAAGACAGTTTCATAATGGACCCAGAAGCTGCCAAATTGCACCAGTGAAATCTCCGATGAAACGGCAGCAAACTTTGGAAAACAAGAGACTTGAACCCAAACCTTCAGTGAAAATACCTTGACAATACAAAGCAGTTGAACAAACGTGCTACAGGTAGATATAAAGAAAAAATTTCACTGGAAAATTGGCACAATTTTAGAAACTTGTGTATTGGGAAAAAATAAGTTAATTTTTTGTGACTAAAAAAAAATCACCATATTATTCAGTTTTAATAAAATTTTTGAAACTCATTTATTAAAGGGACCGATTAAAAAAAACCCCAGACTTCAGGTATATTGACGTGTGAATCACTCTCAAAAAAGGCTGTCATGTTGCAATCCTCGTGATGTCATGCACAAGAACAATAAGTGTAATATCAATTTTTACAGATCAATACAGCAGAGATCAGTAGGCAATAAAATAATTAAGGGATCAAAATAAAGTTCATTAGGTATAAGGGAAAAGAATGTAAAGATACAAACTGAAATTTGTCTCAGTTGATCTTTAAATTACCAAATGTAAACAATCTGTTAGGTTCTACATTATACACACACACACACATATATATATATATATATATATATATATATATATATATACACTGCTCATCATTATCTAAAGTTTTTTGCATTAATTTGTCTTCACAATCAAATAAAATAATAGACTGTTTTAATCTATTATTGAATAATCAGTCTCTTGCTACAAAAGCAGCTTTGTCTTCACAAACAATTATATGAAAATTCATTTCAACTTGAAGTCTAAAATAAATTGCCGATAAACATGCCTAGCTTACAGAAAGAACGGCTGCATATCTTGAACAATGTCTTCCAACCATTTCTCAGAAATGTTTAAAGCGATGTCAGCAAACTTCTCCACCAGCTGCAATTATACCAAAGCAAGAAATTATAAAACAAAGCCTTCAAACATCAGTTTCAAATTGTCTAATCCTAAAGTCTTCCTGTATATTTAATGATGAACAACCTTGCACTAAAGGCAGAAACCTATCTAAATGAAACAAAAAATGTATAATCATCATAAATCACACTTTCATAATGAATCAAGACAACTATTTTTGCCACAATGGAAATATCTAAATTTGAGTATGTAATTTGCAGAAGCTTCTCTGATGCTTTTTGATTATATAAGTATAATGGTACAAAATTGTTAAATATGCTATCTGTAGCGACAAGTATTAACAGAATCAAATGCATTATTAAATTTTCTTTTTCTTCATATTAGATAAAATAAAACTTGCTATCAAACTTCCAAAATATTGATAACTCACTATTTTTTAAAATAGAAATGTTTTATTTTGCATCACCTTTCAAGTTGAAAGCTATAACTTCCAAAGATTACATAAACACAAAAAGCTACTGAACTGAAAAAAAATATTTGGTTAGAAAGGTTTTTTAATTCTTAACTCACTTAGTCTTAACTGACTTGTAAAATCTAAAATGCTCAAACTTTCCTTTGGTGTCCTTGTAGAATTAACTCATGAATTAAACCCTCTTCTGACAAATTGTGGTTTTACAATCACTTGTCAATGTAAAAACATTCTCAGTTAAAATCTTACATCCCAGCTTGCAAAAGAGCAAGTTTCTTTTGAACAGTACATAGCAGTTGCTGAATAAAAGGCATCTTGTCTTCCAGTGCTTGTCCTCCTCTCGCTACATAAATAGGTTATCCTGAAACCAACTGATCCACTGAGACTTTTGAAATCTATGGCACATTGACCAACAAGAAAACAGCTTTTAACATCCACAGTTTAAAGACCAACAATGTTATATCATCAATTTCTAGCCATCAACTGTCATATGTCCAATTATAAAACCAGTGGCTAGATGATAAAGACATATTTCCAGCACTGTTATACTCTGGGTAGTACAAGTTAATTCCTAGCAGCCCAAATATATGGTACTAAAAATGGTTTTAGAATATATTGTATCTGTTTGATATGTTTTGTTAGTGATTTTCTGAGCAGTTGCACTGTGGTATGCTCAATTGCAAAATTTGTCACTTGTTTTTGATACAGACAGTGTTATGCTTGACAATGGTTAATTTGATAATCTTCTAGGACGTATAAATTACATGGAACTTGTGCGACAGAATAAATATGTTACTATTTCTACTATTCTATCGCATTAGGATTTTAGGAGGATTAAGTCAGTAATGATAGTATTCCAATAGTAGACACCTAAGTATCCAATATGAAGATACTAACAAACATCTACAATGTTGCTATATGAAAGTAACAGGCAGTGTAAGTAAATCAATCGTCTCACTATGATAGCCAGAACCAACCAGTGATAGCATAAAGAGTTGAGAAAGGGTCGACAGACTAATGTTTGATTTTTTTCCGTAGAAGACCATCTGCAAGAATTATTTCCCTCTTTTCTGATTCTCGACACAGGGGAAAAAAATCAGATAAATCTAACATTTTTCATGTCAATCCAGAAAAAAAAAACTTGATGCAAATCAAGATGAAAATATTCAATTTTTTAAAAATTATTGTAAAAATCTTAATACTTAACAAGCATTCCAATTTTCACTGACAGATTCTAAAGATGAAATTAGAACACCTGCTATAAAAAGGATCAGTTTTCATTTTTTTGCACTTATTATTGTGCAGGTACTCAAGGCAATGTTCCAAGATAGAGATATTATTCTGGAAGCATTCATAAAAATGCTCTGTCTGATATGCTTGAATTAAAAGATTACAGATTGGCACCAAACTTTCACTCAACTTATTTGAAAATATCCAAAATTTTCAACTTACAAAGGACATTCAAGAAAACATTCCTTTTTTTTTTTTTTTTCCTAAAATATTCATTGATTTTTTGTTCTTTAAGATTCATATTCATGTGTAAAATGTGATTATTCTATCCGTTTGAACTTGCAAAAAAAATCCATTTTGAAATATAAACGAATTAAATTTGCACAACTTTTTAAAATCAATGTAGTTATCTGAAAATTTTTCATTTGTTTAATCAGCAAGAGAATACAAATTTCAATGAGAACAATGTGTTTTTACATAAATTGTATGGTATGTTTAATAGGGACAGGTAGATTTTCATGTCCATACCTAGTTATGGAGAAAAAGAGTTTAGATGGTATGTAGTTAATTCATATAACTAAGGTGCAAACTGTATAACAAAATGATATTCAGTATGTATCAAATCCTTACCTCAGATCGGTTTTCTTTAGCCATCAAATGAAAAACATTGTTAAGAATATCTTCTCGTTTGGTAAATTCAAACAGAACCAAATCTACAATTTCCGAATGTTGAAAAAAAAAAAAAAGAAAAAGAAAAGTAAAATAAACGGCAAAAAACACAAACATTACAAATATATACAATTTACCAGACATTTTCTCAGTGATTAAAATGAATCAAACTGAGAAATTCATTTGGATTATCAACAGTGTTCTCAAGTCAAAGTTGTCTGAGTAGAGTAAAATAGAATAAAGCACAAGATGGAGAAAATATCAGACTTATTCAAAATTAAAATTTTTTTTGAATTTGTTAAGGTAATTTTCCCCAAAAATTTACCGTGAAATTTCAGGTATAACCACTTCCATAATTAGCCCAATAAAGGATTAGTACTTTTGTAAGCTATAATCAAAATGTTTGAAGAATGATCCATTTATATTCATTGTTTATCTGTCTATTTCAACATAGACCACTATTTTGCACCTTAAAAGCTGATATTTCACATAGGGTCACATCTTACTATAGTGAAAATGATCATTTCAAGCTAAAAGAAGCAATTGTAAGCCACAATTTTGCATCTAGGGAGCAGAAATTTGGAATAGAAGCAGATCTTTCCACAGCAAAGCTCAAAGGCTATTTGAGGTTGACCTGGGAGATCATTAGAGATCATTTCTAATTTTAATCAAGACCAATGTCAGGGAAACAACTCATTTTTTCCTCAAATTTAAAGTTTTTGTCTTTTTTTTAATTTTTTTTTTTTACTAATTTTGGCTCAAGACAAATCTAGGGGAAATAACTTTTTTTTAATCTTGACCTATTTCAAGTTTAAGGAAGACAACTTTTTTAAACAGATAAATATATTTCTTTGTCCATTGTGCCTAATATTTTAATAAATTTCAACTTTCATTTCATAAATTAGTTTTATCATTTTTTTGAATTAGGGCCATGTATTAAAAATAAAAACAACTTTCACTTTATGAAAATATTTTGATATTTCCCTTCAGTACAAATTTTGGTCATGTTATTGTTACTGCAGATTTATAAAATTTGAAAGTGCATACATTTGTAAATTTGAATGTTCATTATTGCGATATAATGGTATATTTTGAGATTTTTCTGCATATATTTGTATAGCTTGAAAAATATATGTATATTTATTTCCTCTTCTTATTACAATGAAGCGTTGGTGCGTGAAGGATCAAAATTTGATTTGTATAGAGATGGCAATAGTTTGTGTCCTCCATTGAAGTATCGGATCAGACAATGAAGGATACAAAAAAACAAAAAAAACAATGACATCATTGGTGGTATACATAAACCGGGGGTAAGGCCAGGTACTTCTGCTTCATGAATTCAGTACAATTCTGATTGAATCTACATTCCAAGACCAAGTGAAGACTGTCCACATCTTTAACTAAAGCAAATGATACTAAGTATAATTAAATCATGTGACTATATTTATTTCAAGTCTTTGAAAAAAACTGGGCAACACAAGTTATTTCTGCTTGTAATCTATAGAAGGAAATACGTGCACGACCCAGTTGTGTATATTCATTATATCATAATTGAAAGTCATATATTCTCAATGGTACATCCACATATGAGCTTTTAAAGAATGGGAGACACTAACCATTCTTAGCAAACTATATATAGAATACAAAATTTGCTTAAAATAAACTCATACATTTCAAAGATTAAAGATGGATATTCATTCTTACATTAAGAATTTAATGGCAGCAATGCTAACAACTTTTGCAATTGATTCATATAAATAAACTAACCTGACCATATTCTTGGTAGATATTCTTGGCCATCATGCAGTTCAATAGCCTGTAGTAAGTCTCTTATTCCCATACTATTTGGTGTCCAGACCTGCAAAGAAGATATATGTGACATTACATGCATGATGTTTTGTTAGTACTTCTTCATACGAAGTAAAAAACATTTTGACAGCAGGTATCCTGAGAGGAAGATTAAATTAAGTGCAAATTATTTTCACAAAATTTTATGATCGGTTGATCAGATGGTTACATTATTAAAGGTGAAATCAGCATAAATTGTTTGTACAAACTTGCATAGAAAGAGAAAAGTGAAATTTGGTTTTGATGTAACTTTGCTTTTTGTCTCTCAAAATGCAATGGCTCAGGGTTCCATCACCAGATCTAAAATTCTCCATTTAAGTCTGTGAATTAAATTTTCACAAATATTTAAGAAATAAAATTAAAGGCTATTGTTGTCTAACCTTACCTTGATGTCCATCAAAACTGTATACAAGCATTTCAGACTTGCTATAAATGAGACCCGACAGAAAGCTTTGTTTGCGAATAAACTACAATAACATTTTCTTAATCAGAAAACATTTTTCGGCGAAAGACATTTGACACTAATCAAATGAACACTTTACATAGAATCATGTTAAACTGCTTTGCTTTAAAAAGAAATAAGAACTTCTTATCTTCTATTGTTGGGCGTTTATTTGCTGTATTTTTCAATGTTCATTAATTTCAATTTCACACAATTACAAGTACATTTATGATTGACAAAGTATTTTATCCGATGGAAATAAAAACAAAAGTTTTGAGAACTTATTTTATGATCGTTTAGGATTTTACTTCAGTCAAGTCAAAGATGTTTAGCTTTCTGATGATGAATGACCAAAGCCATGAGTTCCAGTGTCAAAACTTCATTTTACCAACAGGCATGTACTACTATGACTCTTTTTCTAGGAATAATTGTTTTAGATTTCAAGATGATGGACTGTGTAATTTGCTGCATAATCATTAATATATAAGAAAAATTAATTTTCCCTGTTTCTAATATTTTTGTATACTTTTAATGTAAATACATCTATTTTTTCAAGAAAGAACTGAGTCTTATATAGAGCAGAATTCACAATTAACAGCAAAAGAGAAAAAAGAGAGAGAGAGAAAAAAAAAAGAGAGAGAGAAATAAGAGAGAGAGAGAAAAAAGAGAGAGAGAGAAAAAAGAGAGAGAGAGAAAAAAGAGAGAGAGAGAAAAAAGAGAGAGAGAGAAAAAAGAGAGAGAGAGAAAAAAGAGAGAGAGAGAAAAAAGAGAGAGAGAGAAAAAAGAGAGAGAGAAAGACAGAGAGAAAAGAGAGAGAGAAAAGACAGAGAGAAAAGACAGAGAGAAAAGACAGAGAGAAAAGACAGAGAGAAAAGACAGAGAGAAAAAAAAGAGAGAGAGAAAAAAGAAGAGAAAAAAAGAGAGAAAAAAAGAAGAGAGAAAAAAAGAAAAAAAGAAGAGAGAAAAAAAGAAAAAAAGAAGAGAGAAAAGAAGAGAGAAGAAAAAGAAGAGAGAAAAGAGAGAAGAAAAAGAAGAGAGAAAAGAGAGAAGAAAAAGAAGAGAGAAAAGAGAGAAGAAAAAGAAGAGAGAAAAGAGAGAAGAAAAAGAAGAGAGAAAAGAGAGAAAAAAAAGAAGAGAAAAGAGAGAAGAAAAAGAAGAGAGAAAAGAGAGAAGAAAAAGAAGAGAGAAAAAAGAGAAAAAAAGAAAAAGAGAAAAGAAAAAGAGAAAAAAAGAAAAAAGAAAAAAAGAAAAAAGAGAAAAAAAGAAAAAAGAGAAAAAAAGAAAAAAGAGAAAAAGAGAAAAAAAGAAAAAAAGAGAAAAAAAGAAAAAAAGAAAAAAGAGAAAAAAGAGAAAAAAAAGAGAAAAAAAGAGAAAAAAAGAGAAAAAAGAGAAAAAAAAGAGAAAAAAAGAGAAAAAAAAGAGAAAAAGAAAGAGAAAAAAGAAGAAAAAAAAACAACATAGCTCTTACACCCTTATAGTGAGGGAGAGAGTAAGAGCCAGAGTTCTTAGAGTAAGAGAAAAGATGTTGAGTTTTTAAGAGAGAGAGAGAAAATCTCTCTAAACTAACTTTTATTCTCCCTCTTACTCTCTCACCCTCACAAGATTCACAGCACATCCTAACTCTTTGACTGTCTGAAAAAGCTATCAATCAGTTGAAATATTTGTGCCTAAGGCACAAAAATTGCATTCATTTCAATACAAAGTTTTCTATTGTGAATCGATCGATGTCCCCTGAAAACATTTTGGTGGGTGATTGACAAAATCTAACTTGTTGAAACCCCCCCAAAGGCCCACAGGAATACCCACAGAAAATTTCATGGGATTATCTTGAGTTTTTACATACAGACGGACAGACATCTGGTGAATTATAATAATGTGAATATATTATGTAAAATTTGACAGAGCTAAAGCTAAGTGGGCGATTCTTGTAATGAAGACAAAAATTGAGGATTTTGAAGCACTCAAATTCAAAATCAAAAAATATTTCAAAATCCGAACTGTCAGAAATCCATACTTCAAAAAATATTCAGCTTACAAACTTTTGGTTCGTGAGTGGTACATAACACCTCATACAAAGAAAAAAAAAATTAATGATTACACCTGAAAATGTCTAAAAGAAAACACACATGCACTTACATTTGGAGTTAACTTGTCATAGAATTCCATTATTCTTTCTAAGGTTTCAAACTGGCACAGAAGTCGAAAAAAAAAAGAGCTGTAAATAAGAAAATTTATTTAGACACTGACAGGTAGATAAAGACACAAACTGGCCAAAATATGAGTATACTTGCACTAAAATCCCCGTAATTAGCAGATACATATTTTATGTATATTTATGATACATATTAAAGAATAAGTATTGAAAAAAATTCAGTTAATTATGTAAGGAAATACATATTTGAGTTCAAGATGTATTTCCTTTTTGACCAATGAATCTTTTATTAATCTAAAAAGAAAAAAAAAAGTCAGAGTGGTAAAATAACTGACACATCAATATTAATGAAGAGGGGGGAAAAAAGTCAATTAATGGACTTCAAATGAGGACTTTTGTAACATTCTTCAATTCTACAAATGAAATTTTTCAGCATTTTTAAAGGGAGAGAGGAAGTTGAAGTTTTTATAAATAACTTTAAAAACTGACCCAGAAATTCCTCAAGTATGGAATAATGGGAAGGACGATTTTTTTGTGATCTGTACACAAAATTTAAAGAGTCCATACTTATTGAGAAACACAAATGATTGTTCATTGACATCATTATTTGTTCACCCACTCATAAGAATAGCATAAATAACATATGCACATTTATTGAATTACGCAGTTCCAGGAAATACACTTAAAAGAATACAATTCTATGTTAATTTGGTTTCAAGTCAAAAATTGTCCAAATGCAAAAATGTCCAGTTTATAGTCCAATGCAAGAGGGCCAATAATGCAAACATGTCCAATTTATATATATATATATATATATATATATATATATATATATATATATATATATATATATATATATATGCACACATGACACATATGCATACATACACATGTCTTACACCATCCTCATGAAGCATTCTCTGGAACCTGCTTCTCAGGTGTCACTTCAATTGCTTTTTCATCTGTCATAAAAGGTTTGTTTTTTAACAATGCAATAAGGTCCAATAATACAAACATGCAAAAATAGTCAAAATATACATATGTGCACACAATACATACACATGTGTACATGTGCCTCATGTAGCATTTCCTAGAACCGCTTCTCTGGTGTCGTTTCAATTGCTTTTTACCTCTGTCATTGAAGGTTTGTTTTCTAACTGACTTTGATATTTCAACAGGCTTGTTCTCTGATGTCACTGGAATAACTTTTTAAAATCTTATAAAAAGCAATTCCAGCAACATCAGAGAACTAGCTAGTTAATATATCCAAGTCAGTTAAAAAACAAATCTTTCAAGGGGATCGTATGAGGCACCTATATATTTATGCATATGTATCATGTGTATACAGGTATAAAATGATCCTATTGTATTGGACATGTTTGCATCAAAAGCCCTTACTGCATTGGTAGTGGTTGCATTATAGGACCTTATTGCAATGGATGTTTTGTCTTTGAAGCCTTTGCAATGGACATTATACAACTTGACCCATTGATATTTCATGTTTTTGATTGGACAATTTGACGTAGCATCATTAATCCTTCACAGACAGCTTGTTGAGCCTATAACGAGTTACCACATTGGTATTAGATGTCCTGACAAGTACTACTAAATGATAGACATTCTTTGAAAAACACACAAACTAAGGGATCAATTTAGCATAAACTTACATTGTAAATTGAACCAACACTAAAAGACTATTTGGGGGAGAATTTTTATAAAGAGAAGACAAAAAAAAAAAAGAAAGATGTTTTCAAGTATATGTTCAAATTTTCAGCTCTCTAGCTCAATTGGTTTGACCTGTACACACAACACAGCCAGAAAGACCCGCTCAAAAACTGAAGAAAGCTATGCTGATGTTGACAGTTTGGGTCAATTCTTTGTAATCAAAACTGATTTCCATCTTTCTATTTTATTAATTTTTTATTGACAGCTGTGTTTATTTAGATTAAAACAATTACCAAGATTGTAAAAAAAAAAGAAAAGTTATACATATCACTCTTTGGAAACAAATCAAATTAAACACTATCTGATTTTCATTTGATAGTAATTTACCCCACCCATTAGAGCAAAGATTTAGTCTAGTAAGAGAAAATTATCAACTTTCACAAAATAATTTAGTAGATCTCCAGAATCCATGCTTAAAATGGGAATAACTCCTATTAACCTTAAAATATAGTTAGGATTATCTCTCCTTGAAATAAAAAAAAAACGAAACAAACAAAAAAAAGATTGTTAATTCTTTGAATGAATTGAATAATTAAATTGCTTTTATTTGCGCACCGTGTTTCACAAATTAAAGGTTTAAATGGAAATAAAGAATTTTTTTTGCTGTAAAAGGAAGATAACCCTTAGTTCATTTCGAAGCTAGCAGGAGTTATCTCCATTTTATCGATGGATTCAAGGAATCAACCAATTCATACCGAAATTTTTTTAGCAAAATATTCCAGAGATCATATGTAAAAAGAAGTACATCGAAATTTAAAAAATATTTGCATAGCTATATTAAGCTCTTCTTAGCTACCTAAGAATATAAAGTTATAGTTCATATTAGAGAGAATTAGTTTAAGTTATTTTAGAAATAAACACAATACATAAATCCTTTTTAGCATAAGGTTTTCTTGCCAGTTTCATGTCCACAGGCATAAAATTATAATTTAAAAGTCATATAGAAATTATATGAGATACTTACTAGTAAACTCATTGATCTCTGCATACACAGAGAAAAGTTTATTTCATTTGCTTAATTCAACTGAATTCTTTTTTAGTTAACTTTGAAAAGAATTTTCAAGCATAATGTAAAAAAAAAGTTTGATATGCAAGGGCCATATTATATAGTAATTAGAATTTGATATTAGATATTTGATAGCAGATTATTTTTTGTGTAAGTTTGTGTTGAGTACACTCAAATTACTACACCAAGACCAAGTTAATGTACTTACAAATAAATCCCTTCTTTAAAAGCATCTCCAAGCAGTTTAAAGTTTGCTCCTGTGTTGACCAGATTATCAATCTCATAGGCTAACTCAGGGTCTTTGATGTGCACATAACACTGCAAAATATTTAAGGAGTTATTTGATAAAATTAAAAAGAAATAACACCATCATTCATTTTTCTTAATGATTGTAGAGATATACTGTTTTTGTTACAAATAAAAAATGATTTCATTATGAATCCAAAGTTATTTGTAAGGCACAATTTTTAACAAATCGTAGATGTTCGAATAGAATCTCAAATAAGATAGTAGGGAGAGAAAATCTGAATATCTACACAAAATAGAACAATGCTTGAAGACTGCAGAAAGAGTAGAGTGTCAATTACAAGAGAAATTTCAAGATCATGTCTATTGAAAGGTTTGCTTTTAAAACAATTCCCATTTTACTGTCCTTATGACAAATGGTAAACAAACATTTCACCAAAAATATTTTGACCATGGTGTTTCAGCCTCATTTTATTTGTAAAGGAGAAAATAACTAACTGCAAGTTAAAATGAAATAGAATCCTAAAATTCAAATCTGATGTAATATACAATAATCATATAATGTATGTGGTTTAGTGTTTCATATATCTTTTTTTTAAACTTCAATGGCTAATTTTCATTTTATTAATTTTCATTTTTATAAAAGGCAAATAAAATGGTTGAGATTTGTTTTTTACCAAATGGCAGGAAAATGAGAAATTTTTTTTCTCAAGTAGTTTCATCTGAGTGTGAAAATTTCACATCTGCACATACCCAAGGTTAAAAGGGTGTAGAAATAAGAAAATTCATGAAAGAAAAACAGAAGTATAGTCATTTACACCTTTAAAAACAAAACAAAGATGAAAAGTATGCATCCAAAACATACAATGGCTGACAAACAGCCTAAAGGAAGTTCCTATATTCGCTGGACTTATTAAAACCAAGTAGATAGTAAGCAATCTACAACTCAGAAAAAGAGATTTAGTATGTAAAAATTTATACTTACTTTAGCCATGGCATTAGAAAAGAATTCCACTATAATAGAAGAACATGAAAATTTGTAAGATGATTGCAACAATAAAAAGATAACTTTTGAAAAATTATCATTTGAAAACTTTTTGCAAAACTATTCATTACTATTAAATGATTGATATGAAAACTTTAGTGATACAAGATCTGTGTCAAATATTTTATCATAACGGTATGTGCATCTCTATCATTAGATATTCATTTAATACACAATTTTTGAAATACTGATATTTTTCACTTTTATAAAGTGTTCTATTCTCTTGTAATTTTCTTTTATACCAAATGATGAAAAGTTCAAAGGAAAGTATAAGGTAGGAAGACATAGTCCTGTATCATACATATTAGTATAATTATCTAATCAAGAATTATTAACATTGAACATTAAAGAAATAAGAAAACTAAACATCTATTCCAACTTTAGCCTACTTGACTATTTTCCCAGGCTTTAAAACTAAAGTTTGTTGAATTATAAGGTTACATAATCCAGGCAAACTAGCCCCATTTGAGGCCAAAACTGAAAAAAAAAAATTAAAAGATTTTCATTCTTCACAACACATTTCTATGATGTCTCCAGAACATCTTACTAATAGTCCCAAGAAATCCTAGTTGAAAATACAGGATGGGCACCAATTTGACCTCCCCAGGTTTTACGGGGTCAGAAAACCCAATATATATATATGTACACACACACAAACACTGTATTCAGCAGTGTGCAAGGTTATATCATGCAAGGGAAATGCAAAACCTGTGGTTTCATCACAGTAGACTTGTCTAGGTAGATATTGCATACTTGTAGAAAGTACAGTGGTTTGGATATAGGTAAATATAAGACACATAGGGGGTGTATGTGTGACAGTAAGTTGAATTTGAAACGTTGAATACATCTCTCATTTTCAAGAAAGTGTGATAGTGGTATTTAAAGAAATTAGTATTATTTTTTCATCATATTATCATTACTATAACACTTTCTTGATAATGTCCAATGATGGTCGAAAGATCTCTAACCACTAACTTAGGAACACTTTTTTCAAAAACTTGATTGATGACATCAATAAAATGTTTGTATGCAAACAAGAAAAAAATCAACAAAAAAATTAAATGGAGTTTATTTTCAACAATGTATGTTCAAACGTAAACATGCAATATCTCCAACTATTTTCAAAGAATCTCAATGAAATTTCATGAAAGGTGGGGTATGTATGATGAACAATGTGATTGAATTTGGGGGCAGATCCAGGAATTTGTTTTTGATCGAGACATTTTTGCAATTTTTTCTGTCCCTTACCAACAATATATCATATCATCTGTACAGACATTGTGTTTTGTATTGGAAATACCTACCTTTATATTTTTGTCTGACACTTTTTGCACAACAGATACGAATTGACAAGATACATCACTGAAAAGCAGGCAAAATTCACTAATTAACAATACATGTCATCCTTAGAAATATATGCTTTTCTGGCCCCGAATAACTTGGAGAGTTCACTTTGGTGGTCATCTTAAAAAACAGCCACCACCTTAAATGTTCAATTAGGGTTTCTTAAGGCTTTTTAGAAGGTGTTTTGGATACTTCATAGAAATACACTAGGGAGAAGAAAAATACTGCTTTGATTTTTTTCCAATTTAAACCCTAGTTTGCCTGGACAATATATTTCAATCAAGAACTTATTAACTTACCATCATGTGGATGTTGTAGAGTGAATTCTTTACCTTTCAGGTATTTAATTATGTCATAGATGATTAACGAATCACTGTCTGAATGGAGAAAAAATGAAAATTCATGAAAATTATTTTTCAATATTTACATTGAAGGAGTGTTAATCAAAAAGGAAAAAATGCACTTTCCAATAAGTCTGGTATAATAATTAAGCTATTACACCTTAGGTTGATCAGTTATGACTGATGGTTCAAATTTTATGGGTAAACGTTTCTATGAAAGTAATTCAACTTCGCAATTGAGGAACTTGATTAAGGCAGAAATCATAGATCAAAATTTGGCTAAAATTTCTTTTATGTGCAATACACACATTCACTATCACCATTTATTCAGTTAGAGATCATACAATTTTAAACGCTATAATTTAGATAGTTTTTTCAATTAATTAATCCTCAGATGTTACCATGTATATCAAAACTGCCTTGATTAAAACCGACAATCAACTATGAACATGTCTGGGTAATCACTTAATAGAAGTCATCATGTGACCTATGTCTTTTGGCAGCATGTTGTGCAGGGGGGAGATCAATCAAAAATCGGAAAAAGGGTTGATCAATGTAGAAGTTATTTCTCTTGCCTTTTGTTGGGCAGTGATCACTGAGAAGACTAAATTTTCGAAAAACAAGTGTGAATACTGCCAGACAAAAACTAAAGAACCAATTTAGCATAAACTTACATACTAAAAAAACAATTGGGAGGGGTAAAAATGAATAAAAAGAAACATGATTCTAGACAATAGATTAATGTTCAAATTTTCAGTCCTCTAGCTCCATTTGTGCAGCCTAGCTAGCCACACTTAATTAAAAACTGAAGAAACCTATCTTGACTGTTTTAGGTTCACAGCTTCTAATTGATCCCCAATAGATTATTACCAAAAATATTTAAGTACATCTACTTTATAAAGTACATGATATAATACTCTTGTAAAGAAAATAACAAATGTGAAATAAATGTTTATTGAATACATTTAAGTAGTTTTAGCAACATTCACTTCCAGATAAAAAATCATCAATTAATGTTTTATACATCAACGAACAACATTAGCAAAAAAAAAAAAAACCCAAACACGTTGACTTTGTAATTCTACTTTATAATAAATGAGAATATTCTTTTAGTTTCTTTAGACAAAAATTTGGGCTTTCTTTTATACCAAAGCTAAGACAGAAAATCAAATTTTTTAAAACCTTAATTACTTTTTTAAAATAGGGTGTTGATTTCCTGCAGGATATTTCTATTCATCAATTAAATTTCCTTTTATGATTTTGATATTATCATGCTGTTTTTCCAAAATCATAAAAATTAAATTATTTTTAAGAAACTTTACTTTTTATCTTAAATGATCAATGGATAAAGAAAGCAACAAGTTGATAATAAAAGAAATGAAACAAAGAGATCAGTTTCTTTATTTCAAACCAACATTGATCAAATTTATACAGCAGACATGAAGGATAATCACAAATAATTTTACCACATAAATCGAAACTCGTATTGAACAAATATTAATTAGGGATGCCAATATTGTTTTTTTTAAAATTTGCTCTAGTTATGCAAAGTCCATACATACAATGATTAAGCAAGGTCACAGCCTAATTGATCATAGATATAGATAATATGTTAAATATAAGCTTCATAAATCAATGTTTTTTTTTCAGGGTAATTCACCTCTGCTAACAAATCTCTACTAATTTCTGAATGTGAAACAATCAACTAGTGCCCCAGGTTTTGCAACATATTCCCATTTCTGGCTAAATTATTAAAACAGAATGGATACAAATGAGAGAAGTGTAAGAGATCTGAGAGGTGGGTTACATGATTGAGTTAAATTCTTTAATAACAATCTGTAGTAAGAATAACAATAATAATGATTCACATACACAAGGACAATATGGTTGATTTTCTCAAAATTGGGCTTTTCATGCTCCTTCCTAGGCTAAATTTCCGAATCAAATAAAGATGACTTTTCTTCCAAAAACATTCAAAATTATCTTAGATAATTGATGTTCAACGTTTGTTCCCCGACAAGACATACTTTCAAAATCCTGTTTCATTTTGTATTTTCATCTTATTCTTACGAAGCTATAACCAGTGATATATAGTAATAAATTGTTGATTTTACAAACAATGTGTGTTTCTTTCAATATTTTCAACTACTGATATCATCTTATTGGATATCATTATCCAAATATGGATCATCCATTTATGCATATGCTCATGACTGTCCACATGATATCACCAAAAGTTCTCAATGAATTTCAATGATATTTTGTAGAAGGGTGGGCAATAGGCTACTAAAGAAGTAATTAATTAAATTTAGGCGTGGATCCATGCATAATTACTTCCCTGATGATGATCTGGCAATGTTATGTGCTCTCTGAGTGTTTTCTAGTTAAAGATAAGATTTTGGTCAACATTTTTTTAATAAAAAAAAAAAACAATAAGATTATGTGATATTTCATGAAGATACATTTCTATATAAAGATTAACATCCATTTGGTACAGTAGATATCATATAATGAGTAAGAAATAATAGAATAAATTTGTAAAAATCAATGAAATAAATACTTTCTGTAGGGTAGAAGATATTCAATACTGTGCTCCAGATACCAAGGTTAGGTTCTGCAAAAAAAAATAATTAAATGGAAGCTTTCATCATTTATATGAATGGCTGGTGTATATAGTATACAAGTATACAGCAAAGCAATATCATCATTTCAAGTCCTAAAATTGTAGTTTCTCATTCAGAATCAACTGGGATATCAATTTATGAAATTTGAGACACTCACATGTATTTTTTTATTAAACAACTGTCTGTTTGTCAAACCAAATTATGGGCATTGTTATTCCTAGCGCATTTGACATAAACTACAAAACACTACTTGATATCCTCAAATCCATAATCAGCAAACTCAAAATCAAAATGCTGAGGTTTCTGCTAAGCAACATGAAGAAGGAAGTAACAACACAAAAGGCTTCCAAGACAAGTTGTCTTCAACAAAAGAACACCACAAAGGGATAGTCTTAGCCAAGTCCTGTTTATCATATATCTTGTTCATGTCCTTTTGGGGAATCAAGAACAAGGACGATAACTATAATACAACTCAATTAGGTAGAACATGTGATGTGGATGATGTAGACTTCCTCAGCCTGAAAAAAAAACATACATCAAAGAACTAGAGATATATGAGAAAGAACACAACCTCAAGATAAACCAGGACAAAACTGAATACATGTTAATGAGAAGGGAAGAGATAGACGTGGAATGGAAGAAAATGAATAAAGTGGGATCATAAAAGATGTAGGCAGATGAAAACAATAAGTCGCCACTTCTTTATGAAATTTAACATCTATATGAATCAAATGAGGCCGAATAAGTCTAAAATTGAATAGAATCTTCAAGCCAATCCTGCTTTATGCTGCTTGGGTCTTAACCAACACAAAAAAGACATTTTCCACAGAAAACACAGGAAGAGGCTTCTGAATATAGTTTACCTGAAAAAAATATCCAACAGAAGGCTACATAAAATATGCAGGAGAACCTGTTTCAAAGACCATGAGAGTTAGATAGAAATTACTGGATCACATTCTTGGAGAAAACATCAACATCCCTTCAAGCAAAGAAATAAAATTTTATTTCCAATATAGATTAGATAAAGAGATACAGAAGTCAAGAACATCCTTGATAGCAAAATTAAAAAGTGACCTAGATAAAGTGGGCGACACCTATTCCACACAGAAAGATGACACATTCGCAAAAAGATCTAAAATTGTCACAAAGCATAACCTTTAAGAACACTTACAATTCTCCAGAGACAGGTATACAAGATATAAGATGCCAAAGCAGGGATGGCTTTGCCCTACCCAGTTGATTAATAATAATAATAATAATAATCTATTATTTATTATAAAAGAACTGGCTCTGTTTGTAAATGTATCCCCCAACTTGAACATTAATGCTGCTTATCAAAATTTAGCATGACTACTCAGTGAACTTGGGAGAATGTTATAAATAGAAATGTCTTGAGAAAAATCTTTTGAAGGGTTTTAGAGGGTGGTTCTATATACAATATAACTAAAATGCTAAACTGAACCCTCACTTTTTGATCAATATACGTATATACTTTTTATTATCTATTTATATAAAACAGCTATCTCTGTCTATCTGTTTCCCTCTTTAAATCATTGGTTAAACATTGATGCAGCTCCACTAAATTGGGTATTCATATACTTAATAGACATATGAGAAAAACTCTTATTATTTTATTTGAAAAAACAAAAACAAAACAAAATTTTTTTTCCAGAGTTTTCAATGGGAGGGAGGTTCTATTTTCATGTAACTTTAATGTGAAACTGAACCAAAACTTTCCACGCATATATAGATTCTATTATAAAACAAATGGCTCTGTATGTTACTGTGCAGCCCCTACCTTGAACATTGGCACAAGTTAGGTCAATTTCTTTACTCAGTGAATAATAAATTGAAAAAAATAGAGCAAGGGTGGCCATGAAGTTGTATCCCTATTTTCTTCACTTACAATGTCAAAATAGTAAATGAAACAAAAAAGATTACATCAATACCACAACCCTCTGCTTTGTCTGTCATTTTTTTAGGAGCAAAATGTAGGAGGCACTTGAAAAATCTTATAGACCAAGATTTTTTTTGACTTATAATATCTGAAAGTGTGCATGAAATTAGAGGAAAATGCACACTACACAAATTTTGATCATGATGTAGGTAGATAAAATATGTAGTTAAACATATGCCAATGCTTAATCTAATGATAAAATTCATTTAATATTACTGATACTGGCACTACTACTGTATGTAAAAAAAAACATTAAATATGGCTGCACCAAGCATTCAGGAAGAAAATAAGAATATATATGGTTAGGTTTTATCTCCTGCAACCAAGTAGAGCAGCAATCAAAGTAAGATAGTATTCCAAAATAAAATGCAATGTGAGTTTTAGTCTCAACAAGACACTAATCTTTATTACTGATCTGTGTTGTTTACTAACAGCTGATAGTTGTGATGAAAAGCAACTGAAATCACTTCTCTGAATTTTTGAGATGAGGTATTATTATTATTTCTATTATTATTCGGACCATCCTCATCTTGGTTGTTTTTCATACAACGTTTTGGCCATTGTACTCTACGGCCTTCATCATTTGGTAGGTGTAGGGAAGTAACAAACCAAACCCTTTATTTAACCGACGGGGGTATATTGACCGCACTCCCCTCTTAGTATTAGTAGTATTATTATTGTCTTACACTGGGATTGAACCTAGAACCATCAGATTACTTGCAGTAATTTTGTCTGATTATGAGCAATAGTAATTGAAAACAGAAATCTGATTACCTAGACCCTATTCAATACCAAATATAATTTTTATATAAGGATCATAAAAGTTGAATTAGTGGGGATCAGTTCAGATTTAAAATCTTAGTTCAGCACTAGCAAGGTAACCTGGTGTTGTCTGAGGAAAAATAACTTCAAATATAACTCCACTGGAAGACAAATGATATTTTATACAGATTTCATAAATGAATTTATTGAATAATGAATAAGTACTGAAATTTTTTCTATTGGAATCTGATAAGAAGTTGACTTTTTGGAGAATTTTAAAATGTCACACGTGCACACACACACACACACACACACACACACACACACACACTGTAAAAATGTTTTGGTAGGAGAGAGAGTTCAATAGAAAATTAATTATTTCATCGCAAACTAAATTAGGTCAAGATTCAGTTTAGGTTACATCATTGTTCTTCAAGAAAAAAATAGGCACAAGGCTGCATTTAGTAGAACACCAAGCAAAAATCAAAATTAATACCAATGGTTTGCATCACTAACTATTAGTAGGAGTTGTTAGCTATCATACTCTACTCACCAATTCCACATTCCTTCATTTCATTGAGGACCAAGTGAGCAATCTCTTTGCACTTGCGGTAACGGGTCATCCGAAACAAGCTAAAGAACACAGCATTAAATGTGTCCCCAGTTGGACTTATTCCAAATGTTTCCATATCTCTGAGTAATTGCTGAAAAAGGAAAAAATTATAGTAAGGTGGTATAATAGGTAATTAAGAAAGATTGTAAAAATTATTTTGAAATCCAAATTTTCATTATTTAACACTTACAACTACTTTGTTCCACTTTTCTTGATAGGTTTCTTCAGAAAAAACTGCTATTTGCAGTAGGCTATTGAATGTATGAGGAGTCACTGAAATAATATCAAGGGAAAAATATACATGAACTTTTACAGAGCCCATTCTGTAGGAATTTAAGCTGAAATCCTCACTTATCTAGATTAAACTTTTGGATAATCTGTACTGGAATATAAAGATCAATGTTCTGCAAATTTTATTTTCCTTTCAGAAAGTATCACTCATCTCCAGCCAATACCTGATTTCAAAAATTGATCAAAACATAATTGAGAAGAACCATTATCACTCCAAGAGTTCTTCCTGTATGATTTCTAACATCTGTGTGGAATTTTCAGAAAAACTGACATAAAAAACTACTGTCAAATACTTCAATCTAGCTATTCACATTGGAAAGCCTTTTATACTTTGGACCCAGCAGAACAATGAATAGGTACTGTCGGATCATGTGAATTCTCAATTAGACCATCTGAGTCTTCATAACCCACACAAAAGGTGGTTTTAAAAATATTATAGAGCAACCCTGCATATAAAATAGTCTATGTTACACACATTGCCGTGAATGGGTTGGTTTGATCAGGATATTTGACACCATTTTCTGATTTTCATCACAAAAGGGCAAAAATTTTTCGTACAGCTTGTACATCTGAAAAAAGCTGTAGAAACGAGCAGGGAAACATGGTAACAACAAAAAGAAAGAGCTGACAGTACAAACAACTCTTGGAATGCACACTATTACGCCACTCTTTGCCATTCTATTTACCATTCTATTCATAAATCATAATAACTTGATAAAAGCACTACAAAGTTTTTCATATTTAGGATTTATACAATTGCGACAAATTCTGTCGGCATTTTATTTATGTTTATAAGAGGTTATTAGATGTAAAAAGACACGGATTGCATTTTGGGATTCAAGCCTAAGACATCTTTACCTTGGCTTCCGAGTTAACTTACAAAATTATTCAATTAACTTTACCAGATGTGTGAAATGTACTCTGATGCAATAGGCTTCAAGTGGAATGTGAAGTCCTGTGAAATGCTGTCTCATTTTTTTTTTCTTGAATTCTATTCAAGAATAGTAACACTTTTGAGTAAGAAAAATACATTAAGGCTTATACACTATTCGAAAACACAGAAAATGAATTATTCTATTGAGCAGCTAGTAGCTATTATCACTACGTAAGATTCAAACCCTTTTTGATGATAATTACTTTTGGATTAAATTTTTCTAGTCTAATTTGCTTTTAAATGATAAATATAAAACAAAAAAGTAAATATATATCTTTACATGTAGGTAATATTTGACAAGGAAAAATATCTGAAATTTAAAATATAAATGATCTTTCTTTCAGACTCTCAAATGACACCTCAATTACTCATGATATATAGCAATTGTAAAGTCAAATTATATCAAATAAATATAAAAATAGAAATGACTCATTTTTTTTATACATCTATATACATATATACACATGTACATATATTCATTATAAAGAAAAGAAAAAGAAAAGAGAAGAGATACCAGGAATCTTGTTATCAATCATTTCATTGTACATTTCAAAAGCTTTATCTGCTTGTAGATACTGCAAAAGAAAAAGACAAAAAGGCTTTCAAACCATTCACTTTCATAAGAAAAACCACAGAAAATGAATTAAACTAGCAGGGATATCTGGCCTTCCTGAAATTCATTAGGTACGCCCCTGATTGTTATAGCAAATATCCTCATAATAATGAGTCATTTGCCATAAAGTTTACTTAGATTGAAATTAAGATGAATGTTTATCAGCTAATATTTTGTTCAGCTTATAGTGTAATACAGGTAGTTGGTTTACACCAAAAAGTAATATTTCCATCCCTATGCATCAGTTTTTTTCAATGAATTTATTGTATTCCTTCATGGATTTTTTTTTGCAAATTTACACATGAAAACTATGCATAAAACTTTCAATAATTTCAAACCCTAATGAGACTTAAGAATCTAAAAAGATCTATGAATAAATAAATGATAGTAGATAGAGCATAACTAAAGTAATAATGACTATAATCAAAACTCACATGCTATTAATAAATAATGAAGTTTATATGTATTTGTTAGGTATAGGAAAAAGTGTCACATTAAAAGTTAGAAGAATAAATTGATAGAAGTCGGGTCGTACTTGTAATGCTATAACCTATTGTAACTCTGAATACAGTTCACAAAAATCTTACCTTTGCCATTCCACAGACCAAGGAGTTGTAAGCTTCTGGAGTTCTCTCTTTTAAGCTTTCAAAAAAGTGTTCAGCAAAGCTGTCCTTTCTGAAGCAAATTGATACAATAAGAATGAAAATGTAGCCAGCAAGAGTTTGAGTTATCAGTTAATATATTCTTTACTTTAAAAAAAAAGTATCTGGCATAATTAGATTTTTCATTCACTAAGCTATTGGATTTGGTTACCTCAGTTTGAAGGACAGATCCTACTGTGTTCTTCAACTATACACCAAAAGTTAATAAAATTGGCCTCCAACAAATAAAATAGTCTTGTACAAACTAGGTGTTTATGATTTTTTTATGGGTAACATAACATTTTTGTTCCACCTTCTTTGGATGAAGACTTGCCTTTAGTATGGTTGATAGTGGTTCATTTCACTCGCGCCATCTTTTTGTGAGTATCTACTTTTCCCATCATAATTTGTTGATAAAAAGAATATCTAATAACAGTCCAGAAGTTTTCCTTTGCTCAACTTATATGGAAGTCACCATATTTTGAATATATTAGTTATTATGTCATATGATATCAATAATTCTCAAATAATATTTTCCTTTGATTGCTATCAACTGCAACTGGTCTATCCTACAGGTGAGTATTGTTCAGCACAAAACTTCACAAACCACCTCTAACAAGTTCAATCATTCATGGTACCTTCTCTATAAACGGTAAAAAAATTTGTTGTGTTCAAGTCACATTCTTACTTTTCTTATAATAAAAAAACATACTGGAACTGATGCATGTTTCCCTCCATCCTCAATGTTAGAATCAATTATCAAAAATATGCCAATTCAAAAAAAACAAAGACATACTAATATGACAGCTGTCACAATACAATCAAAAGTGACCTTTTTAAATGAAATTAATTAAATGTAAATACACCTAATGCCATTTTAGGATAAAAACAGGATGAAAATTTTGGTTACCCCATTATTATAGTATCATCATTGACAACTACTTGAAGCAACAATATTTTTAATTTTTTTCAAAAATATTCTTCTTATTGGATGAAGTATTGTAACATTATCATTAATTTTGATTAGTTTTTTTACCCTCATCCTAACTCTCAGTTGCTTTTTTATCACAACTTTGAATTGGACTGTAATTCTACAGCAACAATTAGACAGTGTAATTGGGAATGAAGAGTGAGAATCGTATATGTCTGGCTGCTTTTAATCATTTAGCCACAGGGACTTTATAGTTGAACAGAAAATGATTAAAGTCCAATTCAAAGTTGTGATGAAAAATTACATTGCTGCAGATGTTTTGTTTTATACTGTACTATTAGATCTCAATATTCACTCACTTTCAAAGATTATTATGATGGTTCACTTTGTATCTTTTTTTTTTTTTCAATAGGTACAATCTGGCATGGTTTAGCATTTTATAGTTCTAATAACAGTGGCAAGACCAACATTTGATTTTTTTAACAAAAAGATGCTTACTTCCAAGTGATCCGATTAGAACTTTTGTTGCTACTGCCCACAATATCTCGGTAGTAATAATGTTCTTCAGCCATCAAGACAGCAGGGGGGTCCTCACAATTGTACACACACAACAAATCAAGAAACTGATGGGATGTATCTGCTGATATTTCAACACCTATTCATTAAAAGAGAATGGCACTATTGCATGGGAAATCATTGGTTTCATTTTATTCAATAGCAATACAATTTCTAGATTGATACTTCATAAAGTAATTCTAGAATTTTAGTCAATGAAAAAATGTTTATAACTCACATTTATATATCTGTGATTGTACTGCAAAGCATAGCTAAGATATTTTTCATTCATTCTGACAGAAATTCAAGAGGCAAGGTTTTACAATTTTCAAGAACCAATAAACAGAAAATGTTATTGATCTGGGCTGACGAGAATGTAATCAAGTATAAGAAGCAATCTTCTTAAAAGAATGAAACTGAATTATGTTTAAAAAATTGACCAAACAATATTTTCTATTTTGTGGTAGTACTTGAAAAACCTCTATACTATCAGTAATTGGTTGAATTCATTCTTTTCTGTATGATTTGATATTTTTTCTTCTACAACCTAGACTTCAGCAATATTATATAAAAATATTATGTGTTGTCACAGTGAAGAGAGAAATAGATATAGGTGTTTGACAGACATTGCTAAGTGTATATCAGTGGAGTTATTATTCGCTTCTAAGATCATATGCCATCACATTTGGTATAATTGTATCTTTATCATCAGACAATAGTTTGATGCTGAAGCTATACTAAAAGGTAAGGCATCACTTGATATTGCTTATTAAAGTAAAGCCATTATTACTGGGTCATCAAGTTAGATAATATTATTATACATGTCAGTGTATGTTGACCTCAAAACTAAGGCATTGATTCAAGTTTAGTTCAATATTCGCCAGATAAAATGATTCTCCAACATGATGTAGCATTGTGTCAAGTTCATGTTAGCGTAATATGATCCATTTGGGAAAATACTTGATACTTAGAAATTCAACTTATACGGCAGCATAAACAATATAGCTGATTAAAACCTTTTAATACCAGCTATTTCATTTAAAAACATTGCTTGTTTTTGAAGAAAATCTTGTCCCAGTTTCCCAAAAGAGAGATTAGGCAGACAGTAATATTAGGTTGTCATCCAATCTTTCCAAATGCTTTAATTTGAACTAAAAATGTAACGTTGATGAAGAGGAAGTATAGATACAAACATGATCCCATTGATTCTCATGTTCAATGATCTGCAGTGAGTTTTTGCATTGGTCATGCTGTATTACAAGTTTTAAATCCATTAACTTTCTAATCATACCAAAGATTTTTTAATTATAATAATAGGTAACAATAGAATTAAACATTTTCTGCACTTTTTTTTAATGATTTTGTAACAAAAGAAATGAATACCTGGTCTTAGGCAGTTATACAGAGAATAATTTGCATGGCTAGAATGCACGTCTTAGTTTAGGCTAGAGATGTATTACAAGTTGCAGGAGGAAGCATTTTTCAAATCATATAATGAACCAAAAGGTCAAAAATTCAGATTATTTGCAGCCAGATGTAAGTGAGTAATTGTAATTTCTTATCAAAATGTTCACCTTCAGCAGACATCTTCTTGACAACATTAATGGCATCTTTGACTTTCTGATGAGAAATACAAGTTAGTAATGTTGATTCTGCCACGGGCATCTTGGAAATGTCCACTTCAGGTTCTGGATTAAAACCCTTTAAAGATAATGGTAGAAATTCATTTAAACAGTTTTATATTTGAAACAACCACAGCCATAAGGAATTAAACACCTTTATTTCATTCAGAATTTACATTTAAGGTACACTGATTGACTAACTCAGTTTGATATCAAAACCTAATTTCTTAACAATACAATCATTTCACAATGCCTTGAACTCCAAAAGAACAAGAATTGTCAGATTTTGAAACTGCTGGTCATTGAAAGCAGGATGTGTCAGCATCAAATAGCATTGCCATCAGGTATTTCATTTTTAGCCTAACTACATCATCATAGATTCAACTAATAAAGGGTCAGGTTAATTTGGGCTGTTATTTGAGAGAAATCTCCCTTGCAAGGTGGTAGATATAATAGTATAAAAAAAAGCCCCCAAAATGACTGTGTAGTATCTGAGTCACATGAAGTCTACAACGTCCAACAGAGAAAGCAGTAGGCAATTGATATGGTGGACAGAGTGACTAATCTTTAATATGCTTCTTTTCAGATGAGTACTAAGTAAATCCAATTTTAAACAACAAACAAGTACGGGTTGAGAAATTGGCAAGACTTTGAACCACTATTGAACCTATTATCAAATTTGGAAGGTTTTGGGTTTATGGTTTGGGGAGTGATTCGGAGTACTGGTCATTCAAAGCTTCTGGGTTGTGGAATGATAAATAAAAATGTGATAGCTCCAAGTAAAACCACTACCATCCAGTTGTAACTAGATCAATTGCTATTCATCTGCTGATGTCCATCATTATCTTGATCAAAAAAGCTTTACCTAATGTCACCCAAGATAACAATTGAGTTGGCCAAAATATTCATCCTGTTGTCTTTAAATGGTATTTGGAGAATCTAATTTTAACTAACTTCATTTAAAAAGATTGCATTTGATTGTACAGTGACAGCTGTCATGGCAGCATGCATTTTGTTAAAAAAAAAAAAAAAAAAAAAAAAAGGTACATTTTTCTTTATTGATTATAACATTAAAGATGGAAGAAAATAAGCAACATTTTTAGCATCTGTTTTCCATTATCATATCTGGCTTCCAGAAAATAGGAATTATTTTTGATACAAGACTAAAAAAAAAAAATAGAGAACCAGTCTAGAGGGAACTACTCTGCAAATCTAGATATTTGGCCAGAAACGTTGCCAACAATCTGGAAACATTGGTGGCTAGGGCTGAATTAGGTATATTGGTAGTAGTTTGCTGTGTGGTTGGTAGTTTTGTTTTCTGTGGAAATGTATGGCATGATGAAGTTCCAAAGAGATGGCTGTTCGGAACAGTTTATTTGTCTCAATTTATCATCATTTTTATTTGTTAATGTGTCTTGAAGGCCACCAGATGAGCAACTTGCTAGAGCAGAGCCAAAAGGAAAGCATTTAGCACTCAATAAAGCAGGGCAAGTTTTTAAAGATCAACAAGAAAATTTCAACCAGTGCTTCACCCTCCAAGACCTGCTTTAATTTGGACTGTTGAATAAAAATTTGTTCTTCACTTTCCATTGTTTATTTAATAAGATACCATGCTCTAGAAATTAATTTGTACTATACAGGTGTTTCATTTTTTACTTTTCACAGTTTATTTTATGACATACCCTGCTTTAGACTTTAATTTTTAATTTCTGAAATCTAGGATTTGCACCAAATACATTAGGGACAGTAGCCTTAGCACAAGGTTGAAATTTTTTGTTTGAAATTCAAATTTTAGACCTAATCAATGAATAAACCAACTTGAATAAAATTTTGCTTATGCATACTTTTAAGAATGAAGGTTATTTATGGTATGATTATTTTGTATGTAAATCTCAGAAATCTCATTTCGAGTCAATAACCAAAGTTTTGGTTTTACTTTTTTTACTTTGAATGTATCTGTAAAAAAAGAAAAGTTTATGTGAATTTCTTTCAATGAATTCCATTAACTTAGAACAATTTTCAGAAACTTTATTCTTTACTTTTTTGATCATTTTAAGTATACTAGCTCTAAGGTCAGTTTTCCAGCTAGTTCCTGCGGAAGGCCTTGATAGGGCCCTTGTTTTTAACAAGAGATCATCTACCTTGATTTAGTAACACTGGCTACAGTGTACCATTTTGGCTACTTAAAGGTCACATACACATAAATGTAATTAGACATTTAGAATTATTAGATGGATGAATACATGGAAATCAGATGATAATAATTGCGGAGAGCATGAATGCAGATTCCACATTTTCTCTCCAATTTTCAAAAACTAATATGCAAAAAGTATGCTCCAGGGTCCCATTAGAAACCAAGGAAATGTTGGTGGCCATAGGTGTAGCCATACTAGAATTTTGCGATGAGCAAACATGACAAAATAACGGACCAATTTAGCACAGACTAACGCTGCAAATTGAACCAACCACTAAAAATTTCTCTTCGATTAGGGTTTTCAAAAACCATCATACCAAATACTTCCTCTGGGTTTCTATTGGTGACCACAGCAGACAGAAATTCGGTGAATTATAGTGAAAATATGAAGCTGAAAAATCAGCAATGATAGGCCAAATATCATTATAAACATTTAAAGTTACCAAAAAAAAAAAAAAAAAGACTGTTACATCAAACTTAAGAAATTAGGAACAACCTGCCTAACTTGTAAAAAATCATTAGAAAAGCTGGTTTAAGTTGACCTCAAACACCCATCATTCGTAAAGGTATAAAATATAAAACATAGACACAACATAGGTTACTGTTGATCATCAAGACAGATACTTGTCATATGAACAGATGATTAAGTTATTATATGCTGAACAATGACATTCTTTTCTGTTTGTTTCTCCATCTATAAATTGAGCCCCTCCACTCAGATTTGGTTACATACGCATGTGTTAGAATCATTATTACTAATTTTAGAATAAATCGTACAGCAATTGGATTGTTTGAGCACTGTAAATAATCAACAGAGAAATAATCATTGATTTTATCACAAAATACAAAGACCACAGATGGAGGAGGCAACCAATTATCAACAGCAGTTTTAGTTATGCCTCACAAAAAGATTACAAATTTAGATTGTTTCCGATTATGGTATATGTACTACAATTTAATAGTTTGAACACCATCATCGGTATTATATAGCTACATACATGTGAGCGACATCTTATTCAGGATAGCTCATTTGCATGTATTTAATATAAAATGCTCAATGATTAAATACCAGTTTCATAAATACCATGATAAAACATTTCTCATAAAGTCAACTACTATTTTTATCTAAAATCTGTCACTCAAGTTAATTAATGAAAAATTGTTGACAAAAAATTTTATCCCAAAGTACAAAGCCCACAAGGATGGAGCCAACATCCAACTATCAGCAGCAGTTTTGGTTACACCTTGAATAAGTAGTAAAGATATGCAGTTTATGTCCACAGAATCCAGAAATCTGGACCGCATCTGATCCCAAGTTATCTGTATAAGAAATGTAAATATGCGACTCAGATGCAAAAAGAAAAGATTTGTGCAGCTTAAGGAAAATAATTGAGAGTGTCAAGTGTTTTTTGCAGAAGATTTCTTGAACAATGTTCTACATCTGAGTTGACAGCACTCAAAGATATTACTTGAGAATAATCAACATTATACAATATAAGAGAGCCAATATACTCAAAATATCCAAATCAAGGATTGAAAATAATCTGGATCAACTTAGTTAGCTTAATCACTGAGACTTCTGTATACTGAAAATGTTCCGCTTTTGAGACAAATTGTGATGGGTGATAAAAAGTTGACACTTAACAGCAACATGGAAATCGAGAAATTGTGGGGCATGTGAAATAGGGATTATTCGAGAGTTCTATCCAGTGAGAACAAGGAGAAAAATCTTCCCTTTTTATTAAATATGTAGTGGAAATTTTACTAAAATCCAATAAATAGTTGATGTGTAATTTTGAAAAATGTAGGTTTGTTTGCGTTAAAGTATTCGCAAATTTCCAAATCAAAAATTACTTCAATTTATCTATCCACAATTTTAGCCAAGATTAATATTTTTTTTATAAAATATCTTAGATTTGACAAAGTGTACGCACACAATTTTTTTTCAGATTTTTCTCCAATCTTCATTCTTGAAAGTAAGAAAGATCCTGACAATAAAATTGAATTTCATATGATTTCCACTTTGTTTTTGTACTTTTATGAGGTATAAAAGTTTTTTAGAAGGCAAAAATTGACGAAAAGCATCCAAAATTAGTAAAGAGAAAGAGTGTGACATTTTATTAGAATATGTACTGTCAACTAATGCAACTGAAATATGTTCTGCAGCTATGTACTAAAGTAGTAAATTCAACTTATTAGAGAAAGATTTTTTGTAGCATGTTTATTTTTGCGATGAAAATATGCTTTCTGAGCTAGTTATACAAGATCACTTAATGCTAATATATCTAGACTACTATTTTGAAGCTTAAAATGCCAAATTTGATAAACTGTAACTAATGAGATCCCTCAGTAAGATTATAAGTATAAAGCTGTGAAGTATTGAACCCTGTGAAAATTTACTAAGGTAATAGAAATTTCCCCCATCCACGCAAATGAATTGGCTATCTATGAAAGGCTCATTAATTTTCTGTTTCTGGAAGTTAGCTTGATTTTGTTGATTAAAAAAATAAGTCCCTACTAGGAAAAACATGCCAGTTGTTCCAATATGTACAGGCACTTATTGATTAACGATAAAAAAAAAAATCAGAACCTAAATCGTCACTGAAGATCCATATATCTTATATATGCTATCATCTGGCTAGTGTCTAACATTTCAATATTTATTAAAATGAAATATTGGTGACAATAGTCAATTTGCTATGTAATGGAATGGACTCTTTCTAACATTTTTTTGTAATTTTACCTCATTTTATATTTAGTTTGGTTTATTCTGGTTCAACATTTTGGACACTTTTTTGTATCTTTCTGGTATTTTTAGCCATTTTCTATGAATACCAAAGGAACATATTTTCTACGTATATAATTGTTTCTATGGTAAAATCTATTTCACTTGATAATGTTCCAGTTAAAGTTCCTGGAGCCTTTCTATAATGTTAATAGGGGAGTGCCTCTTAGCCAGGATGACAAAGATTTTTATCCTTTTGTTTAATTGAGAATGATCTGATGATTGCAATGGTTCTTGGTGTCAAAAATATATAATACAATTAACCCAACATTCAAGGAGTTTAAAGTTACATCGGACACATTTTATTTTAAAGGAAATATTTAAAATTTCCAATGCAGGATCAACTCACCGGAACATTTGGTACTGCTGGATTATGGACAAAGTTCTGTGGAAATTTTTGCATCATGTATCGAGCTGTTTTCTTTCCAGAAGCTTCTGCCAAAAGGTAAGCCCGCTATGAAAAAAATTTATTAATAAGAAAAAGATAATGAGAAAAAAAACATTAGAGAAAAAACTTTTTCATTATTTTTCTTGCTTGTATAATTCAATGCAGACATCTTCATGGTGATGAATTTTTAGTTCACCAAATTCATTTTGTCATGTTTATAGTAAAACATTGATATTTTATATCATACTTACTCCAGTTTAGTGAATCTTTTAAAAGTTAATTCATGATAGTCAGCCTTTTATTTTTCAATATATACATTGCTTCAAGCTGCTTGAAGCAATTCAACCAAATTTCTGTGCCATATCTGTTAACCAAACAGTAAGAAGTTTCAAGGCAGAGTGGATTGATGATATGGGAGAAAGAAACTGGTTCAGTTCTTTTTACACCTCAATTGTAATTACTAAAAGTATTTCTATAGGACAGTCAAAACTTTGCACCAAAATGCGACTATTGTATACTTTTAATACAAAATAGTGATGTTTTGAAGTCATAGTGCTTGGAAATTACAAGTTAGACTAAATGTTTTAGTAAAAGAATATAAAGCTCTTACCTTCTGTAATGAACTGGTAGGTATCAGATATGGGTCATCAACAAACCAATAACTAGGTGCCGTATAATCCTAAAATGTATGAACAGAAATATCAACACTGACAAAGAATGATTAAGATTACATTTTAAAAAATGCCACCTAAATGAGAAAACAGTTCGAGCAATTGATGCTACTGCTAATTAGTACAATCAGCAGTAGGGCATTGCAACTAACTTCAGTTATATTAATAGATTTTAACAGTTTGAAGGATTGATTTAATGGTTTGGACTCATTTTCGGTTTAACATGATGCATTTGACTGTGGGTTGGAGAACAAGCATTAAAAAAATGTGCACAGGGTGAAGAAATCAGCAAAATAATATTGAATCTTCCATTAAAATACTGGTAAATAACATATTCTTATGAAGTTAATGCATAAATCATGACAGATTAATCAATTCTAATTAATTGCTGACCATTTTCTGAGACAAATTTAACATAGGCTGATGACTATAAATGCAAGACAATATTTTTGCATCAAATATAAATTAAGTTCATGAGAAAATTTAAAAGAAAATGATTTTGTCAGTATATCTCTAATCAAATCAGTTGATAAAGACCCATTCTTTAAAAGAATGAGATATAAGCAAACTGTTATTACAAATTTCAACTTGTGATCATAAAGATTTCTAGGAGCATTTCATGTCTTTTGCAGGCTTGCTGATGGAGCCATTATGGGTCAGACAAATTTAACCACACCAGTGCCAGGTGAAAGTCTAGCAACTAGGGGAAACCAGTTTCACAGCACTGCCTTTTTTCCTCAGCTTTGGTTCTGCAGTTTTTTTCAAAAAGAGAGGTTGCCTGGAAGACTTCTAAATCCTACCAGATTAATCTACATGTCCCTATGATTCGCCTATTTTTATTCCAAAACTTTACAGGTATAATTTGATTAGTGTAGTTATTTGTTCCCCAATTTTCCGTACTGGTCAAAACCGCACAGTTCAAGGTCTTACCATAACAGGGCTAGTGGGACACTTGATAGAAACCATCACCTGACCAACATCTTTCAGCTACATGCTGCGTTGGGGGTGATCAATTAAAAAATTGAAAAAAAAAAAAAAGGGTGATTAATGAGTAATTTACTTTTTCGCCATTTGTTGGATCATCAAAAAAGTCCAAATTGAAAAATAAAAAAGAACAAACATTAACACTGCCAGACATGAACTAAATGATCAATTTAGCATAAACTTACATTGAAACCCCCAATAGAAACTTATTTGTGGAGGAATTAAAAAAAAATTTTTTTTTAAATGTATTTTCCTAACAGAAGGAGTCAATATTTAAATTTTCAGTCCTCAATCAGTGTAATCTGTATTGGTCATACATAACCAGCTGGACTTAATTAAAAACTGGAGACATTTATGTTCACAGTTTATGTTCATCGTATCTAATAATTCAATTTTTTTTTTCCAGTTTATACATAGTAATATTAATTTTCACGGCAATATCATAACTATACTACATAAAAATCTTAGTTCGCCTCCTTTCAAATACAACACTGGGACTTAAGTCAACAGGAAACAATTAGCTATAAGACAGAAAAAAATCCAGTAAATCATAACAAACCTTTTCCACTGTTGATGACAAAGCTTTCAGTATCTCAGTTGGTCCTCTGGAATTGAAAATATTTGTACCTGAATGATTATGAATGTATATACTTTTACTATATCTACATGTATTTATATACATTTCCAAATCAAAATCCTATAACTCAGGGGGGGAAAAAAGCTTGTATGTAATAAACTGCTAATTTGAATACTGATAAATCAAATCATTAGCATACTTCAAAAAATATATGCATACCATTATTCCCTATAGATAATGTGCATGCCCAGATTAAACTTCAATTTTGAATAAAAATTGCATGATCCGTGTATACTTAATACCCCTTTCTTTGATTTGATCGGCACGGCCAAAATGCAAGCAGTGAATCAGAAAATTTTTAACCTAAGCCTTGCTAGGTAGAGAATATTATTTATTCTCAAATGTCTACTAGTTATGAATGAATGAGTGTAGCAAAGTACTGCTACTATGGAAATGACATAAATGATCATTGTCAGCAGTGTAACTGACTGAAAACAAAGAGTAGAGAAGGCAGAAATCAATGAGTTAGTTCAGTGGTTTCTTTGGAACTGAAAACATATAGACTCCTTCTAAAACAGAAATATTCAGGTAGACCCCTATTTTTAGCATTTAGTTTTTACACTTTAATTAATGAACTGCAATAACAAACAGTTTTTACCTTAAAAAATCATATTCATTCTAACTTGATTATATCTATTTGAAACATGGTACAGGTCTGTAAAATAATTGTTTTTTAATAGCTGTGCAATGGATGATACTATTTCTCTGTCACAAGATTTGCAATATCAACTTTACAGGGAGGAACACTGCTGCGGACCCCTGTGGGTTATTTGTAAACACCGAGTTAATTGAATGAATGAACGAACGGAAATTTGTTTTAACATATAGAAAATCATGTACTTCCTTTGTTTCAAGTTAGTGTGTTATGTTGTGTGGTGATTGTTGGTGTATGCGTGTGAATTTTGAAAAAGAAATTGATCATGCTGAGTTATTATTGAGCATTTCCATAAAAATGAAAAGTAATAAAAAAGGTATTTCTAGCCAAACCAACATTTTTATGATTTTATTGTTTTAATCACTTGAAGAGATGTGACTGAAATGGTATTTTCATTGTGAATTACTGCCATGTCTGCCATCAGGCGAGTATGTTTTCATTTTGCTATTTTCTTGTTCATCATCAGGAAAATAGTGACAGTCAAATGATGTTCCACTCTTAACAAACACTGCTGGAAAATGTCCCAAAATTATGTTTCTGTAGATAATATGCATCAGGATTTTCAGCACAAAATCTTTGAAAAACCAGATCACTATCGACCTCTTCAAAAAAGCTGGCCAAGTCATCACCAGGAGACTAGCCATTCTAGGTCATTGATGCTATCATACAAAATGCAGTTCCCACATATGTCAAAGTCTTGCAGTATATCTACAGTCACAGCAGTTCCTTTGTCAGGCTACATAAAGGCCTTTTCAGCTCAAAAACGGAGTAAGACAAGGTGATAATAATAACTCTTCAAAGCCTGCCTTGAGATGATCTTCTGGAACCTAAACTGGGAAAACAAAGAAATCAAAATATACAGTCAATACTTGAGCAACCTCAGCTTTGCTGACACCATTGTCCTTTTTGCTGAGAAACTTCACAATCTCCAAAGTAATCTATGAAGCAAGCAAGAAAGTAGGCCTTCACATGAACTTAAGTGAAACAAATGTCAAGTAAAATAAACACAGAGGACAAGAACACAATGATCAGAATAGAAAATGCAGAGCCGAAGAAAGTAGACCTCTACATCTACCTATGACGACATCATGATATCCTCAAAAGAAGAAGTCAAGTGAAAAGTCACTCTGGGTAGGCAAACTTTCAGTAGTGCCAGTTCAACCTTCAAGAAGAAGAAAATCCCTTCAATCCAATTCATCTTCCAAATAGACATCTATGGAGCTGAAACCAAAAGATTACCCTCCAAACTGAGAATCATGCAACACTATGAGAGAAAATCATCCTTAACATCACATGGAGAGATCACAAGACAGTATAGAGCATGAGAGAAAAAACAGGAGTCAGAGATATCATAGAAAATTCAAATGGCAAAGGACAGGCAATATTGCAAAAATGTCAGAGAACTGCTGGACATCACAATTCACAATGTCAATCCCCAGAGATCATATGTGAAATTAAGTTGTAATTATACGTCCAAACCATAAGACATTGCCAAAATTTCATGACTATCCACACAATATCTCCGGAAGTAAAGAATGAATTCTAATTAGATTTTGTGGAAGGGTGGGCAATGAGGTAAGAAAGAGGTGTTAAAATTCTGAGACGGATCCAGGAATCTTCCCTTGATTAAGAGATATTTTTCTGTTTTTGATTTTTTTTCTTTCAATTACATTTATGTATACACTCAAGACTGTCAACATGATATCTCCAAAAGTTATCAATGAATTTCAATAAAAAGAACTGATTAAATTTTGGGGCAATCATTCCCTCTAACAATGGAGTGCTTTAATTTTGGGCTACTCACTGTTTTGTGATTTTTTTCTTCATTGGGCTATTTGGTCTTAAAATTTACTTCTTCATGGATTTAGGGAAAATTTATTTAAAAAAAGACAGGCTAATCCAGAGTTAAAATCCACTCTTACTGAAACTGAAATGACTTAGCTGATCAGTGGAGAAAATATCTAAACTTTAGAAAAAAACAGTTTACCTCTAACTAGAAAAAAAAAAATTAATAAATTTGGCCATGGAATGGGACATACTAAAATAAGATCTAGGAATTTTGCTATAAAAATGGCATCAAAATCAAGACAATTCTAGATTTTATTTAAGGGAAAATACTCGAAAGTGCCTCCGAAAATAAACACTTGTACCTATCCTTTCACAGAATTTCCATGAAATTCAATCAAATCCTTTAGATATCGTACTGGGCATATACATGAAGATGACCATGGCAAGATCCTCAATACAATGTAAAAAATGAACACTTATTCCTTGGCCCATTACTTACCCTTCAACAAACTTACACTCAACTCACTTTAATCCCTAACAGTGAAAAAGTTTCCCCTCCATTTACTCCCTTAAAATGTGGAAAAACATTTCCTCTGCCATTTGACTCCTAAAGGAAGAAACAATTTCCCACTCCATTTTCACCCTAAAAATGAAAAAAAGAACCCATCAATTTTGAACCCTGAAAAGGAGGGAAGAAAACAAAATCAAACCCTTCCATTTTGACCCTGGTAAATGCAAAGATCCCCCTTTCTGAAATGGAGACAAACTCCTCTCTCTCTTGACTCTTAATTGTGAAAAAAGGAATTCCATCTACATTTTCACCCCATAAAACGAAAAAAAAAGATTTTGACTCTTAAAAGTGAAATAGAATTTTAACCCTTTAAGATGGAAAAATTACAACTCGATTTTGACACCTCAATGAGATAAGGAAATTTCCCCTCCATCTTGACCCTTAAGAGGGAAAAAATTCCCCACCCATTTTTACCCCTGATAGTAAGAAAGACAATTCTCCCTCTATTTCGGTCCCTAAAAGGCGAAAAAAGAATACATCATTTTGACCCCTAACAGTAGAAAAAAAATTTATCCCCCAACATTCTCAAACCTGAAAGGGGAAAATAAATTCCCTTCTATTTTGACCCCTAAAAGCAGAAAAAATTCCATTCACCAGAATTTGACCAGTAAAAATAAATACAAAAAAAATTACCACTCCATTTTGACCCATTAAAATGAAAAGAAACCCTCCATTTTGACCCCTAAAAGTGGAAAATAAAACTTCCCACAAATTTTGACCCCTGAAGTGACAAAAAATTCTCCATAATTTGGCTGCAGAAAGTTCAAATGTTCCTTGATTTTGACCCCTAGAGTGGAAAGTGAAAAGTAAAAGTCATATAAATGACCCCTATTATAGTGGAACAATGCTTCCATTATCGAATAATAGTCATGTAAATGTCCCTTATCATAGTGGAACATTCAACGGCACGAGAGGATGAATCCAGTTGTTACTTTCCGTTGCTAAACACTGAAGAATATGACTGGATTTGTAGCCCATCCATTGAAGCTTCAAATGATGTTAACAGAAGAACTGGCTACTATATCAGTTGATCATGGATTGAAAATCAAATAAAAGGAACTGTCTATTGATAAATTTTTGATTTCCATCGAAGAATATTATTCAATAGCAAGTAAAATGTTGACCGGTTTAATGCAATTTTCAACATCATACTTACGTGAATTAGGATTTCCAATACTAATCAACATTAAGAGCAAAAGAGAGAAACTATTTCATGTATTGATTAAGAAATGAGAGTCTGTTTATCATTCATACCTCCATCTCTCAATCACCATACTGAAAAATAAACCGGAGCACATCAGGCTCATGTTTCACACAAGCATACCTTATCAAACAAAGTACCATATTTCTTAGTGTATAACACGCTTTTTAATAAGAGTATTGAATTTAGAGGTAAGAAATAGGTATAAAATGTAACTTCTTGTATAATATGGATATTTGATTTGGCACAATAGTATGGCAGTCTGACTTCTTTTGGTTTTTCTGTTTCAAATTTGTACATTGCAATACTGTAATTATGCAATCAGTTCCTATTATTTTCATGTAGTGTACTGTTACAATTATATTTCAATTTGATCAGATAAAACAACATAAGGAAAAAATGGAAGAACAAAAAAGATACCTACCTTTGCGCATCTTGTGCACTCAATTTAAAGCCATTGTTTTTAAATTTAGTTATTTTTTAATTTATTCCATTTGTTTCGCATATTTGTGTTGCAGTGTTTCACAAGAAAGAAATATTGTGGCACTAAAAAATTATGGTTATTCTTTTCCAGCCTCTACCTACCTCTTTCTCCATCAAGGGAAAAGCTCAGATTATTAAAAAAAAAAAAAAAAAAAAAAGAAGAAGAAAGAAAAAAGTTTCCTTCATTAACTATTGAAATTTTCTTATCTAATTCATTTCATCTTTACAGCTGGTTAGCTGCATAAGTCAAATTTATTAATGAAGATCGGTTAAGGATTTTTCACAATTTTATGAGAGTACTACTTGGATAAAAATGTCCCTAACATTGCAGTCTCCTGTACTTCCTACAACCAAACCTCTTGTGACTCAGACTCAAATACTACCCTAACAATTTTGGGGGTTGGGGATCACTTAAAGATAGAATAACATTAATTGCTTTTTCACTTTACACCATTTCAAGCTAATGAAATGGTTTTCATAGAAACACTCCTTCAGATAGCAGGAGAAACCTGTACTTACCAAGATGTTGGAATATTAACTGATTTGGTTATTTCTCTGCACTTGCGTATAGATATGAATCAACACGACATTACAGAGAATAAAAAACATCTTAGTGATACGTTGATTTTGAAGAGTGACCAAATGAAAAGAAATTTCTCAAGACATTAGCCAGTCTAGTCATCAAATCTCTATACATAAACGTACCTATCAATGCTTAAACATACTTAAATCTCACTTGAATAATCCTATATGAGATTTACTCTTCTGCATACTATGCACTAAACAGAAGTTCAAGAAACAAAAATTCAACCTACCAATAGGACCAACACTCAGCAGCTTATTAAAATACTGTTTTCCTCCTAGTGTTCAGCAATATTGCATTAAAAAAAAAATGCTCCATGCAAGATTTCATTAGTTTCAGATAATGACTCCAGGATGTCCCATCTTTCATCCTGATGTCAATCTATATCGGTAGTATTCAAACTGTGTTCTGTGAAACCTTTTCAGGGGTTCCACGAAACAGACATTTTTTTATAATATACTGAATAATTCTTCAATACATAAACGATTCCTTCATAGCTTTTACATTTGCCTCCTCACAACCTATATCTTGATGGATCAAGATGCAATATCTTCTTTTAAAGCTCATTACCTATGATCCACATTAGTATAAGCCATAGAAGCAACAGATAATGAGGAAATATCATTGTGCGGTTACTAGAAAGGCTACAACATACTTGCATGCATTAAGAATATCAAAGCAACATGAGAGAAGGTGATTAAAACACGCATGAATGGAATTTGAGAAAAAATGTCTCAAAATCTCTTGGATTAGAAGTTGAAGTGGAAGAATTGTAAGACTGAACAAAGAGTAAATTGAAATAGAAGCAGGAAGAGTTTTGGAAGTGGAAAAAAAGAAAGAGGAGACAAAATAGAGGTGCCAAAGATGAAGTTCACTGTGAAGGATTTAGCGAATATGTTTTCACAAGGGAATAAAGCCCTCATTGATTTGTAAAATTCAAATGTTGAAGGATTTGCCAAGATCAATAAAATATCAATTCCACTATATTTGACGGATTTATTGCAGTCATATATCTATTTGTACATTTATATTTTTGGAATCGAACAATGTTTGTTTATTGTTTATAGTACAAGATTTACGCATTTTGAGGACTGAAAGTTTTTTGGATGGGGGTCAGCAAAAATTACTTGCGGATTTTCATATTTGCACCCCCCCTGGTGCCTCTAAGTCCAGCTAACAGCAAGATGTAACTGCATAGCTATTTTTGGTATGCTCATAATTTTTTACCCTACTTCAGATCTGAGTGGATTTTTGAATGTTATGCTATCAACCCCATCAATAGGGCAAAATTTAGCTTGGTCTTATTTTTTTCCTGAATTTGGCTCTAAAATGGCCTTTTTTTACTGGACTACTTTTCACTATTCAGTTGAAAATATAATATGCAAAATGAGTGTGGAACTTCTTTCTTCACTAGGATGGGTTTTGTTCAGTTCATTAAATAGCAACTGAAAAGTTTACTTGAAAATTCTTGGAGTTCAAATGCAGCTTTTTAAAATGTAGAAAAAAAGCTTCTATTACAAATCAAAGAACAAAAAATACTCAAATGAAAGTTATTTTGAAAACATCTCAATTTTGGAGGTGTTATTTCTAGATGACACAGTAAGCTTTGATTGCATGCTTATGAGAAAAGATAATACAAACCTTTTTATTCGTTTTGGAATAACAATTTCTTCAAATTTATCTGTATAAAAAAAAAAAAAATTTACTTTACATAAGTTACTTTTACCAGTCTGATATTTCTCCACTCCTAAAAAAGTGCTAGTCAAAGAATATGTAGATCTTCAAATAAACAATTTCACAAACATTGAATGTGTAAGATGGACAATTCAACTCAAACAGAATAGCAAGTTGCTTACTAGTATCAATCTGAATCAGTTAACTAATGGCCACATACAGGGAACCCACTTTCAAGCAGTGCTGATTAATGGGTACCTCTACACACAACTGCTTCAGCCTAACTCCTCAAGAGTAGCCATCCCATTGATACACATCTGACAGATACTTTTTTATGGCTGAAGCCCACGACTTTACATCTATTAAGTAGCCAAATATAACAAAGAGGAGGATTTATTAGCTTCTAAAATGAATCTATTAGAAAACAAAACTTGAAAAAGTAATGACGAGACAATTTTGTTCACATGAAATTGTTGTGCTCTCTTATCCATAACACAAAAAAGGTTTTCAGTAAATAAAATTTGTAAGAAAAAACTTTACCTACAGAAATAGCTTGTATTAAACATAGATATGGTCAGTGATGGGAATGGGTTGTAGGAACTAGGGGTATGCTACGGTCTATGAGAGGGAAGGATGAGAAGATGCTATGATGCCACCTCCTTGAGTTTTTTTTGTCACATGGTAAATTTCAGGTCCATTTTGAAATTTTCAGTCTTTTGCTTTTGGTTCCCAACATGGTGAGAAACATTTGCACATGATTTACAAGAGTATAGAAGGTGTCCCAAGTCTATGCTGTTTCCTTCTTGCAGTCCAATATCAGAAGATATATCTGAGTATGGTCTACTTCTGTGTACAATCTATATACAGGGGTTTGACAAAATAATAAAAACACCATTTTAATTACAAATTTTCATTCAAATATTTTTAATATGGAGTTGGCCCACCTTAAGCATTAATAACAGTTTCAATATGCAGAGGAATTGATTCATACAGCTTTTGGACAGTATCTAGAGGAATTTTGCACCTTTCCTTGCACAAAACATAGTGGTTACAGAATCAGACAAAATTACAGCAAGTAATCTGATGGTTCTAGGTTCAATCCCAGTAAGAGACAATAATAACAGTACTAATGCTAAGGGGGGAGTGCGGTCAATATACCCTTGTCGGTTAAATAAAGTGTTCAGTTTGTTACTTCCCCACACCTACCAGATGATACCTGATGAAGGCCGAAACATTGTATGAAAAACAACCAAGATGAGGATGGTCCGAATGATAATAGAAATGATAATAATACCTCATCTCAAAAATTCTGAGATATACTTACTTGGTATTTGTTTTTCAGCTGGCAATAAATCTATACAGCTAGTCAGGTTACATCTTTGCTCTACTAGCTTGCAATAATTTGTTGGCTTCAACAGCAACAGCCTGAAAGAAAAAAAAAATCGAAATAAAATGATATACCATTAAGTTTATATAACTCAAGAATGGATGTTTGAACTTAGCAGATAGGCTCATTTGGTAGAAATCTAGAATCATTATTAGATTTTATACGTTTTTTTTTTAAATGTATAGGAATCCCTAGCTTAAGTTCTGTGTTAGTTTTTTTTAAGCTGACAGCAAATTGTTTGGCTCTGGTAAGTCCCAAAAATACTTTTGTGAAAAATGATCAATATTATTTGACTTGGAAAATATTTGAAAGACGGCAGGTTTCAATGTATATTTACCAAAAGTTTATATTTTTTTTCATCTTGCATGTGACCAAAAGAAGTAGAGTTAGTATCTCTTCATTGGACAGTTGCCTTTACTTCTAATCTTCTCAATATTTTGCATTTGTTACATTGCTACCATCAGATCCTGGCTGAAACTTTTCAAATGATACTTATATCCCTTGGGAGTGTTTCCTTAGAAAAGGCGGGTTCTAGTTTGTCTTGTTACATCATCAGAAGACCAAACTTCTTCACAAAACAAACTTATACAGCTATGAAAAAAAATTTACTGGTTTTAAATGTAAGTGTGTACACACACGAGGCTAAATTTTCTTTCATGTTAGAGTAGGATGTAGCAAACGTATTGTATATGAAATGCATTTTTAGCATTGCAGTATTTTTAAAGATAAGCCAAGCTTAGCAAGTGTTAACATCTGCTTTATCACTTAGTATTATATCTTCCAGCAAAATTCTGTTCAGTTCAAGACAAATTTTACTTGGAAAAAAAAAAAGAAAATGAAATGGGTGTATATTTCATTTCACATAACTGAAGAAGTTTCTTCTAACACACTGCATTTATCTTTGATGCTCTTCTTTGTTAGAACAGAACTGATTGGCAATATATTTTCAGTATATTAGAACTATCAGTTGGATTTCAATCTCTAAATTCTTTTGCAAAGATAGACTGATCAAAGCATATTTTATTTTTATTTCAATTACAATACTACCAAATGAGTTATTTTACTCACTTGAAAAAAAATCCGTAACTTTTATATATTTCTGCAGACACACACACATCAGATGATTTTAAAGTAAATCAATAAAATCAAAAAAAGCTATTTTCGACAGCAAACCCCAGAAGATTCAGCCAACAATAGGACAGAATAGATTTTAGAATGTAAACTATATTAACCAGAAAGTTGAAATCAAGAATTGCATTTTCAAAATTATTTTCCAACGATCAAGCATAATTCAAATGAATAGCATTCTGCAGATTTCGATGAAACTACTTTAAAAATCAAATTTAATACGGGGACGGAACAGTATAATTTGTAACGAATGAACATTTCAGTAAAATTGTAGAAAACACACTTTTCAAAAGGGACAAAAGAAAATGTATACTAAAATAAATGCAGTGTCAGCGTATCATGAACATTTTTACAGAACCACAAGGTAATTGTGCATTATGATCAATTAGGACAGAGAATGGAATCGGCAGGTTCAAAGTCCAGCTGAGACAGTTTGTGTTCACTTCACACAAGTGCTCTTGGGAAAGGCATGAATCCATCTCTTCCTATTCCCTGCCATGCTTTGCAACCAGTCTAGATGACAGTACTGATTCCAAACCATCCTGGAAAAGGCATTGGCTCCGTCAAGCCATCCAGTCTTGTCACACTCATGATGTTAGCATTTGTGGTCCTCCAACGACCCTGCAGAGAGTTACAGGAGAGTTTAAAGTATAAGAGATAAAATTCTATACTTGACCCCCCCCCAAAAAAAAAACACAAAGATAAAGTGAAGAAGAAGAAGGAGGCTTAAACGATCTATTCGTGTTAGGCAGTTGGTAACCATCACCATCAGCCTCTGTACATGATTCTCAAGGTTAGGATTTTCAACTTTTACATTACGAACATTTTAAAACCAACCCCTGAAAGCACATTTGCAGCAATCAACACGCCTATGTTTCTCGTGTCTAATTTCTAATGTCTGCATCTAATCGCGATCAATTCATACAACACAAGTAAGCAACATAATGTGCTTTGATATCGAATGTCGGTGAAGTGAAAAATATCTAATCCTCGTTAGATGAAAATGATCCGACGCGTAACATTGATGGAAGACACCAAAAAGGTATCTCTGCAGCATTTATTTGTTTTTACATTATTTTAACACAGCGGCTCATTAGAAGTTTGATTTCTTCATTTGATAAGATGAAAAAAAATCATTCCACTGAATGAATGAGAGCATCTTGATTCTAGAAATCCAGTTTCCAGTCATTCGCTATGTAAATACAAATGCTGTAAAAGCAAATGAACACGAGTGTTGTAGACGTACATGGTTGCTTGCACTCAATGTTATATGTTGAAGTGTTTCTATCAATTTAATATCATTGAAGAATAAGGGTGGGTTATCTTTTGTTTTCCACTAGACCAACATGAAACGAGTGGTTGAGTTCTTGTCAATTTCAAATTGATTATTATAAATTTACCACTAAATAGAATACATACACACTCAGTATTGTGCAACCCCACCAATGCAAGGGAGACAATTGACCAAACATAGCAAAATTATACAAGTTTCCATTTACTACGAAAATCATAATTTTCATAAACTAACCAGGGACCAGCATTTTCAAAACTCCAAATGTGAAAACAGACAACGTCTTTTCTCTTCTCATTTTAGATTATTATCATTCTTTTTTTTTTTTTTTTTTTGCCTTACCTTTCTATACAGAATCTGCGTGACATTGCCACGGTGCACGTAGCCATAGTAGTTGAAGACAACGCCATTTGTTAATGATTCCCGTGACTACAATTTCCGGTTAGGGTACCGGTGTCTCGATTTGATTACGGGACAACGGACTCAAAATCACATGGCTGGAGCCATTTTTGGAAGGGTGTCTCCTATTTTCCCCACGTTAAGCCCGACCTTGTGTCAAATTCCGCTGTGGTGGCACAGTAGATAACTAGAGCCCCCAAAATGTTTCATTAAAACAAATAGTAGAACCGAGCTGTGGGGTCGGCACAAGATCATAATCTAGTACACTCATGTCCTTGAAAAATCTAAGGGAGATAAATGACCAATAATCATTCAATTTTATTGCAATGGCCGTTTTTTTTTTTTTTAATTCTAAAATAATTATAAGGGAGTTATAATTCAATCAGAACCTCATTTAATTACCTTTTTTATAAATTAAATCAACTTATTTATTTTTTTTGTGAAAAGGTTTTGTAAAAATGTTTTGACGTGGTTATCTGTACGTCTTTGTATTAAGTAATTTTTTTCATCAAATTTAAGCTACGTATTTTTAGTAAAAAAAAGGTTGAATGAAATTATGTATTCTGCTTTTTTTGTTTATTTAAGATTAAGCAAAGAAAGGGTTGTATTGACATGAAATAATACCATGGTGACTCCTTCATTTTTCATTAACATCGGCCTTCAACGTCCATTGTTGGACATAGACCTTCCCCATGATTCACCAGACCGCTCTATAATGGGCGTCGTGGAGCCAATACTCTCTGTCTAGTTCGTCTCACCATCTTGTATTCTGCCACCCTCGGTTACGCATATGATCTCAGGGGATGTTGTGGGTCGTGATGTCCATAGGTTGTCTGTCATTCTTGCAATATTACCAGCCCATTGCCATTTGAGTGTTCTAATGGATTTTATGATGTCTCGGGCTCCTGTTTTTTTCTCATGTTTTGTGCTGTCTTATGATCTCTCCTATTTACTCACGCTCCCAGGAGGGCGATATATGACACAAGGTCGAGTTTAACGAGGGGTGGAGCACCCGTAAAAATATTCCGGCCGCCGCAACTGAGGTCGTCAAGACGAGCCCAACCTGTCTCTCATAGTACAATGGGATAGCGTTGCCCCCGGGTAATGCTGGGAGAACCCAAGGACGAGTTCTGGGTTCCCAAAGCGCTTAGCAATGCCAAGTCACACTCGTCCTCATTGGCTACGGCATTGCACCTGCGCACTAGGTCAAACCATCACCGTCTTCGGTACATTTGGCTTGCTAGCGTCAGTACCAGCTCCTCGGGCAAAGCTGTGGAACATATACTACACTTTGATCCAAGCCAAAAGGCCAGAAATAAAAAAGGGCTGCACATCCTATTCACTCGCGGTCGGACGACGGCGAGATGTGATACAAGGTAGAGTTTAACGACGGAAAGTTGATCTCCTGCAAAAATAGCTCCAGTTGCTGCAATCGAAGTCGTGAAGGCGTCAGGACAAGTTCGAACCGTCCTTTTTAGTGCAATGGGACAGCGCCGCCCCCGAGACGAACTGGTTCCCTACAGCTAGGCCGAGAAATAGAGAGAGAGAACTAAGAATTCCAAAGGTTCCCAATGCGCTTAGCATTGCGGAGCTTCTGTAGCCCTCATTGGCTACAGCAGTGTACCTGCGCACTAGGTCTGATGCTCACACCGCCACCCATTCTTTGGCCCATTTGACTGTCAATTGTCAGTACCGACACCTCGGGCAAAGCAGTGCTGCAGACACTACATTTTGATCAGAGCCAAAAAGGTTTGATAAAAAGGGGGCTGCGCATGATTATTTCATGTGCGTGTTGCATGGTTCTCAATCTGAGAGTCAGTCTCTTGGTTAGGTTCTATCTTTCAGCTCCATTTTTAAGTAAGTAAGCATTTGCTTTAGATACGAAATCTTAAATGTAGCCAAATATGCCTGATGCCGCCTCCTTAATATACTATCCATGAACCCCCTGAGCGCATGCGTTCACTCGCCTATTGGAAGCCCAGAGTTTCTCAGTCGGTCCCCCTCTCTCTCCTCCCTCCCTCTGTGACCAGTATAATTTCACCGGCCTCCCAGTCGAATCAAACTTTACCGTTTTCGCGCCGTGACCAATCACTGTTCTAAACCTTGTCTATTTGATTTTCGCAATGTTGAAATATTTCTCATACGCTCAGCTACTAAATAGCATGTTTTCCCCTCCTCTTGCTTAAATGCGTATTCACATGTCCGATTCCCATGAATAAAATGAGAATGCATTCACTGTATATCTTCTGTCTTCTGTTTCTCCTTACTTCAGAAAGCGAACATTGGTTGAACCTCATGTGTTTTCTGTGATTCAAACTGTGTCATTTGCTTTTACATTATCTGTCGTGTGTTTTCCGGTGTCCAAGAATGACCCTCAAGTTGCTCTCGGTGATCATAAATTCAGGTGCAATACATCGCCCCAGCTTAGCAAATAGACATACCACTGATAACCCTGTCTCTATGATAGTCCTTGGTCTTCGAAATACCAAGTCTTAGAGATTCAGAGCATTTCTGTAACCTCTGCTTCATAAACTCATGACTACTTGCACAGAACTCCTACCTTTCGCTCGAGTGCTATCTTCTACACTTCTCATTTACTTAGCTACTAGCTGACACTATGGACCCATTCTATTATGGATCCAATCCCCTTCCTTAATTACCTAGTAATCTATTCTACATTGGTCTCTGCTACCAAAATCGATCTTACTAATTTTGATATGTATTTTCCTTTCAGCTTTACATGTATTGTGGAATCATTAAATGCATGTCCTTTTTGTATCTTTTTCTATCAAGTAAACATAATAGATATACTTCCCTCTGATCAAAATAAAACTATGTATATTTTTTATTCATTTTCAAGGTTACAGGGACGTTGCTATAGGCTTCATGAAATATGAGAAAATACGCAGAAGTGATGATGATGAAGAAACACAAAATCGTGATTTTCGATTTTCAAATCAATATAAAAACGTATTGGTAATAAAAAGTAGAAACTCAGCTCTGTCTCTCATGAAGATACAAGCTAACTCTGTATGAAGTTACGAAAAATGAATTACACTTATTCATCTCTTCTATATTCTTGAATCTTATGACGTCATGTAGATTATGATCTAGTGCCGACTGCGCCCTTGCGGAGGCTCTTTATGACAAGCAGTATGTTTGCCAAAAAATCTCGACCACCGGGAGATTTGACGGGATTTCCAGCCAACGGGAATGTCTCTCGAGCTCCACATAGAATGGAAATATCCTCGCTATCATTAAACTCCTTATTAAATCTTACAAAATCTCACTGCACCAGAAAAGATATATGTATATATACATTTTTTTTACGGCGAATATACTATTTATTTGTTTTTATTTGTAATAATCCAGCATGGTGAGTTAACACCGTTTTCAAACTAAATGAAACGTAACAAATTTCTTGATCTGAATTTGTTGTCATCTTCGTGGTGTAATGTTCTGGTTATCTTTTTCATGAACTGCAGTCATGATCGTATTATTACAAATTGTTTGTCCGTGCAGTTCCTGGGTGTGTGTTTTTTTTTTTAGTTTTTGCAAGTTGTATCTCGAGTGCTACTCTCGCTTTTCTCTTCCTGTAATTCAGCCGATTAAAATATACGATTACCAAAAATCCGGCGAATTTAAAAAAATATCTAATAAGTTTATAAAATATTTGTATCAATTGCTGTAGCATAATCAAAGTAGTTGTGCATAGTTATACAATTTTTTTTTTATAGTTGCACATTGTTACACAATCTTTTCAAGAGCCGTGGCGATGCTCAATACACTCGCTCGACGTAAACAATTAAAAGAGAATGAAAATGTATTACTTGTACACAAGCAGATAGGAAAGGCCTTTGGTTAGCAGTGGACTTATATCGGCGGATGATTATTTCATATACATGATAAGGTTTATGGTGATGATCGAATCGTGTTGTTATTTATTTCTGGCTGGAAGAGTTGCCTTACTCATTTGCACAGTCCTTATTGTTCTATTAACACGTTTCCTTTTAGCTCTTGCTTTTACCTATTAGCACCAATTCTAACCATCAGTCCATATGCCAAATTTATTTCCTCACAAAACGATGATGAAACAATGGCTCAGTTCCATTTGCTGAGCCTACATTTCATATTATTGTCGAGCCATAGCGGAGGCTCTTTATGACTAGAGGTTTCTTGACCAAAGAAATCGCGCCCGTCGTGAGATTTGACGAGATTTTCGATCGATCTCTGGAGATCTGCACAGAATAGGAATATTTTGCTATCATTATATTCCTTATTACAAAATCTTACTAATTTCACCAGAAAAGAGAATAATATGATTAAATATCGTCAAATAATACACTAAAATTCAAATCAACTAGTCTCAGCACTAGTCGAATAAGAAAGCCTGCGAGTATAAACCAATCAAACTGCTGCCTGGCTTTTAAACACATCGAGAAAGGAGAGGGCTTTGGTCAGCAGCGGACTTTTAACAGCTGGTGATAAAATGGCTCAGCTCTATCGGCTAAGTCTATATTTTAATCAGACGAAATATCCACCCTGACGAGCGTAGTAAATTGCTGTCCAAAAAAGGAATAGAAAGATAGAGAAAAGGATAGGAATCAGATGGTGTTTATTTTAATTTGTTTTTAAAATTGATTTAATACAACTCTATCATCATATTCTTAGGAAATAAAGGGCCAATGTTGAAAGTGGTGGTGGGGACTAATGTAAGTAAGAGTATTCGGTTAATGTAAAAAGGGTTTTTTTTTCAAGAAAAATTAAATGGGCTAAGTGATAAGTGCCATGTTCGCTTGATTTTAAAAAGTACATTAATGTTGAAGTGAAATGGCTAATCTCTGAATAGAAGGACAGGATAATTTTTTTTAAAGGGGATTCATGTTTAAAAAAGAAATGGTAAAAAAATTAAAAGGAGAGGTATTGTAGCAGCTCCTTTATTTTTAGTTAAAATCAAAAGTGAAAATGAATTAGTTTTAGCTCTAGTTACAAATTCCTAAATCAAGCCCCCGTGTAGAAAACGTTATTTCTTCCATCTACTTCCTTTAAAATCTCTGAACACATGTCCTTCACTCGTACGTTTCCCCTGGCTTTAGTGTCGGTTACTCCTCCCTTTCGCTTCTTTTCCTTCTCTCTAAATTCATATTCAGGGTAGTTTCCATTCTTTGACTGTGACTATGTACATATATCATCTTTTGTCACTAATTTTCTTCGACGTGAGAATCTGCAAGAGCTTTATAGCTACTCAATTAAAACACTGCAACTATTTCACTTAACACATTTTCGACGACAGCGCGAACATGGCACTTATCACTTAGCCCATTTAACTCCTCCTTGCACCTAAACCTGATTCAACCACCTTTTGATAATTTAGCCTTATCGATCATTATTATAGGCACAACTAATCAGGCTCCATACAATTGATAAGCCAAACATCTTTAGATTCATTATGTCACAGATTTCCAAAAGTAATCATTCTCTCTTATGTTTCATTTAAATTTATAAAACATAAACATCTAAACTAAACAGGTCTCTTCTTTTCTCTCCTCTTCACGATCAATCGTGTTAATGTTTCTTTACATAAAATTTCCTTCAGCTTGATACTATTATAGATGTATCTTTATTAAATGTACGTTTTATTTGTTTTAGAGTGACTGCATGGGTCTGACTGAAGAATTTGGGCGAGGAACATCATTCCATGGAGGGCACAAGATTGTTTCAAACAACGTCCACATTCTGTCCTGTCGCTGCTGTTTTTTCTTTCATTTAGGCAGGATAATTGCGCATTTTCCGCAAACGTTTGGAGCCTCTTTTTGAACAAATCATGAATGCCTTATCAAAACCAACATATCAGCTGCAGATCAATCTACAATGCAAGGGACAACAATAAAGAACCTAATCAATAATTCAGAGATAATCATTTGAAACCTTTTCAAAATATACAATCAATTTTTTTTTATTGTTCCTTAAAATTGACAAAAATCTTCATCTTGATTCTAACCCCTAAAAGTGAAAAAAAGTTCCTCCACCGATTACGATCTCCAAAATACTTAGATGATTTTGACCTATGAAAATGTGAAAAAAAATTACATTTCGATTTTAACCCTTAAAATTGGAAGAAAAAACTTCTTTTTTTTAACCACTAAGTGAGAAAAATGATTTCTCTCGGATTTTGACCTTGAAACCAAAAAGAAATTCTATTCAATTTTGAAACCTCAAAGTTAAAATTCCCCTCGATTTAGATCTTTGAAGTGAAAAGAAAAATTTCCACTCAATGTTGACCCTAGAAATTTAGATAAATGTTCCCCTCGATTTTGACGTCTAAAAAAGGAAAAATAAAATTCCCCTTGATTTTGACCTTAGAAGTAGAAGAAAGTTCATCCTTCGATCTTAGCATCTAAGAGTGAAATATGAAAGTTCCCCTTCGATTACGTCTCCAAAATTGAAAAAAAAATCTTACCTCCGATTTTAACCCCTAAAAGTAAAAAGAAATTACCTTGGATTTCAACCCCCTCCCGGGAAAAAAACTACCCGTTGATTTCAACCTCTAAAAGTGAGAAAAAATCGATTTAGTCCTCTAAAAGTGAAAAAAAAAAAATCTACCCTGAATTTGACTCATAAAAATAGAAATAAAAATTCTCCAAGATTTTGATTCCTAAAAAATTTTTCCCTGGAATTTTAACCCTATAAGTGGAAAAAAACAACATATTTTGACTCCTTAAAGTGGAATAAAGGAGGCAACCTAACGTCATATTTTGATTTCGAGAATTAATCTGGGAAAAAAGAATAAAACGTTTTTTAATTACTTCGGCTAGATGGATTATCATGTAAATAGCCTCCCTGAATGTAACTCTCTAAAAGCATTTGGGGTCGGGGGTCAAAAACTAATTTGCTAAATAAATTACCCTGTGATCAAATCTGTACCCACAGAAAATTTCATGGGATTATGTCGTGTAGTTCTGGCGGTAGACAGATGAACAGATGGACAGACTTTTGGGGAATTATAATGAGATGTAGTTTGGGTATTCCTAGTAATAATGCATCATGGCACCGTTTTGATATTGGCAATTTTTTAATGGGCCATTTTGAATGGCTGAAAGTAACTATTTACCATTGTTCAAATAACGTTAATCCCAATCTAAAAATACTGTTTTTCGGCAATCTTTTGGTTATGGGGATCTTGCCATTTTCAGCCTAGCTAAAAGTATAATTATTCAACGACTTGATCGGTTATTAACACAAAAACGAAAAATAAAAGCCATCAATTTGTTTTTTTGGTTTTTGAATTTCTTTCAAACTTTAGCGACCCGATTTCATTTCAAATTGAAATTAATACAAAAATAAATATGAATAAGTAAATACGAAACTTAAAAGCTAGCCACATTGTTAATGGTATCACTTCCTTTAACTTCTGCCTATGAAAGCATAAACTTGAACTATAGATCGGGTTCTGGTGGATCAGCAGCTTTCCAATGGTGTATCTTGAACAACAATACTTACCCATCTTCACGGCATTTGCTAAACCTTGAGTTTCTGACTATGTCCTTAGGTTCTTGTAGATAATGTTGCAGTAAACATGTGCTTGACTGGCCACAGAGAACGATGGCAGCTTTGATTTAAGATGTGAATGCTATTTTGAATTCGGTACACCTTCAACTGATCAGCACGGTTACGGAAAAATTTCTGTTTCTAGATTGAGTTTACTCAATCTCTTTGTGCATGGTGAGTCTTTAATTTTGGGCACAATCTTGGTAGCTCTCCTTCTAGGCCCTCATTATTGGATTCTCAAGTAAGGCTACCAGATGGAAAGTGCGAACTCTAGGTGTTGGCAGACAGTAGTTCGTGGAGCAGCAATAAGTTTTCTTCATCTTTGTATTTAAAGGAATGCTGTATATAGCCAAGCATTCTGTTAGTGTAGTTGTGATTTTGCTTGATATGTGTTGATGCAATTGTCTACAAGGACACCTTCGGCCTTCTCCAGCGTAATCACTGAGCCAACATCGTTTCTCGTTTCATAGTTTTTCTTTATTTCAATTTTACTCTGATGCATGACTCTACGCTTCATCATCTGTCTTTTAGCGTCCGTCGTTGGACCTTCCTCAAGATTCGCCAGACGTCTCTATCATGGGCATCGCAGAGTCAATACTTTCTGAAGTTGTCTCTATGGATCCACGTTGTGAGTCGTAATGTCCAGCAGTTTTATGACATTATTGCAATATGACCAACCCACTTGAGTTTTATAATGGATTCCATGATATCTCAGACTCCTGCTTGGATGGAATGTCGTTTGCCTTGCTCTGTAAAATGTTGAGATCTTCCTGAAATTGCAGAGTTGAATCATCAAACACCAGCACGTAGCGTATTTTTGTATCATCTGCAAACACGGCCAAGTAAGATCTCAATTTTTTCGTCAGGTCGTTTACAAAGGACAATATTGATCTGATAGTGGAGAACTGAGCGATGCCACTTATAACTGGTGACCATGATGACATGTCAACATTAACACGAGCCCTTGATTTCGATCTGTAGGGAATGATTTTACCTACTGCAGCAAGTCCAGTTATCCCAAAACTCTCTACTTGTTTGATTAGTCTTATGTGAGGCACGGTGTTGAACGCCTTCTTGTGGTCTAGGTATAGGACGTCAATTGAAGTATTATGCTTCAAGGCTTTTTATAATCTCAAGTAGGTTGGTGGTTACATTTTTTCTCTCTTGTGAATCCATGCTGTCCTTTACAGTTCATGTTGTAGTCTTTTAAATGCTTTGATATTTTAGTTACATTATATGCTCAATAAGCTTACCGATGGCAGAGGTCAGAGATAACAGTTTGTAGTTTTCGGGGTTATCACGATCACCCTTCTTAAATATTGGTGTAATTACAACCAATGTGATGGTAATTCTCTAGTCCCTAAGCTTCTTTGATATATGAAAGCAATGGGTGTTGATAGCACGTCTGACATTTCTTTATGTATTCTAGGGTGGATATCATCAAGGCCCAGTGTTTTATTTGATTTTAGGGATTGTATGATGATATAGTATCGAGAACTTTACGGCTTAATGCAGTCAGTATAACAGCAATACGTGGAGTATCTCCTACCGTGAAGGATTTATAAAATTGGTTAAACAGTGTTTCTGCTATCTATCACCCTTTCCTAGATTGGGAACATTGGTACGCATTTCACCAATGGCACTCATATAGAGCCACATGCATTTATTGCATTTGCGACATTCCCGTGTGTTATGATTTGGGCTTCGAAGAAGTAAGTCAAATCTAGTAAGAATGTTAGGAAGAATAAACCTACTTGTTTATCATGTGGGTAAACGCCAATAGGTTTGAGAATTCGTTCGAGTTATTTGTTCCTTGTTGTTATTATAATTTGTTTAGTGACTTTAGTACCTTTAGTTAACAAGAAATCAAGAGAGAAATAGAATAGAAGCGAAGTAGTTTTTTAGTTTGTAATAGTTACAGTAGACTTTCTCAGTAGACATGTCAGTTGTTAGGAGACGCTGGTCGAGAAGAATTCAAAAGCAAGCAAATCCTAGACGCTGACTTTGGTACGAACTTCCAAACGAAGCTGTCTATATATTTTCTCGACAATATTGATGGACTCCTGTTGTGATTTTCCATCAATTTCCCCTTCCCAGTTCATGTTAAACATGTTTTCATCTTAGGATAATCTGCTTTATCGTAGTTATATATTACTTTATTTGTTGCGACAGGTTTAAGGATGGTATGTATCTGGCACGTGATTGCAACATGGTCACTTTTGTCGAATTGGGCTCTGTATTTCAATTTATTTATGTCTGACTCAAAGAGGTGAACATATGATCATCACGTATTGAGCTTTGTCTTTCTCTAAATCTAGCTGGTTCCATTATGTGTTGGTGGAAGAAGATATTTTTAGCAGTGTCTATGTATCTATAGAATCCTCTGTTGCAGAATTCGGTAACTGTGGATCGGAGTCCCATCTAATTTTGTTTAGATAAAAGTCGCCAGTAATTAGCTTTTGTTGGAATCCAGGTTCTGAAGCCATTCTTCTCATGAGCCTATCCTCATCATGCTGAATGGCACTAGTAAGTGTTACACTTCTGCAGACGCAGGTGATGAGTAGATAGGTAATGTTAAAACCGGTGACATCAACACATGCTGGATCATGGAAGTTGTGGTTAACAGGATTATCTCGTTGGATTTGTAATTATTGTTCACTTATACAATGCCTCGGATATTGGGTGTTTCGTGGTAACTCTTGGTTGGGAAACGAAGAGCGTGATGGATGATTGAGAGACGAGGAATTTGGTCTCCTCGTGGTTTGGTGTGTATTGCACCAGTGGCTCTGTAAATGAGTAGGAAGAAAGGGTGATGTAGGAAGTTGTAGGAAGAGAATGCACGCCAAGTATCAACCTAGACACAGGGATGGAACAAAGTAAAAAGAAACACATACAAGTATTTTAATTAGACAAATGACGTACGTTTAATACAAGGACATTAATGACACATGACGAATGGAAATGAAATACATATAAGGATAACATGAATCTGATCGATCGCATAAAGAGATGAGAAGAGAAGAGATAGCAAAAAGTGGGAGTTATCTTGTTTTGATAGTACTGGCGTCGGAGTAGAAGCAGAGTTGTCTGAACTGCTTGTCATCCGTATGGCTTGGATGGTACCAAGGAATACGTGGAAACTGGGTTCAGTGTGCGAGCCATACTGCCACGTTTACGTTAACTTGGGGGCTATTCTCTGACACTGGTAGACACACGACACACAAACCATGAAAGACAAAGAACTTGGAGTTTTGTCCATGCATGTTTCCTGAAGTAAAAGAAATTAGGAAAGATTATTGTGACTATATTATAGTAAAAAAAAAACTTGCCATTTCATTCACGAGAGTGAGAGGTGTATACGCGTTTGGAGCACGTGGTGAGGACACAGTAGCGTAGCTGCGTAGCTGTGCGTATGTGTGATGCCTCGACATCAGTGAAGTGAAATAGGCAATGTTAGTATAGAGAAGTCACGGTGGAAAAATGGTCAAGATCGCATCGGCCGGGAGGCCAGCGAAATGATAACGATCTTAGAGAGGAGGAAAGAGAGAGAAAGGGTTACCGGCAACAAGTGCCGGGGCCAAAAGCGTAACCAGCTAGGGGTGCCGGCGCTAGTGAACATTGGACCATGTGCGTCCAGGAGTTTTATAGGGGTCGTCGGAGGAAGTGACATTTTTTTAGTATCTAATTGAAAGAGAAGTTTCGTATTTAATTCTTAACTAAAAGAATAGAGGGCGCTACACATTTATGTTTTCCCCAGTATTGATTTTAAATGCGACTGGTATATCGCAGATTTGTAGCCTTTTGTACCTTAGGGCTGCTAATTATATTAGCCCCCTAAAATATGAATTACCAGAATTGATCGAAGGAGATTAATCCTGATAAGTAGCTTAAGCACAAAAACAAGGTTAGTACACAGTTAGTTGGATTATTGATAACATGCAGAAATAAGAACAAACAAAGAAGTAAACAACAGAGCCATTCATGAGTGAATTGAAATAAATAAGAACCGGAGTTTCTGCCGACACGGATATGTGGAGGGATCTACCAGGATGAAAGATGTAGAGATAGGAAGCATAAAGGGAAAGGAATTTCATTAAGTAAATGTAAGATAGAGTCTAAAGAATGTCTGTCAGTTTGGTTATCCTAGTTGTAGCCACTATGAAGTTATCTTAAGAACTCCGACCTAACTACGATTAGCGTGCTTAATTTAATTAGGATGTGTTCTTGAGATGAGTATGTGATGATGCGTGTGTAAAAAGAAAGTGTTTATAAAAACTATTCTAACTATCCTAACAAAAGAGAGGGAGAGAAGAGACTAGCTTACTTCGAGGCCGTCGGAACACAGAAAAGTAAGTGAGAGAGAGAGAGAGAGAGAGAGAGAGAGAGAGAGAGAGAGAGAGAGAGAGAGAGTTTACCGCCTCAGTTTAAATACCATCAAGATAACGATCAGTTATCTTATTGGCAGTTCTGCGTAACGTCAAAGAGGAAGTGACAAGGAATTTACCATTTCTACAGAGAGGTAGGGGATAGCAAGTAGATCCTACCAAGAGCAGATTACTCCGTATATGTACAATTTTCTTTTGCTGAAAAAGGTGGGCACTACACTATCATACATCCATCTTTCTTTTCGTTAATCCTTGTTTTACCGAATCGGGTGAATATTCAGTTTTCTTGCTGTATTCTACAGACATTTTTAATTTTCGTCTTGCGGCATGCATAGAAACGATCAATTTTTCTGCATTCTTTGCATATTTTCATTTTTACTGGAAAGTGATTTCTGTTAAAATGTAGTGTACCTTGGTTGCCGACAAACGATGAGGCTTGGACTTAAGAGAAAGAGGCCATGTCTAGAATGAACGTTAATAAGGAAGCAAACCTACCTTTTTATTTTGTTGGTAAACGTCTACAGGTTCATGAGTTCCTTTGCTATTTCCGTTTCTGTTGTTGATATTAATATTAGCAAAGTAGTTTTAGTGCTATTACTTATTGAGAAGATAGGAGAGAAAATAATTTAGAAGTGAAATGAGTTTTAGCAGTAAAGATGAATGATATAGTAGTGAGCCGTTTGGTCTAAAAGTATTTTTACCCAGTCGAGGATTTGCACGCTGAATTCGGTGCGTACTAAGGGGCGTAAGTGTCAAAGGGTCAAATCGACTAGACAGGCAGGGGAATAGTTCTAGAAATAGAACACGTAACCCTTACTGCCGAGCGGTTAGATAACAATTTCGATCATGATACATGCTACATCTCCAGCATCTCGGAAAACTTTCAAGTCTATGATTGAATCCTTTCCTTTCGGGTGATTTTGAGTGTATTTTTCTGCTCAATTTTATTTCGTTGACGGGCCGTTTTTGCATTCCTTCGATTTGCCATTTTATTCGTTCATGACTTTTGATCATTTCGACTGCTTTTTCCAATTTTGAATCCGAAATAAGCTCAAGTTTATCAGATATTTCCTTGTTCTCGAATCCTATTACCAATACAGGATGGAGAGTCTTTTGAGGTGGATCTACACCAGTTTTCGCTTGTAAAGTCTATTGTTGAATCCGAACAGCGATGGATTGTTGGAGTGACGAGGATTTTGGATCTTCGTGGATGATGTGTAGTCCCCAGGCCTGTAGCTGGGTAAGGAAAAGAATGCTGTACGAAGAGGAAGGAATGGAATGCGCGCCAAGAATGAAGTTGGACGCGCATTGAAATAAAGAGGAATGAACACATACAAGAATTATGGCCAGACAAGAGACGTACGTTTGATACAAGAATAAAGATGAGGTACATGTATGGGTAACGTTAATACGATCGATCGTGAGAAGTAATGTTAGGAGAAGAGATAGTAAAGGTGGAAGTTCTCTTGTCTTGATAGTGCTGGCGTCGGAGTTGTAGCGAAGTTGTCTGAACGCGTGGATTCCGTATGGTCGGATTTCTCCCAGATACGTGGAAACCAGGTTCAGTGTGTGAGCCTTACTGCCAAGTAAGAGAGTTAATTTGGGGGCTATTCTCAGACGCTGTTAGACTCACGACGAACAGACTATGAAAGACATAGAACATGAGAGAAGGAAAGAGAGTGGAAGAGTAGCCGGCCGCGAGGGCCGTGGCCAGTTAGGAATACAGGCGCCAAGGAGCATTGAGCCAGTGAGAAGGAGGGTGAGAGAATGGCCGGCCGCAGGGGTCGGGGCTAGTAGCGTACCCAGCTAGGGGTGCTGGAGCTAATGAGCATTGGACCATGTGCGTCTAGGGATTTTATAGGGGTTGTCAGAGGAAGTGACGTTTTGGATATCTAACTAAAAGAAGAGTTTCGTACTTAATTTCTAACTAAAATTATAGGGGGCACTACACCAACCTATCACGAATTTGGTCATTCTTATCGTCAAATGCACCATTTTCGGCAAGTTCACTGAGTGATCTGGCAAATGTTTCAGATTCATGCCGGTTTTGAATTCTCCGAAAAGAAATTTGGTTCTTTCATTGATTATACATTTTGGGGGATTGAAATGGGCGTTTAACTTTGCCAAAATTGTTTCGAAATCTCCAGGATCTTCCATTTTTTTGAAAGAGAAAGTATTATAGATACTTTCAGAGTCATTTTTCATGCAATTCAGCTGAGTAATTATTTTTACACCACTGCCTTCTTCACATAGTTTACATGCAACACGAAATCTTCGAAACCTTTGGCGCCAATTTTTCCATATTGCCACGTTGGTAAAGTCGGAGGATTCTGACGGGTTTGATTTGAACATTTTCTTGTTTTTTTTTTCTTGGAGAAAGAGGACACCATGTTTCGTTATAACGATGTATATTTATTTTCAAAAACTGTTCGTCAACAACGACAACAGCAACCAATTCATAACGCATTTATCAGCAGGCGTAAGTGCCCGATTGAATAGATTTGATCTCACAGTTGTAGACAATTCATTTACCGTATGGGTCAGTTCCTCATGTTTTCTCTTGATGCCGAGAATTTCACGGAATCTGGAAATTTGCATCGTACTCAAATGGGATCACTAATTTTTGCTCGTATACTTTTACAACGTATACATGTGCATTGCAAACAAAACCAGATGGAGCATAGGTCACAGTACAGACATTCATCTTCTGTAAAGGCGGTAACGCATTGTTTACATTTCGGCGCTTCGTCACTTAGCTGTTTGTGGACCCTTTTCTTCTTCTTCAAATAGGGTGGAGGTGGCATGGTAGCCGTAATATATTTGCAAACAAGAAGTAAACAAGCTGACGAGAATTAGAAAAGTTGGAACCAAATAATCAAAGAGTGCCTTTTGGACATCTGTTTCTTTAAATACCAATTTCAAGATCACTCTTTTATCCAATCAATAATGCTTTGGTGTTCTGAAAGATGGGATGGATTAGGATTTATTACAATAGTCTCTTTTGTTTACATTGCATCCATTTTAACATCGCTGAACGTAGCGTCGTCGTTTGCATTTGATTTACATTTACGACGTACACACTTTCTTCTTTTCTTTATTAGAATGGTAGAATAGTGTCAGTTCCTGATCAGATGAATTTCTTTGACTAATCTGCGTGAAGATAAACGAAGTTCGTTGATAACCACATTGATAGTGCTTAACCAAACAATTGTTACATCATCATCATCAGTCACTTAACGAATTATTATGTAAATTAATCTATAAAATGAATAAATCTATATAGTAATCATAATCTAATTATGCTGACTTGCAATTTGAGTAATCAGGGACTTCACTTACATCGACGATAACGTCCTTGTTTACATTGACTGCCATATTTAGAATTATTGGATAAAATGGTCGGCCATGGAAAAGATCGCTTTAGTTCTCATTTTTTCTGTCAAATTAAAAAAAATGCTCTCAACATATGAAGGACGATCGAGTATATAACCTTTAGTAGTTTCTGTATTTGTAAGAGATGGGATGGCCCAGGCATAAAGAATTAACTTTTCCGTAATAGATACTACTACTAATTTTACGCTTCATACCGAATAGTAAGATTACTATTCAATAGTTGTCGGTTAAATTGTTAGGTATCTAATTGGTGTCAGATAATAATTCAATCAACTTAACTAAATAACCACAATATACGTTTCTCCATTTCAGCTTTGATTGTAAAGTTCATAAGTGTCTTATTTGTTGAACCATTAAAAGTAAATTCATTGTTTGTCCAAAAACATCCGCATCTGTTTTCATTCCTTGTCTCTACGAACTTCCTTTGTTTTATTTTGACCTCTTGTATTCACTCAATCAAAAATGTTGTGTAGAACTCTTATAAAGGAAATATCAACCGAATATTTACATTTAGATCTGTTGTGACAGAATATCAACTTCCGGCTTCTTCCACAACTCTTCTTTGTGACGTCACGCACTCATCCACATGTGGTAGACACCCTCTTGTGAGCTCATTTGTTCTCTAGTTACGACTTGCAACCTCCTGGCAACAATGGACTACCTCTTATTATCACTCAGGATTACCATCATTATTATTACTACTCCCCACACTTGTTGGACATTAACTCTGACAAAACTATCCAACTTTAGTATTGTATGTTTTCATATATTTTCTCAAAAATGAACCATTTCCTACCATGGCTCCTACCCTAGAGCTGATACAGCATGCAGTTAGGATTACAATTTAAGGTTATCAGGTAAGGTTAGTGCAAGTAAGTAGGTTTAGTGTCAGGGTTAGGTGGTAGGGTTAGTGCAAGTAAGTAGGTTAGGGTTAGTTGATAGATTTAATGTTGGGGTTAGAAAGTAGGTTTGGGGTTCAGGGTTAGTGGGTAGGTTTGGGATTTGTTTTTCTAATTTCACAATTATTTATAGTATTCTTGAAAATTGAAGAATCAGTGTATTAAAATGTTTTATTTAAATTACATGGTACTTAGACAATTTTATTGGTCACTTTTCAAGTAAAAAATAACATTAATACAGAGGAAATGAAATCTACACAGTTACCTGGAAATTAGATTCATCCAATAGCCATCTCTATAAGTTCATGATGAATTTCTGACTAGGGAGGAAATGTTTATATTGTGGGACAGATCCAGACATTTTTTTCCAGTTATCTCTCCAGCATCGTAGCTATACATATACAGCACAATTTCCTAAAATTCTCAATGAATTTCAGTGAAATTTTGTTTAAAGGTGGAAAATGGGCTAAGAGAGAAATGTTCATATTTCAGAGTTGATCCAGAAATTTTTGCAGTTACCACCCCTTTTATTTTTGTTGAGAGATGCTATTTATGAATTATGTATGCTGTATGACTTGACCCTCCCCTTCCGTCCATCATACAAAACTACAGTTTTGAAATATTGTGATTAGTTCCCTTGACCTCATTGAGAAATCATAATTCCAAAACCTGTATTTCTTAGTGGGGGGATTCTATATACGATGTAACACTGCTGTAGAACTGAACAGTCTCTTTCATTCAATTGAGCCTAACTATGGCAACAAATATTTTCACTTCATTTTATTTTGGGTGAGAAGATCTATTTATGATGTATGTATACAGCATATGCACACACAATTCAAAGACATTTAATATACTGGAACTGGCGTCTCCTGATATAATGTAGCCACTTAAAGTAATGTTCATGTTCATACAGTGTGGTTTGCAAAGGAAATGACTTGACATCAAGCTTAATGGCTGGCAAAGACAGCTTTTAAGTAAGTTATTAAAAAGACTCACTTGAGGGCTGTCTTTACTGACCATAAACCTTAATGTCATGTCATTTTTTTCATATTGAATAAATTATATAAGATTTCTTATAACTGTTCAATATTAGGTGATGCAAAACATGCTTTAACAAACCACATCCTTCAACTTAGCATGTTCTTGGGGAATATTGATTAAAAACCTAAATTTTGTCTTTCTGAAAAATGATTCCTCTTTGAAGTAATGAGAAGTAACAAAAATACTTAGAAGCCATAGTTTTGTAAGAATGATAGAATATGACAGTCTAGTTCAACATTTTTTTTGTTTTGAAATAATGATTTCTTAATGAAGTAAAGAAAAGTGACTAGAATATTTCAAAACCGTTGTTTCATATAATGGTCAGAAAGAGGGGGCCTAGTTGAGAAGTATAGTTACATTGTTTTTAAAAGATGATTTCTTCGATGAAGGGAAGGCCAGTAAACAAAGAACTTTATGATATAAATTGAGGATCCTGTTTAAATAAATTGTAAATAGGAGCCCCCAACCAATAATTTCATGGTTTGGGAGAATGATTTTTAAATGAAGTGAAAATAAATACCCCAAATACTACAAAGCTGTAGTTTCCTATGACGAATGGAAAAAGTATGTTCAGTTGAGCAGTATAGTTACATCATAAATGGACCCCCACTTCATGTTTTGAAAAAATTTTCTGTACTCTTATTTGAGCCTTTTGTTTGTCTGTACTTCTTTTCCTGCTAAAACTACAAGGTTTATTGACTTGATATTCTGTATGGAGAATTTGGAAAAATTGACTGCTCGCATAGATTAGTTAACCTTGGAGGTCATCAGAAATCATTCTCAGACCAATTTTCAGTTCTAAACATTGGAAACAAATAATTTTTGTACCAGGATTTTCTACAATCATTCTAAGTATGAAAAGCACAAACATTCAATGGTTTTCCTCATATTTACAGAAAATCATCTCCAGTGTTAGCAGTAATATGACAGCCATTGTCAAATTCTATGAGTCTTTCCATTGAAAATAATTACGTACAGTCAATCCTCCAATTCTAAAGGTTTCTATTTTCTTGGTTTGATTATACACAATTTTGTTATCAATAGTTGAATATTTTTTATTATTCAGCGAGCAGCTGTGAAAAACCACGGACTACTAAAAATACTTTACAGTTTTGTTAACAATGAAAGCATGGGGCATTATGTGTACAGCAGTTCAGTAAGTTATATTACCTTAAATTTACATTTTTTTTCCCTAAAATACATTTTTAAAAGTCCTTTACAGTAGTAGGAGTCAAGATTTAGTGGGGAGACAAGAGTTTTTTGCTAAATCAAAATTGTATGTGGCGTCTGCATGCTAAACACCCACAGAAATCATTTTTTCAGATGAAATATCATTTACCATCAAAATTCATCTTTGACAGCTTATTTTATCTAATTGTTTTCTTAGCTTGAAATTTGTTCCTACAGAGAAAGCAAAAAAATTCAATTTTTTCACTCTTTCAGTTAGATCTCCACAACCTTTAGCAGAGTGTCAGTTTAGAAAAAAATAGTTTTATAATGGGGCTATAATGCTGAACTGGACAATTACTTTCCATCCATATTATGACCATTCACAATCGTTTTTCAAAAAATGGAACTCTATCCGCATTTTTTTACAAATGAAGCCCCCTGCCACTTGAAGAAAAACTTGCTTCACAATGGAAGTAAGTGAGGTACTTCAAAGCTGTAATTTTGCATGACAAATAGAAAGGAACGGTCAGCTTTATTATCACATTGTGAATAGAACCAACCAACATAGGACCTATTTTTTCCCGTGAAAATGTTACTTTTGTACAGCAAACAAATGATCAAAAGCACAAACAATTTCTTCCAAAAATTCTCTTTTATTCATTTTTAGGATTTCACTGGTCATGTATCCCCCAGCAGTTATTAGAGAAGTTTTATTCAGTGGTGATTAGAAATAAATATTCATTTCAGTATGTCTCACACTTCCCTTTTTTTATAAAGCTGCCCTGTGCCAAGAAAAAGGTAAGAGAGCAGCTGCTTCCTCTGCCCCAGTGGTTCTGGCACCCCAGATTATGAAAACCAATCAAAAGTCTATCACAAGTCCCAAACTAGGTAAACTAGGTAAATGGAAATTCTGTTTTCATCAAAAATCAGGGATACCATGTACTTATGTGTCAATTGAATGCAGATCGAAAAAGTTCAATATTTTAGTCATATTAAGTCTTATTGATGCAATTCTGTTTAATTGTATTTTTTTAGGTGTGTTGGCAGCTAATTATCTCTTGTATCTAACCTTCCTAAGATCTAATTCACTTACCTCAAAATGGTAGTCTCTTGAACAAGCTTTCTTTGACTTTAGTTTACGCACATGCTTGTCTCATTTTTCAAAATGGCCAACCATGTGACCCATTCAGCTAAGAAAAAAATAAAAAGGGTGATCCATCACCTTTGTTTGTCATCTTTCATGATGTCATAGATTTTGACTCAAAGCAATCACTTTACATCTTCAACATCAGTGCCTCCCGACTATACTGGACTTGATTATTAATATAAAGACCCTATTCTGATACAGAACATTTTACCACCATTATAGTTGGTAACATTAAGTAGTAGGACCATTCTAACTAATCTAGCAACAGTTCCTTTGCTTGATAACTTCTTGATAACTTCATTATTGGAATGAGTTTAAAAACAAACTATATTATCTATTTACCAGCAGGGAATCCTAGCATTGCCTGTAGAAGATATGGGGGTATTAAGTGTACAAACTGGTAGGTTGTGTGATTGAATCTTGGTTTGGGTGTCATACACCCCTGGTATGGGTGTCATACACCCTGCAGATCTACTCATACCCTTGGACTGGTCAACATTGTGTGACCATTATTGAAATGTTTGAGAGTGAATGCCTGTGCTTAGGATTTCGATTATTTGAAATTTATGAAAAAAATTTTTTTCAACCCTAAACGATATTTAGCAATAACTGAACAAAAATAAAAAATAGATTGTTATTGTTTGTACTTTTTTCAAAGATACAAATGCCAAAAAAAATTTCAAAAAAGGAGAAATACAAGTAAATACATAAATTTACATATTCACTTGTTTTCCCTAGATGAATTTTCTTATTTTACTAGCAAATTTTTTCAAAACGCTGTAGTTGATCTTTTCATTTAGGGTAAGGTATTTTATGTCCATGATAGGTTTTAGGATCTTTTTCTGTAGTGTATATTGGGATAAAGTTTAATGTATCTATTTACTTTTGTATTTCTTTCATAAATTTTCATCTTTTTTTTAATCAGTTAGAATTGTTTTTATTCCATTTTTTATAGCTTTGAATAAATTTCAAACAGAACCACCTTTGCTATGTGAAAATTTTCGATAAAAGCTTATACATCTTATTTGTATTTTATAAAAAATGAACAAGCTACAAAAGTTTTAAAAAAAGATTTATAAAACACTAAACAACAAATGTAAATTGACTTATAATTATTCTACATGGTATTAGATTTATATATCATGATTCTATTTCATTTTAAATTCCATGCAGTAAGTCATTATCACCTTTAAAAACAAAACAAGGTCAAAACGTCTGGGGAAAAAAAAATTTTCTCATAAATTGTAAACATACCCCCTTGCACTAGTTTTACAAGAACAGAAGTCAACTGGTATTTTTGTAAATAATAAAGTATGAAAGAAAGGCCTCCTATTGTTTTCCCTTGACTTATGGAGAATCAAGAATTGGCAAACCAATGAGTCAATGCAAACCTATTGGTTTGCAGTAAATCAAGAGTGGGGCAATAAAGAGTCTATATAGCATTTACTTTCCGTTTTCAAAATTAAATAATTCTAAGTACTTGACAGAATTACTACTATATTGGATTGTGGACCCAAGGCATCTATTTAATCACTGTCCCACAGCAGCAATATGTGACACAAGGTCGAGCTTAACGTGGGAAGAAATAGGAACAAACCTTCCAAAAATGGCTCCAGCCGACGCAGTTACCGTTGAAAAGCTCATCATAATGGCTAAACAACGTCACCCGCAAAAGCATCCACCAGGGGACCTGCTCCTTTAAGTGCAATGGAGCAGTGCTGCCCCGGGGTAACTGAGACCCCGCAGCTGGGCCGAGTAATAATGGGAGAGCCTAAGGACGAGTCCAAAGGCTCCCCAATGCGCTTAGCAAAAGCAGCCTCAGTGTAACCTCATTGGCTTAAAGTTGCACCGGCGCACTCGGTCTTTGATGTCAACCCACACACAATCTCTGGCCCATTCGGCGGGCAAGTGTCAGTACCGACTCCTCGGGCTCTGCCGTGGAACAGATACTACACTTTAATTGTGGACCCAAGGCAACTGCAAGAAATCTCAAAGTATAAAGAAACCAAGATTCAACAGTTTGATTGCTTTGCAAATCTGATTTGTGTTGCTGCTGTTTGGAAGTTTTCAACAGAAATAAGATTGCATTTTTCCAATAAAAGGACAGGTCTTGTCATCTTTCTCTCTAACCACACAACAGGACCTATTCCTGATAGGACAAACTGTTTCTTTCCTTTCACAGATTCTTCTCTCCTATAATTTTTGTTTGAGCCCCAGTTGATCATTTCACCTGGAACAAAAGGTCATGGAGAAGGAATGCACATGCATTTTTGCAGATATGATCCATGCATATCTTATATGTATAGTGACATGTGCAACCAGTTATGGTACAATTATTATTAAATTTTGTTTTAGAACAAATTATTGTTTGTTTTGTAATTGAACAATTACATGTTCCATTTGTAAATGAATGTTTAATAAAATTTATGAAAAAACATTCAAGAAAACAAATAAATTACAACCATAACATAACTTTGTTTTTTGTCAATTGAATTACAATTCATGGAGGAAACAATTGGAATACAACTTCAACAACTTTTAAAACTGAAAAACAGAGGGTTAGTGTTACATTCCGATGGCATGGGAAGAACATGTAATACACTTTAAACTTTGAAATACATGCTGGAAAAGGCTGAAATAAGATGGGGTGATGTAAGGTAAGGTGGAAAATTGAACCATGGGAAACCAAACTGCCTCTTGATTTACCAAAGGATGCACACTAAATACAGAACTTACTTCTTATTTACCGAATGAAGAACAAACATTGGTTATTATGCTTCATGATTACATTAATTCATGATTATAAGGGTTTTCTATATTTTTATAGAATTCTTATCAAATTCAAATTATCAGTGTATGAAAATTATTGAGAAAACACTAATAAATGAAGAACGGGTACAAAATTACTCAGCAAAATATTACTACGTCAACGTCAATTCCCAAGCCCTAAAAGTAGTGCAGACTCCTGGTAAGCCCACCACCATAAAATGTTATACATACTTTCTGCAAGAAGTCCAGGTTTTGTTTCTGACCAGGCAAACAACCTAGTTTAAAGTAAGTTTTCTTATCTCTCTCTTATCAAACATTTTATGGTTTAAATCATATTTACAATACTTATATCTTTTTGAAATGAACATTCATCCTTTCTGAATGATTACTTTATACTTTTCTTTGAAAACACGCAATTACAGTATTGTTATTTTTGTATCATCACAAACATTTATTCCATTTGACTGATTACCTTACAAAAATCATATTACACTTATGATATTTTGATATCATAAACAGTTAATTCAATTGATTTCTAACGATCTTCCTTTGTAATTCATAATTAAACAACTATATTTTGATTGAAAATAAATGTTTTGCTCGTAATTCTTTTTTGTACATTTACTGTCATTTTGACTGAATTTATACACCAACATTGCTAAAATAAAATCATTTTTTGTATTTGCAGGTACTAAACACAGTCTATACGATATGTAGACTGTATTAAGTACATATATAGTAGGGTGGGGTGATATGGACAAAAATTCATATCCTAATATTGTCAGGCTCAACATTGATATACAATAAATATCCTGATATTTTCTACTGTTCAATAGTGAATCAAAGCCACAAGAGATTTCACAAAAACTTTTATTCGAGCAAACTGAAAAAAAACTAAAATAAATAAAATATAGCCATATCTGCGAGAAAAAAGTAAATAGTACAAACTCTCTGAAGATGAGAAGGGTGGGATTGGCACGTACAGAGCAAGAGTTGGGGT
>OY735214.1:29228676-29233676 GCA_963457665.1 Thysanoteuthis rhombus
GCCATTTTGTCAGTATAGCTCTTAGAAGAGATGGAAGTAACTGTGTTGTAATTTACTTTCCCTTTCTTTTTTTTCTACCCTCCAATGTTCGGCAACTGGCAACAAATGGGTATGGGGGGTGTTCCCCCACCTTTCTTTGCCCAGCCTAATATTATGTATCCTATGTACCCGGGATCTCAGGAGGCAGCGGTCGCAGCCGCTGCAGCTGCAACGGCCAGTGGGCCACCTCCTCATCCTCATCAATGGGGACCTGGCGGACAATTGGCTCCCATCGTCTTTCCCCCCATGAACCATCCTCCTATGGTGCCCCCTGCTAGTAATACTGTTCTCGAGCACGGTTCTTCAAACATCGGGGATGTTGATTCTGCAACGGTCAGTGCAGGTACGACTCCAGCTCCCCCGTTACCTTCAAATCCAGCACCCCCGGCACCTCCAACTGAAGAAAAACCTCCTTTACCTCCAGATCCTCCACCACCTGATGAAGACTCCAAGGTTTGTAAATTTTACCCTTTTCACTTACCTAATCACCATACAGATCGTAAATTAGGTTTGGATGAGACACTTACTTGCAAAATAAGAAAAAAAAAAATTAAAATTATCCTTTCTCTTCTTTTCCCACAGGCCTAACATTGAGACTACTTTTCGAATGAAGTTTTTAATTCAGTATTACCTGAACGACCATGACTAAGTTGGTAAAAACGTCTAATGAAATTTACCGGAGCTAGTAAAACTAGCGTTGGAATTTTTTGCTTTTAATTGAGAAACTTGGAATGAATCTCTCATTCTTTTTTACCATTTTGATCATCAAGTACAATGAACCCCGACTTAATGTCCACAACAAACACTTTCATACGTACACCATTTAAGTAAAATATATCGAATTAATAGTTTTAATCAAATGGTTTATTCAAAATTTGATGGCTTGGATGTAGGTATGTCCGATTAAATGTATGTGGCGGCTATATCAAACTATTCTTACAAGACCTCTCTTGGGTGGTATTAACGTTGTAGCTAATAATTAATTTTTCCCCATTGTCAGCATGCTAAACTAAAGATTTTAATTACTCTACCACAGTAGCATTTAGTGATGTTACCCAACTTAGTCTCTTCAGTCTTCATCTGTCGCTCTTTTATTTCAGCCTTCAAAGTACAATAGATTTTTACAATATTTAGATTTAAACAAAGGATTATTTCTAGTGACATGGTTTACATGATAATGTCGCCTTTTTATGCTATCAAATGTTCGAAAAAAGATGAAAAAAGTATTTAGATTTTATTTGGTGATTTCAAATGACTTCTGCACTTTCATTTTAGATCTTATAGTTGACTTTTTTCTTTTTTTAAAAAAGTAAATACGAAGTTACAAACTCGTACTTGACTCGTTTCCATAATTAGCGAGCGAATGTATTGCAATGAAACACGAAACAAATTTGGATTTTAAAGCTCAAAATATGATTAGCGATAAGGGTGATAAAACTTTACGTATAATATTAAACCAATTCAATTCAAAATATAAAATAATGTAAAAGCAATCTATTCAAATAATGTTAATTCTTCTGTCCATAACTCTTTTACGCTCACATCACACTGATTTGATTTTGTATGTACTATTTGTCATTAACTGCAATTTTCTTTAAGAACTCGCCGGGTATTTTGAGAGAATTTAGGATTAGTTATTGAGTACGAAGGCATGGACATGAAAATCGACACGAAAATAAACTGATTTAGGTTTTCCCACCAGTGTTCCCCTAACTGAACTTGTAAGGAATTTATTTCCTGTCTTTCTTTCCTTGGTATAGTCTTGATGCATTAATATCACTATGGGAGACACCCTGCTATCAAAAATCCGCGAAAAACCCTGATCGTATAGCCTCTTTTAGAAGTCTGTATTATGTTGATATGTTAAGTTTCACATTTTCTGTACTTGGTGTCTTCGACAGGGCTTACTCAAATAACTGATGAACTAACACACTGACCAAATAATTGGGGATAGGCACGCCAAACTAAGCCAGGATTTCGATATTATCACTTACTCGGTTATTCATCCTAAAATTGAAATTAGTTTTTTCTGAAACAAGAGGGATCAAAGTAAATACATTTGAAAATGAAGGTAGTGGAACAAAAATTGTATCCATTTTATTTTCAGGGAAATCGGTCCCTTCGAGGATTAATTAGAGAAAAGGAGAAACCCCGAACAAACATAGTTAAATAATGTTCTGCTTGCGTAAATAAGTAATCATTATTTTAGAAATACAAAATGCAGGAAGAAATAGTGTTGAAGTAATACAAATAATTGAATGATTATACAAGAGAAATAGAAAAGAATTCATCATTTTTTAAATATTATTTTTATTTTTTAAACCCTAGCTATTAGACAGTGTCATCAAATCAATGTTGGACAAAATCGGACGAAAATAAGATCAGAAAAGTAATATTTGTGTCATTTATATATTTAAGGGTTTTGTCTTCTAAGTATGTAATGATATTATTATGCAATTGTTTAAAATTGCACTATAAAACACCAGTGTATGTACTTCAAAAGATACGAAGACACTTCTGCTCTCAAATTTTTTAAAAAATCACATTAAATCTCGAACAAATTGTTGTTCTTTATTCACAAGGCTTATTTCTCTCTAGCAGACTGCTAACAATTGTATTTCTTCATATTCTGTTGCAACTGGCGGTAGGAATGGTGATTTTTGATGGGCAATAACACTATTTTTCACAGAGAAGCTCCTAAAATTTGCGAACATGGATTTAAGTTTGTAAGTTTTGAGTTTGATAGAGATAAATATCTCACCCTTGCTACTTTGATGAGAAAATCTGCACAGAACCCTATTATTCACAGTATTTATGTACCAGAAAAGTGTCTATGTATCTTTTGAGGTGTGCAGAAAAATTGTCAATATAAGATTGTAGTGCAGTGGGTAAAAGTTTTCATTTTATTTAAGGTGAGACAATTCAGTGCAATGAAAAGCTAAAAAGATTAGGGCTCTAAGATTAATAGTTTTGTAATTATTGGTGAATATGTATCTCTTGAGATACGTATTGAGAAAAACAACAAATATTACGAATAGTATGATTTCTTATCTTATAGCATTTAAGAAGTTTTCATAGGTAGAAGCATCCAATTACCCCCATCCCCACCTCATATTTTTTGCAAAAAGTAATTTGAAATACATATACCTGTAGTCAAGATGAGTAAGAGAAGTTTTTATGTACTGGCCACCAAAAAGAGTACTCAAAATTGATATTAATATTGAATAGATATGAAGTTGAATTTTGAATTCCTATGTAATAGCAAAAGGCATCTAATTGTAAAAAGTACTGCTCTAAATAAATTTATTTTTCAATTTCTTTGAGTATTGGTATCAAAAATAGGCTTCCATGAAAAATGCTCTCATAGGACTACCCAACTGAATAAACCTACTGATATGAATGCTAATGGGAAGGAAGTCCATATGGAAAGAATTCCACACAGAAAAAAAGCCCCTATTAAAAATAATTTTCATTATCCCACATAAATTCAGATTGATATTTGGGAAACCAAAAGCTCTGTTTACAAAACCATTCTTTTTATGTGAATATTCGGGCAAGTATGTTCAACTACTTTCTTTTCTATTTTTCTGAGGGAGGTAATGAAAATTTGAAAATATCAATCTTCAGTAAAGGTCACTTCATTTGATATGGTTTTCTGCCCAGTGTGTTGTTTTTTTTAATTTTATCTTTTTTTTTTCTCTTTTATTTATTGCTCAGAAGAAGTTGCAGGTGTTCTGCAAGTCCTCATGTTGACAAGCTTGTAAAGTTTTTAAAATCAGTACTTAGCTGGTCTCATATATTCACCAATTGCTTCTCATATGTGATAAAAAAAAATTGAATTAATTTTATTTAAAATCCAGATTTTGTTGAACTTTTCATAACATTTTATAATTATTAATGGAGATGAAGATTTTAAAAATATTTGAAAACATTTATTCATAACAAAAGTTTTTGAAAAAAATCTCTTTAAAAATTTTTGTCTATTTTTTTTTCTTTCTTTTTTTTGTCATATTTGCATAATCCTTAAGACTACAATATATCTTATTCAAAAAAGAAAAAACGGCTACTACAAACTTGCTAAACAAAAAAATATTTCAGTTTTATGACCTGATATTCTACTGGTTCAGGTCAATTTCTACATCCCTGGAAAAGGTTTCAAATATAATTTCAACTGATTTGATTTCTCCATGCAGAAGATATCTGTACTGAATATGCACGCTAGAATGCACCAGTGAAGTGTCTGGTGTTTCTTGCTAGTTCGTACATCATCAATTTGTCCATCTAGGATATTTTGAACCATGATGAATTCATGGCGAACTATCTGATGAAGAGCAAAAGATAAGCATTCAATTTCATTATTGCATGAATTTTTTATGTATATTTTGTTTAATAATAATTTTTAATGAAAAAATTAGGAACAGAAAAATAATTTTGGTGTAAACTTTCATCGTGTAAGCATTTTTCACGGAACTATTCTTAGAATATGACTTATTTCTCTTCTATTGTAACACATTGAAAATGGTTAAACATATTTGCTGTGTATACCTACATGGAAAGAATGGTTTGTTAACAGCTTTTGATTTCCAAAATATCAATTGGAATTTATGCAGGAAATGTTTTTCATGTATATGAAGTACTGATATCACAGTGTGATACAATATATGCTCCTGGGTGTTTGTGTTGTTTTTTATTTGGTTATTTGTAATGATAATAGAAAATGGCTCTTATTCCATTCAAACTTTTCTGACTAGGACCATGATATTTCAAGATTTGCCAATTGTTCTACAGGTAAATTTGTACATTTCTATTCACACCGAAAAAATCATATCTATTTCAGGAAAACTGCAAATTAATATATATTTGCATTAATATTGAATGGAAGTGATTTTTATTTATTTATTTTTTTCTTTTTTGATCAGCAGTTTAACTGTGATTCTTTCTCAAGCCAAAGCAATGAATAT
>OY735214.1:29238235-29478235 GCA_963457665.1 Thysanoteuthis rhombus
TTCTGGTGTCAAACTATGTCTGTTGCCAGCAAGGAGCTAAAATTGATAGCTAAAAGGAACAGTCCATGTATTTGGAGGACTGAGAAACCCATTGGAAGACCATTCTTGACTAGATGAATACATCTGCAATGCCCTTTGCATTGCTCTATGCAGTCTAGACTAGGGAGAATCAGAGTTCGATCTGTGACCGAGTTATGTGCTCAGAAGCTGCAAGGACTTGAGATATTTTTCGAGGAAGTTCCTGCCCCACACGTTCACGGGAGAGGTTCGCTTTGTTAAACCGACTTAGTGTCACATCCTGTTCTCGTGGGGGCTCGGGTAAATCGGACGTTAAACCAACCTTGTGTCACATCTTCTCTAAGAGGTTCAGTTAAATAGGGACCCAACGAGCTGGTCATCTGGAGTGAGCTTGTTACACACAAACAGTGTTCAAACTTTCTCTCACTACAACTGTGCTTTCTCGTATCAGCAACTATTTATGTATCAAAATAAAGGATTCCCAGTTGATGCAGAGAATAAAATTGAAATTTCATTTTTTTAAATATGTTCACTTTCGCATTTTTTTCCTTTCTGGTAGTGGGAATAAAAATTACAACCAAGATTCACAACAGGAATACAAACTATTAGTAAATAAATCAAATAGCTACGAACATTTTACTGCCCTTTTCCAAAATCACGATTCAAAATACAGAATAAATGCAGATGGCTTTTAGCGATATTTATACTGAATATGAACATCAATCAAATCCTGAAGGTGTTTTTTCAGCACAAATGAAAACAAAGAGAAAATAATTGAAAAGTAAAAAGGGCACAAATAGTTCATTCTCCCAAAAATAAACAATAATTTGAATGACAGACGGTCTATTTTGAACGAGAGTGAAAATGCTATAGAAGTTAAAATTGACTTAACAAATAATATCAATAAAATAGTAATGGATGAAGATTTTTTAAAATCAAAAATAAATATAAATCCAACTTATGGTTTGTTAATCCTCACCGATGCCATACCATTCCTTATAAATATGTTCTGTATGGCCATTTACGACACAGAAAAGATCAACTTTTCAGCACATTGATAAAAAGAAATAAACCACAAAGTTTCATGATCATTATTTTTTATTCGTGCAAAAAAAAAAATGTCGTTAATGAGAATGAACTAATAAAATAATAAATGCACACATTACTCTCTTTAACAATTCCAACAAGTTTTCAAGCCACAGTTGTTGATTTTGATACTTGAAAAAAAACTGTCAAACAACAATAAAAAAAAGATTTTGCAAAATCTTTAAAAATGAACAGAAAATAAAATAAATTCGATCAGAAAATCCATCGTTACTTTTATTGAATTCTTCAGAAATTTGTCAGCGAATCGACTTTGATTTTCAAAAAGAAACATTGAAAGAAACGTAAATAAACACAGAAATCTGTTTCTCTTTGGTCTTCTCAGCTACATAAAACAGATTTTGAGACAAAAAACAATTAAAAACCCAAGATTTCCATTTTGATCATCATTAAAAATAAAAACAAGCGAGAATCGAATATTCCCGGGCGTACGGGTGTTCGTCAATTCAAAAACAATAATAGTGATCTTTTTCTCTCCACTTTTTCCACTCCCTAAAAATAAAAAACTATTTTTACTTACCTGCTTGATGTACATTATGGCGTGTGTATATATTTATTGCATATTATGGATGGTTTTTCGGTGGAAAAACAACCAAACCGCTGATAAAGCGACTCGGGAAATCGCAAAACACTACTCAGCGCAAATGGCGGTAAAACTGGTTGATAAGGCCGCTTACGTTCTTCAAGTTAAACATCATGGCGACGGTGTTGAGTCTATAAACCACATTTTTCCGGCCTTTTTACTTCTCTCAGTTATCGACGTTTCTTGTGTACAAAATTATCTCCCTTCTATTGAAGTAACCATTTACGTTTTATATATAGCTTTGGAAATCTGTACTTAGGGGGTATTTATTTGTGTCAAAATCTATTAAAATAAGCTGTAAGAAATTTTGTTCTTTTAGAGCTATGTTCAGGTTATTTTATACGTCTTTGAACAGTATTTTTTAATAAAAATGAATAAATTCTTAATTCTATCATTATTTCCTATGACTATTTTAATGATTAGTCAGTAGTTGAGCTTGGTGCAATTTTTGTTGCCACTTCAACCATAAAAATTGCAAAAGCAATTAAATGAGTCATTCACTTTTTTTGGTCCATGCATTTTTAATAACAATTCAATTAATTCAATTATCATGAATAAGGTTTTATTTCTATGCTCTTCACAGTTAAAAAAAAACGTTCTGTAGGAAATTGAATAACAAAAATGCTGGAAGTATCTGAATACTACAAATTTGAATTTTTCAAAACCCAAAAATACTTGATTAGTGCCATTGATTTGTTCCTAAATTTTGTGCAATGTTCAAAACTGTATTTCATAATTCCAAGCAAGAATGTTTAAAGTCAACTTTCAAATGATTTCCCCTTAATATCTGATGTTGCTGGATATAATCTTTACAAAATTTAGATGATTTTTATCATGCATCAATTTTTCAAATAAAAGATGAATTTCTTTTTCAAAAACTGATTTGTGAGTTGAGCCAACAAAATTTAACTAATTTGTACAATCAACTCTGGAGTCGTGAAGTTAATTTTTCCTTTTAAGTAAAACAATAATATGCCATATGTTGGATAAATATACATCATCTACTTTATTCAAAGATCAGGAACAACATTCTATGTTATCACATATTTTGCACTCGCTGAAACCTTAATTCTGTAAAGATATATAACTCTAAGCCTCAGTCCATCAATTCAAGAACTGATCTTTAGAATGGTATAAAAAAAAATAATTTTCCAAGCATCAGTCTCTCCAGATGTAAAATAGAAAATGTCACATTTAGTACGATTTCAAAACATACATGTTGGAATTCTTGTCTTACTTCAATAACAGTAACAAATTCAGAGATAATTTATACAGTCAGAAGAAAACAAATATTCCTTGAAAAAAATGAAAATAAACATTAATATTGTTTATCAACAAGAGGATTATCATTTATTGTTAGCAATTTGTCATTTATTTCATATATCAATCAGTACGAGAGATGAATATCGGTTACACCTGTTGCAAAGGAAACATTTTACTGGATATCTTGATTTGTTCTCACAGTATTTTTAGTATTAACAAAAAGACATCCAGTGGATATGCAAACTGGGTACATGATAATCCATTATAGTACAGCATCTAGGTTTCAGAAAGGATCCTACCCCTCCCAGAAGTAGAGCAAGATGAAACCAGGCTTAAATGAAAGTTATGGATGTCTTTTAATGGAATATTGGGTTCATACTTATCTAAATGGGGTACAAACAGGGATTCTAACCTTTTTCTACCAATGAATTATAGAATGCTTAAAAACCATGTGTTGACATGTTGTCCAATTCTATCCCAAAATAATGTTTGTATTTCTCTGTTTTGGCTGGATTTCTTTAGTAGGACAACCCAAACAAGACACTATGAGGGCTGAATTACCATATTGATGATTCAAGGATAGCATTTTAATCCTTTATGAACCAAGAATCTTTTGTCATTTTTTTCCAAGAAATGCTTTATATGCCTCTGTAAGTTACTGATTTCCTTGAAATTATTGATAATATTATATTGATGAGAACTACGCAATGCAAGTCTATCAATTTGGAGATGTCTTTATATATAAGGCATCAGTTAATTAAGAGGAGTGATCATGAAATCATTAATTTGGGATGGGAGAGGGTAATAAACATTTCATTTCTTCCACATTGTTTTTTTTATCATAAGAATAATGAATTACATACCAATGGAAAGATTTCATGTCATAGTTTTAAATGAGTCACAATTCAAACTAAATCTATGGTAATAATTTTTTTTTAAATTCCAATGAATGATGACTATGCTTAATGCATGGCTGTTACTAATATCATTATTTCATCTCAATCCTCCTAATCCAATGAACGAGATGGCACATTTGGACTGTTTTCACAATTGTAGAGGTGAAAGTATGTTCTGCTAGAACACATGTATAACAGGAGCCTCATTTACTGTCACCATCTTTACAGTACTAATGAACAATGTTTCTTACACCTTTTCCGCTTTTTTCCCTGACAGAGTCCTACATAGTATTCCTTGAAGTCCATGAACTTGTGAAATACACAAACATTTCACAAGCTAGGGGTCCATGAGCTTGTTGAGTCAACAAACCTCTCAAAAGCACGGGTCTGTGATAAAATTCATTTAAATAAAAAAGGTCTTTGATAATGAAAAAGCTTGGATACTCTGATGCAGGCTATGATTCTGACTAGTGCAATGGAGGGTTCAGGTGCTATAAGCCCCCTTCCTCCCCCGCGGAAATCTGGAATTATTACCAATAATAGAGGCATTTTAAAGTTCTAAGAAATGGATATCAGAACATGTTCTAAGGTACAATATTCAGTACCTTATGGAGAGCTTTTAATGGCCATCTTTACAGAAACTCAATTTGTAACAATATTTAAATTTAAAAGTCCCCTTAAACTCAGAATATTATTGAACATTGACTGTAAAAAATTTTCAGATGGAAGTACTGATTCCAGTTCTATGGATCCCTCAACAAAAAGAAGTTGATATTACAACTCTTTTAATGGGAAGGGGTATAATTCTATTATGTTAGTTCCGTAATATTGGCATATTAATCTCCTGCCTACCAGGCAGGTGAGAATCTTTTATGATAAAGATCAAAAATAAAAATTATCCAACTGAAATTTTAAATGTTTATTTATAAATAACTGAAAAATATCAAATCGATAAAACTATAACATGCTACTATAAATTATTACAATAAATCGTAAGTCATTTCGGGAGCTTAATCCAGCCTCCTCATGAAACTGGCCACAAAAAATATTGGGAGTTTGAGGAATTGAAACATTCAAATAGGATTTCTTATTCAAATTAGTACATCCCACTTTTCATCCAGTGTTAATAACTTTTCAAAGACAAAAATCACGTGTTTTTATCATTGAAAACAAACAATTTTTATATCAAAATTTTCTCCAATTATTCTTCCTATGAAATGGACAAAGGTTTGATACAACAAAAATTAATTTGGGTGCAGAAAAATTTGAATTTTCAAAAAATAACCAGGCACAAACTAGTAACCAATTTAATTAAAAAAACATGAGCTGGTGATGCAGAGGCCCAAATAACTGCTTTCAACCCAAAATCTCATCTCCTTAATTCTTGAGTGATATATCAACCATGTAACAATGGGAGATCATTTCAAATAAGTTTTCATATGATATAACACAATTCATAATTCATTCTTTCAGATCATATATATCTATTTCTCAATACATAACTCACATTGAAAAAAGCGAATAGATCGAGAATAAACAAGATTATACTCTGGTTTGAAAGCAGTTTTTTGGCGGCTATTTAGCTCAATGATAAGAGCATCACTGCATTGAAGCGGGTACCCTATCTGTGGTAGATTCGTTTCCTGCAGCAGGCCTATTTTCTTTAACTGTTTATTCTATTTACGTTATCTAAATTGAGTGGTATATCAAAAGTGTGACAGTAGAAGATCATTTCCATTAAGTTTCTATATAATATAACGCAATTTAAAATTCATTCTGTTGGATCACATACATCCATTAATACGTATATATATAGATATACTTATACATATATATGCATATATATTTATATGTATGATTATATATGATTATATATATGTATACATATATATGTATACATATATATGTTCTTATATGTATATGCATATATGTACATGTATACTTATATATATATATATATACATATATACATATATATATATATATGCATACTTACATATATATATACATGTATGTATACTTATATATACTTATGAATATATATATATATATATATACTTATATATACATACATATATGTATACTTATGCATATATATATATATATATATATATATATATATATATATATATATATATATATAATAGAATGTGGATTCACAGCACAAACTAGTTCTGGGCCTCATCAGGATTGTCTATGTTTTTGGATTCTAGTTTGGGGAATTTGGTGAGAATCTTGTGGGTGTTGCTGTGGGTGGGAGGGGTTATTTATTCTGTCAAAGGATGTGTGCTAGGTTTTGGGGTCATCTTTGAAAAGATGCTAAGTTGTTTCCGGGGGGGGGGGGGGGTTCTATCTTGACTTTGGTATTTGGCTTTGGGTTTTTTGCCTAAGTTGGTATCTTTCATGGCTTTAGTGGATTTTCAATTTATTTGTCATGTTTGGGAGTGGATAATTGTGATAGTAAGTTTTCAGGATGATAGATATAGGAATGGACTATCTACAATGCCTTTGATTTACTAATATATGGGTTACTATTATATCATATTCATTAATAGGTATTTAGAACGATGCCTGCATTTTAGTATTATTTCATTTTTTTCTGTTTAATAAATGTTCTTTGGGCTTCTTTGTAATTTTAGAGAAGTTTGATATCTCAAATTTCTCATTTAGGCAGAGATTGCAGGAATTTTCTAAATTTTGGCATGTATTAGATTGTCTAAGAATTTTCCATTTAACAGTTGGTTTGTAATTCATTTGGTATAATTTCCAATAATGAGCTGATAAGGATGTGCTATTTTTGTATTTTTCATTTGTGAACAATGATATATGATTGGTTAATCTAAGTTTAAATGGTATGTTTGATATTCTGATATGATATTTTATTTCTAAGGGTTTTTCCTGAGTTGATGTCTCTGCCTGGTATACTATGTTAGATTTAAAGCATTTGTTTTGCAGGGGGCAGTTTTTCTTATTTGGGCAGTTGCAGTCTGATTTTTTTGTACTAGTGTTTTCTTTACTTCTATTATTTATAATAATTTTGCTGTTGTGTTTGGTGATAATTCTATTGAAATTTTCCATACAACTAAAACTGATTTTCAGTTTAATTTTATTAAATATTTTGCTTAGTGGGTGATTAGGGGGAAGTGTTTTTCAATTATTCAAATGAATATTTTACCTAAGTTAGTTCTTACTTGTAAGTTAAATGGGGGTGTATACCCGATGATTTTTCTATTCCTGTTTTTTTTTTTGTTCTCTGTTTCTTGCTATTGGATTTTACTTTTTTTATCATACTTGAGGTTTGTTTCAGTGGGAGTGTTTTACTGTTACTTAGACATATGTATATGCTTATATATAAGAATATATATAATCTTATATCCATAATACAAATCAGAAATACAATGTAATATAATGTCTAATGATGAGTTTATTTCATAAAGTGCTCGAAACATTCAACATTAAACATAAAGTTGAGTTAGAGTAGAGCTTTAAATATGATGAAGTAAAAGATTCACTACACAAATACAATTATGTTTCTGTCCTGATTGGGATTCTTCAGGCAAATTATTTGATATTTTTATATTTTTTTTATTTCAGTTCATTTTTTGGAATGTTGTTTGGGGTATGTTTATCTTCCTAGGGTGTGGGATCTTCCTCTTATTCTATTTAGATATCTTTTCTTTTTCTTTTCTTTGTTTAGTGGTTGATGATTGCTTATATTTTTCTGTTTTATAGAGTAGAGATACTCTGTTTGCTGGTAGTCATGAATTGTAAATTAGCAGGAGATACTGTAGGCATTTTCTTTATCATTATGTTGTTAAACCATCAGCTCTTTTTGATGTGTTTCCTCTCTGAGAGTATTTTATTCTTACTTAAATATGTTTCTCAGTGTTAGGGTTCACTTTTACATGACCTTAGTTGTTATTTTAGGTTTGGTCAGCTTCTACATATCTAACATAATTATGAAAAGGTGAGTGGGTTGTTCTCAAAGACGCTAGAGATATAATAATTATAATAATGTTAATTGTAATGTTGTTACTGCTATTGTTGATAATAACAAAGGGAATAAGGTAGCCATGGTGGTTAATTTTTTTATGGCGTATAGAATTATGTTTTTTCATAGAAATTTTGAGTGATGCCGGCACTTAAATGCAACTTCATTTTTCTATTTTTGATAATTTTGCTCTTTGTTGTTTATTCCATTGGCAAAAGTGGGGATTTCGAATTTCTCATTCAGGCATAAGTAACGTGGGATTTCAATGTTCTGGTATATGAGTGATTCTTTTAATATTTTCCATTTTATGATGGGTGTAAGGTTGCTATCCATTAGTCGTCAATAATATATTGAGAATGATGTACTGTTTTTGTATTTTTCATTTGTAAATGATGATATATGGTTGGCTAATCTTAGTTTAAAAAGTGTTTTCTATATTTCTATGGAACATTTCACTTCTTAGGGTTTCTCTTGAGTTCATATTTCAGCTGGGTATACAATATTCGATTTGAGACATTTGATTTGCAAAGGGCATCCGTTTCTGATTGCAATAAGAATATATCAATGCATTCTTATATATATACGCATATATATAAGAATATATATGTATATACATGCTTAAATATAAAAATGAAACATAATTACATAAATGCATATGTATAAAATATACATTATATATATAAATATATATATACACATATATATAACATATATATATATATTCTTATATATATACATATATATGTATGATTATATTACATATATATATACATTTATATATATATATATATATATATATATATATATACATACATATTCTTGTATATATGCATATATATATAAGAATATCTATTTATACATACACATTCTTATATATATGCATATGCATATATAAGAATATGTATACATATATATACACACATTCTAATACATATAAATGAATATGTACATATATATACACACATTATGTATATATACATAAGAATATATATACATATTCTTATATATATAAGTATATATAATACATATTCTTATATATATATATATATATATATATATATATATATATATATACATATATACACATACACACACTTTCTGATACATATATACATATATATATGTGCATTTTTTGAACCTGCCACTAATAGGGTTTAATTCCTGCAGCAGCCCCATTTTCTTCAATTGTTCATTCTATCCACGTTGTCTCTTGCTTGAGAGTTATGTTCATTTCAAATAAGTTTCTATAGAATATAACACAATTTATAATCATTCTGTCAGATCACATGTATCCATTTCTTGATACATATATATGTGCATATATATAAGAATGTATATATATATATATGAATATTCATATATACATATATATATATATATGTATATATGAATATGCATATATAAATATATATATATATGTATATATGAATATGCATATATATATATATATATATATGAATATGCATATATATATATATATATGTATATATGAATATGCATATATATATATATATATGTATATATGAATATGCATATATATATATATATATATATATATATGAATATGCATATATATATATATATATATATATATGAATATATATATATATGTATATATGAATATGCATATATATATATATATATATATATGAATATGCATATATATATATATATATATGAATATGCATATATATATATATATATATGAATATGCATATATATATATATATATATATATATATATATATATATATACATAGTTTTATATATAATATTAGGCTCAAGGTGGTTGATTACTGAACTGAATAGATTGGGATCCAGTATTGGACCGGATGAAATCTCATGCTATAAACAATCTGTCGTGTAAATTGAACCTTTCATAAATCCTCCAGGTGGGAACTGATCAGGCTCATTTACAAAGAGGTCAGCTGACGAAGTAGATCACAATGACACAAGTAAGTCAGTATGTTGCAACTTCCACACAATGGGAATTGTATCATCATCAACAGTTGGTGATACACATCAAGGCAGAGTTGTAGTTACAGAGCCATGTGATAGCAACATAAATATATTGGGCTGGTAGTCCAAAACAAAGTTATCCTAATATATCTATATATTCTTGAACAGATTCCAGCAATATCTGGAGTTTATTTCAGAAAAATTCTTTAATTGCAGTCATTTTCATCAGATATAATTTAGGATTAGTTGTAGCATATTTTGTTATTTTTCAGCAAGAGCAACCACCCTAGTTGGTCAGGGTTTATGACTGATATCTCTGTTGGGACATATCAAAGCAAGTCTGTAACCAATTTCTTCCCAGTAGTTGACTTAAATCCAACAGACATGCCCTGCAATTATTTTATGTTGGAATTTGTCCTTGATCAATCAGCAAATTTTAACAGAATGGCATGATGGTTCCAATACAAATTGATGCTTAGCCTGTACCAGAGTGGTTGCTAAAAGTTGTTATCTCAATCTAGCATGTCCTTGAAAGACAATCAACAACAAAAAGCACAATTTTCTTTTCTATAAAAATTCTTGGAAATGTAATGAAAAGTATTAGTATGGGTGAAATAGAGATTAACCAAGTATAAACGGTATCCCATATGGGCCTAAATATGCTTTTACATTTAGAAAAGCCAGAAGTTAAAAATGAAAATACTGATGGAAATAGAAATGTAAATGAATCAACAGTAATCAAAAAAGATTTCAGTGCTGAAATCAGCAAAAAATCTCCCAGAATTCCAATCTCCATCCTCAAAACAAAAATAGAAGATCATGCATAGGAGAGAGAAAAACACACATCTACATGTGTCAGGAATGAAAAGTCTGACAAAGGCTTTAGACATAACAACATTTATTCATTTGAGAGGAAAAAATTTCATAATCCTAAAATACAAAAAGAATTTTTTTTTATGCTGACCAATCACTAAAGGATAAAGCAAAACAATGTAAATTCAAATTAAACCCAAGAATTTAGTGCTGATCCATAATGCTTCACTTGGATGAGTTACATATCACAGTGGAATTAGGAGTTTCTTCTCACAATATATCATCTCAGGAATCAATACTATTGAGCTCTCTGTACCAAAAATGCAGAGCAATCCATTCAACTCTGAGACTGTGTTATATCTGATGTCTTTCTCTTTTAGAATAAAATGAACTCAAAGAATTCAGGTGAGTTTTCATTCAAAATACATTTGATATTTACATAAAAAAAATGTTTCTGTGTTCTAATGAAAGGAATTTTAATTATTCACAGAATGCAATTCACATCCTTATCAAATTATGCACTCCTTAACATGTGGTCTTGAACTGATTGAATGTAATATCATTGCATTCAAAATACAAATGAGTTTTGATGAAATTCAATTCAATTAAGCTCTGCAAACAAAGCAGGTTCACAAAACTTATGCAAAAAAATTGAGCTTTCTTTCTAAATATGTTTGATCTTTTCCCCAAAAATATATTTGGGCTATTTGCAAAATTTAATGCAGTTGAGGTTCTATTCTTAACGTGAAAAGGTTCTACTTCTGAATATCATTCAGTTCATCTGTTATTAGAATGTATCTGAAATCTTTATACAAACTAGTTGTTCGGTTCCATAAATAGAGACTCTTCTCAGAATGCTTTCAAAAATATAATGCACTTACGTTATACTTAAATGCATTTGAACTATCACAAGACATGATAAATTTGTATACTTTTGAGATCAAATCTGAGCTTACTATCATCAGACAATGCAGTTGAGCTATATTTCATATTCATCAAGTCCATAGCTTAATGATGAAAAAAAGCATCTATTTTGCGAAACAAATTTTTATTTTTCAACAGAATCTCCTCCCTTGTTAATACACATAATCTAATACTTCTCCATAGATCATATATTATACAGTGAAAACTTCAGATCAAAATTTAGCTACTGTGTCAGGCTACTAACTTATTGATCCACCCTTGTAAATTATGATTCATCTCAAAATATGGTGCCATTGAGCTTTTTTTAGAATATCAGGAACCTATGTCTTCATGCTTGAAGTCTGTCTCATAATGTAATGCAATTTTTTTTAAAAACAAAAAAAAGAATAGAATCAAGCTTAATTTCGAGTTACATTCATGTCACTTAATTCAACTTGAAGATCTCTCCAAAAGGAGATCAACAGAGCCCAGTCTCAGAAGATATTTAAGCCCTTTCTAAAATGGATTTGAACTCATTTTCAGAAATTATCATAATCAAGTTTTCCTTTCAAAAGTGATATTGTTATGGCTTCTCTCAGAATACGGTTGAACTTCACTTCAAAACACAACGTAGATGAGTGTTCTTACAGAACACATTTATGCTGAAGTACAATGAACCTGAGCACCTCCACCTGACAGTGCAATATAATACACATGAATATTAACTGTAAATACAATACAGTTGAGTTTTGTTCAAAAAATAATGCAGTTGAGCCCAAACTTTGAATGCGATATAGTGAAGCTCTCTCTCTCTGAATACACAAAGCTGCCATCTCTGAATTCAACACAGTTAAGCCAATAGCTCAGACAATAATTCAAAAATCAACATGTTTTAAAACTCACGCAGTTAAACTATTTCAGAACTGAATGCTGATAAGCTTTGTTCAAGAATAAATGAACTAGATATTATTCCCAAAATACATTAAGACTCCCAAAATACCATTTGATTAATTTAAGGATTCAAGTAGGTATCAAGAGAAGCCTTTTTTTGAGATTAAGAAGGGCACAAAACAACTTTGATTTTTTTCAAATTAATCCATTTTTCTCTCCTCTTTGGATTATTTGTATCTATCTTCATTGAATTGGTATTTTTGCATGGTTGTTTCACCAAAAACCTATTTTAACAGGCAATGGTGATAGATAACAAAGAGCTTTTCCATTCAGTTAGTGATCTTCAGTCAACATCAATGTAATACTATAAATGGCATGGACCAGAAGTCAAAACTTTGCATGATAGTGGTCACCCATTCCTCCAGTACCCAAAGCCAACGTAGTTAAAGTTACTACTTGTAATAAATTCCATAGAATAGGGTTAAAGATTTTACAAATATCAGAACAAAAATCATTAAAATATACCAAAATTCAGGGCAGCAATTAAACTTGGTTCTGTTTACAGATGGATTTCCCAACTCTTGCATACCCCAAAACAAACATAAAAAGCAGGTTTTCTCTTGTTAGTTTGTTCGTTTTTTAAATATTTATAACAAACAAAGAAGTGTATTATGATAAAATTTTGGATATGTGATAAATTCATAAAGTAAAACATTCAATAGTTCTCAAATTTAACATGGCATCACATTATCTGGAGAATCAGACATAGCTTTTCAGATAGTAAGTCAAAATGTGAAGTGTCAATGTTCACAAAAGAGAAAAAATATATACTTTATGACCATTCAAGTTACAAGAATACTAAATGATGGAATAAGGAATAATACAATTTATGTAGGAGCTTTAAAATACTTTATACTTATAAATTATTTCTCAGTGTCTCCATGTTTATTCAGGTAATTATCTGAGCAATATTTCTAGAAGCGATTGCTTATTTTTCCAAGTAAATTAAAATGAAGAATACAAGACTGACAAGAAGACAGTAGATAAATAAAACAAGTCCGTCTTTTTCTTTAATCACATGTTTACTTTCAACAAAAAAATAAATGATCCTACATTTACTTGGATATATAACAGAATTATTTACAATATTTAGAAACAGATTCTACAACCTTTTCATCAAAAACTTCTCTTGTCCCAATCAGAAAATTACATTTCTGTTACAATTTCACAGGTAGTTTTATATATTTTTTATTTGTACAGCAGTTCATAAATAATTAAGTTCTGTGATTCCTGTGACAAGAAGATAAGCTGCCAGGAAGTCAATATTGTCCAAAAGCAAATGTTAGAACATGATGAGAATATGCATTGTATAGAATATGGGCTTGTGTGACATTATCCCACCCTGAACCAGGCGTTCATGATCATCAGTCACATGTTGATAATCTACCATATAAAGGTACCAGTTACAATCATTGGTAAATCATATTTTTACAAGTAGAATTTTTTTATCCTAGTCATTTGATTTATTCAAATATCTCCTTATTTTTATACTGTTCCTATTTCAAATGGAAACATGATTCATTTCTCTTCCAGAACGCAACAAGGATCAGAGGTGTTACACTACATGTAGAAGCACAGTTTATCATTGGTTGTAAATATGAAATTTTCAGAAAAAAATTTATTTATTTGGATTTAAGAGAGCGGCATGTAAATAACATAACTGGGTGTCAAATGAAGATATTTTTTATTTCATTTTATTTGATGGAAGTACTTTAAATTAATATAAACAATTTTTATGACTACTTTTTATCTTCAGCTTAACTTTTTTTTTCTTTTAAATGGCCTGAATAAAAATTATGATAAAACTTATCCACAGATCTATCTATATTTTCTTTTCTTCCACCATAAAAAGCCTGATGTATTTTATCAAGGAGATTTTTTTTTTTAACAACAATAACATTTTTACATCTTCCGTGCATAAAACATTACCTCAAGTACATTTTTCAAAGCTAGGTAGATGGGAATCTCTATCATAACTTTAATTCAGGTTGGTTGGAAACAAAACAACCAAAAAGTTAAGCTGAAGATACAAATGAGACATATTCATAAAACTCGAAGATATTTTTCAATTAATTTCATTATTTGATACATTTTTTTTTGTTCCCTCCTGTCCTTATGGGCACTTCAGCAGTTTCACGTCTAAATAACATAACAGGGTGTCAAAAAAAGATATTTTTCAAATCATAAAGGGAATAAAAAGTATAACCGCCCAAAAAACATTTTGACACAAAAATTATGTAACTGTTTACCAACTATCTGTATGAATTTGACTGTTAGAGGAATGTTTGCAAACAAACTGTACTTGTTCTTGCTTCAATGTTTGTTTACTGTTTGGATGCTATTTGGGAACAGTTGTATGCAAACATTCAAAGAACGTGCCTATTCTGGTTGGGATCAAAGGGGACAGGTAACGTCAACATAAACATATCACCGCTTCCAGTGTATTTTCTACGATAAACTTAAAATTGGACAAAAATTCTTATTAAACAAAAATCATTTTACAATTGCGATTAAATTAAAAAATATAACCTTTGAATAAACCGAGAAGTGACTAAATCATTTTAAGGAGTAAAGTTTATCAAGGTAGACAAAATTTTGTGATAGCATTTTCTGTCAGTGGTGATAATAAAATCTCAAATATAACCTCTTTTTTTTCAAGACGTTTTACAAGATTTATTGAGACATTTTATTGAAAAATAAAAATTAAAAAAGAAAGTTTTGCCAATATTGAATTAATTAAAGTTATTAAGATTAGATTAAGAAGTTGAGATTATCAACAAAAAACTGATACTACACATTGATTCTTGGCAGTCAGAGATAAAAAAAGTAAGAAACAGGATATTGAGCTCTATATTTCAGAAACAAAACTAAAAAACCTTTTATTTCCGTATCAAAGCTCCATATTCTTTTCTTTTCTTTATATAGATAGGACAAAGTGAAAATAAATAAAGATTAATAATGTTAGAATTCGTGAGGAATGTCTGGTAATATTGTATGCTCCTTGTAAAGTATCCAATCTAATGACTGCAAACAATGAGAACCATAGTCAAATTTGTTCGTTTAGAACCATTTCTATAACTTTTATGCCAATTTATTCATTTAATTTTCATGATTGCACTTAGGTGAACCCACTCTCAAAACAAAACGTAGAAAATAGGCCATTTTTACCTGACTTCACATTTAGATCAGACCTTTTGGTAATCTTTACAAAACTGTACATAAAATAATGTAAAATAACTGAATATGAATAATATATCACTGCTTTGATAATATACAAATTCTTGGTATTTTCTGATCTCATAAAACTGCTTATATACTTTCTCTCATTGTCATTGATTCTATTACTGAAGTTTATTTGAAGGCTATTTTTGAAATATGATAACAGGTAAATCATATATAACAAGAAAACAATCAAATGATTGTGAGCACTCTGCAGACTATTCTATATAGCTGCCCTAATAAGACTATCATGTATGGTTTCCACCCACATCTTAAGCACAGGTGAATAGACATCATATTTCAATAATGGTAAAAACCTATAGTTGACAATAGAAGAAAAAATTGGTCATCACACTGAAATTCATTGTGCATAACAAAATGTGCATCATTAAAATACAACAATTTGACACTGCTACGTGAAAGTTATTTTAGCCTGAAAACCTTTGAGCATATGCAAATACAAAATGCATATACACAAACACACAAGATTTTTCAAATTGAATCAAGATTGTTTTTTTTTTTACATCATAGAGAATAACGCTATAAGTGAAAGATTTTCTAATGTACTTGCATTTTTTCACAGATTGAATATAAAGAGAGATAATTTGTTACAGCAGTAACAGTGTCTACTCAACAAGTTGGACTAATTTTCAAGAACAATTTTGAATTAAGACATAAAGCATTTGGAGTGACCATTACTACAATGCAAACCATTCAGCATTGGTTCAATAGCTTTGGGTCTAAAAAGATGGATACCAATGATTAAGCTCAAGGGAGACTCAAACTTATTCCTAACAATGAAGAACTATTGACAGTAGTGGCCAATAACTCATGAATTATATTTCAAGTTCTCTCTGAAGAGAAAAAGTATGACTATTTCAATATATAATAACTTCAGTACAAATCATAAAAGAAAAACAATATATTTTTATATTGGCAAGAAGTAAACAAATATTGAAAATAATGAAATATAAACAACAATTCAGAATGGATCATGTAAGAACTAAAGATATGAAATTATCTCGGTAGGGTCAAGTATATTTGATGTGATTATTAATTGGAGATAGAGAGGACTAAGAATTTGAATTTCAACCTTTCAAGTTGATCATCACCCTTGTAATTTCCTGCATCAACCAATGATGTAAAATAAAACATTGAAATATAAGCATAAATATTTTTTTGAGTCAATGGATGATTTTGGGGATGACTTTCATCTTGTTTCTAAATTATCTAAAAGAAAGGTGAAGAAAAATCCTTGTAAGTTATAGAATAGGATAACAGCCTCCATACATCTGGACATTGATATAGAATTTATAAATATGCAAAAAAAACTAATTTCTACAGAAGCGAAAAATGTAATGAAGAGGCAAAATTTTAAAGACAAATTTTTTATCTTGCTGAATATTTATGTGCATTTATATAAACTGGAATTGATAACTCGTCAGTTCATTTATATTGTTCAACATTCAAAGTTTTCATGACATACATCATCATTAGAAGTTGAGTTCAATTTTTTCAATCATGATTTGATCTTTTTCTCCATCTTATATAAACCACTGGGAAGACCGATATTATATTAGAATTACATCAGAGAAATATTCTCTGTAACTACAAAATATTATTTAACAGTTTCCAAAACTGGTTTTGAATCACTAAAATAAAAGTGAATTTTTGGTTACAATTCTCACTACAAAAGTATGAAAATATTTCATATAACAGCAAAAATGTTTAGGAGCTTCTTATACTATTAAAACTATACATTATAATTCTGAATTAATTTCTTTTCCAGTATTAATGAATTCATCATCAATACAATAATTAGAGCAGATATTAAAATGATATGATAATCACAACAAATTAAAATTAACAATTTTTTTCATTTTCATGTAATAAAAACAGATCACAAAATACCGAAGTATCTGTTTTTTTTCTTTATAACTATAAAACATGAAAATTTATTGAATGACAAAAAGTGTTTCAATGTTAGATGCATTAGAAACTACAGATAACTTAACTTAAAAAATAAAAACTATATTTGCTTTTCATTTACAGACAAAAATATCAAAATACCAGTAATCTATCAAACATTATAAAGATCAGGTATAAAAGTTAAAAGCTTATTATATATAAATACCTTTTCTAAAAATAACAGTCAACACTATGTGAGCTGTTATAAACTGAGCAAAGATAAGGATTTCATGGAAGAAAAAACAGAAACATCAACAAATCATAATCAATTTTCATCATGGATTTCCGCTTCAAGTAAATAATCAGTGAGGAAATGGTAGTTGAAACATCAATTACAATTTTTTGAAAATGTTCTATTTCTAATTTGATGGACCCTGCAAATAACAGAAAACCCAATCAGTTTACATGTGTTGAAAACAGGGCTTTACAGTAACCCGAGAAGTTTAAGTTTTTGTGGATGTATCTAACCACTGGCCCAATTACAATTCAACATACAATACTTACTTGGCATTCTATAGTGAAAATATTTTATCTTTTTACAATTGTCAAAAATCTTGAAAGGTTTAATGAATTTTATTTGTAAAAGCTACTGAAGCCCAATGTCTTTTTCAACCATGTAATCACAGGATAAAATACACATCAAACTTTTTGTTTCATGCCAAATTCTCTGTTGTAGAATATAATTGTGATATAACTATTATTGAATTGTTTTTTAAACTTTGTTCTATTAGCATTTCCTTTTTTCATGCAGGAATTTTGTATCACATCAAAAGGAAGATTTAAGCTGTAAGAAACTTGAAGGTTTACTTGTAATAAGAGAAATGATAAAGCGCCATCTATCGAATGTGCCAATAAGTGTTGCCAGCCCCCAAGGCTGTTCTTAACAGCCTGAATGAATATATAATAGAAAATTGCACAACTCAACTCACTTTAAAATTTAAAAGACTTTGACTAAATAAGACAAGGAATTGATTATCCCCGAACTGGCAACAACCAATATATCACCAGTGATAACAACAAAATTGCTTTAATATAGAATGCTTCAACCATATTGATAGAAACTTCTGACTCTTAGGCCTTGCCTCATAAGAATATGAGATGCCTGACCCTTGATCATAGGACCTATATTCTTCTAAAGTGACAAATGAAGCTTATCTGTCAGACTTTACAGAGAACTTTGAAGGCAAACAAGCTTGTCCTTATCAAATATTTGTTGTCTGATTATTGTCACTTTTCATAGAACTATTTTCATACACAAGAAAATTCATACACAATAAGATCTTTCTTATTGATATTATATATATATATATATATATATATATATCAATTAAATACATTCCAAATTCGTGGATAATTTTTTAAATTCTAATATCCAGCAGGCAAACATAACTGCTTAGGTCCTCATTGATATATATTAGATATTTTACACCAATGCCAACCAGTATAAGTCACCTGCTATTATCATTCTACAACATTTTTGAATCAATTCTCATAGAATTACAACCATTCAAACTTGATTGTATTGGTGATTATTGGTATTTCCTTACTGTAGCATGTTAGTTTTTTATACATTTAAAATCCACCTTAATAGCTATATCAATAAGTACACATTGAAGTATTGTATTTTTACATTTTGTTGTACATGAACTAATTACAAAAGTCATATTTGCATTTTTTTTAAAATGTACATATTTTGTATATAGGAATAAATAATTGTGTATCAAACATTTTCATCCAATACCAAGATTATCAAGATGACACTATTCCTATTCAAAAAGGAAGATTTTCTCAATAACCCCCAATTTTCATTTGTGTACAAATTATATTAGCAAGCCTGCAATCATAGAAGACAGCATCCAGCAATGGTGGACTGTAACCAATGTAAGATTTTCAAACAAATATTAGCTGGCCTCCAGTCAACCATAAATCAGATTGAAATTTAACAAGGAGGTCTGATTTCGGTCTATGAAATGCAAAGAGAAAGTTCAACAGGTGGAATTTCCTTATTACTGAAAATATTTATACCAAGCTGACCTTGAATGGAAAAAACAAGGTCAATCCAAGAACTCAGTCATATATCCTCAGATGATGTCTCAGTTTTGTTCGTCATTAATGCACGGTAATTTTACAAATATTTAGAAATACAATATAGATTTCCAGATGACAATAACCTGTGAAAAAAACCCTCAAGTGAATTTTTTGGTCTCTGAACATGAAGCTATAAAACATTCTCTTAATATCCAGGAGAAGAGATTAATTTAGCAGAGGCTATTTACAAAGATAAAGACTCACATTGAATCAATCAAGTTCTTTTCATTATAAACACTTTCACCCCAAGTCAAGACCATGATTGATATTCATTAAAATTTATTTGATAGCTTAATCTTTAAGACATTAGTGAATAGTGCCAAAAAAGACATTTCTTGTCCAGAGAGTTTGACATTTTAGAATGCAGTGATTAGCTTCAGTTACTTTTGAACCTTCATTGATGACGCAGAGACATTGAAAGACATTATATTTTACAACCATTAAAAAAAAACGAAAAAAAACAATCATCATGATAATAATAATAAATCTATTTTCTTTTATTTATTTTCAAACATTGAATGGTAGACTCTCAAGTTTAAGGAAGAACTCGTGCTTCCAAAGTTTGTAAACAAAAATGGCAGAAAAAGAGAAAGATCACAGAAATTTACAAAAAAAGAATTATGCATAACAGATACGATTAAAAATGTATCCCATTCAATAAAGAATAACAAAATGTTGGTATCTGTACAGACCTTGAATGTACAAATTGCATGATGAGAATCCCTTATCTGAAAAGATGGCCTTTCAAAACGATCATGAATTTTAGAATTTATCAAAATCTTAGAAAGCTTATTTATAATAACAGTATTGCACCTGCCAAATGGGAAATGAAAAACTATATCACTCAATATTCTAAGCAAAAACTGCTTAGCAGCTAGCTGAATGGGTGAACTTATGAAAAAACTCTACTATTCAGTGCACAATCTTTATAACAAACCAAGAAACAAAAAAGTTAGATCAACAAGTATTTATATCTTCTTAGATGAGCAAAATAAAGTTGCTGTAGCTATAACATAACTTTAATTATGAATTGTTTTGGCTTATCAACATCTAGAAGGGTCATATCATTTACATTTCCTTTTTCATAGAGCATATAATGAAACTAAATATTCTTCATCATAATTGATTGAGTTTTGAACAAGCAAGCTAATGAAAGTTTAGAATTAAGGAAAGTCTATATAAATAAAATCAATCTGTTGGTCTCTTATTGTCATAATTCAAAATGAAGGAATGTAAAACTCATAAACTGCTGCTGCTGCTATCATTATTACTACTGCATCTCTTATTATAATAATCATCTATCGTTATCAAGATCATTATCATCAGATTTTATGAATTATGTATTTTGGTTCTCTTTTGTCCAGACAATTGATGTTTGAATTCAAGATTTAAAGCTATCATATATTCAAGAATTTCTAAGAACAAATACTAATTTTTTGTTCCTGGCAAAAAGCCAAAAATGAGATTTAATGCTCCAAAATTAAACTTAGATACAAATCCAACTTGTCTCGAATTATATCCTATGTTTAAACAATTGGATTTAAATTGAGTGAATCAAAAATTATTTGAATCATTTTAAGATTATTCTTTTCTTCCAATGGAATACTCATATCTCACCAATCTGAAAAAAGATTACTTACCATAAATGCTTTTACAGATATATACATCAAAAAGTTTCCATTATGAATTTAAAAAAATATACAGGAAAGCCATCTTGAATTGATTATTTTTAAAGTTAAATGATAATTCCTCTAAGGAGTAAAAAAAGATTATTGTTATTATAGCAGTAGCAACAGCAAAATGATGTTGATAAAATCTCTGAGCCTTTTTTAGAAGCTATTTAAATGAGAACATAAATGCACACTTAAAACAAGATTTTGGATTTCATTCTAACTAATGCGTTTCAAATTAGTGATTCCCAAGATACATCACAATTCTTTAAAAGTAGCTTTTAAAAGTCTTTTTTTGGTCAGATTTCCTCTCAACTGAATTAAATCTCAAGTTCAAGGCCAACTAAGATTATTTGAGGGTATAGAAATTAATTGTTAAACATTAATTAACATTCTCTTGTTTTAATTTAATTATATGTTTTGAAAATATCTCAAAGATTCATGGTGGCATAAACAGATCTTAAAAATATAAAATAAAATCTTATACATGAATATTAATAAGGGATAAACGCAAGTTTAAAAATAGTGCTTCTAAAATCTAAACTTATCTTCAGTGTGATTGGTCATGTGATCAAATACACTTCTTTATCCTATCCATGAAAATATTTTAATCATTTGATTTGGATTAATATATTTACAAAATTTACCTTTCTTTTGTCAATATTTCACCCTTATTAAAATTTGTCAAAATGGCTTTTGATATTGGTTCATTTATGATTTTGACAAAATTGTAAAAATCAATAAAATAATGATAGAAAGGTGTTTTTGAAGAGTGAAACAGATTCTAAATTCTCCACAATTTTTAATTCTTCAATAATTGATAAATCAAGTTGAACCTTTTCTATTTTCACCTTTCAAATTACTCCATCCACCAAAAGATTAGTGTAGTAAGAGAATTATTTCATTAAATGATAACTCACTATGGACAATATTTCTAATTAAACTTTATGCCCTCAAAATTAATTAATTTGGCCTAATAGAAATAAAGGAATTACTTGTATCCAGTTGAGAAATTTTTTACCTTCTCTTTGCATAGAAGAAAATAAAAATCCATGATTGATCGCACAGATGTAGAACCAATAATACATTTAGTGAATGTTTTTGGTGATATATTAACAAAGTTTGCGGCTGGCCAGTCAGTGATGGGACTATAAAAATATTTTAGGGTATGGTCTCCTAAAAAAATAGGAAAAACAGCAGGATAAAAATTCTCAACTAGATAAAAAAAAAAGCTTGTTTTTTATTGTTACTCTTAAAGGCTATTGTAATTTTGCCAAAATTATTCAACCCTTTATAATCTAAAATAAAAGTACCAATTACTGTGATTTCTCAGTTAATGGCTCGATTTTTTCAACTTAGAAAAAATAATGAAGAACCATAACCATCCAGATGACAGTATCACTAAAATCAACAAAAATAGTGCAGGATTAGTGAAAAGACTTGCTGTCATATGATCTCCAGAGAAAGCTGTCAGATATTACTGATGTGAAAACTCTACAAATAATGATTTTAATTTCTATAAAGCTTATTCCAATTACTTAGTATTAACTTCAATTTGTGCCAATGTTGATTGTACATTATAAATGTTTAGTTACTTCTATTTAAATCAATGAAAAAATTAAAATTCTGGAAATAAAGATTCTCTATTAGTAAAAGAAATCATAAATAAATAAGAACTTTTAATCTATTCTGAATATTTGTTCACAAATAACTGGGCTAAAAACAGCTTATTAATGTTAAAAAATGTTGGTTTATTGGAACTGAGAACTTTGAAGGTGAAGTTAGTCTTCAAACTTATTTCTTAGGGGAAAAAATGAAATCTTTAAAATTTTGTGTTCTCATTACCAAAAATATTTATAAAAAATACACTTTTTAGCCAAAAATTCTGATCTAATTTTAGGAAATTTTTAGAGTCCCATCATGAGGTGATTTCTGATCATCACTAGTTGAATATTAGACCAATAAATATTTGGCAAACCCAATACTTATTATAGAGTGAAAGTGGTGGGAGATCAAGGGTTAGAGATTGGAAGGGCTGGTCCCAGCTGTCTTGGCAGAATAGGCAATAAAAATAAAAAGTTAACTTTTCAACAAGAAAATAGTGATTCAGTTTCACCATAAATCACATCCCTACACCCCAAAAGCCTACTTTTTGCATTAGTGGCTTTTTTTCCTTCTTTCCATTTTTCTCTTTAAATAATTCATTCATTCTGCCACCTCCAAAGCATTTTTTTTTAGAGTAGAGAGTTAATCAATTTTTTAAAATTCCTTCTCGTGCTTTGAAATTGGTGTTCTCCTTAGCCTAAATGCCTTCCCAAGTCACAAATTCTGTAGGGAACATGCCAGTCCTGCCCTCAAAAGAGCCATTGCTCCATCCAGGAAGATCAGGTACATCACCATGGTAGGTAATTACGGCTCCAGCCTAGAAACAAAAAATGAAATCAAATTGAATACATCAAAATAAAAAGCAGTAACTGTACATCAGTTAGCAAGACCAAAAATTAAGAATTAAAAATGTTTGATACAAGCATGAATAGTTTGATAGTTAAAATTCACTTTATGGATTTTCATTTATCAGGAGAAAAAATGATCTGCAAAACATTCCACCTACATACATATACATTAGGATAGATAGTAGCTTTACTTCTTCATAGGTACTTCTAAATAGTTACCAGTCCAACTAATTTATTTCATTCCAATTACATTATTTCTCCTTGTACACAGCCAAATTGCTTTAGATACATCAGTTCTCGTAAGATCACCGAGGTCAAGTGACTGTGAATCTGGTCATTATCTAGATGGTTGACCGTCTAGGAATATCAGGTGCCGTTTGCAGCAACAAGATTGTTCTACAGTTGTCTCAGCCTATACTATACTGCCGATTAAGAGAGTATCTTGCCAAGCTAGGACCGGACACCTGGTCCTTTCCCCACACATATGCTGCTCCACGAAGGACACATGACAGTGTGAGTGCCAGTTGGACAAAAACTCAAATTTGCAAAGTTTATTAACATCAAGGTTAAATCAAAATTCCTGGAAATTTTATATCTATATAAACATACTAAAAAGAATTTATTTATGTAAAGTGTCTATTGAAAAATCTCCCTTTCCTGAAATAAACGGATTGTTTCAAATCTCTCTTTCTTTCTTTTTTCAATTTTGTTTTTAGTATTCATATAATTACAAAAAAGGTGAATAAAAAAGTTTTGTTCTACTTTAACTGCAATACATATAAACCAATTCTTGGCCATAACCCATTGTATTCATTTTAGCTATCATTTACATTCAATAGCACATAAAATTACTTTGTTATTTAAATATTAGAATGCCTGTCTTTAAAAACTTTACAGACACAAAAATAAGTTCGGACTGAATCTTAATTGTTAGTTTTTCCAGAAAAAAAGGCTACATTTGAAATTGAGAAGCAATAATCCTAAAAAGAAGGGTGTACAACCAATGTATCCTCCCAATAGTCACTTATGGAGCTGAAACATGGAACTTAACCAAGAAACAGACCCGTAAGCTGAGAACCACGCAGCGTGCACATGAAAGAATAATGCTGGGCCTCACATGGAGAGACCACGAAACAGCACAGCACATCCGGGAAAAGACAAGAGTTAGAGACATCATAGAATCCATAAAAAATCTCAAATGGCGGTGGGCTGGCCATGTTGCAAGAATGGCTGACAATCGCTGGACATCACGACTCACAACATGGATTCCCCGAGACCATATGCGCAACCGAGGCCGGCAAAATGTTAGATGGAGAGACGAGCTAGACAAGTTCAGGAAGTACTGGCTCCGTGACGCCCATGATAGAGAAATGTGGCAAATCCTGGGGAAGGTCTATGTCCAACGACGGACGCTAAAAGACTGATGATGATGATGATGATGATGATGAGTAAAAAATTGTGTTGTTCACATACTCAAAAAGTTACTTTCATAATATCTGTGATCTTTACTTCAATCATGATGTCCTTTTCAAACTATCTGCAATAGATGAATGTTGAAAATGACATTTTATTGAAACTAAGTCAAAATAAATAGGATGGTTATCCCCAACTATAAGGAGCCTATGATCATAAAACATTGAATTGTTACTTCAGGTTTTATGACCATAGGCTCTATATAGTCTAAAATAACAGCCCGTAGGATGGGCATTTTCAGCTAATAGCTATGATTGAAGATTTTTAATGCATTTGATAGCTTGTGTATCTCACCGGTTGGAAGTCATGTCCTACCAATTCATATATTAGATAACAAATAACATTTCCTTCAATATATCATTACCTTAAATGAAAGTTCATCATGGGCGGATGCAGTGAAGTTGTGTAGAGCCCGGACCTTGGTGGTTTCAGAGGTGCAATTTTCTTCTGTAAATCAAAAAGTAAGCATTAGCATTTGGAAGGAGTAATGATTTTCTATTTATCTCTTTGTTTATAGTTATATTTGAAAAATTGAAAATTAAATCAAAATTTGAAGTCAATGTTGAGCCAAAAATGTATGGAGAATGCTAGAAAAATGTATTGCTAACATATTCTTAAATATTGGTAAAATATCAAAGAAATGTACGGAAAGCATAAAAAATTTACAAAAGGACACAAAAAGAGTAGAAGAGGAAAAGTAAACAGAGTATGATAGTCAAAATATCAAAAAGACCAAAGGAGGAAAAGAGTTAAAAAATATCTCTCCTCACTGAAAAAATGTTAGCAAATCAGACAAATGTACTCATTAAAGGTCAAATGAAACGAAAAAAAAAAAACAACTTTTATCCACATTGTGCGCATTTGATGACCCAAAAATGTGGAAATCGTATTCAATTTTTCTTCCTTAATATATCCCCACATATGGCTAAAAAATACAAAAAAGAGGGTAAATATACATGATTTACATCTCTTCACAGGGATCCCTTATGACATCATAGCCAACAATTTCTGAGTGCTAATTAGTAACTTCACTGTACTACTTATAGTAGTATTACTACTAATAGTATATGTTACTATATATTATAATGATTGAGCAAATTCTAATATATTTTTTATTCTAAACATACTTAGATTCCGTTGTATAGCTAATTTATTGTTAAAAATTATCAAATATTCATCATATTTACGTCCGGTTGATGATCCCGGGATAACTAGTGTAAACTAGTTATTGCATTCTGTCCACAATATAAATTATTGTTTGAAAAATATTTGTATTAAAACAAATTATTTTATATCAAAATTTGTATAAAATTATTCTATTGTTTTGAATTAATTGATCATCTTTAGTAACATAGCAATGTTTACTTTTCTCCATTGGCTCCAGACATTACAAAACATCTGGTAACTTGTGATTCCATTTTTTTTTTTTGAGTGATCCTATTCAAAAGAATTTTTTGACACAATTACACAGTTTTGAAAAAAGTAGATTTCTAATGCTATAAAGGCAATCACATATACAAAATAAATGTGAAGACAAGCTCTTGTGCCATTACCAATTACACATAACCAATTGCCCACTCAGAAATGTTGCCAGAGCAAGGGCTCATTTTCACATTATATTTATGTTGTAAATATAACCGCCTCTAAAACCACTCAAAATCAACTTTTTTCAAAACTGACTGATTCCCTGTAGAGAGAAAGGTTTTCTGGATCAGAAGTACAAAAAATGTATCGAAAGCAAAAATATTAGATGAGAATTTTTTTTTTAATAGGATCGCTAAAAAAGATGGGATCACAATTATTCACAAGAGTCAATATTAAGAACAATAACTGAATTGGTGATAACATCTAAATTCTTGAGAATCTAAATGTAATCAATCAACTATATTGATCAAAAAAAAGGTTAAAAAAGCTTTTCCCCCCAAATAAAAAAAATGCATTTCAAGATGAGATCTAGCGGAGTGCTGATGGCAATTTTCAAGTTTGTAGACAAACCTATATGGCCAGGAGCTCTAGAAAAACAAAAGGATAAAACCTTTTGCCACCTTTGGTTGTTCAAAATTTCAATATCATAGATCTTATCTAAAATCATAGACCTAAATTTAGATACGTAATATCCAAATTGGCGACAGATCTAAATTTAGATATAAAATATCCAAATTGGCAAAACTGAAGAGAAATAACCAAAATACTTGGAGCTCGGTTTTGTATGATGGGTGGAAAAGTTTTTTTACGTGACTATCATGGCAGGCTGCTCCACATGTCATAAAGTCCAGCCTCTTTCAGACATGCACCTTTGCATTGAAGTGAAAAAATCAAAAACTTATTCTAATGAAAGAAAAAATCTGGGTTTTTTTTTCAAGTTCACCATACTAACAGTAAACTTGCAGATCACTCCAATGTATTTACTTGGAAAAAAAAGTTGAAAAGAAAAAAAGAAAGAAATTCAATTCAATTATTCCCAAGTTCAGTCTATGCACAATGATCAAACATTATTTTTTATAAAGTCATTACTTCTCCTTTATTCTTTTCTAATGAAAAGAAATCCCATAAAAACTCATTTACTTTACTAAAGAGATAAGTAGCTTATAAAGAATATTGACTAATTTGATGACATCTTAAGAGCGAGGGTGTCAAAAAAAAATATTTTTGTGAAAGTATATTTTTTTAAAGTAAATTTTCCAAAAAATGAAAATACGGAAGAAAAGCTATGTTGTAATGCCCACACACACACACAGACACACACACACACACAGTTTGAAATAAAAATGACAAACAAAAAAACAAACACAGAGAATTTGATAAACAAAGAGTTTAGAATATTTTTTAAATTCATGAAACATTTATAGGATGCTTTTTTTGAGAAAGGGAAACAATTTGATTGTGAAAAGGAAAAAGAAGAGGGAAGAAGAAAGAAAGTAAAAAGAAAGAAATGACAGAGGTAAAAAAAGAGAAAGAAAAGTAAGAAAAAAAAAAGAAAAACATGATGACAGCAAAACATGAATATGGAAGAGAAACTCTAACCAAACAACAATGAGAAGATTCGTGAAGGTGACATACCATCAGGTGAATATTCTTCAACAGACACAAAAGCTGCTGGAAAGATTCCTTCCGTTTTATGGAGGGATCCTCTGATCCAGTCATTGTTCACAAATTCTAGAATCTCAATCCGGTCTCCATCTTTGAAGCTCAACTCATCATCATCTCTGGCTTCAAAGTCGAAGCGGGCACAAGCAAAGCCCTTCAAGCGTTTCACGTGTTCTAGCTGAGCGGCGACATAAGTCAGTAGCTGGTCAGTTTTCTGACAGACAGACATAAATGGTTAGTGGGTCTATAGGGTTATTCGTTACAGTTGGTTTGCCTAGGATGTCTGCCAGCTTCGTTAGTTAATTAGTTTGAGGGAGGCAGCATGCAAATACAGAAGAGGTTTGGTATATGCTAGTGGTTCCCAACTAGAGTTATGTCTAATTGGATTTAAGGTAAAAAGAAGAAAAAATGCAATCCAGCCATCAAATATTTGAATATTTCTTGAAGTATCTTTGTATCTATAGATATTTGAAATGATAAAACAAATCCATCAAAGATAAGGGAAAATGAATAAGAACACATTATTGATGGAATCAGTAATTCTAAAATATGTTGCAGCATTTAAAAACATTAGGAGACGATATAGCATGTAAATTCAAAGGAATCCTCATATGGAAAAGTTGGGAACCATTTGCAAGCAAATATGGCAGACAAGTCCAGCTGGCAAGTGGAAAGCAAAAGGAAATAATTTATGATTTTAAATAAAATTCAGTAATTCATATAAACTATATATTTCGTGTTTGGGTAAAGGAAGGCATATTTCAACTAATGAATTGCCAATTATAAGTAATGTAGAAAATGGAGTGGGCAAACTTTTAGCCAAGCTAGTCATTGATTCTTAAGATTTTAAAAATTTTCTATTCCATGTCTTTCAATTTGCTGAATTATCATTTCTTAATTTGAAACCGATATTGATGAATGATTTTTATGAACTTATAAGCTGAAGGTTACTGTCCCACCTCTGACTACTTTATGGATCTTTATACAATTGATTCACAATCTAAAATGTAAAAAATCTATTATAAAGTGATTGTGTAATCAAACAAATACAATTAAAATTCATAACCTTTCATTCGGAATGTCTTCAGTTAATTTCATTGGTACAATTCTCATTTCCTAACACTATTTTATATACACCTCCCCACCTCTTCATGTTTTCATTATTACAAAGGTAAGCAAGCATAGTGATGACACACGTCTAAAAGTAGAATCCAGTGTGTCTTTCTGCAGTTGATTGATTGCAAATATTGGCAATTTAGCAAATGGGACAATCGATGTGAGATCAGGCAATGGCAAGAGACTGTGGGGTGTAGAAGAAAGTTCAAATTTATAATCAGGATTAGATCAGTTAGGTAATTGTGGGATTTGAAAGTAAACAATTTCAATTAGAATAAGGAATTATGAAATTTGGTGTAGAATTTGAGGTCAAACAGTATAAGAGATATTCATGAAAATATGCTTGTAGGTATTCAGAGTATCAAGAATAAGGACAATGAATCAGATATTTCAAGATCACAATGGGAATCCTCAGTAATAAAACCCCAATAAATCAAAAGTCATTTAGAGTAAGAGAAAATACAATCAATTTTTGCAAAATGACTTGAGATTTATTATACATATTTTTTCCTTTTTTTATTTTGTACTTATGATGATATACATAATACACAAAAACAGGTCTGGTTAGTCATTCAATAGAAACTGTCACATGATTAATGTCTTTTGGCAGCAAGCCGTGTTGGTGGTGATCAATTAAAAGATAGGAAAAGGGAGGTTTGTAAGTGATCACTTGGAAAATTTTGAATTTTCACAAAATAAGTATGAATGCTGCTAGACATAAAGCGAGGGACCAATTTAGCATAAACTAACAACACAAATTGAACCTCCCATAAAGAACCTAACTATATGGAGGTGTTTTAGGAATTTTCTTATTTAAGTTAAGGAGTAAATGTTGAAATTTTCAGTCCTCCAGCTCAATGCGTAAGCAATACACACACACACACATATATATATATATATATATATATATATATATATATATATATATATATAAATAACCAGCCAGACCGGCTTAAAAACTCAAGAAACCTATGCTAATAGTTTTGGTGCCAGTTTTCAACATCAACTGAAATTACATTCATATTACCTACAAGCATATTTCTCAGAATGATTTTCATTTAATCTATTTCTCATGTAAACAAATATCATATAATATGGATACATATATTGATTTAACACGTATATATTGTTCAAATAAGCAAATATATGCGTTTTTATAGATCCACACCACATATACACATTTCCCAAATGTATACACAGATGAATAATGGTCATATACGCATATCCTTTGAAAGCATACATAAATCATATTCAATATATGAACATAATATATACAAATACACAAACATATTTTTTCTGGTTGAGAGGTTTCTGGAAAACATTTTTTCTGTCATATCAAAAAAAATACAGAAAATATTCACTATTATTTAATCCATCACTCAAATCAATAATTTTGATTGTCTCCAAGTACAAACTCGATTCTCTTAGGGGACTAATACTTGTATATAGAATCGGATTGTAATGAAAGTGATTTGCAACATCATTTTCATTATCTTTTCCATCATGCCGTGCCAAAAAAAAGATAACTGGTAGCATACTGGACCCAGGGAGATGTGGGTTTTAGCCTTCTTTTGCAAGAAGATTAACATGAGATGAACAAATGATTGGCAACTAAAATTTGGAACCATTTTACTGAATCCTTTGTTAGGCCAATCAATATCACTGCTTTATACTTTCAGAATCAGTTTTCAATTCTAGAAATAGAAAAGTATTAGAATCATTGTCTCTTTAATAATGAAGCTTTAAGCAGCAACAAATTTAGCTTATATTTAAATCCATGTTCACACAATCAATATAGATCATAGCAGATTATTTGACCCAGAAGAGGAGATTTTTTAGGGTAGGAAGAATCTTATCAAGAAAGACCTTTCTATAAAGTTTCAAGTAAATCTGTCACAAAACAGCTGAGAAAATCAATTTTAAAACAAAGTTCAAAAGCCATTATTGCCAGATCACAAGACTGAATGAAGATTTTTCCCTCAAGGGACACCTTTCTACTCAGTTTCATATAAATCTGGCTTGAAACAGCTGAAAAACAATATAGGGACAGACCTACCAACAGACAGACAGAGCCTCTTAGAGAGACGAGGATACCTCCAAAAATAAAAGTAAAACGGTATTATAAGTTATGCTAAATTCATTTTTGGTTTGGTCTTTTATAGTACTTAAAAGATAACTTATATCAATTAAGCAATTAGTAACACTATGTCTCAAGTTTTCAAAAAAGAATATGATTAAGCCTCTCTGATTGGTCAATTTTGAAAGTTGTTTGAAAACCATCAAAAAGCAAATTTTCCCAAGATCCATATAATGTGTTATAGTTTCACTAGTGAAAAGTGTATCGGAATGTGAAATATATATATACATATATTTATGTATATATAATCCCTGAAACAGGTAGACCGTACAAACAAATATACATGTGCATACTTCTTATACACAAAGAGCTTTATGTAAACATAAGTTGAATATATGTCCACATAGCAAATCCCTATTAATACTGAGAAGATGTATCGGTGAAAGCGCATTGTAAATCAGAAATGATTGAAGCAATGAAACAAAACTATTAAGAATCTATTAATAACAAACAAAAGCCATCATTTCTTCCTTGATTAAAAGTGAATGAAATTGGAGCTTTAAAAGCAAAATATGAAGGCAGCAGGAAGATATACCCCCACCCACGAGAACCACTGAAAGAAAAACATGCTATTAATACTGTTGATTTGCTTCAAAATGAATCCAAATGATTTCAATGTAATTTTGGTCAAATGATCCAGGTTAGTCTAGGTATACATATATGAATGATTGAATGAATGACTTGGCAGCATGAACAATGATTTCCATGACTATAGGACCTCATACAGTGGAGCCTGTGCATGGAATAACCTTCCAGCCAGCCCAATGGAGATTTAAGGTGAAGTTTGACTTGCACAGGGCCAACTCCACTCTTTAAACCAAGGTTTGCATCCTATGGTCCACTGAGGAGACTTGGCTAGGAACAAGCCCCTGCCGACTTTTAGCAGAGTATTCTGACAGTATGGCTGACCTGGGTAGTTAAACTACAGAATGTGAACAGTCTGTAATAGATAAATGCCCAAGATGGCTATAGAGTTCTACCTTCCCTTTGAAGGAAAATCACGACAGTGTCATTTTATTTTTCTTATCATATTCTTCATTTGATCAGAGCCCACAGGAGGGTTAGAGATCTTGTCTCCCAATTGTAAGTAAGTTTCATCTTCAGTGGGTGCACTTCACTTGTGATCTTATGCAAGGCCAAGTTATGCTGAGTTAATATGCCAGGCATCATGTTAATCTCTGACCAGGGCATTCTTCATGATGTTAATCTCAAACAGCAGTTATTTTTCCTGAAAATGTTTAATAAAATCAATAAGTCGTTATTGTTTCTTCTATAAGTTGTCTTTTATTATCTTTTTCAGTTCATGTCTAAAATATTGCTTTCTCATTTCAGCTTTCTAAAAAATGAGAAACTGAACAGAAAAAAATTATAAATCTAACCGTTACCTTTAACTGATACAAGCAAAATTTTGCATGAACATTTATCCTGGATATACATTGGGAAAGTCTAAAGCACACAAAACATATAAGAAGAAAGCATGTGTTGATAAACTTACCACATCTGGTTGTAGAGGTGGAAGTGGTTCTTTGGGTTCTGGACGACCATCAGTATCAACAAACTCCACTTCACCAGTGCTATCTCCCATGAAATTAACAAAATTTGCTGGTAAATTACCCACCAGTTCTTCTTTTTTGCCAAGGAGCCAGTCGTCATTGACCCATTTCAAAATTGTAATTGCATCTCCTTCCTGAAGATATAAATGAAAATTCATTTAAAGAAAATCAAATATATGTGCATTTGAATCTAAGGTAAGAACTGACTGTGCATTTGAATCTAAGGTAAAAACTGACAGTGCATTTGAATCTAAGGTAAAAACTGACTGTGCATTTGAATCTAAGGTAAAAACTGACAGTTCTACATAGAAAGAATATGCAGCAAACAATTAGCAAAAACAATAATTTAAAAATTAGAAAAAGGGAAAAAAAATCAATCCATAAATTAGTTCCCTTGTCTCTAGTAGGGCACAGATCACTGAAATAAACAAATAACTTTTTTTCAAAAAACAAACATGAATGCTAAAAGACACAATCTAAAGGATCGATTTAGCATAAACTTACATGGCAAATTCACCCCCCCCCCCAAAAAAAAACTTATTTTGGGAAAGAATTTTTTTAAAAAGCTTTTTTTTAGACAAATCTTTAAATTTTGACCCCCCACCCCTACCCCACTGATGTGGTATGTATGCATGATAGATACATAGTCAGCCAGAGAAACTTGAAAACTGAAGAAACCTATGGTGACAGATTTGGCTGACAGTTTTTAATACAGCAATACAAAAAAAATAAACTATCCTAGTAAATGTAACCTTCAATCCTTGTAAAATTTTGACAAAGTAATTTTGTTTTTTGAAGTTTTTCAAATATACAAAGTTTTGATGTCAATGTTGAATTTTCAGAGGCTGTAAGTAAAGGATCATAGCACTTTGGATAGAAGAATAACTTTTTGTTCATTTAAAAGGAAGTTTGAAGAGTAATTTATGAGAAAATAAGTCCAAACAGCACACATCATGATAAAGAGAAAAGGAACAAACAATAAGGTCCATTAATTCCCTTTTACAAAAAGATTCACAGACAAAAGCTGCACTCTGTTATATATACTAAATCATGTTAAAGAAGGTCATATGAAAAAAATGTTGAAACAAAGCAAATATAGAAGTATGAAGCAGAATTAATGGGCTTTTCATGGCAACAATTACCACCGATGTCATTCACAGAGTATCTTAACAAAATTGTTTCGTATCTAAATTAACTATAGTGTGCACAACTCACCTTAAAACTTAATTCTCCATCTTCGCCTTCAAAATCATAGAGGGCATATGCAACTGTCTCTTCACCACCCACAGGAATGTTAATCTTATCAAGATGTTCAGAATCAGTTAATTCATCCTCTTCAGCATCGTCTTTAGTGTTGGCTACTCCTTCAGAAACCTCTTCTTCTGTCGAAATTACAGTAGCTTCTGTTTCTTTCATGGACTCAGGTGCAGAACCTGCCCAGGCTTCAGACAGAGTCTGATAGGCATCATCCATTACTTGGGTGGAGTTCTCTTGGGAGTCAATATTTGACACTTTGGTAGCATCATCCTCCATTGCTGATTCCTGACTGACATCAGTGATCTTTATGTTAATACTCATGTCAGGTGGAGTCTGCAAATGATAAGGAAACAAAATCTTCATATGTTCAAAATAGAGAAATGTTGTTTGTGCCAGGAAATATCATTCATGTTACAAGTAGAATGATTAGCTTAGACGTTTATGGAGTGATAAACCGATTTTAAACAACATAAAAATAGATTTTATATGAATCTCAAAATAGACACTTCACATATTTGTACTACTAATTATTCAGCAATATACATAGTGACAAACATGACCCAAGTAGGTATCAACAGTACCTGAAAGTGAGTAAAAACAATGCACAATTATGCATAAATATGAAATATTCAACAGGAAAGAAGTAACTGGTATGGAGAAAGATGAAATATATTCAAAAGCAGCAGAGATAAGCAAAGTCCAAAATGTATAAATATTTCATTAAAACACCATGTTTTAGAAATATCATAGACATCACAACATTTCCATCTAGTGGTTTAAGTCATTAAATCCACAGTCAGTGACCTCTTCAATACAGTGAAACACTTGTAGAATAAACTCACAAAACCATATAAGGAAGATTACAAACATTTCTTTCGGCAAATGGGTTTTATTTATACAATAACAAGAAAAAAAACTATAAAGGTTGTACTTGAAAAACTTATAGAGAAATATCAATACAAACTACTTTGATGAAAAAGACATTTAAAAGCAATAATGAATTAGTTGCACTGAAATGCATTTAATCGTAAAACTATTCATGTATAGTTTTGTGTTTGTGTCTGTTCTGTCAAATATAATGATCAAAGTAAAATGAGTTATAATAGACTTTTAAATTAAAATTCTGCTTTATGTCGACAGCATAACCCATTAACATCTGAACAATATTACAGGTATCCCTTGCTACTTATTTGATAAACCAACTGCACTTATGACTGAGACAGATCGTACCGACCACTCCCATTTATATGAAATACTACAATGCTATCATGAAATATATGGAGAAAAAGAAGGAAACAAGGCAGAGCACTCTAATAAAAAAATTCAAAATAATTCAAAATTGTTTTTGTATCAGACATCTTTGTTTCTTGCAAAATATCATTTTATACATGAACATATAAAAATCAATATATTTATAAACACATGAAAAAAAAATTAGACCTCTTTAATTCTAGCAAAATATAATACAGAAAAAAAAAGAGTTATAAAAAAATGCAATGCAAAGTGCATATCATTGTATTTTTGATTGAAAAAGATTAACTCAAAAATTCATAGACCATTCATGGAATATTGTTCCCCTCTTTGATGACCATTAAAAATAAGTGACATCCAAGCCCTTGAAGGTTTACAGAGGTACTTTACCAGCATAATCAATGGTTACCCTGAATTGTTCTAGTGGGAAAGACTTTGTTAACTGAATCTAATGTCTCTCCAGAGGAGGAGAGTATGTTGGATGTTCAAGATACTGCCAAAACTTGTACTCAACAATTTAAACATCTCATTTTTCAACAGTGAATGAAGAGGTATTGGCACCACGATTCCAATTTTAGTCTAAAGCATGACAAAAAAAGACTTATTCAAATATAATTAGTCATTCTAAGTGTTTGATCCCAAACTTTGGTAGTATATTCCCACTTAGTTTCAAGACTTCTCTTGGAAAATCCCTTGAGCAGATCCCCTATCACCAACTGACACACCCATACATACATAAATGAAAACATACTTGAGTATACTGTATGTGGGTGACATTTGTGCAGATGATTTTGAAGATCCTACGTTCATTATATCAAAGTTAATTAACAGCTGTGGGACTCTTCAATGAATAAGATTTAAAAAATGAAACTCTTTTGTGGATAGAATTAAAAAAGATTTTTTAAAAAATACCAAAAAGAGCAAGGGGAGTAATTTTAATCAGAAGTTACTCCATTTGAATTTTGAATTTCTAAGAATGAATTTAAGAGTCAAGAAAACAACAATTTCAAGCCTTAAAACAAGGCACTCATTAGGCAACCTTATTCATTTAGTGACCTGGTTACCAGAGCAGCGATACACACACACACACACACATACATACATACACACATACATATATATATATATATTTATATATATATACACATTAATTATTTGGTATTTTTCCCCTCCTACCTCCTTCTTGTTGATTAATAATAGCACAATTATCATGATTATTTATTGCAAGGGAATTATAGTTTCGTCTTGATATTCATCGGTTTACAATAAGGGGAGTAATCTTTCATCTTAAGGTGGAGTTATTTCCCTTGTACTGTATAATGATTTCCGTAGTATTTTTCTTCTCAAGAGAATTTACAATTTTGAAAATATTAATAGAAATTAGAGTGAAATTTTGTTTGATTGATGACAGAAAAGTGGCTTAGAAATTCAATGGAATAGAAGAGAACTAAGTCGAAAATAGCAAAAAGGTTTGACTGGAAACAGATGATCATTGCGTAAGGGGGGGAGAATAGTGAAAAATTGAAAGGAGTTGGACATACATTATGTTTTCCCAAGTTGGATCGGAAGAAAAATGAAGAAATCAAGAGAACATTTAGACTTTGAGAATGCTACTCCATGGAAATCTGGAACTTTCCAGGAAAGGGAATGAACTTCAGATTTTTCTGTGGAAAAGAAATGTAAGTGTTTCAATGGACTTTCTTTCTAAAAATTCATGTATCAAAAGTTTCATCTTCCTTGACTTATGAAAAAAAAAAGGACTTGAAGAAAAAAAAAAAAGGGACTTGGAGAAAAAAAAAAAGCTCCTTTCATCAAAATCTGTAAACCTTTATTTGATTCTTGTTTCAAAATTTAATTATTTAAAAAAAGAGAAAAGTCTTTCCTTTATTTTAAAGTACATCTTAACTTTGTTCTTCTTCTGAAATTTCCTCTTGTTGCTGTTCTCTTTGCCGATTTGATTGAGACACACACACACACACACACACACACACACATACAATCAATATATTATTCTTTTCAACTTTGGAAAACTAGGAAGACCACACTATTACAATGATATATGATTCCTCCATTAGGAAATGAATGAACAAATTTCAATGAAGACAGCTTTCTAATACCTTGTGGTTTGAAGTGCATAGACTTACCTGAGGCAAAGGTTCTATGATGTGAACAAATGCCAAAGGGAAGATTCCAGTTTTGCCATGGCAAGTGCCGTACAGCCAACTGGTATCAACCCATGATAGCAGCTGCGCCACGTCATCTTTCTAAGAAGGAGAAAAGAACAAGAAACGATGGAAGATGGATAAGCACATGCAATAGAATGGAAGCAGGTAGCAATCAGTTGGGGGCATTTTTTAAAGGAAAATATTTGAGACAATCTCTATGAAATATGAGAAGCAAAATGAAGGTAATTTCAAAAAGCTTTCATACTGAGATTTGTGGTGATTAATAGAATGATTCGGGGTTAGAGTTAGTAATTTTTATGGGTAAGAAATTATATCTCATTGCTTCCTGTTGCTTCTCATATTTTACCAGGGCCTTGTTTTAGGCTCTGTTATGATAATATAGAGAAATATTCTGATTTTCTGATAATATAGTAAACTCTGATGGACACTTGTAAAGCAGAATATATTTATTACTTGAATACATTCATATAAATCTTTTATTAAAAAGCAAGTATCAAATTGCTTTAAAATAACAACAGTAAGATATTTGTTTCCTTGATCATAAATGTATCAGACAAAGTTTTACAAAAGGATAGTCAGGTCTATGTTGGAATACTGATTATTGTCAATCGTTTATTTCAGTATAACATGGATAAACGGTCAAAGTTTCTCAAAATGTCTTTGTGATGTGCCTGGTTGTGAATTTAATTCCTGATTTTAGTCAATAATTTTGGTATTTATTTACATAGTTTAAATGTAAGTGGCTCTGTGAGCACAAAATGGAAGATGACACAGGAATAAGGTAGAGATACAGGGTAAAAGAGAATGTTGATAGGAAGTACGGGTGGGAAGATGTGTGTAAAGGCATAAGCTCAAGGAAGGCATAACATATTGGACCAAAAATAATTTGGGATTGGGGCAGAAGGTCGATAAGTGTTGGAAGAAAAAAATGTCAAAGCTGAAACTCAATGTTGCTAACAAAATATTTTTGTGCTAGTTTGACTGCCAAAAAGCTCTAAATTAGAAAAATAGCAAAAAAAAAATATGCAAAAAGTGGCCAAAAAGCACCAAAATGATGCCAAAAATTATCAAAAATGGCCAAAATGATTAAGCATTTCTGCACTGATTTAGCAATTGCCAATACAAGGCATGCACTAAATTTGCAAAAAAGATAGAACTTCCTGTGAAGATGGAGATTTAACATTCATTATGAAAGATTACAGAGCATGTAAGTAGTACATTGGTAAGTGTGCTTATCTTGCATGCTATTGACAGTGATGTTTATTTTCACCAAGTGCACAAAGAACATGCCCTTGTCTGAAAAATAATAACATAGCATGTAAATGAAACTAGAGGAAGGCCAATGGTAGTGAGTAAAAGATAATATTTGTTATTGAATATAATCATAGCTCCAAAAAAGTGCTTATATAAAGGAAAGAAAACTTGGACTGAAAGATATATAAGCATAGGTCAAAACATTAGCTAACAATCAAGCAAAAAGATAGTTTATTCATGTGGGTAAGAATTGCAATTGGCAAAGAAGAGTATAGGTTCAAACTACAACTGAAAAGATAATCAGAGGGGGAACAAAACAGCCCTTACACTGGCCAGAGAATGATAGAATTGTGGATAGAACACTGGAACTAGCACAGTGTAAGTCTTGTACAAAACAACTTGTAAAAGAAAATCCATGGTTCAAAGATGAAGTGAATCAAAGGCAAAAAGATGCAGAAAACCTGTTAGAAATGAGGGTAAAGGAATATAAAACTAGAGCTAAAATATCTGATGCATTGCATTGATGCATTGCAGGGACACAGATATAAAAATAACTTCAGTATCAAAATCAAGAGTGAATATAACTTTAATGAATGTGCAGAATAAATGTTGAATGAATGAAATGTGAACAGGTCATAAGGTTGAACACCTACATCCAACTGTATTCATTAAAACGACAAAATAGTACAATTTCAGATGATATTATAAATTGTGGGCTAGAGCTCTTCAAAAAATCCACATCACTTTTAACTATCTTCTTTTTTGCCTTGAATGAATTCTTGATGCAGTGATTTCTCACTTTCTTTCATCATACCATTTAGTTCCATAGGGTTGGAAGAATTTAACTTGGGAAGAAAAAAAAATACATTCAACTTTGTTTATGGAGTAAAAGCATTCTTATGATTTTTTACTAATTTTTTTACTTAAGTCACAGCAACACATCATTCTAACCATTCTTAAAATTTAAATACATTTTTTGACATTTCATCCATTTAATATAATTAATTTAATCCATCATCATTGAGTCTATTCACACCATAGCCTACAACTGTTTGATGATACATAGACATATATCTGAGGATAGTCTGTGCTCAGTAACAAAGATGCTATAAGCCTGCAACATGATGCTATGGCAGGGAGGATATATATATATATATATATATATATATATATATATATATGGTTCAATGATGATGAAAGCTAAGGAAGCAAGGTAAACCACAGAAAATGAGGACAATAAACCAAAATGGGACTAAAGAGGATGTGTTTGCAAAGATGACCTCAGCCCAAGATGGAAAAATGATGCCAACACTATGTAAAGATTATAGGGAGAAAAGATTATGCAGATAATGTGTTAAGATGATGGAAAATGATAAATTGAAAATAAGAAATGTCCAAGATAATTTAGAAAAAAAAAGTGAAAAAAAAAAAATAATTGGTGACTGAAAAAGGTGAAGTAAATGTTACTACACGTAACAGTCAAAAATATAGCATAGGGCCAAACAGAGATTAGAACAAATTTGGAATAGGCTTGTTGGTTATATAGAATTATGATAATGACAGGTGAAAAGGGCTGACCCATTGCAACCAATTTTGGGCAAACTTAGTGACTTTTAATTTCAACACACAAAACAATGCAGAGCTGAATTTTCATCTGGTGTGCTCACATGATATTTCTCTGATGAAAAAAGTTCTGAGCATTAACCAGCACAATTGCAATAGTGTTTCTTTTTAATAATAACTGATATTGAATAATGTCTTGCATTAGCAATTTAAGAGGTTTGACTAGGTACAATGGGTTATTTTTTCTTAATGATAAAGACCAGCAGGACTAATGATACTTTTCACACCTTGACATTGACTGGAATACATTTTTCCTTGACACCATATCACGTCTTTTACAAATGTAAACAAATAACATATTTTTGAAAGTTACTCTTGGACTAAAAACAAAGTAATGTTTTGTGCTTCCAATACAAAAAACGTCTAATAAGAATGAAAAATAATTTTTCAAATGTTTGAAAAGTTACTGACCATAAGGAAAATTTTTAAAAATTTCTATTTTCTATCAAAGATATTTTTTTAAAACTAATACATTATTTTTGAAAGTTACTTACCTTAAAAAAAAAAAAAAAAACAAGTATTTTTTTGTGCTTTCAATCCAGTTGCATAAATCAAATAAGTTGAATATCAGATGAGAGCTATTTGTATTTGTATTGTCAAAAACGTTTTATAAAATCATTGAACGATCAGGTGAGGGAGAGTTCATTTTGGAATGCCATGTAGAGGAATGACAGACACAAACAAAATTTTTTTCAAATTTTGTGAGACAATTTTCCCACTGTATCCTAAAATGAACATCTTTCTTAATTTATAATTTTATGTAAAAAAAAGAAAAAAAATAGTTATCTGTATTTTGATCAAATCGAAACTATGTTTTTATTTATTTTTGTAAAGAAAGTGATAGAGAACCTATTACATGTGGGTTTTAGGTGACATGCGATGGAATTTAAAGAAAAAACCTTTTAGATTTCATTTTATTATCCTAGTTTTGTAAGTATAATTCAAAATTTCAAGTTATATTTAAATGTTAGTTTTATTGATACATTAGAAAAATAGACCCCTAAAAACATACCTAAATTAAAATAAATATAAGTGGCAATCCAACTCGATGACAAGATTATCAAAAAAATTGAAATTTCAACACATCGTGCTGAAATGGTTACCCATCCCTGGGTTCAGATTTGGTTAAATGGAATATTCAATAGAAAGAATGAAAACATTTTTTAGCTTTCAAACCATAAAGACCTTTGCTACCTCAATAAATTTTTAAAGGTCTTCTAACAGTTGGATTGAATCCGCAAAAAATTACCTTTTGTTTTTCAGCTTGTAAGTAGCTGTCAAAATTACCTTTTTTTGATTTTTCATCTAATATTTGACTTTTTCATTCTGTTGCATTGAAAGCACAAAAAATACTTCTTTTTAAGATGGTTAACTTTTGAAATCAATGTATTAGTTTTTAATAAAATTACCTTTGATAGAAAGTACAACATTTTCTTGTTTTTCTGGGGGGGGGGGTAAGTAATTTTTGAAAATTTCTAAAATAAATACCTTTTTTTCTTATTTGACTTTTTGGGGATTGAAAGCAAAAAACACCACCTTTTTTTAATAATTGATTAATTGTTTCTCTGAGGTAAGTAGAATGGCTGGTGTTTGAATGATATCATGTCGTGTCAAGACAAAATGAGTACATTTACAAAGCAGTCAGTCTTAAGTGCGAAAAGTATATTTCATCCAACCAGGAAAACCTACCTTCAATGTTAGTTCATCTTCTGCCTGGGCATCGAAATCAAAATTAGCAATGGCTCTGGGTCCAGTTAATTCAGAAGTACTTGAGGATTCGGATGGTTCTTCTGGACCTTGATTATAAAAAATATATTAAGTAGATAAATTTAGGGATATTTCTTCTTTTTAGTTTTTTGCATAGTAAAATGAAGTTTGGTCTGCGTACTCATAATGAGAGACTCTATTTAGGGTAGAGAAAGATGAGTGATACATGAAATATTCTAATAATGGTAGATTATGAAACAAAAGATGGTTCAAGTCAACAATTGATATTTTTGACTCGTAATTCTTTCTAATCAATTTTAGTTGCTTTTCATCACAACTACTCTAACCATCAGTCTAAATCCATTGCTAAACAGCACAGATCAGAAAATAATAAGCTCTCAACTTTAGTAAAAATAAAACATTGGTATCTCAAGAGATGCTCACAAAGGACTATGATGGCTTGTGACAAAGTCACGTTTTCTTTTGTATTCTTCAGCTTAGTGATCCTTGCAAGTTCCAAGTCAGACCAAGATCAGGACTTTATACTTACAAGTTTTTATGACACACACCCCCTCTTGGCAGGATACAAGTCCATCAAAGAAATACCTCTACCATAACCATACAGCTCAGAGGATACTCAATTAGCTTCTGAGTGCACAGGGAAATTTGTCCAAAGGAAATGACTTCCGTCAAGATATGGTTCTCTTAAATCGGCCTCTATTGTTTCAGGACAGCTTCTCTAATTCTTAATCCCTTTCCTAGATACAATGTAAAGCGAGTAACAGATGGTATGGGTACAGGGCCAAAACAGTATTAAAAGGTGAGCTTAAATGAGATAGACCAAGTATACAGCTTAAAAAAAAAAGATACATTAAGTTAATACAAAAGGGATATAATAACAATCCAAAATTTATGTAAATATTTTTCAAATTTAAAGAAAGCCAATATCTTTGCCAACCTGCATCTTCAGAGTCCAGCTCAATGTCTTGTGTAGTTACTTCCTGAGAAAACTCACATGAATTTGTATCACTGTCTATTTTAGATTCAAGTTGACTGAAAATCCAAGAAGAAAGAAAAGAAATAAATCAATACACTTTTTCATCAAAGAGGAATGACAACAGCAAAATTAAAATACTGTCATCTCAAACAAAAGTAAAAATGTAAGTTGATATAATGAATGAAAAAGAAAAAAAAGCCAAGGACAAAATATTAATTAGAAGAGAAAAGTGTAGAAATAGAGGGAGACATTCAACCTTGTAGAGTCATCCTGAGAGGTTTTTTCTGACAGCTCTGTTGTATCTTGCTCAAGGGAAAGATGACTGGAGGATTTCTCTTCAGAACTTGAAGGCTCAACTTTTTCTTCCAATTCTTTCTCTTTCTCTTCAGTTGCTGATTTAAAAAAAGATTGAAAAATTCTTATAAGTACAAAAGTATCTAGAGTTCAGTTTTGTTTTTAATAGGGAAATGAAGAAAATAATTCTTTCTTTGCTAATCTACAGATAATAGAAGAGTTAGTTTGACTTTTTTGATGACAATTAGACTCAATTAGACAATATCCTGTACAGGTCAATTTGTAAATCACTCCTGATTATTTAAAAGCCAAGTGGAATGCATTCCCCAAATTCAAACCTGAAGTCTTGCTCAAAAAAGCCAACAAGTTACAAATAAAACAAAAATCACTCAACAAAAAAAGGTGTAGTTGCTTATTCTTTCAGTGCTGGCAAATATAAACGATACTCCACAAAGAGGGATGCAAGAATGGGGAATTCATTACAATTTATTTTTCTCTGGCTGTCTCTGGTTTGTGTATTCCTTATTCTTTTTATTGACAATACATACCCCCTTGATGTAATATTAATAAATCAATATCACAGACATCATTAGTAACAAAAACACGTGTGCAAGTGTTTGGGAGGGATAATGAAACACAGATTAGCAACTGTTTGCTCTTTCATGTTGAAGTTGACTTCCCTTATTGAATCATGGTTACAACTTCTCTTTTTGAATCATGGTAATGACCACTTTTATCGACTCATTGTAACAACTTCTCTTATCGACTCAAAAGATTCCTTAGACGAATGCTTTTATTTCAATTATAAAAGTGAAAACATTGCTAAAAATTAGGGTTTTAAACCATAAACACACAAGTGCGGACATACAATAAACATACAAGTAAATAATTATTTCTAAATACAGCTAAATTTGTGTTTCCCTTTTCAAAGGAAGAATTTAGAAAAAAGAAATAAAATGCTTTGACAGTTTCAATACTGTCTAATTATTAAGAATTTTTACTCACAAGATTCATTACAAAATAATAATCATTTGGCTATAAAGTATTACTCCAAAGAAACAGAAAAAGAAAAAGTGTCAAGAAATAGGATTTGTTTTTTGTCTATTTTGTCTTTTTATCTATACTAATTTTTGTCATTACCCAGGAATCATTATCCAATAATGAGTTGAAAGTCAAAACAATTTTGATTTGTGGGAGAGAGAAGATTCAAATCTAGGTCCCTGAGGTAAAACTGATTATTAAGAGAGATTACCAGCAAGTATATGTCACGCCAAATCAGTGAAATTATCTAATTGGCAAACTTTAAACCTTTTTTGCAGAAAATAAATAGATACGTAGTTTTAATTTGATCAAATGTTTACTCAATGAAAAGAAAGATGAAAAATAAAATCTTACAATCAAAAGTTTATATGATCAAAATTTTTTGTAATCAAAATAAAATTGAACTTTTTTTCACAAAAAATAAGTAAATTTTGCCAAGCAGGCAATTTTACAGATTTGGCATAACATAAACACACAAAAAAAACATTTCTCACCTTCATTTGGACTCAATTTTTGCATCTTTTCAGGATTTATATCAAGTTGGTCCACAGACTCAACCACCTCCTCAATCTTATTATCAGTGTCATCTTTCTCCACATTTTCAGGCTCAACAACCTCCTTAATATCCACATTTTCAGGCTCAGCCACTTCCTCGATTTTACTATCAGTGTCATCTTTCTCCACATTTTCGAAACGGATTTTCAGATCATTCATGAGACTCTTACAGCGCTGGTTGAAACTGTCCGAGTATCCCACTTTGTGACTCAAACTTGGTTCAGCCTCAGTCACTGATGTCTCTTCAGTTTCTAACTCTACATCAATATTTGCAACAGTGTTTGCATCTTGAAGCTTTCTAGGTTCATCCCCGGCCTCTTCATTGGCATTTTCATCAATTGAGTTATTTGCAGTAAGATTGGATGTCTGACTGTTTTCTATTTCCCCTGTATTTTCACCAACCTCAGTAGCACTGACCGACAGGTTCTCATTCTCATCTGGTTGAATGTTGCTGCCATCATTAATATTTGATGGCATACTTGTTACCTCAGTCTTTGCATCTGCGGACTGAGCTGTTTCCTTATTTTCAGATGATGGTTGCTGGTCTTGATTGTCTGTCAAGTTGCTTGTCACTGATTTTGGTTTATTGACAGGTTGAGCTGGCCGTGGTGGAGCCACTGATCTCTTACACAACTCTTCTTCAAATTTCCCAATCAGGTTTTCAATACTTGATGTTCGCTTTTCTGACTTGATGACATTTTTTGAATTGAAATCAGAGTCATTGGTGACGGTCTGATTGTTTGGTACAGTTGGTTTAACAGAGACCACTGGTTTTGGCCTTGGGGGTGGAGGACGTACAGCAGGAGCCTCCGGTTTTGTTGAGGGCTGGGTTACTGATGCGGGAACAGGTGGTCTTTTCGGAGGTACAGCAGGTACATTCGGTTTCACTTGAGGAGGAGCACTGGGTTTAGGTGGGCGGGACTCTTTTGGTGGGATGGGTGGCCTATGCTTGGGTGGGTCTGGAACTGCAGGCTTCACAGGTTGTGGTTTCATTATATCAGATTCTTGCATTTCTTTTTCTTCATCTACATCTTCATCTATCAATGAAGAAGCACTTTTACTCAACTGGATACCAACAGCTTGTTCAATCGTCCGTTTCATGTAACTGTGGTACTTCTGAAAAGCACTGACTTCTGTTGGGCTGGGTTCCTCTGTTGGTTGGCACAAGTTGCTGTCCATCTCTTTCAGCTTTTCATTCTTATCTTTTTCAGGTTTCTTAGATTTGTCTGTTTGCGAAGCAGGTTTTGGAGGAACAGGGGCTTTTTCAGTGTCAGTTTCTTCCTCAGGAACTGCATCTACATACCATATGGACGGATTTTCTTTCTTCTTATTCAAAGAACTTGTTTTTTCTTCGGCGAAGGGTTTTTCATCAGACTCCTCTGACTTATCAGTGTACCACACAGTGGTTGGTTCTTCAGCTACTAATAAAAAATAAAAAGAATGTGAATGATTTTATGTCATATCAACACTAAAATTGATTTCTATTGGTTATATTAGGGCAGGAAAATACAAACAAGGTATGTAAATAGGAATGGGCCACATAACTAGCCAAAATGAACTGGAATGCATCTAAAATGATTAAAACTAATTTTAGAAAATGGACCAAAAAGAATGAAGCAAAAGAATATGCTATTATGGCACATTAGCAATTAGTTATACTGCATCAAGCATTGTTTTGAATTTATGGATATATTACAAATAAAACTATTATCTTTTGATGGCTTTCACAAAATCTCAAAGTCAAAAAAATTTCCGGTGATTTTAACTGAAGGCCCATACCAACATGACTATCAATTTGGTTATCATATTTCTAACCTTATCAGTAAGTCATTTTAGTATAAACAAATGAGCAAGAAATTGATATAAAGTTTTGCCCATTCCTAACAGAATGACCTTTGATCCAAATTGCTGATATTTGAGTCGCAAAATTTGGACTCACCTGCAGTAAATCCAAGTGATTTGGTTATACGCCTTGTGTAATCCTTCGTGGTCTGCAACATGTCAGAAGCCTTACGTGATTTCACAGCTGAAGACTTTTTCAGATCTGTAGAAGATGACGATGGACTACTAGACTTCTTGGAGAAAATCAGATTCTTGATTAAGTTACCGCCACTACTGCTGCCACTGCTACCATCCACTTTTGCTTCTGGCTCTTTCAGCAGATTCTGTTTATTTTTCACAGGCATTTGAGCAACTGTGGGTGGGGAGGGTTTTGGAGGCTTTTTTGGAATTGCTGGCCGGGAAACAGTCTTAGTGCTATTACCATTTGGAACATTTCTATCACAGACATTGGCAGAAATTGGATTCTTTTTAGGAATAGGAGGAGGTGCTCGATGAATTCTTTTTTCCTCTGAATCCTTTGGATGGACGTTTTTGGTTATCTCCTCCAAGGGGAGTTTTTCAGAAGATACTGATAAGTTGGGTTGCTTCTCTGCAGGATCTGAGGCCAAAACTGATGAAACTTGTGTTGAGTTTTGTTCTTGGAAGCTTTCAGTGGAATTACTGGCTTTAATTACTGAAACTTGTGTTGGGTTTGATTCTTTGGAGCTTTCAAAGGAATTAATGGCTCTGATTATTGTTGGCTTGTTTACAGTTGCTGTGGGAGGTGCCAGAATTTCTTCTGCAGATGGCAGTATAAAATCTTTTGGTTCTTCACTCACAATGGAGGCTGAATCTGAATTCACAGGTGTTGATGCTGGTGTGTCTGGCCTTGCTGGTATATCTGGCTTTGACGAGCGCTTTATTCGAGGAGAAGGAACTAAAAAAAAAAAAATGAACACAAAAAAATTATGTTGTGGAATAAAGAAATAAATTTCAATCTAAGTCTCTGTGTGTTCGATGAAGAACGAATTGTTCCAGGAAGATAGACAGGAGTAGAATTGGACAATTGCAAAATAAGAACAAAATAATAGATAAAAGTGATATATAGATGAGAAAGAAAAAGATAATTGCACAAAGACATAAAAAAAGAAAAAAATTGATTCAGAAAAAGGTACTATTTAGTTGTGGTAATCCCTTTTGGAATTCAGTTGACATCACGCAGATATGCAATTTCTCATATGAAGTAAGCATAAACATTCTTTTTGCATTTATAGACTTGGTTTAGATTGTTATTTAGTTTTTGTGTCTATGTGTGTATTTACTTTTATTAATGAGGAAAAAAAAACATTCTTCATATTTCATTTTTAAGTTTGAGAAAAGTTATCAAACTTCCAAGCTTTGTTTGGACAATTGAACTTCTTCATGTTGTTGACATTGTTACAACAATATTTCAGCAACTCCATTCTACAGTCTTCTTCAGGTGTATTATCCATAAAGAAAGCGAAGTTCTCTCATATTTGCTCATATTTTCAAAGCATCGAAAGTCCTGGAAAAAAAAAATTCTCAGCGAGCACTCAAGTTTTACAGGTTATAATAAAAAAATCAAGAACTAAATAAAAAGAAATTTTTTTATTGCTCTGATTGATTTTTCTCCCATAGCAATAATGGAATAATCTTTCAATTAGGCTTTTTATGAGTGTAAAGAGTTCACAAAGTACATCATATCTTAGCTGGAAGGTTAGAATTGATGTTTACTGCAGTAGTCATGGGTGACCAGGTTCAAGTAACTTAATGGATTGGTAGTTGAATTTTTCCTTACTAAAACATCTTTATCCACTATTTCCCTTATCCTTCTGTCCGTCCAGTTGAATTTCAATGAAATTTTGTGTAAGTCTGAGCAATAGGCTACGAATGAAGTGATCAAATTTGGGATAAATTTCTGCTATATGTCCACATTACATATCTCTTCTCCAAAATCTCTGTCAGTCCACCGCACAATATCTCCAAAAGTTCTCAACGAATTTCAATGAAATTTAGGGGAAAAGTAGGCAATGGACTACAGAGGAAATAATTCAATTTGAGGGTAGGTCTAGGAATTTTAAACAGTTACTTCCCTTCAATATATGTCAAAACAATAGCTCTAAAATTTCTCAATCAATTTCAATGGAATTTTCTGGATGGGAAGGTAAATTTTGGGGTGGATTGAGGGATCTTTTCACAGTGAATGCCCCTGCATCATCACTATTTATGAACTGATATTCATTTAGTTTTCACTCACAATGGCATTGGCAGAGCCATGCACTCTCTGAGTGTTTGTATTCATAAGGAATACATTTGAAATCAAAAGAAGCCAAAAGAAGCCAGGGAGGATTATTTACACAAATCCTTCGCAACTACACTTTCATATTACAGTAATTCCTCTAGTTTTGCGGATTGGATTATTTGTATTTCAGTAAAGGTGAGCTACTCTCACAGACTTTTGAGAAAAAAAAAGTAAAAATAGAAATAATTCAGAATCAGGTTGTTTTAATACAGTGTTTCTGTTCTAATTGACAAACTTTGAAAAAAAGCATACTCAAAAGTTAACATGAAATTTAAGTTAGACTTCAATTGAAGTAAGCATTCCAGTTCTATAAGGAGTTCACGGCTAATTTTATCTCATATTTTTTTTTACCAATCTCTCTTCTCACTAATGATAAACGAAGTCTGAAGATAAAATTAGGTTCCCAGATATACTCAAATGAAAACAAAAACCTACCGCAATCACACATATACTTGATTTTCTTTCTTTTATTTAATTTTCAAAATGAATTGTGAATTTTCAAACGTTAAGTCACATGACAACAAATTGTTAAGATCATAATTTTCCTTTTAAGAAATTGAAAAAACCTTTGGAAAAAACTTTTTATTAATAAAATAATGCAAAATGAATTGAAATTCAAGTAAAAAAAATATAAAAATTAAGAAAAGTGGGACACTCCAATAAATACAATAAATGTGAATTTTGTTTCAATAAATACAAATATTCATGAAAATGATGAAATTTGTATTGAATCTAGTATGAAAGAATTGTTAATTGATAAATCGTTGAATTGTTTTGTAGTAAAATAAGATATTGTTTGCCTTGTAGATTTTTAATAAATTCATTGTGTTTATATAAAATATTGTTTGTTTAAATCAAAAAAATAAAATGTATGTTGACTGTCATTCATCAAATTTCTTATGTTATGATTTACTTTCATCGCCTCAATGTTGTTGCTGCTTTTTACCATATTTTAATGATTTTTTATTGAAATTATTGTGCATTTAGTATGTAAGATATTGTTTGTACAAATTAAATCATGATGACAATGTTGTCAGTACAGCACAAAATCAATTTTTTTTCTGACATTCTGACCTCTTTTTCTGCTGCTGGGATTGAAATAAATCTGCTTTTGTAATATCAAGTAAACAGAATAGATACAGGTTTGGTTTGTCATTCAATAGAAACTGCCACATGTCAACATCTTTTGGTAGAATGCCATGTTAGGAGTGATCAATCAAAAAATTGAGAAGAGAGGTGATCAATGGATAAATCATTTCTCTCATCGTTTAATGGGCAGTGATCGCTAAAAAAGTCTGAATATTCAATAACCAAGTAACGATACTATTGGGCACAAACTAGTGATCAATTTAGCACAAAATTACATTGCAAACTGAACCTTCCCCACTAAAAACCTATTTAGAGTGAAATTTATAAAAAAACTAGATATTTCAAGATATAACAAGGGGTAAATGTTCAAATTTTCAGGCCTCTAGCTCCATTGGTGCAGTGTATACGAAGGATACATACATGGTCTGGCGGGCTGGCTGGCTTCCTGGCTGACCAACTTGAAAACTGATTAAAACCTACGTCAACGGTTTTGGTTAACGTTTCCAATATCTTAATCTTAGCAGTTCAACTCAAGTTGAAATACCTAAAGACCCAGAATACTTTAAAATCTAATAAAACATTCCAGCAAGTCTGTGAATAAAATCTCATGAAAAGTATTCCATACATCACTGGAAATGACATTAATTTATGAGGCTGCTTTCATTTTTTTTTCCAAGTAGAGACCTTGACCTGTTGTAGTCGCCAATGTTCTAGCCTTGATGAAAAGCTAGGAATTTAAATACTGATTTTCAAGGGAGGCAGATCCTCCCAACTTGGAAGATTGGCATATCACTATCTCTCTACCACCCTCATTCTATTTGGCTTCATACCAAAATCAACTAAGCTTAGTAAATATCAGAAAGAATGAAATCAGGTTGAAAGTTGAGCATCAGACTATATTCTCTGTTTTATTTCATTTACATTAAAAGTGAATATGACAAAAAAAAAAACATTCAATTAATTGTTAATTGTGTTATCTTGGGGACGTAATAAAGAAGTTTTATCCTGACTATCATCATAATTCTACCACTCAAATATTTTAGGTTTTAAAACAGACAATGCAATGGACACAAAGTCTTAAAATGCTACACACTTGCTTGTAGTTTAAACTTCAACAACATTTATTCCAGTAAAAAGTCGCTGTCTCAAAGCAACCAATGAAAAACAAAGATTATATGTAGCCGTAATAATTATAAACCTTCCATCATTTTTCTCACACATGGCAACTAAGATGAACACTGAAATTTTTTGTTGTTAAAAAGCAAAGAATTAAGGTTAACAATTGCTTGGATTTGTGCTTTGGAACATTTATCAAATATAAATCTGTTGAACTATGTCTATTACCAAGATGATAATTGAAGTTACATTCACCTTACATTAATTCAAATTGATATAATAATATGATAGCAGTAATGACTATGTGGAAATGAAAGACTGAGCAAAAAGTGTTAAAGGTTTCACTGCACATTTTATGGTACTATGCAACTACTGATGATGCCAGTAAGAGGTGAAATGCATAAAGAAAATAATGTAACAATTTTGAGAAGTAACACGTTTTTTTAATCTTTCCTTTCCACACTGTCAATTACTTCAATCAGAATATCAGATTGTCTTATATCCATATAAGAGATAGATAGACAAATCTCAAAGCATGTTTTTTACCTGGAATTTCCTCCTCAGAGGAGCATTTGAGGGAAGATTGCGAAATTACTACAGAGTTCTTCTTGGGAGGAAGAGGGCATGGAGCAGTCAGTTTGTCTGTGCTGGAGGATTCATTTTCTAGTTTGAAAGACTCAGGAGTTTCTCTACTTTCTGATGAAGGCGGATCCGTTTTGTTAGCAGGTGTAGCTTCCTCAGTAGCAGGTAGGATTGTATCCAAAATTTCTCCATCAGTAGTGGGAACTTTAGTGGAGGGCAAAGGCTGAGTGGGTAGAACAGATTCTGAAGATGTTTCTTGAGACTCTGAAGGAGGGAAAGAGCTAGGACGGGGACTATGGGGGATAGGTGAGGTGGAATTCCGAAAGCTCTGATGTCGGCTTGGTTTAGGAGGAGGGATAACAATAGGTTCTACCGTGCTGGTTTTTGTAGCATCAGAATCAACAGTCGAGGAAGTTGCGTATTTCCGAGGCAGTGGACGAGGGGGAATCTCATTTTTGGTAGGTTTGTAGGTAGACCCTGAGCGCTGTGGTTTGAGGGGCTTTGACGAATTGTCAATGAAAGTGCGGGGTCGAGGTTTCGGTGGAGTCACAGATCCACCAGTTGAACTTAACTGCGTTGATTGTTCTTTTGGCAAATGAGTTGATAAAACTGTCGGGTCAGAATGAGGTTGTGAATTTTCTAACTGGATACATGTAGGTGGTCTTGGGGGCGGAGAAGATTCTATGGGTGCAGACAATGTTGACTTTGGTGGTGCAGGACGTTGTGGGGGTACTTTTGGTGGATCTTTTTTGGTAACTGTTGCAGGGGGTAAACGAGGTCGCTCTGGAGGTAAAGTCGATGATTTGACGTGAACATCAGTAGTAGAGTGCTGTGTCAAAGGTTCTGTAGGAAGTGAAACATTAGTGCAGTTGATGTTTGGGACAGATGAAACCTCACCCTGGTCTTTCAGCTTTTGAGGACGGGGTGGCACTGGAATCTCTGGTTTCTTATCACGGAAACATACTTCACTCATAGGACGGGCACTCACTATTGTAATCTCAGGTTTTCTGCAAACAAAAATAAAGATCATTTAGTATATATATAAGCATACACACGCATAAAAATATATACACACATATGCATACAACAATGACGTTATAAGAAACTGCTTACTGAGTTGTAATAGCTTCAATGATAAATCTATAAAGAGGTTTATCTCTGTGAATGCCTGGAGCCACAAATGCTGTTCCAGTATCTGTGGCTCCAGGCATTCACAGAGATAAACTTGATCAATCTTCTTATGTCATTCAATGTTTGATTACATACAATCATTTTTTTTTTCTAAGCCTGAGTCACTCTACTTCTCACAAAATATCATAATGTGATGATTCACAAGAAACAAAATACAAAAAACTCTTTCACAGCTGTAAACACTAGGAAAGATTGATTTTTATACAGGAAATGAAAACACAAAATTCTTTCAAGTTTGTTTTCGGAAAAATAGTAACTGACAATGGAAAATGGATTCATTACAAGAATCCAAAGCAAAAAACTATAATCAGATCCAGAACAATCTTCAACATTTCAATTTGAGTGGAATCTACAGAGGGGAGTTCTTCTCTCTGTTTAGTGAGATTCAAATGTAATTCTTTATTACAAATAGATGAAGCCTGAATGAGTTATTACTGTAGAATGCTACAATAGCAATAAACTCATCTAAATAACATATTGGAAGAGAAAAGACCTTTTTCTGATCAAGGGAATCAATTACAGACTTAGTTGTATGACATCCTTGTGTTGGAAAAGCAACATTTCAAGTGGGAAGTTCTCTCATGAGTAGCATATATAGTGGACCTATCACTGTCAGGCTATTATTTGTTCTACTCCATGCAATCCACTTCAACTGGTCAGCATAGTGTTGACATTCACTTGAATCTTGATTTATTAGTTGCTTTTTATCACAAGGTGAAAAAAAATAATAATTTAAAAGAAAATAGTGATCTTTAAAACGTCATCTAATAAAAAACGATAAACAGAAAAATAAAAATAGTCAAAAAAAATGCTATGAATTTTTGTATTAACCTAAAAATATTTTTTAATGGAAATATTTACTTTTTCTTTTTGACACTTTCTGATGACTTCGGCACCACAGGTTGCTTTGTGGGCACAGGAGGAGGACCTGGCCTTGGAGGTGGAGGTCTGGGAGGAACTTTGGGCACTTCCCTAGACTTTGATTCATCCGTGTTATCTGAAAGAAAGATAGAAATCAAAGTAATTGAATGAATCCCTGGTAAGCATTAAAATGACTCACAATAATCTGACAGAAAAAATAATAATAAATAATGAATAAGATATGCTTCAGGCCAACATTTCATTGCATAATAAATAAGTATGATAGAGATGTATTAGATTTCTTATTGTGAATTGATGTGTTGAGAGTTTTTTTTCCATGATGTCAAGTGATAGAAAGTACAATTACATATTTTAACAAAAAAATAAAAATGAAAAATAAAAAAGACAACTGACAGTAGTTGTTGACAATTGCTATAAAATGAAAAAATGAAAAAATGAAAAAAAGGTTTTAAATGTAATATAGCATTTTTTTTTATCAATCTGTTAAAACACTTCAATCTATTCTATCTATAACATTTATATTCTATTAGCAAATACTCATTGTATCTATAAATACTTATTCTGTAGGCTAATTTATTGTTGTCAATCTTAATAAAAGAGAATAATTACTAAATTGGCACAAGTTTCAGTACAATGAATACAATTAACTTTGCTTTGATAAATTTTGAATAAGAAATAAGCAATCTTATCTATAAAAGTAACTCATATACCTCATTTACTTGCTAGAAATGGTCAACCATAACTGTCAACATCAACATAGGTTTCTTAAGTTTCTAAGTTAGTCTGGTTGGCTATCTATAAATGTGTTGCATGTATAGGTGCATCAATGGAGCTAGAAGGCTGAAAGTCTAAACATTCACTTCTCATTATGTCTAGAAAAAAGTTGGGTTTTCTGGGGTTTTTTTAAAACCCCTATTTAGAGGATGGGTTCAATTTAAACTGTAAGTTTATATCAAATTAGTTTCTTAGTTTGTGTCTGGCAATGCTTATGCTTGCCTTTTTAAAATTTGGACTTTTTTAGCAATCACCTGTCAACTAAAGGCAAGAGAAGTAATTTATTCATTGATCACCCCCCCCCCTACACTTCTTTTTTTAAATTTATCATCCCTAACACGGCATGCTGTCAAAAGATGTTGGTTATGAGATGGTTTCAATTGAGTGACTAACCACATCTGTATTCTTTTGTATTCAACCTTACAATAAAAATATGCATGAAGATGTTAACCCAAGATTTCATGCATTTTACAAGTTCTAGTTACAAAAGTGCTTCTTCACATCACAAATAACTGCAATGAAGAGAAATATGTATCTTCATGCACCACCCTGACAATAGATTAGGAATCTCATTTTAATGTCATCTGCTAGAATTTTTAACGCTTTAGATTACACTCACTAGTTTGAAAACTATCAAGTTTTAGATTTCATTTGGTGTGTCAACAACAAAAAAAGTTAAAGGGTGAAAAATGATGAAAATTCAAAAGAAAATATGTTTTTTATCTGTGATGTATTGTAATTGAAAGAGTTATACTGGCTGTTTATGCAACCTTTGATATCACAGGTAGGATTTATTAAATGAAACATAAAAACCTTTATTCACTTTAATAATTATCTAAATATACTGACATAGCAATTTCTGATAATAGAGAAAAAAAATGGAACAATAATTTCCATTGTATTTTTGTGCAGACTACATTTGAACCCTGTATGCATAGGCACAATTTCATCTCACTTATTTGTCCTCCTGAGTTACTCACTACTCCATCACTTCATTTAGATTTAGATATTTTCCACACAAACAAACTCAATATTTCTGGTGGTAGAGTAATATGAAAATAGATAAAATACCAAATTTTGCTATTATAGAACTAAAATTTGTTATAGTGATTTTTCACACTCAATCTGCATGTCACGCATTAAAAATAAAGTAAAAAAGGATTGTCCACTGTCAGGAATTAAGGCAAGAGTTACTGACAGTAGAAAGCAACTTGCCAGTATAACTGGTAGAAGGAAGGAACAATTCAGTCAATTATTTTAAAACCCAATTAGAATGATCCTACACTAAGAGTCACATATTCACCATATTAGTAACTGATACAGGAACATGCATTCTTTATATTGCAATTTGATACAAGAGAAGAATATAGACTACTTTTCAATTTCAGTTCTTTCTCTTTTTCTCTTTCATGTCCACCCCCTTTCCATTTCCTATCAATTTATTTTTCTTCTCTCCTAATTCTCATCGTTTTCCTTTGTCCTCATACTTATGAAATCTGTTATAACCAAGTGATCATCAAAAAAGGCTGACTGTAGAGTGGGCTTAGCCAGCCTTTTTTTGGCTGTTATTGAGAAGCAAAGACTGTCCATTTTTGGGATGGATGAATGAACTTTTGGAGGGACTTCAGGCATGAAGTGAGCAAAATTATAGGACAATTCCCATAACCTAAGGGAATGTCCTAGGTATCTTTGCGTCAAGCAATATGTTACCTGCACCTCTCTTTCATCACCAATTGACATTATAATTAACAGATGCAGAGGGTTAAGCCAGAAATTTTTTTTCAATTGGCTTCAGACAGTTTTTGTGCCAGAGACTTCATTTTTGGAATGTAGATGCTTTTTGCTAGTATGTGTTGACTGTTTTCCAGATATTCAAAAATTTTGATTTTAAAGGTCCAACAGGCATGTTTATTCACATTAAATTCAAGCCCCATGAATACGATGAAGAAATTATCGGTAAAATTTGTCCAGAAGCTACTGAGGACAATATGTAATGTAGATGCTCAAAGGGACGGTATGGTGGCATCTTTTTTGATTTTTGAAAATTCTGATTTCAAGGCCCCAAATAAGTCAAGTGCACAAAACTCAATATAATTCATATTAATCAATTGATTTTGCTTATGCATAATGCAAATACACAACTAGAAAGCACTGAAAGAACACATACCTCTACCAACACCATTGACAGGGGAAGTAATAATGTGATCAGATCTTCAATAGTTCATTGCCAGTCTTCTGGGAAATTTCATAGAAAATAATTGAGAAGATTTTGGCAATTTTTTGTGGTGTAGACATTTAGGGTAGGTAATTTTGCATGAATCCTCCCCAAACTTAAATCTTTTCTTCAGGGTCCTATTGTCTATATTTCTACAGAATTTCATGAAGATTCATTGAGAACTTTTGGAAATATCATTTTAACAGAATTTAGGGAATTTTATGTGATGTTGACATGTAGGAGAGGTAATTTATGCATGGAATTACCCCCAAATTAAATCACCTATCTCATAGCCAATGGTTCACCCTTGCACAAAATATTAATATAAATAAATTCATTGATAACACTTGGAGATATCTTATGAACAAACATGCAATTTCAGAGATTTTGTGCAGACATATAACTAGCACTTAGGGGAAGGAATTTTGCATAGATCCACCCCAACATTTAATTACTTTTTTCCTAGCCTTTTGTTCACCATTCTAGAAAATTTCACAGGAATTTATTGAGAAATTGGAAATATTGCGTAGACAGTCATGGGTGTATACATAAATGTATGAAGAAAAAACCCCAGAATACTCAGATATTTCAATGACAAATGGAAATACAGGAAGAAGGATGTAGAGTAATACTCAGATCTCTCCAACTTCATCTGCAGAGGTCATCATCACCATCATCATCATCATCAATCTTTTACCGTGGGCATCACAACGCCAATACTTTCTGAATTTGTCTAGTTCATCTCTCTATCTTATATCCTGCCAGCCTCGGTTGCACATGTAATCTCTGGGGATCCATGTTGTGATATCCATCGGAGCATGATTTTTTCATGTGTGTATTGCTTGCTTCTCAGTCTGCAGGTCAGTCTTTTGGTTAGGTTCCATGTTTCAGTTCCATAGTTGACTATCAGGAGGATGCATTGGTTGTATACCCTTTTTAGGATTAATGAAATCTTGTTTCCAAAGGTTGAGCTTACTTTTGACAGAGGTAACAAACGTGTCATTACATGTAAATCAAAATTTTTAACAACACATTTTTCTATTCTTCCAACATTGACATCATTTGTACCTTTTCTTTTAATATTTGAACATAGTCGTTATACAAGGTCAATCTAAAATTATTTGTCAATGCTACATACTTAAACTCATTATACAACAATTTATTACACCATTTACACTTGCCATTACAGAGTCATATAAATGGCAGAAGATTTTTGTCAAATCTCTTTTTAGGTGATATTGCACAATCTAATATTTTTCTAAGAAACTTCAAATTTTCAAAAATCTTTTGTTTTCCAAAAAGGCAATATTCCCAACTCTAATTTTTTTCTTTCATTCAATCATTATGCCTTTTTTGGTTACAAAATCAGTAGAATTTTATGGTATAAATATCTATATATAAGTAGAATAAATACCTATATTTTCAGCTTTCTTCCTTTCTTTTTCTTAATTCTCCCCCCACATAATTTTTTTCTTTCAAATTACTTTTACTCCATCACTTCATTCTCCTTTCCTTCTTATTTCTCTTTTTTAATTCTCACTTCACCAATACTCCATTTCTTATACCAACACACATGACCTATTTTAGTGTTCCAACCTTCTCACCTTTAATCCATTCACCTGCCCAAAAGGCAGATTTAACAGTCATTGTCAATTTCATCATCTTAACAAGGCCTGCTTTTCCTTTCTCCACAAGTTGATCCACCCAATCAGCAATTTAGTAAAACATAATCTCTCTAGTAAAGTCGAAGCTTTATTGGGAGACACACAGATCAATGTCATCTCTTTTGCAGAGAGATCCCAACCAAAATACTCTCCTCTATTGAGCAACTGATACATTTGTTGATCAAATGATCTACTTACCCTACACACTGGCATATCGTAGTTAAAGCAGAGTATTGTAATTAGAGCTTTACATGTGCATGAATTTGCAAAATGTCTTTTCAGTATTTTTACATTACCCTCTAAGATATCAATAGATATCTTTTCACTTTTTCTCTGCTCTTGAAATGAAAATAAAAAAATGACTGACAATGAATACACCCCTTTGAACCAATTCTCATCTTGCCATTTTCTATGTCAGCAATATTTTTATAACATCTTACTTTCCACACAACTTAGTTGTCTTCCTAAATTGCTGTTTTTTTCTTTTATCAATACTATCCCAAGGTAAATTTTTGTAAGTTACTTTTCTAAAATAAGAGTCATGCCATGACTCACAGAAGATAGATAAAAATGTTACATGTTTAGCAAATCTAGTTGCTGTAGTCAAATTTACACCTCTTCTATAATTAGCATTGAATTTCTGTTAGTCTAAAGATAATATAAATGTGCTTTCATACAAGTTTGGATTTGATCATTATCAAACAAAAATTATTTGAAAATCTATAATGAATAAATCAAGTAAAAAATGTGTTGATTTTTATTTTTTTTAAAGGATTAACATCTTCATTTTTATGAAAATTTAGAAAGATTAAATCTTACTCTAAACGTAGGTATCCATTTACAAGAATATTCTTTTATTAGTTACAATGGTGGTTTTTGTTTTCAAAGACTGATAAAAAATCTTAAGTTCATAATAATGAGAGAAAGAAATTTTTGATGGCCTTTTAAAAACCTATCATGAACAATATTCATCTATATACGAGTTTTTTGCTAGATAAACAACTTTATCGTAGGAGGGATAACAGTATCCTTTTAAAACTTTCTTGAAGAGTATCTTAAAATATATATTCAATGCTGAAGTTATAAACATACAATGCTATAAGTGTTTGTCTGCTACTTTTCTTGGTTTCAGCAGATTGAAAGACATTTTCTCCATTATGTTAAGATGCAACGAGAAAATAATCAAATGTAACATACACTAATTTTTGTCAAACTCCAGTCCAAGTCTGGAGTTGACTTTGTTTTTCTATCGTAACATCAAGAACAATCTTCACCAAATTTGGGGGAGTAAACTCTCCACTGTTTGTCTGTCCTGTTACATTATATATAAAATTAACATCTCCCGCCATGAAATCAGGACCAAGTGACCAGCAGGTGGCTCTTTTACTTATGAAAATTTAAGTTCATTCTAATAAATAAATACATTCATAAAATGAACATTTTCCAATCATGATTGGAATTCACAACTAAGTGATCTGCAGTCTTATATATCTATGAAACTTTATGTTAGGAATACGCAAGGGCTTATTCATTCTAATAGATAAATACATTTACAATAAAAATCAATTTTGTCATGATTTTTTATTCATCATATACACTATAGAAAAGTTGCAGGAATCCTCTTCAGTTGAAATAGAAGTAGGAGTGAAGTTTGACCCTGCAGTAGTCAGGCTTTAATTTGGAAGTCATTTCCCTCGAAAATTAGATAATAGCTTTACAGTGTCAACTTAATATGGCAAGGTGCCAATATCTATTAACCAGATTTATATAATTGCTTTAAGTCCATAATTAATGCTGTTAATTTCATGGACAAGCAACCCCAAAGAATCAATGGCAAATGATGAAAACATGCCCATAACATTTTTCTATAGGAACCAGAGAAAGTCATACAATCAAAGCACTATTCTTTACTGCTCATAAATAGTGTGTGCACATTATGAAACTCTTTATTACAGAAGCTTCTAATCTCTACAAATCTTTGTAGGCATTTGTTAAATCTAGGTAGGATGTTTGTGAAGTACTCACAGATCCGAAAACAAAAGCAATGAAATAACTAATACTAAAATTTAATGACTTATCAAACTCCTATTTTTTCACTCACTTATTGAAGTTATTTCTATCATTATTCAGACTATCCTCATCTTGGTTTTTATTCATACAATGTTTCAGCCGTTAAAAATAACCAAAATGAGGATAGTCTGAATAATAATAGAAATAATAATAATACCTCATCTCAAAAATTCAGAGAAAAATTATTGAAGATTTTTCAATATTTCTTAACTTACAATAAATTATGTTTTAACTTTAAGTTTCAATTAAATGGGGTTTAATGAAATAGAGTTAAAATCTATTCCATGGGACCAAAAATGACAAAAGAAAATTTGTTAAATATGGTGTCATATTGCATAATAAATCAGCATCAATCTCTGCATCTGTATGGGAAACACTTTTTAGTGCATTCCTATCACAAATAATTTTGTAGATCTAATTCCAGATTAGTTGAAATTTGGAGCTATAATTTAAAAGAGGATTCAGTTGAAGTTGCAGTTCAGTTGTGCGTCAAGCGAGCCACCCTTCGGCATAGAGGGTTGAAAGTTTGATTTTCATATGGAACATTCTTTATTCCTATCCACACTGTCAATTTATTCATTAACTCTTGAAGTTGCGATAAAAAGCAATAACAATTAAGTTGAAGGTTAATAGTAGCAAAACATTAATAATAATGAATAAGTCATTATTTAAAAGTGTAACTAAATATATTCGTTTTTCCCTTTGGTGAACGTACTACTTTATTGGTGATATTTTGGTTTGCTGGTTAACTCTGTTTTCAAACTGAATTAGGAGGCAAACAATACAATGTTTTTTTTCCAGAAGTGTTCTAATAGTTTTGTCATGCAATTGTTTAATCATTCTTTCATGAGTGGAATCTATCTCGATTCAGGAGTGTTTTATCATTAATCTTTGTTAATTGTAATTCAAGTGCTCCCCTTATCTTTCTTTTTGTGTAATTTTGTTGAATGTCCAGAGTTTTAGGGTGCGCCCTCTCAAATTGATCGTGACACTCCTGAGCTTGACCAATTTCCCTTCATGCTATTCAGCTGATGTACAATACTTCTGGGTAGTATTTCTTCCTTGGTCTCACTTAGAGAAATTGCTTTACAAAAGCAAGGCAATTTGTGAACTCCAAGGTGACTTTGCTGTCAGTTTTGATTTGAAATCGCATAGGATTGTTCTAAGATTCAGAGGTGAAATGAATATGAGTTTTATTTTTATTTTTCCAATTCTTTTCAGAGTGCCAAAGATAGGGATTCATGGTAGCTTCACAAATATACTGTCCTTACTATTGGGCTTTTTTAATGGTTGTGGATTTGTTTGTATGGAGCACTCTTTCCAAGAAAAGTCTTTTTGTATCCATTCTCAAGGGAGACATTGATAAGGATTTGGATTTCTTTGGGTAGGTGCTGTTGGGAACATATCCTTTGTGCTCTAGATAGGAAACCTTCAAAGATACTTTTGATAATGCTTGGGTTGACATTTCAGTTGGATTTTATTTGTATGTTGGTGGTAGCATCTTTTCTGTAGATATTGAAGTCATAGTATCCTAATTTGTAATCAGTAATGATTATATCAAGGAAATTTAATTGTTTGCTTTTAGTCTCTTTCTCGACTATGCATTGGTTACAAGGGTTTTGGCTATTTAATATGTTAAAATATGCTTCTGGGTTTTGATGGTTTTAGAAGCAGGCATGACTGTTATCAATGTATCTTTTGAAGGTTGTTGGAATGATGCTGAATGTCAGTGCTTGTGTGATTGTTTTGTCTACAATCATTTGTAAGTAGCATTCTGATATAACAACCGTTATTGATAACCAATCAAACCAGTGCCTTTTACTACTCAAATAATATGGTATTCACTGAGACATAACTTTATCATCTGGTAGATATCTTCAAGATTTAATTTTGTTTCGGTTTCAAGATCTCCTAAGTCTTAAATTTGTAACAATACTCCTCTCTAATGGTACTGAGGAGTAGACGTTTACATCATGTAAGAGATTTATTTGGGACAATATTTCATGTTTTCACTTCTTTTATAAATCAAGATCAGTTTTTTACCTTTTAACCAAGGGTAGGTTGTAGGATTTTGACAAGAAATTTTAAAAATCAAAATGGGAATGTTCTTATAGCTGAAACAATAGTTCTCATCAGGTATCCCTTTTTTTGGGGGGGGGGATCAGTATGTTTTAATTATGGCTATAAATGTGGTGGTATGAGATCTGATGGGAGACGAGGAAATTTTGGTCAAAGAGTTTCTTTTCTTTCTTAAGTGACTCGGGAACTTTTGGATTTTGTTTGTAGTTGCTGGGTTTTCATTGGATTGAGTCGCTTCTCTGATTTGTTTCAGTAACTGTTACTATGTCCATTGGGAATTTCTTCTTCTGTAGGTACAATATTAGAAAACAGTGTTAACCAGTAGGACTGAAATATCACCGATGAAAAATTAAATTAAGTAGTACGTTGGCAAAAAAGAATAACAAATACATATAGTTATTTCTCTGCTACTAAGAATGTCATTATAACAGAAGTATAAATGTGATTATTTCATTCTACATCAATAGAATCTTTGAGCAAGCAAGTACAGATCTGAAAAACTCAAAGCTAAAAAATAACCAAGTACATTTTTCATGAAATATTACATCTACTGGAATATATTATAAAAATGGAACAATTTTTTCTTGATTTTATGGAATTTTCAAGGCTTAAGAATAAATTCTAAAGTTCCTTTAAATTAAACTATAATAGATAGAACCATTATGGGGAGGTAGAACAGAGTATTTATAATCATTATCCGAGAGAACAAAAAGATTTTGTTTCTATTATTATTCGGAGTATCCTCATCTTGGTTGTTTTTCATACAACGTTTCGGCCATTGTACTCTATGGCTTTCATCAGGTATCATCTGGTAGGTGTGGGGAAGTAACGAACCGAACCCTTTATTTAACCGACGGGGTATATGATGAAGGCCGTAGAGTACAACAGCCGACACATTGTATGAAAAGCAACCAAGATGAGGGTAGTCCGAATAATAGAAATAATAATAATACCTCATCTAAAAAATTCAGAGATATACTAAAAAGATTTTGGTAACAAACTTTGATAAAATAAGTTTTCCTAATCAAAAATCATCAACTAAAACTATCAACATAGCCAGACTGGCTTAAAAACTTCTGTCTTTATGAACGTTTGGATCATATTTACAAAAGGCTAACCTATCAACCAGCTTCATCAGAAGGACATCTTGAAGCCTCCATTATAGTGTGGCCTGATTTATAACCCCATGAGAACTTTTTATTAGAAGCATGGAGTAAAGTTTTTATGAATCCCTAATATAAACACTTTCACAAATTTTTTCTATAGCCTGGTGTTTATAATTTTCAAGATAATGTCTTAGATGGCTACTGAATACTTATAATGCCCATTACTCATTCATTATTCACTCTACAAATATTTTTCAATGTTTTTTTTGTTTTTTATTTCTAGTATCAAGTGTGATTGATAAGATATCAAAATTCTACCACAATCTGTCCACTGGAAAGGTGCAATTTCAAGATGGTGTCCAAATTGACTGCCAAATAGTTGGCTTTATGGGAAACAAAAAAGAACACACGACCTAACCCCTAAAAAAATTACATTTTACAATCAAAAAGGTTTCTCAATGGTGTTTTGTAGTATCAGGTGTGCTTACTGACATACTAAAGATCTACAACAATCTGACCACTTGAAAGGTTTAATTTTTAATATGGCATACAAAGGCTTTATCAAAGACATACTATACTGGCAATCTCCTAGATCCACCCCAAATCAATCCTCTCTCACCCTGCAGCCCACCTTTCCATAAAATTTTATTGAAATTCATCAAGAACTTTCGGAGATATTGTGTGGAAAGACATGAATATAGAAATGTAAGAAGAAAAAAAACAAAAATATGCATTACCATCTCTCAATCAAAAATAAATTCCTGGATCAACTTCAAGATTTAATAACATCTTTCTCGATAGATGCTGTACTATTCCACAAAATTTAATTACAATTCATCAGGAACTTCTTGTGATATTATGTTACCAGTTAGGAGTGAATATAGAAATTTATGAAAAAAAAAAAAAACACAAATAAAAGTATCTCTCGATCAAAAACAAATACCTGGATTCATCACAAAATCTAATCAGTTCTTTCTTTCAATATGGCTCACCAATTCAAAAAATTTAATTAAAATTCATTGAGAACTTTTGGAGATGTAGTGTATACAGACAGGAGTGGATAGAGAAATATTTTGAAAGAGAAAAATATCTCCCAGTCAGACAACGAATTTTTAGATTCATCTCAAAATTCAATTTTTCCTTACCCTGTGCCTTACTCTTCAGAAAACTTCATGGAAATTTATTGGGAACTTTTAGAGATATCATATGGACAGACAGGAGTCAATTTGGATGCTATCCTAAAAATGATTCTTTTCCAGTGGTTAGACTGATAAAATTTTGATGTTATCAAGCAGACTTGATACTACAAAAAAAAGTACATTGTCTAGAGAGAATAATGAAAGAGTAATAAGTATGATAAGTATTTTGCAGCCATCTAGAAAATTATACCCGCAAGGTAATAGAAAAAATTAGCGACATTTTTTTAAAAGTAGCTTATGCTGAAGATACATTAAAACCTCACTTCAGCCTTCTGATAAAAAATTCCCATGGGACCCTGGTAGAGCTACAATCCAACCCACACTATTAAGCAGAATTCATCGTTTTTCAGGAGATAAGCTTGCCTACTGAAATTTTAACTATCTTTAAAAATCTTAATTAAGAATTCTGAGGGAATTTATAAGATAAAGATAATGGTACCAAGAGGAGTGTATGCAAAATCTAAAGTGTCTACAAAGTACGTTCTGTGCCAAGTGCTGATAAATAGATAATACCTATGCCCCCCACCCACACACCCTGTGCTAAGTCTATATACATAAAAGACTGAAAATTAAGGCTTCAACAAAAAAAAAAAATTTTTAAATAGTACCTACTTCTCTACCAACCATTTGTACCATAGCAACCTGTGCCAAGGGCTGATAAATAGATAAATACTAGTGAATATAAGAATCTCCTAAACCTGAAAACATGGTAGAAATTTGTTCTCTCTGGGCTGGTGGAGATTAATGATTTCATGTACAGTTAGATATTGTCAAGAGAATTAGATGTATTTTGAGTGTGCATAAAATTATGTATAATGGATTGACTGCTAATCGAGGTGAATGAACAAAATCAGTCAAATATGATGATAATCTCAGCATCTCGACAAGGCTGGATCTTCTTGCAGCATGGATGTTACAATTACATGAAATACAAAGACATTAATTAGATACTTAATTTAAAGAATTTGAAAAGGAAATCTACATTCAATACATTCTGAGAGCAAGAAATAAAGTTTGTTCTGAGATCCCTGATGGTTGATTTGATAATACAATTCAGCATTTCAACTCTCAGATCTGTAACCTCCATCAACAGTTCAGGCGACACCTGCATAATCAAGATGTACTTTTCATAATGTATGGAATCTCTGCATTGACAAAATTCATGTAAATTTGCACATAACCATGCAAGAAAAGAAAAGGATTATGAAAATTTTATGTAAAGATTCAAACACTGAGAAAGCATATGGAAGGCACAAAGTATCTTCGTCTACAGTATAAAATACTCACACGCATACACACACACACATTGTTATAGATGCACACTTATGTGGAAGACACAGCAAAGATTATATATTTATACATCATGAAAAAAAAAAAACATGCAGAAAGAAAGAACAACTCAAAAATAAAAATATACATCACAAAATAATTCATTTTGTTCTATGAGACATACCAACCAAAGAATATTTTAATACGCACAGCACTGAAAACACAAGAATCTATGAACAAGGAATAGAAATGGAAAACCTTAGGGTAAAAACACACACACACACAGTGCACACCAACTATGGAATATTTTGAAATAAACAAAATGAATTTTTGAATTGAAGTGTAATTCTAGAAATTCTTAGAACCTTCATCAAGGAAACAGGATAACTTGACTTTCAATGTATATAATTTTTCCAGCATGAATCAGTATTTTGGTTATAATCAGCAATAGATAAGTGAAAAAAAAATGTTATTTTGTTTGTGGTACTAAAAAAAGAGTAGTATTCGCGAAAATACATATTCAACAAAATGAGTGGAGAGTAAGTGAAAATGAAGAAAAACCTACTAGAACAATTGTTAAATATCCTACTGAAACATGAACCTAGACCCAACATTTGGGCCAATGGTACCATCATCATCATCAGTCTTTTTTTTCCATCGTTGGATATAGGCCTTCCCCAGGATTTGCTAGACCTCTCTATCATAGGCATCACAGAGCCAATACTTTCTGAACTTGTTTACTTCGTCTCTCCATCTTGTATTCATAGAGATTTTAACAAGATATACACCCCTAGTGCTAGGAGATATATGATAGCATTTTTATCAGTGGTAGCTTTCTGTGTGCTATTAGGCATTTTATAGCATTCTCTTGAAATAAACATTTCTGATGAGTAGCCAAAATAAAGTGCATCATATATATTCAACCTAATACTATTCTTTCATCAGTGACCTTCAACATTGAAATGTGTCACAATGATTGCTGATCTTAAGCACTTTTCATCAAATGTTGCCATAAAATTCTACCTTGAAAACTATGTCAATGGTGGCTCTCCCAATACAATGCCCAATCTCCATAGACTTAATGATTTCATTTTTAGAAAAATGTCAGTCTGTTGTTAATTGTAGAAAAGTAAAAAAAACACAAGCAAACATATAATCACAAGGATTTGTAGAAAATTTAATCAGGAATTCAAATAACTAATTACTTTTTATATAAATTCCATATTAGCATCAGTACAACAGAAAATTTGAGAGAGATTAGTCTATTGAAAACTGGAAGTTATCATTTTTTAAATCAGCAATATATTGTACAAATTTCAATGTTGAAGGGGTCACTGATGATGAAATATAATTAGGTTGAATATATATAGTACTTTATATAGTGTTATAAAGTGCATGATAGCACACAGAAAGTTACCACTGAAAACATATCATATTTTCAAACTCCAGAGATGTATACCAAGCAATCAAATCACTGCAAGCATTATTTCCACAGATGATACCGCCCAACTCTACTGGCTCATGGACTACTACAAACAAAACTACTCTTGAATAGGTACACAAGGATGCGAACCATCGTATTGTACTACAGATGTGATGTACACTTTATGCCAGATTAACATAAAATATATATAATGTATGATGTGCATTAGAATCAATGTTAACATGTTGACATTTCACAAAAAGATATGTTTATGATATTTGATGTTATAGAGAGAATACATAACACCTCTTAAAAGAATTAATTTTGGAGGATAACGAATTTTTAAAAGATCTTTGAGCAAATTTCTGGCTTTGAAAACTATACCACATACTGCTTGCAACCATCAGCTGGCTGAAAGGTCATCTATACTCAGCTAATGTTTCCCTCAGTTCTATGGAGCCAAAAAATATACAGTTCTGTTTAATGATAATCTTTTCTGTGTTTTTATCAGTATAACTATATTTTACTTTCAAAGCAATCTCCACTTTATCATGCATGGAAGGAATGAAATGATCAGTTTTCAGTTGGCACAATGTTATCTTTTCATTAAGACAACTTCAGGAGCCAGTGTAAAGCCTGGACTTGGATATCTTTGGCTACTTAAGAGGAGGCAAAGATAAGGATTTCTGACACAAAAAGTATCCATCTGGCCAGGTAGCGGTTACTTTGTTGATACAAGTAAACAAAATAGCCAAAAATATTACATTCATCTATAGTTTGAATACCTATTCACCTTGTCTTAATTCAAATACAAAACTTCACACGTTGTACACAAATAAATAGGCTGAATCAATATCTATAGATGGCTTCAAAAGTATGATTTCACTCCCTGGGTCCACAAGAGACTTATACTCAATGATTTTCTAAAGAAGCATACTAATCACCAGCGCTACACGTGTTCCCCACAAAAGTGACTTGAATCTATATTGGTGTCAATTCATTGTAATATTGATGGGTTCCAGGTAAAAGATCTTTTGTTTCCATTTGGACTTATACCAGCAGGTGGTCGTTGAGTCTTGCTAGATCTTATACAGCTGACATATGGCTAGATAGAAAGTAGGTATCAGTGGAATTTCAGCAGAGTTGTCTCCCACTTGTTTCAACAAGGGATGTGAACAATAATGGAGTATGAAGATTGAGTTGAATAACAAGGCAATACCTAATATGCTATATTTTAGTGACATTAAATAGCCATCAAGGGGAAAATACATTTGCAGACAAAACAAAGTTTAGTGGTTATACCTAAATCATATATTATTCATATTATACACTAGCATATATCCGTAAAAAATGACAGCCATTTATGTATGGATTGGCACTACGAGCCTAAAGCTATTTCATTAGATAATTCATTGTTCATGATTCAAGTATCCTAATTTTAAGGCTTTTTCTCGCAACTCAACTCAAACTTTTCAATGTGTGATTAGAGTTTCTATGATGTAATCTTCATTGTTATGTCACATTAGGAATGTAAATTAACCAATTTAAATGAGTGAACACAAAGAAAGAAACAGAGAAAAAATTAGCATATATGCTCATTATATGTTTAGATTAAGCACAATATGTACACTTCAAATATTTGATCTGTATAGAACACAAATGTAACATACACTGACAAAACCAAAAGTAAAAGTACTTTTCAAAACTAAGGCCAGGCAACAAAAAAAGAAAATCAGGTTATAAAAATGCTGAGAAATACCCGCATATGAAATATTCAATAACTTGCAGATATCACATCTGAAAGAGATAATGAATGATACATTAGTATTAGGCAGAGAAACAGAAAATCTCATGACTTTTTGAGTTCAGATAATACATTTCTAAGCATCTTATTTTGTTGAATATAAAGGCTGAAGAAATACACTGGATTCAATATAGTTCATAGACATATTTTTTATAATACAAAACAAAGAAATAGCAATTACTTTTTGACAGATGAATGGAGAGTATAAGTTAAAGCTCAAATCAACTGAGCTCAGTATATTTATGGTTAAAAAAGATTTATTTGGCAACTTGATTGTTTCGGAAAAGTATAGCTTATATTGTTGAATCAATCAAGCAAAAAGTGACATTTTAAAAAGTTGTCATTCTTTTCATAATATTAGTTAATTTGTAGTGTATATAAAATTTAATTGGTACCAATGTCTTTGTTGTGAAACTTTTCCTTTCACTCAAGATCAAAGAATCATATCTGTTTTATATGAATTGAAAAGAAATCATCTTCATTTGCATTTGCAGAAAGATTTACACATAAAAATTGAACACAGGGATTAATGTAACATCATCATAATCAAGTTACCTTATTGCCTCTGGCTGATTATTCTTTGGCATATAAACACTCTTTGGGATGCATACATAACAAATTTTCATGGGTATACAGCAATATATCTACAGTTTAATGCATACACTCCACACCTCACACATACAACTAAAGACACTGAAGCACAACAATGAGATTTTACAAATGTTAGATTGGTTAAGCTGCACATAGATTCCATGATCAATAAGTAACATTTTTCATCTTCCATACTTCAAATATTTGCTCAATAGAAAAACATAAGGAAATGTCAACAATAGACTTAATCTTCTGCTGGTCACTGTGACTTTTGGTTGACAATCTATTTGCAGCTATTTATTAAGTGGGGCTCAAATTATGAATGCTCGAGAAGAAAATATCCCAAATTCTTCATCCCTATACATATACATATGATATAGAGACAGTATAAATGAAATTGTTTGTTTTATGAATCCGGTTTTATAAGAGAGAAATTTATTATGGACAGGATAAGGGGAATCTTATAAGTCGCTAGACAACAGGGGTAACTCGTATTATTTTTTTATCCATTCCACTGCTTGTCTGGACAGTTGACCTTCAAACAGCCTCACCTGGAAGTCCATGCCAAGGTCAGTGTCTGTGATTCACTGTACTTTTGGGAAAATCAAGAGTTCTACATGGCCAAGATGGGTCATGACTACAGCATCTCCTGACCTACTGCCATGTCTGAAGAAAAGTGTCTACTATTATTAACAAACTAATTACACTTCTATTTCTCCCACATTTTTTTGTTGATTAAAAGTACTTAAGCTTCTAATCTCATAGTAACAATAAAAACAACTGAAACAAACTCGCAATCCTGCAGATATTTACTTGCAAGAAAAACAGGTCAGTTACTCTTTCTATTTTTTTTGGACATGACTTTTTGACTTCCTCAAAGTTTATTAGAAACATGGACATCTTTTTGCCATGGGTTCTTCTTAGTTCAAATTGGTACTATGCCTGCGATTGGTTGTAAAGACTCCTTAAATGAAGATGAGGAGGATTTTGAAACCTATTCAGATAGAGTAGACTTATTTTTTTATGGTTTTCTACAAGAAAATAAGAAAGTGGCTACTTTTTTCTCATTAAGTTCAAAATCGTATTTATTAGTGCAGAATCTTGTTTCTCCTACAAAATCTGCTAACTGTAATTATGAAGACTTAATCAGCATGTTAAAAGCACATTTCAATCTTGAGGTCATTCTACTCTATGAATGCTCCAAGATTTTCAATAGAGAGTAAGAAGAAAATGAGACTATTACACAATTGGTGGCTAGCATTAAGGCTTGTGTTTACATGTGCGATTTTGGACCCTATTCCAAAGATGCCTTGAAAGACAAGTTTGTGTAAGACAATTGCACAGTTGTTATTATATGAGGCAGATCTATCTTTTGAATAGACTTTATAATAAGCCTCCCCAAAAGAGACAGCTTTGTGAGATGTCAGTGAGACGAGTTATCGCCCTTACTTCTACCATTGTCTGATAGGTATTGCATCAAACTTGCCACAGACAAAAAAATTCAATTCTTAAGCCAAATATCCATGTTTTGGTTGTAGGCAACCGCATTGGACAAACGACTGTCCATTCAAAGATGCAGAATGTCACAAGTGTAAAGAGAAAGGACATATTAAAAAGTGTGTTTTCCAAATAGTGGCAAAAACTACAAGAAAGGTAATACTAACCAAATAGTATTTAATTTGACTATGAATATTCTCAAGTACTCACCTATGATGACTATAATTTTTCTTATACAACTGGAGGTTCAGACAAACATACGTCAGTTACAGTTCTATTAAATGGCACTTGACATGGAGCTATGCACAGGTGCTACACCTTCAATGATCAGCATTCATTTCTCTTGGATGCTTTGATCAGCTAAACAGCATCCGAAACTGCATAAGTTCTCTGATAAATTAAGAGTACATGGTGGTTCACTGTTATCTATTCTTGGCAAATTTCACCAGGACATGATGCTTAAAATGACTGAAATAACAAAAAATATTGCGCCGATTATGGCTGATAAACCCAGCCCTACTCACTCGTTTAGGCAGAGATGTCCTAAAAAATTCAATCTCCTAAAATCTCCCATTTTATCTATTTCTGCCAACTGGTTTAATTTTTGAATAGATGTCACAGAAATATTTCCAACATTATTTTCTCCAGGTTTTGGTTGCTACAAAAGAGAGAAATTTCACATACTAGTAGAAAAGGAAGTACCTCCAGTTTATTATAAAGCTGGACCTATCATTATGCTATGATGGTTAAAGTACATCAGGAAATTAAGAAACTTGTCACTCCTGTCATTCAAGTGGGCTGCTGCTTTGGTCCCAGTTCTGAAGCATGATAATACCATTTGTCTATGTGATGACTACAAAATAACTAATGAAGTTGGACAAATATCAGATTCCCAAATTGGAAGACCTGTTTGCTAGCGTGTCAGATAGCAATTTTTTTTAAAAAATTGGACATGTCACAGCCTTATGCACAGCTGCTATTGGATGATGAATCCAAGCAATACACTGTGATAAACACCAACAAATATTTGTTTTGGAATTTCTCCAGCTGCTGGCATTTTTCAAAGAGCCATGAAACAGGTATTCCAGGGTGTGCACGGAGTGCTATGTTATCAGAATGATGTCCTGACTTATGGTGCAACTAAGACTTTCAAAGACTGAAGCTAGTCCTTACCAAGTTACAGGATGCTTAGCTAAAATAGTGTGCAGATAAGTGCGCAACTGAGGTTACCAAGGTTACCAAATTGATGGCAATGATATATATCCAGTGAAAGATAAGGTCAAGGCCATAGTTGAAGTCCCGACACCCACCAACATTAAACAACTACAATCTCACCTTGCTATGTTTAATTTTTAGAGACACCTTGTGCCAAAAGTATCCTAGGTTTTAGAGCCTCTCTACAGACTTTTGAGAGATGATACTCCATGGAAGTGGAGTACCAATCAAGACACAGCCTTCAAAGAAATTCTATCACTGTGCTCAAAGGCTTTTTGACCCAAACCTGCCAATCACTGCTGAGGCACAAACGTCATAGGTGCAGAATTAAATCATAATATAAATGATTAGGAATGTCTAATTACTTTTGCTTCTAGAACGCTAATTAAAACTGAAATGAATTACTCACAACTTGGAAAGGAGGCCATGGTTATTGTACCTGTTCTTCCCAAAGTGTTCAAATATAGTGAACTTGGTTGGTCTACTTCTGCTTGTGATTCCCAATCTGATTTTCTTCCTTTCCTTCATAAAAGATATGAGATTTCCACTCAAAATAATCATCTACCATAGAATAGCAGGGTGATAATTACTACTACCCATCACCAAACTTTACTTGCTAAACTTCATAAGAGTCATATCTGTTCATCCCAAATGAAGGAGTTGGTACGTAGCTACATTTGGCGGCCAAATTTGGACAGAGATCTGGAGTCTTTTGTAAAATATTGTCCCCTAATTCTGGAGCATTACAAAAATCCAGCTAAAGCAGAATTACATCCTTGGGAATGGCCAAGTCAACCCTGGCACTGCCTGCATGTGGAGCATGCTGGACCTGTGCAAAACAAACACTTTTTGGTTGTAGCAGATGCAAACTGAATGTGGGTGGATATTTTCTCCATATAGGGTCCTAGTGTTAATGAAACTATCAAAAACCTGAGTAATTATTTCAGTCTAATGCGTTTTCCCATTTCTATTGTGTCTGACAATGGTCTTTGCTTCACCAGAAATGAATTTAAAGAATTTCTCAAGAACAATGACATCAGGCACATATGTACAAAACCATCTACAAATGGTTTCACAGAGAGAATGGCAGAAATATTCAAGAGCGTTTTAAATAGTTCCTAAGAGCCTTGCAGTGGTGTACCAGACGAATTTCTCTTCAAGTACTGGATTACTCCAACTACCTGTGTATCACAAGCGGAGATGCTTTTCAGACATTTATGTTGCCATCTGAACCGGTTATGTCCTAATTACCATGCGGCTGGTCACATAATACTACAAGAAAATCAGAAGAGAAACTACTCTTCATTCAGAATGCTAAATCTACAACCAAACGCACTGATCGCAGTGTGCAACTATGCACTTGGTTGTAAGTGAATACCTGCAACACCTGCTCAAGTAACAGAACAAACAGGCCTCCTGCCCTAGAGATATCAGCTCACAGATGACATCATCAAGCGTCACCTAGATCATCACACAGTCTTCTCCTCTTGGGGAAAGAACTTTTGAACCTGATCAATCTGCTACTCCTTAGATTGAGCCTGAACTTAAATCACAAGTCCAGAACAAACTTCCCCTTTTTATGCACCTTCCATAGAAATGATTCCTACAAGATCTGCCATTGGGGCTCCTGACAAACTAAATCTCTAAGCACTGCACCAAAGAAACTAAGGGGAAGGGATGTTATAATCTGTACAACATGGGTAACTTGATCTAAAGACAGCTTTGTCCAGAAATTTGTGCCAAGGTCAGCATTTGATTTGCCATGGTTTTGGGCAAATCCAAACAAAGTTTGAGTTATATCCAGCCAAGATGGGTTGTGACTTCAGCATCTCTTAAACTACCGCCATGTCTGAGAAAAAGGGTCTACTATTACTAAAAAACTAACTCCATACCTATTCTATTTCTCTCCCATTTTTCGTTGACTAAAAGTACTAAAGTTTCGAAACTAATATTAACAATAAGAAGAAACAGATAACTAAAACTAACTCACAAACCTTATCCATTGATAACCCTTTATTCCAATTTTTAATTGATCTCACCCAACATGGCATGCTGCCAAAAGACGTCGTTTAAGTGACATTTTCTATTGAGTGACCAACCAGACCTATAAATATACTTGTATCAAACTATATACATATCTGTATAGTGTGCAAAGTGTTTCCTTCATTTCAAAAATACATTGTGGTTACAAATCATCTTGCTTTTTGGGGGTCCATTAAAGTTTCCTATTTACCAAATGTCAATCATGATCTTGAAAAATATTTCATCTAATCTTATTGATTACAATAACATGTGAAAATTGTTTGACTAAATTGAAATTTGTGTAATCATAAGATCCAGTAATTAGATTATTATACTGAGATTGAAGATCAAAGACAAATGATCTCATTAGCTGAAAACAGATCAACTGATTGTGATTAATTGATCAGTTGTACTTTTCCTCTTCTTCTCTCTTTCATTCAGACATTCAAGATGTTTTTACTCAAGTATGTCAAATGGTGGCCAAATAGGTGTTCAATTGGAGAAAATATCAACACCTATCAAACCATTACATGTTGAACCCAAGCTCTCAGTGTATTAAGTAAATCTTTTCAAATTTCAAGTGTAAAACCACTAGAAGCAGTGTAGCCAATCTTGATGATTTTTTTCTCCAATTTTTCAACACTGACAAGAAATGGTCTTGAATTTTGTAAAATTAATAAAGTTTTAAAATTTCAAGAAAACATATTTTTACATCTCTTGAATCAAATGTTAAAGCCTCAATACAAAAAAAAAACACAATCAAAATATTGTTTGTTTTTTTTTTCCTTTTAAAAAAGAAATTCTGTGGACCAAAATTGTGACTCTAAACAACATCCACTTTAAATCATTGCCCAAAACAGAAATTTTAAGACCATGGGAAAGCATTTTGACCAAAATTATGCTCTTACAACAACTTGGTAACATTTTATAAGAAGTAACAAACATTTTATTCTACTATCTAGTAAGAGGCATATCAAGCACAATCAACCATTGCCTTCTACAGGTTTGGTATGCAAAGGAGTGAGCAGCCTGGGTTATTCTTCTTGATGTTATGCTTCTTTCATTGCAATTACAGTAATTCTGATATAAAAAAAAACAACAAAACATGTATATCTATTTATTGGTAGGCCACTCAGAATACAGCAAAATAAAAATGAAAATAAAATATCACTGAACTTTTCTCCAGAATATCAATGTTTAGTAGTAATAATAATAAAGAATACCACTTCTTTCAAAATCTGACAAAAACTACTTGATAAGAATTTTGGAAAGATTATTAGACCTCAAATTCTAAATTTAAAAAGAAAAAAAATCTATTCTTTCCTACATAAAATTTCATCAAAAACATCCTGTAGTACAATGGACAAAGAATAAAACATTCTTTTTGCAATAATTTGAAAATGATGACCATAAGTGATATTTTCAGGCTACAAAAAGCTATTGAAAAAAAGAGCGACAGAAAATATGTCCAACCTAAATTTAGATAGTTGGTTACCAAGTATATACACAGCCAATTATTTGATTGGTTTTCAACTGAACAGGAAATAGAGTTGAAGGCTATAAGTAATTCTGCTGGAATCTGTTTGATTCAAGGTCATGACTAGTAGTTAAAATATGGTACAAGGATGGGCAGATTTAACAGTTTTCAACTTGTCACTACTTGAAATCACCTATCCTTAAGAGTTGTAATTGTTTCTAACCTACACTTCTAGAAAACATTGTATAAAAAGCCACACACATGCACATATATAATGTATCTATATGATATATAAATTAATACTATAGAAAAGTAACATTACTTGAATTCTATAAAATAAAATGAATGCTCTAATCAACAACCGTAGTAATCCTTTCTATTGATATATATATATATATATATATATATATATAATTTGTTTCCATTTCAAAAATGCAGTGTATAATACCATCTTTTAACAAAGATCAAAGTGTAGCATCTGAATCATCCGAATGAAATTTAAAGCACAGACTGAGTAAATTAATTAGTACATTCATGTCTACATCAATTCAAAGACATTTGCAAAAATACACTACTTACTGCTTACAAGTCAACTAAACTGTGATGTGTAAAGGATACACTTTCCAACTGTTATGACATCACTGAACTTTCATTCAATTTTTGTTATTTCATTACTTAGGGATTTGGGGGGGTAAGACATTTTACAGTTATTTCAATCAATGCCTTGTCCATCATTTCATTTTTTTACCGCAGTTTATATCAATTGATATCCATTGTCTTGTCAGATCTCTCAGATTTCATATGGGACAGGGGTCTTCTAGGTATGACAAAATTGAATAACTTAATCTTATTAAAAACCGTTAACCAAATCAGTCAACATAGGTTCCCAGAGTTTTCAAGTTGGTTTGGCTGGTTACCTATGTATCACATAGACAGGCTGTAGCAATGGAGCTAAAGGGCTGAAAATTCCAATAATTTACTCCTCATGTCTGAAGAAAAATTTGTTTTTTAGTGCAAGATCAATGCAATGCAAGTTTAAGCTAAATTGATCACTTGGTTCATGCCTGGCAGGATTCACACTTTTTTTTTGAAAATTCAGACTTTCTTTTGGTGATCACTACCCAACAAAAGGCAAAAGAAATAATTCATTTATTGATCACTTCCCTTTTCCTATTTTTCAACTGATCAGTCCCAACATGACCACCTGGATAGAGTAATAGTTAGCATGTCTGCCTCGCGTGAAGAAGGCCCTGGGTTCGATTCCCAAAACGAGTGAAGAGTGTAGAAAACTCTTCATCAGGATAACTTTCCCTGTGCACTCAGCAGTTAATTAAGTACACTGTAATCTGTATGATTAGTGTGGAGGTTCAGTGGACTTGCATCCTGCCAGGGGGGGGTCATAAGAACTTGTAAGTCATGATCTTGATCAGACTTGAGACTTGCAAGGATCACTAAGCTGACACATGTAACAAAAATCACGACTTCATCACCACCCTTCATACTCTATTGGAGGTTGTCTCTCAAGAGATGTGACACTTCACCTTAACTTACATGGTATGGCATATTGGTCACAAAAAACAGTTTCTATTGAGTCACTCAACAAACCCTTCTTCCTTTTTCTTTCCTTATTCAAAAGAGCAATTAGGATAATTTAATCTTATCTATATTTTTTTTTAAATCTCTTCTTCAATTACTGTTGATAAATCCAAATGGCACTGGTCACTTCCTTTTTGGAGATTTACTTCAACAGCAGAATGATTTCTCAATTGCAAACTTTTTAACACAACATATTACAAGATAAAATATGGCAGGGTGAGTGTCAAAAGGATACCAAACTTCAACAAAATTACTATTACAAAATCTCTTACCAACATCGAAAATTCTGTCGATATTCATATATAAGTAATTTCACAAAGTTAATTTAAAAATTACTACCACAATATGAGATTATAAAAAATTGAGCATTTACTCCACCATAAAGATTTTCAAGATAAGTGTGCAGCATCATTTGATACTGAGATGAATTTTAAATAAATAAATGAAATGATTGTATAAATAAGTTTCATAAAAGATTCGTCCTAATAGGAGACATGTGGACATTATGCAAGTCTTTTATCAGACGTATTTACTTCAGTCAAATCATTTGTTACAAGATGAAATGTCAGATGGGATAGATCTTTGTCAGAATCATTCAAGATAATGTGGGAGACTGTTTCTTTTCTGACATCTGATCAGTGTGAGGCCAAATCAAGATAGACAGGAGCAAAAGCAGAGGAGCCCAGAGAGGCCAAAAGAGAGAGGGACTTACCAATGGAGAGGGACAAAGATACACCCACCTGGGACTAGACTTGAAATCCAAGCATTTCCCTACATTTCCATATATGACGTTGTTTGAGTTTTAGAAATAAGGAGCATCTAACTTAACACCTAAAATAAATGAGCAAATTTTTGTTTGCTTTGTTGTTTCAACAGGTGTATAAGATGAATTACATCCAATGTTTCACAACGTTTTTTCATCCATGGCCCGTATTCTTGTATATACCTGTATCTATATAGAAATTTGCTTCTGAAAATTCAACGCTTTTCAATATCGCTTTAAGTGACAACAGCCATTCAATTTGGTTAATGTGGTAATGCAACAGGTGTTCGATCTGCTCTCAGCCAACATGATAACTTGTGAGACAACGTAAAATTTTCTATATCAAATTAAATACCAAAAAAAGATATCAGAAGATTTTCTTTTAAACACTGAGTCACTGGCCAGTGGAACAATCTTTATGAGGTAAATAGCGGAGGCTCCGAGCCTGAATGTATTCAAAAACCACCTGGACAGACTGTGGGAGCAAAAAAAGGAATCATTTACAATCCTGATATAGATCTCTATGCAATATCATCTGATTGGAGAACAAGATACAAAGTGATCGACATATGAAACTTGGTACAAGAACCCACCATTAAGGCCTTATCTAAGACTAAGACAATGATTATCATTATTGCAGTTAAATCTTGGCATGTCAGGTATTACAATTGACATTACAGAATAATGACACCTTGAAGTTCCACTAATATATTACATATATATGTCTCTCAAATCATTGATAACGCCATAATTTTCCATTGGACAAAACCAAACTACATTTCCATTTGTTTCTCCAAGGGAAATAAAAAAGGTTCTAGAAACTTGGCTGCCACTTTCAATGCGATATTTTTAGAAGAGTTGATTTTTCTTTCGATGAAAACATTCTACATCATTTTCTTTAAAATTTTATAAGATTTGATAGTTTATTTCTTGGGTTTAATACTCAATGGAATAAATAAAGGAATCTTTAATTGTATCAAGTGATGCAAGTTTTTCCTGTTTCTGTCATGAAATGTCATTAGAGGCATTTAATTTTAACAAATTTTATTCAAAAAGATAGTTTTGTATTGTGGCATCTGTCTTATCAGTATGTAATTTTTCAATTTTTTGTTGAAATCGATGTATCATCATTCAATGATTCTAACATGGGAGATAGAAGAAAATAAACAACATTTTTATTTTAGGGAAAAGAAAGGGTGCAGTGCATGGACAGGTAGTGTGAATGGAAAAATACGTTAAAAGTAGTCCACAAATTTTCATACTGGAGATTTTCCACATTACAGTGTTCCCCAGTCAAGTAAACCAGTTGAGATTGGTAGAAAGGAAATGAAGATATTACATGAGATTAATCAATCTTATGTGATTACTCAAAATATCTATAAAAAAAAAATTAAAAAAGGCCCTGAAAATCATATGCACTAGCTTAATCATGTCGGTCGCTTTGTTGTATAACTTCCACATTAGTTGAACAAAAAGAACCCTAGAGGAACATGTTTAAATGTTCTGCTTTCAAACAAATTGAAATCACTATGCTACTTGTTTCTTAGGTAAAAAGGCCAAAATTGTTGCAGTTTGGATGGACATTCATCCACCATATTCACCAGATATGCACCTTGGAATTACTGTTCATTCCAGTCTTTACAGAATTCTATAAGAGAAAAAAAATTCAATTCCTGCAAAAGGCATCTAAAGCAGACTTTACCATAGATAGAACAAAAAACATTCTGGGAGGATGGAATGATGAAGTGGCCTAAAAGATGGAAGAAGATTGTGGAACAGAAAGTAAAGTTAACACTGAAAATGGAAATGATGTTTCCTTTATTGAGACTAAAAAGCTGTTAATTCGAAGGTCAATTTTATACATATTTAATCTATTTGAAATTTATATAGAAAATAATTCAACAACACATCCTATTGAGAGACCTAAACTTGTTAATGGGATCAGGAGCCTGGCATGCATTTTTTGACCACAAATTTGCTGGTTTATATATTTACTACCTTTTTGTAATGAACACGCCTTGGTTGGTCAGTTTCTCACTGTTTGTGGCTGAGTGAGATTATCAAAAGGCAATCAAGAAGGCTTAACTTATTTCTAATACCAATGCACTCTTATCACTGTGAATCCATCCTTACTTACGAATCCACTGATATAATGATGACAAAAGTAAATGATATTTTTTTTTACTTATGCTATTATAGATCAGTCCAGTTGGATGGGGTAATTGTTAGCACCTCTGCCTCATACGTAGAAGGTCCTGGGTTCAATTCAATTCAATGTAGATGAACTTTAACAGTAGAACTTCTCAGTACCATGGGTGTATATCATAGAAGAAAACTTGGGTAGACATCACAGAATTGTGACTGCTCAATCTTAAGGGTTTTTTTTTCAAAATGGCAGAAAATGACCTTTGGCCCACAATAACAGAAAAGATTTTCTCCAAACGTGAACTTGCTGTATATCATTGGAAAGATCATTTTATGGAGATTCAAATTCACATAGAAAGAAGTTATTAAGCAGAAACAGTCTTAAGATCTTCAAACTGATCAAATTCTGCAAGAGGAAGTTTTTGATTCAAATTGGTGCATTTATTTATGAGGAAAATGGATTTTCAGGCAGTCTTGCCACAGAATCCATCTTTTTTCAATTAGGGAATATTGGTTTCTTCTATAAGATTTGATCAAAACAAACATGCGAATACATAGCATGAATGTACCACATTAATACATGAAATGGCAACATATTTCTCGACAGCAACAAAACTGTGCAAAATGTGTCATTTTTGTTCCATTTGTATTGACTAGTATGGTAGACATTGCACCAACATTCAATCATATGATCCGCGGAAATTTTTAAAATCTGCTCTTCAAGATGTGAGAAACCATCCTCGTATAACCAACCAAAGTCAGCAGGATCCTCGTCAGATAACATTCTTTATAGGTATTTTGTCATTTGCCTTTCTGGATCCTTATCAGAAGAAGGTGCAACAGCAGTAAATGAGATGGGGGGGGGAGGATCTGGGAGAGCAGTTGTATTATTCATGTAATAATCATAGCTCAGCTGATTGAATTCCTCCCATAACTGATGGTCCTCATCAAAAAACCAGCCAAGTACAAGTTTGGACTAGCTTTCAAAGCTTGTACCCAAGTGCCAAATTTGCTGGTCACATCACATCCTATGAGAGTATGTGCCTTCAGAATTACTTTGCAAATACTATGACCAATTTTACCGCAAGGGTAGGAATCTTTCATTTCTTCCAGTAACATATTTCACCCACAGTTGTAAGAGTTCTAATGACAAGAATTTTGGCATGTTATAAAGTAGTAAAACAACCACATTAGTATTTTTTGACAAAACAATGATTCTCTTTGTGTACTTGATTATGGTGAGATGAACATGAAGAATAGTTTGCTGGTCTGCTTCTTCAATAGTTGTGTTTGTTTAAAACTTAATGCATACCATCAAAAATAACTTCAACACAGTCAACACTAACTAAAAGTGTTCTTGCTGAATAGGAACTTTTGTGTCCAGAGATGTTCATGACTTCCAAAGGTTCATTTGAAGTTTACCAATGTCCCTCACCTTCTTTTAATGATTTGTCTAAGTAGATCAGACTTGAGGATTTCACTGATTGGAATCCTGTGGGCGATGCCAATTGTTTTCTAAGAATTACTAATGTCCTTTAGTAACGTGGCAGAGGAAGTCTAAGAAGTTTCATTCAAATCTGTTTTAGATGAAGTTGCAAAATCTGATGGTTTCATTTTGCTAATTATATCCATTAACTTGGTCTTGTCAATTTTCTTTTCTATTTTTCTTTTCTGAAAATTAAGCAGATATACGGCTAAAAGTGTTACTAATGGCTAAGACTTAACAATAAATAATTTCCCATTCTGAGACACACTGCAGTTGCCTCGTCTTATTCCACCTGTACTCTTCTGATATTGCTGAATGGACTGCTCTGGCTTCATACCTGGAGAAACGATGCTACTTCCTTTCAAATATTTTCCTATACAGTGTTCCACAGCTCTGGCCATGAGAAAACTTCCAAGTACTGGAATCAGGTTTTTGAATTATCAGCATCTGTGTGGAAGACACTTTTTTGCATTATGCTGCAAAAGTACCCCAAGAATTCTCATTAAATAATTCAAGACAAAACTTGAATTATCGAAATCATGAATATCAAAGGATAATTGTAAAAGTAAAATGATGTAGAAAGATAAATGAAATATACAAAAATATTGCCACCACTGCCTCAAAATGAATCACTAAAACCAAGTTACTTGATTTTTCTTACAATATATGCTCTTTATATGTCCTTATATCTCCAAGACTTTACAAACCCACTTTTCTATCCTAACTCTTTGAACAGTGATACAAGGTTACACAGAGCAATACAAGGCTTTACAAGATCATAGGTACCGCCTGACTGGAGTTGTCAGTTTCAAGGGAACGGAACCAGAAGTACAAAAAAAAGATGTAAATTTTATCTAGGAAAAAAAAAATTTTAAAATTTTAAAAAATCAAAATTTAACTTCCCTCTTTCCATTAATCATTCAGACAAAGCTTTCACAAACACCGAAACATCATAATACCAAAATACACAAAATATAGGTCCATTTCACAAAGGATTAGGATTGTAAGTAGAGCACCAACACCCGGAAAATAAGTGTGATCAGGAGTACTGAAATGGATGGATGGACAGACGAGTGAGAAGGGAAGAATGCCTAGCCTAGGTTTTTGTTGCATGGTCTGGTTGGTAATCACGGCTTTAATAAATCAGTTTCTCCTTTCCTGACAATAGCACACATGCCCTAGCACATATATTCATTTATATATATATATGTAGAGTACCCATCAAAAATGTAAAAAATATTTCCGTATGGAACAGCACTTCTGCCACTTTTGTTTCAGTTATTTGATCACTATATTGCTGAAACAAAGGTTGACCAAGAGCTTTATGATAAGTATACAAACAAACATTTCAATTGATCTATCCAGATAAGTAATTTCATAAATGGAATACCAATATTCCCTCTGAAAATAGGAAGATAAAAAAAAACAAAAGAGTTTGCTATAGAATTTTGACCCACATCCATTCTACCTTTTTTTTCTTATTACCTCTTCGTTGGTTTTCACGTTGAGCCCAAACTTCAAAACTCAGTCTTCTGCGAGAGTGAAGTTTGTTTTGTCTGTGATACATTTATACAATAATACGAGAGAGATATGGACAACAAGCTCTACACTGACAATGATTCATCTAATAATAACAAAATCCAAGATAACATTACTATATGATTAATATCCACCACTGGATTAAATGTATTGACAAGGAATGTTGAAAAACAATTATTCATTTTCTAAAAAAAAGGCTGCTTCCATCATTAAGCTGAAGACTTGGTGATGTACCAACATGTATATTACAAATCTACAATATATCCACTTACTATTATATATTTAGCAATTATTTTTATCCTAAAATGCTTGAGTCAGCAATTATAGAATTTTTTAAAAAAGAGGATGCAGACAAAATATACTAATCATAGTACTTACTTACCTATCTAAAAGCTTAATCACACTCACATTTCTTCTGCTTTGTTTGAATGTGAGTCAGTCTTGCAATTCTAGTAGTTGGCCAATGCCATGACCTCAACTGACAAACTTCCATCTCCCAAGGAAAACAAAAGAAAAGACAGAACTCAATTTTGAACCCTCATGACTAAACCTTCGGCTCCCTATTTTATTACATGGTGTATACATCTGAGCATTTCATGATGTCAAGAGATTCGGCATAACAAATTTTTCAACAGATTCATAGAATATTCAAGATTGGAATACTTAAAAGAAATAAATGAATAATACAAGTTGTCCACTTTTATCTTATTTGAATCATTTTTAATGTACTAATTAACTTGAAGAATTGAATGAAAAGTAGAAATAAGCAGAGAAGACCTATTTGTATGTCTCATTATTATATGAGTGAAGGGAAAAATCTTTCAGACTGGATTTTCATCCATGATTAACCTCTTACTAGATCATTTTTTTCCACCCAATATTTCACTTTGGAACATAATTTTTTTTTTCAGATTAATGGTGATGTAAAATGAGAATCATGAGATCTTTTTTTTCTTTTATTCAATTTTTTTGCTATAAGTATACTAACATATTCAGTCGAAAAAAAATCTCTAAAGCATCCATAATTTCCCAGATTTTCTCCCTAAAGCTAAAATTTTGTTGTGTAAAAAACATCTTTATGTACAATATATATTTTTTCATACAGCTAAAATCCTCACTACCAAAGGGAGAAGATTTTTTCTGCTTTATAACAGCCACAAAAGTTTCACATTTACAAATAGCTAAAATCATAACACTGGTTATAGCAACTGACTTTTCAAAATTGGTGCTGCCAAAAAAAAACATGGATGCCAATTTAACTCTTTTGTTTTTTTCAAATTTGCAACTCCAGTGTTGATATTTAGATTTTAAAAAAAAATTGGACATGTTTCAAAGTCCACTGTTGTCAATTGAGATGTTTTCTTTTTTTCGATTTAGAGAGTGACTTTCAGAATCGGAAAATAAAAAAAAAAAAACACCTAAACTGGCAACCCTGGTAAGAAGTTCAAGATTGACTTGTACTTGCTCTAAAATATAAAAGGATGCCTAAATATTTTGGGTTCAGCCAAAAAATCAAGTTATTTGATAATCAAGTTAACTAGTGATGTTCTGAAAAGAATAAAATATAAAAAACACCTATACTCGGACAATCCATAAGGGCTTAGGTTGATTCATTATTTTCTTCCAAACAATGATGCAAGTAACTTTTTAATGCAAGTTATAGGAATTAAGAGTTTAATATCAAAATCCAATTGCAGGCAAGTTGGTAATCTCTTGAAAATAGAAAGTGTATAGTTCTATTGAATAAATAAGTGAATGTAATAATTTATTTCAGTAAATCTTAAGCAAGTGTAATTTTCATCTTCATTTAATAAAATCATACTTTATTTTTTCTGAATGAAGATATTAATCAGAGGGACATTTGTAAAATATGTATAAGATTCAGTCTAACTGGTGGGGGTGGTGACAGCAGTCTATACTAAAATAATTTTATTTTATTGAATAGTAGTTTATATATTTATTGGTAGGTAGGTGGATAGCAAGAGACAGCTTACAATTCTTATTTTCAGTACCTCGCCACAAAAGTTTCCCAATAAACATTTACTAAAATTTACAAATCAATATTATGTGCAACACAATAGGGATAAATAGTTTTATTATTGATTCTCTTTAATGAGACAGAATAAAAGGTACAGTTTACAAGTAAAGGTACAGGAAAATATATAGGATTAGCATGTGATTCGGTTATCATGAACATAATCTGTTCTCTTACCATCATGAGAGTAGCAGTGATTTCAAGGCTACAGGTAATACTACTAAGAAGTGGTCAGCTCAGTCAGGTATGTCAAATGCATTAGTTAATTCAGTTGTGAAAAATATCAATGAAGACAAAAATTATTTTACAGTAAAGGTGAAATTCAGTTGGGAAATGGTTAAGTGCAAAAAGCTACAACCAAGTGCAAGAACTTTGTCTCAGAGTCATTAAAACAGAGTCAAGTCACAAAATTTCTAGAATTCTTTTATGTAAAAAAATCAATGCGTCAACAGGTACTGAATCTGTAGAAATCATAACACTCACATCGTAAAATGATTTCCATAAATTGAATATTTACCTCTGCGAACCAAGTTGGTCAGAGGTTATGTATTCACCCATGTTTGTCTGTTTGCTCATGCAATTTCTCCAAAAGTTCTCATTGAATTTTGATGACATTTTGTGGAAGAGTAGGCATGAGCCAATGAACAATGGATTGAATTTTTGGGGTAGATCCAGGATTGTTTTTTTGATTTTGTTAATATTGCAAGATGGGACCGTTTTTGAGGTGTAATAACAGTAATGACATCTTCACCATGACATTATCATAATGGAAGTGCAGTACAATAGCAGTAATGATGTCATTATAAAAGAAGTTATTGCACTACCATTGTTTAGCTTTTAGCGACAATGGCATTGGCAGAGATATACGCTTTCCAAGTGATTTCTGGACTTCTTCAACCATGTAATATTCTGACGGCAGCCACATCTATAATGTCAAAACAAGTCATTGTTTTTTTACTTACCTTTACAAATCTGTACCGAGTCACCCCATTCTCCAATGCCCCATCTTTAAATTATACTTGACATAAATCATATTAAAGTTACATTTGATGACTGTCTAAGTGTCAAACTTGAATTTGATAACCATTGTTATCCAATTGTAAAAATAGCAGGGACACTTAGGGAGATATCTTATCCAAATGAAAATGAGTTGTGTGCAGGCCATTTTATTACATATATTAGTTATTATCCAAGAAGAAAATTAATGGATACATTTGAATTTATTCATGAGATTATACACATGTACACACACTGAAGCTATAATGCATTTGGTGAAAATATGTACTTGTACAACGTGGAATTCTTCCCATTCTCTTTATGTGACACAATAGTTCACTGCTTCAAAGCTGTTGATAGTGCACCAATTTTATTTGATGTCTTATTAAAAAGTGACTAAACTCATTCAAGTGGAAAAGTCCATTGTTTCAAAAAGTGAGGAGGAAATATTTTTACCAGCGAAATATAAGTTTAAGTTTACATTTATTATGTATTACACATTGCAAAATAAGGATGCAAACCAAAAAAGTCACACTCTTCATTATACAGATAAATCTTATGTAGATAGACCTTCGCTAAAATATTACACACACCAGAAGTACATTATGGAAGAAATTAAATAGAGTGATATAATTCCTTTTTCTTGACTTTGTACTGATATGGGTCAAATGCAGATAAACATGTACTCTAAATAGAATAAGAAAATGGAGTGAAATGTTAAAGACAAGGTAGAAGGCACCAGTGAGAACCAAAAACAACTGTCCTTATTAGGAGAGACAAAGTGCCCACACAAAATGGATTCCATGGAATCTCTTGTTTTTATCAGGCCAGTCACTTCTGCCACCGTCACCACTGCAACATACCAGCCATAAACAGTTATGCATTTCACATTTATTTCAAGTATGTTAATTTCTAATTAAGGAATCACTCAGACATTCACCAACTCAGAAAGCGGTATGTTCGGTGGGAGATAAACAATTACTATAGATTATTCAATAACACAACGGGAAAATTGCATTAAATCAATATCTGGGTTAGTCTGGATCAAAATACCATACAGTCACATTTGAGGCAAATTTTAAAACTAAGCTTATCTCAGAAATTAAGCCTGTTGGTAATGAAAATGAGATTAATATAGAAAGTAACACACATATATTTTCATGTATTATTCTTGAATAAATTTGAATAAACAATTAAGGAAAACGATAACACTGGACACAGTATTTATAAGTGAAAATTATTTTTTTAAAAACAAGAAAAAAAAACCTTAATAATCCAAAAGAAAAGTCTGAATAGAGCACAATGAATATAGGGTTGTTATAAATCTTTAAAAGCTAATTTACAAGATTCCACAAAAATACTTAGCCAACAGATGATTTTTATAAAATAATGAAATCCAAAAATCAGACTTTTAGATACATTAACTTTCTGAGGATAACGTCAATAAACACAGCTATTATAAACAAAAATCAACTGTAGTTCTTTTTAAATCTAATACTGATAATCTGCAAGAATGTTTTCACTTTCATTTTCAACAAGATTTAGTGTGCAGTATATTTGTTTACTTTCTTCTGCATATCAATAGAATTATTTTCTTTTTTATCTCTCAGCTTATTTTTTACTTTTATTCTTTAATCAATAAATGCAGATTTCCTTTTTCTTTCAGAAGAGGAAGATGCAAAAATAATCCACCAGAAAACATAGATTCCAATTTCCTTGTTATTCTTGCTGTGAGCTAACAGGATCTGGTTGATGAAAATAGGTTTCAGTCGTAAATGTCAATAATTGAAAAAAAAAAAAAATTGGCAATAAGTACATTATTTTTCAATATTTTTAATTTTAGCAAAATAAGATCACAAGTTGTTGGAACTCTTGACCGACATCATTTTATTGGGACTAATTAATCAAAAGATTACTGAGATCAACAGAGTCATTGCATCTTCTGGCTATTTTCGGTCAATACAATTACAACTGATTTTAATTGATTTCAGAATCTGTGGCCAGACGAAAATTACAGACTTCTAACATTACTGCAATCGAATTTCCAAATTAAAGGGGGAATCATTGGCCATAATTGCACCATGAACGAGTCAAAAAGAATCAAAACAAAACAAAACAAAAAACTAAGGTAAATTCATGTTTTTCCCTCTCATATACCACAAGGTTAAATGATTACTAGTTTACACGATTTTCTTGCCCATCTGGTCAGGCAATCTGTGATTTAAAAGTATGGGTTCTCTTGATGACAATGTCACAAATAATAATAGAACTATGCCTCTTACCTCTGAGATAATTAATCAGGTAAGGTGTGAAGAAAAATAAATAGAAGAGAATCTTTATAATTTGCATTGGAAAAATTTTTGCAATCTATCAGGTAACTAAAAAAGTTTTTTTCTGCAGGTGCATTTGGTCCAAGTTTAAATTTGAACAGTAGACAAATTCTAACCATCAATTTTCATTATGTTTCACTCATTACTACCGTAGATATTCTCTTCTGAAGTTCATTTACAAATGAATAATATGTGTAGGTTTTATACTTCTGGAAATGTTTATGGACTATTTGTTTTTGAAAGGTGTATTTTTTTAAAAACTTATAGAAAAGGGAATATTGAAGATTGCACAAACATTAGGGATCCCTTGTAAAAAACTATTTCCAGTGTATGTGATATTTCCTATTTCAAAATACATTAATTCTATACTTGATAGTTTTTTCACTCTCTGCAAATCCATTAATTATTCTATTGAAAGGAAAAACAAGTCGACTGAGTATAAGATGAGATCAGGACTAAGCATTAAATTTCAGAAAATTGATCAACTCAAATATAAGCCAAGTTCATCATTTGGCCATTATAGAACTAAGTCAGCTGTCAGCAATTCATGAATTTTTTTAATCTTCAAAATACTAATCGTCAGTTTTCGGGTTCTAAGAGAAAGATTTAAAATGGATATCACACAATACGCAAGGTATATCACCAACATAACATTCCATACAAAACCATTTGAACTGAGTTCAAACAACAGACATTATCACTTTCTAATATGCATTGGGTCTTTCAACACTGTATTCATACAGATAAAAGTCTGGGCCATTTTTAACTGACCTGGGTATAAATTGAACTGTTGATTTTAGGACATTTTTCAAGTAAAATAACCTAATCTTATATAAAAAAAATATATGGTATAGTGTTTAATGTGTTCTATTTCATTTTTCTCTCCATGGTGAGCTGTTTTAAGTGAATTGGTTAATTATAGGGTAAACACACAAATAGACATTCTAACATTGTGCATAGCCTAACAAGAGAATGACTGGTAAAAATACGACAAAGAAAGCATCAAATGTATTGTTAGTACACAAAAATCCTCTGCTGTCATCTTCTAGTCATCATCTCTTCTGGATTTCTAGTTGTATGATTCAAGAAAGCACTTTCAGCAGCATCCAATTGATACAAACTTTCAATATTATATTCATACTAACAACACTGCCCAAAAGTTGGGATTTTTTTCAGTCATCAACAATTTCAATATTTTTATCAGTTTACATGCATTTTGATATATGTGTGTGTATGTATATATATATATATATATATATATATATATATATATATATATAGAGAGAGAGAGAGAGAGAGAGAGAGAGAGAGAGAGAGAGAGGTATCAGTCTAAAATTAGTGATCTTGAAATATTTTGTCAGATTCTTCAGTTGAATAAATTGGCATAAAATTGACTGAAAAGAATTCTCTCCTATTAACTAACATTCTTTAATATGGTTTGGTTGCAGTTTGAGATTAGATATGAGGTTGGTGAAAAAAATTACTGCGTTTTTCCACTATCAACTTTAAAGCAGTATATTACAACTTAGAATACAAATTATCAATCAAAATAAGAGCCTTCAGAATGTACACATTTTTGCCAACTAGAAACAAGTTCATTCATTCCATAAGCATAGAATACTGGGGTTGAGCAACCAATGGATTCTTTGCAAGGCATTTTGAGCTACTGCTTAGTTATTGAAGACCCTCCCTTGCAGGAAGTGATTGAAAAGCTTAAAAAGGTGGTAGTCAATCATTCACATGTCAAGCTTTTCCAATTTGGTAGATGCCAAACAACAGTTAAATATTCAACATTTAATTCTTCTGCAACCTTTAGAGTTGTTTTGTGTGGATCTGCCTTAATAATGGCCCTTGTTTGGACCTCAGAAGGATATCCACAGCTAACCTCATCTTGAAGGATCTCGTTATCCATTTAAAAATTTGGGGAATCCAATTTAAGCTGTATGTTTGTCGATGGTCCCTAGGCTAAATATTTGGTTGATATTGCAAGCTATTTCGGCCGCTTTACGTCCCATTTTAAACTCTTTAAACAAAATTGCTCTAATTTCCTTTTTTTTCTTTCTGTCTCTAAATAAACCAGAATAAATAGTAAAAAGAAAACATTCAGCTTGAATAAATGGAGTGAAATTCACACTTTGAAAGTTAGAAGTTGAGTTTATTTTGAATTTCACAGTTTCTCCTTTTTCTATTTCTTAGTAGATTAGTCACTTTATGCTTGGTTGACCAGTCAATTTTCAATTTTACGAACGAATGAGAATCATGTAATTTCTCTCGCCCCAAGAAAAAAAATTTCAGGTAGGAAGGGCTTCAAGTAAATTTTGAAAATTGTGTCCAAGATTGCTTAAAAAGTCGTTATTGCCTCTGAGTACAATATCTTGATATCTGACCGAAATTAAGTGTCTAGGAGTCTTCTAAAAAAGCGTTCTATCTAAGAAAAGATTTTTATCAGAAACCGAAAGCATTATGATATATCAAACACTCTTTTATAAAATGCATGACAATCTTCCTTTCATTCGTGATAATATATCAGAATGCGCTAGACTTCAAAGGTTTGGTTTGGATACATAAGTATTCAGTTGCACATGTACTTGGCTTTTAAATCCCTATTTAACCTATAATATTGAAGTGCATAATACTCAATGTATAACGTTGCAGACAAATTCTTAGAAGGAAAATTCCAAAAATACATATTTACAAGTTTAACGAAGAAGATCGAATGTAGTAGGGCAAATCATGTTGAAAACAAAGAAAAGAATTGTTACACTTAAAATCTTTACAACTAATGAAGAAGAATGGGGAGCGTTCATTTTGAATTCGGTCAACAACTTCAGAAACTGCTACTGTTTGGGGAGTTGGGTGGAAAAATACATTCAAGGTAAGATAACGCTTCCCTTACAGTATACATGTTTTGTATGTTGTCATTTTTTTTTAATTGAGACATTTTTCTTCTACTTCTTCAAGAGGCAAGAAAAGAGCCAAGCTGAGATGCGTAGCTGGGCTAAAAATATTAGGAAGTGAGACGGAATAATAACACAGGGTTGCCAAATTAACCCTTTTTGCGACATCTGGCTGATTTTTTTCCCAATTTTCAGTCAATAAAAATCTATATTTCTATATAAAAAAAAACTGTTTCTATTCAAATCAAACAACACTGAGACGTTTTTGTTTTTATACTTAACCGGATTTTTCTTCCCCCCCCCACTTTCTAAAACTATCTGTTGTTCTGAGCAGCGCTCGTCACTTTCTTGAGCCCTAGACGTCACACTTTTTAGTGACATCACACCTCATTCTTCCTTCCTCTTTCCGTTGATTAAGGTAATCAGCACCGACCGATGGACAGAGAAACGTCTTACTGAGATGTGTGGACACATTTTAGAATTATATTTGGAACAAACAGACGCATGAGATGAGAGAGACAGTCTGTAAAATAAGGCCATTTACTTGGAAAATTTGTAAACTGAGAAGATCATTCATGCTTATGTGCACAATATCTTCCTGAAAATAATTTAGAGAAATGTCAAGACATTTATAAGAAGAATTTGGGGAATCCATTTCAAGTTTAAAATACAAAATATCAATGACTTATTAAAAAAGAAAAAAAAAATGTTTCTTTGTCCTGCACCTTAACTACCACTTCAGAAGTGGTTGGCAAAAATTCAAAGCAATAATCATTTTGTGTTCATATTGTTGAATTAGTCATCTTTATCATAACTCCTCTTCATATCAAGTTTATCAAATTGTTTGGGTTTTTTTTTTCATTTATCTATTTAAAGGTGAACAATCTCAGGTATAATAATTTCTTTTATTCACTTAAAAGTAAATAATCTCAGGTAAAATTTATTAAAACTCATCAACTGCAGATGATAGAGTCAGGCTATGAATTAGGGCTTCTATCTTGAATTGAATTATCCTGCAATGGACAAAGGCTTTTTTATTGTCCAAAGTTAATGAGTTAAAAAAACACTTTAATTCAATACTAGTCGTAATAAAAATATGTCTCAACAAAAAAAATATGAATAAAATGATATAAAATATACAAGTGTAAATGAAGTTTTCATTAATTTCACAAGGGGATGATATCAATACACAACTGAGATTTTATAAAGTATAAAAGGCAGAAAATTGATTTCAATTGGATGTTTAGTCTCATTTTGTTGTATAAATTAACTGTATTTTGTATTTTTAGAAGTATTAGTAACCAATATTTTTCTTTCAAATGTTCAAACTGTTAAAGAATCCTTGAATAATTTCTGCACTTTCTTAATAGATGAAAATATTTGGGGGAATTCTTTACGAACTATTTAACGAATTTCACATGTTGAAATATCTGAATTAAGCTAGCTAGTGACAGCAGGATAACTATAGTAATTAATTAATCAAACTCAACTAGAACCAAATTCAGCAACAATTAAAGACATTAAGAAGTTGGTTTTTTTTATTCATTACTAGTCAGGATTTTGTCAGATAATTACAAATACATGGTAATTTTTTTCTAATTGAATCAATTTTTGTCATTAGTTGTGGAGTAGGTTTGTGTAGTTCGAGAGTTAAGAGAATGTTACCAGCTAGATAATTTTGATCTTGCAGTTTGCGCCATTGAGGAATGCCCTGACTTTTCTCTTAGTATAATGTGTAGGTACTGTTTGAAGTATAGAACTCCAGCGCCGAGTTAATACAAACTGTGGGCTTTAATCCAAGAATGAATATTTGCCTTTTATTTGCTACAACCATAGTGTGGTAACAGCAGCATCATTTAGATCATCAACAACACAACTGATTCACAACTCTGAGCAAAAGCCTGTTTCATTGAATATTTTCAAGAGCACCCAGTGAGGTTTGAACTCATCAGCAGCTTGGGTGACAAACACAATAACCACTCTACCACCATTAATGCTTTTAGCTCATTACATACCACAATGAGCAGAGTTTCTTACTGAGCCATCAGACAATATAAGCACAGCGTGTTCGCATAATTTGTGAGAGGCTTGTAGAAAGAGAAGAACCATAAAATCAATACTTCCACCACCCGTAGTAGCAGCAGGAAGGAGAGAAGGAAAAAGAGCAAGTAGTCTTTCTTGGAGTCAATTGATTCTCATGCTTGTAAAATATTGTGATATGGAAGTATTCTGCAAGTATCACTTTTGATAAGTCGTAAATGTCCATTTTTTTGTACCTTTTATGTAAAATGTGAACCTCGAACATTTTAATCCGATATCATTGCAGCCAGTGAAAAAAAAAAAATCAGAGAAGATGTTCTTTTAATGACATCACACCTCTTTTTTCTGTTCCTCTTTTTCTTGATCAATATAATTGGGACTGACTGATATACCAAAAAGAGTCTTATTGAGATGTGTGGAAAGATCTAAAAATACCAGAAAATAGGAGAGTTTTAAAATTATCCTTTGATAAAGTAGTTTATCTTCTTAAAAACTTTAAATTTTCCATATTTTCATAAATTACATCCTTCGAGTTGTGATGCTGACAAGTAAACTGACTCCTTTTTTATTTTATAGGAAAAAGAGATTAACTAAAAGTTCTTCAAAGAGTATAAGATCTGTAAGTTTAGTATTAGGAATAATCATTATAGAGTCCTTCTCACAAATCTTTTGATTAGAATAAACTATAATATCTTTTTTTTCTAATGGAATATATGGTACATTATTTGCTATATTTGGAGAGAGGGTGGCATTTTTAAAAAAAAGGAAGACACTCTAAATCAGCGGTTCCCAAGCTGGCATCCACAAAGGTGTTACTGGAGGACAGGGAGTTTGTCAACCAAGACCTTTCAAGGTAATTGATGTTTTTTTTTTAGTCAGACCCTAAAAAGAAGGACAAAATAATGTCTGGCTCCAGATAGCACCAGCTCAAGAGCTGACTGTCTGGTATTAAGCTGGACATCTGGCCACCCTATTTGAAGATATGAATAGCATAATGGTCAACGGTGCAGACAATGGAATTGGCAAGCTGAGTTCAGACTCCAGCCAAGGCTGTTTAGTGTTCACTTCACATTTATGCCCTTGGGAAAGCCATGAATCCATCTTGTCTACCCCCAGCTATAGATAAAATAGCAGTGCAGACTGCTTCCTCAGGCTGGAGATCCCAATCAGTCTAAGAGAAGGACAACTTTAGATTTAAAACCAGGAGCTGGATTCCCAGAGGCAAATCAACACGTCTCGTTTTGATAACACCTGTGACAACGTTGGTGCTGCTAAGTTGTATCGGCTTTTGTTTTTCCCTTGGACAACATCGGTATGTGGGGAGGGGAGATTTGCTGCATGGGCAACTGCCTATTTTGTCTGCAACCTGGAGAAGATCCATAGACTCAAGAGGCTGACAGATGCCAACAAATAATATTTGCTCCAAGTGAAAATACCATACATTTTACATAGAATTGTGGATGTGATTGACTTAAATATTCTAAATGAAAGTTGAATGAATCTTGTCAAACTCCCAGAGTTGACTTTATTATCATGAATTCTTCAGACATATGAATTTAAGACATGAATAAGAGAGCAAGGGGTAGTGAAAGATTGATGCCATAATGTGTCAACCCACATTTGGTCACAGTATTTTTTTTGTAAATATTGAATTTCTATTATGAAAAATATTGTCAAATTCCTACTCTTGGGTTTCAACATTATTTTCATAATGACCTCAACAAAAACCAGTGATGTCATGATGGCTCACATATGAGTTACATGTGCAAAAATAGATCACAAATTCACTTTTTCAACTCGGGTCTACTTGTTTTATTATAGAAACTACTACTAAAGAAGTTGAAGTGGGACATGTAGTTTGGGAATAATATTGTGTGGAAAAATGGATTCTGTTTTGTTGACCATTTAGATTTTAATGAAAGGAGTTTGACCATAGCAAAGCCAAGCTGTATTGAAGATGAGAAAATTCAGTGCCTATCCAAGAAGTAAGTGACAGAAATAAGTAACGTCTGAAGAGAATTAACACGCCAACAAGTATTCATACTTTTAATTTGAGGTGATGAATTTCCATCAGATTTTGCTCTCACTCCTTTGATCAAATTTCTCCAATAACTTAAGAAAGCTTTTTGCTATTTTTTGCATGCTTAGTAGTCATCTTTCTACATACATTTCATGTAGACAAGTTCACAATAGCTTCTCTAATTTTCATTCAGAGTTGATAAATCGACATACATATTTTGTCTAATATTGCAGATAAAATAAGATACTTTGTAATACAGTTGAGTACAGTTGAAAATTCTTATTCATTGTTTTCCTTTTTCTCTTTCTTTCTGGTTTTTTTTTTTGGGGGGGGATTACTTCAAAATATGTATCTATCATTCCTCTATTGTACTTGACTTTATAGAATGTTTGTCCTGAGAAAAAAATACAACCTTGCCAGAGTTGGAAGATAAAATTGCAAAGAGCAATTCAAACCTCACTCTTTTTACAGCATTAGAAATCTCTCACCCAAAAGAAAGAAAACATCAAAATTGAATTTGGCCTCTGTTTAGTTTCATGAAGAGTTTTAGATTTATGGTATTTCAAAATAACCATTTGTTCACATGATGCCTGACCGACATGAAGGGGTCTGCAACTAATTGGTCAATGCTAGAACTAAGGAAACATGACAAGACTTTTTTTTAAAGCTAGTTGTCACTAAGTTAAAATCGTGGCTGTTGAGTGTTTTTGAAAAGTGATGGTTTTTTTTCTATCTTTCATTCAAGGGTGAAACTTTGTGTTTTCTTATAAAATTGATTGTCAAAGTGACAACTTTATCACATACTCTACACAAACAAATAAACAAATACTCTCACTCGTCGATTTTCGACATCAAAAATAAAGTCAGTTGACTTTAGAAAAGATATTTCCCCCCACATACAATATGAGTCAATAGTTTAAGTGATGTAAGTGTTGGTAAGGTTTTTTTTTGTCAGTTAAATGACCAACGAAAGTTATCTTGGTGACAGATAATGTCAGTATCATAATCAAAATGCATATTTGTTTATTTTACAGTCAATAGCACGGAGAGTTCAAAAAAGGGGACTTGTCAAATTTCAGATAAGATGACAATTATCAACTCCCCTTTTTTAAGATTAACATTATTTCCGGGGGTATCTTCGAGATTAAGTGGTCGCCTCGTCGTAGACAACGCAATTCATCTTGACTAATATCATTAAATAATACTTCTCCTCTGCTGGTTAAATGAACCATAATATAAGGAAAAGGAGAATAATAATGATTAATAATCGATTTCTCAGGAACTTCGATTTATTGATTCAAAAGCTGATGGTGATTTCTTTCAGACGTTTTTTTTTTACTTAACACAATGATTATAGTTTCAATCAGAGAGAGAATACGACCAAAAGAGAAAAAAACTATTCATTTAATTGTTGAACATCAGAATTCATTAAGGACCCGCTAATTCAAAATCTGATCGTGAAAATTATGTATCTCAGTTGTTGAATTTAAACAACTGCCGGGGGCGGGGCTAAAACAAAGAAAAACAGAGTTGAGAGTATTTAAGAACATGAATTGTAATAATTATTCGTTTGTTAAATTGTTCGTTTTTTAAACAAACATCATAAGAGATTGAAGTATTCACAACACACCCATTCTTCTAAATTTTCTACGTTTAATATTTTCAAACACTAAATGAGAAAACTTCATGTCACATCACTGGTATCCGACCCCCCCCCCAGTACAATAAGAGTAGAATCCGGGGAAAATATAACTATTAAATAGAAGCAGTGGAATCCTTTTAAAATGAAGTCAGAAAGTCAAAGTCTTTATTTTGTTTCTGACAAGAAATTGAAACTGAAATATTCTACAATTAGGTGGTTTGGTTTGAAATGTTACAAAAGGAGAGAGAAGAAATTGAGTTAGAGAACTTCAGTCGTTTTTTTTTAATCATTAAATGCTAGACAAGGGCTTTCCTTTTACTCCTCATTTTAAATTTAAACACAGTAGATCTGTATACGAAGACTGCATTAATGAGATCTAAACACTGGTTTTATGTACCAACCCAGATTTCTCGTCGTATTTAGTTAATCCCTGTATCAGTCATAGAACAAGATCGAGTGGTTCTTTCAGTGGTTAAAAACAAGTGCACGTTACTGGAGACAGAGCTTTCTAGCTTTGACTGAATAAAACTTACCTTGGACATTTTGTTTATCCACTCTAATTATTGTCGGTCTTTTGGGTACCGCAGGGATGCCAGCCTTGGTACTGGGGGTACTCACAGAGTTTGTATCATTTAATTCCGTAGATGTAGCAGAGGTTGTCATCGTGTTGTTATTATCAACGACACAGACGGACATCTAGTCGATCCATCAATTCCCTGAGCCACAGGGAGACAGGAAACATTTAAAAAACGGAAACAAGTGCCAGTGACTTTATAGTTAGAAAAAAAAGGAAAAGGAACTCAATGCTAGTCACACACTGACGTTGGTAATTATTTTCGATGTATTAGTTTATATCACATACACACACACACCCACATAGATGCGTGTGGGCGCCCTGTTCAGAAACCTCCACTGGTGTGTTTACACATGCGATCGCTTTGTTTCTAACTTTTGATGCTTCTTCAGCCGCTGCTGCTGTTTTAGTAGTGTGCGTAACTACTTGTCACCAAGGGTGAGGCCGGTGCTTTTATTTTTAACATCTTTGTCGCTTCTGGAGAAGTTAATTTGCGGAGAAAGATGAGCTAAAAATGGAAAAAGAAGCCTCGAAGAAGAATAACTGAACCAAGGACCGGACGATGGGAACAGCGCGTTGTGACGTTATCAATACTTCCGGTCCAATATGCACGACATTCCCCTTCCGAATAAATGACAGTCAGCTTTTTTTTTCTTCTTTTTTTTATCACAATATTTATTCACTCATTCATGGTATATTCAATTACCGTGGATTTTGCGGCTACACTCACCAAAAACGGTTTGGGGTATACCGACAATAGATGTCTATCAGGCTTGAACCCGTGGCAAGAGTTTAAAGAAACGGTATCGTTACTTGTAGAACTATAAAGCACTTCTTACATTTCTACGTTGCATGAAATATGACATTCAGAAACAGATTACAAACTTAATCATTAAACAAAACAAAATTCTGAATGAAACTCTGAGATAGCGTGTAGAGATCTCCTAACGTTTACTAATAGCTGGCTAATCATACGACGAAAGATCTAATAAAAGTTATTTACGAAGCCTAGATTACTCTGGCACCAGATCACAGTTGTCAGGTACTCAGTTGGGATCAAACTCACTACACTCACGAATTGGTATGTGAGACAAACTTGCTAACCATTGTGCTCTGCTAAGAACCCAAGACTTAATTATACAGTTTTGCATATGCTCCTAATGAATTTTTTTTTATTAATCATGTAACTATAATTTACTTAAGTACCAGATTAGGAGCGGGCATCTAGAGACCAAATAGAACTATATTCATACCAATGTGACACGCTTATAAATACAATTAGTTATAACATTTTTTTTGCCCACTGTACTCATGGGTGTGGGAATGAGCCTGTTGTCCCATAAAATAATGATCCACAGTAGATTAAGAATATAGCTTAATTTGACAGATGTATAGAACTGAATTGTATTTCATGACTGAAAAGCATCAATGAAGGTATTGTAAAGTAGAAAGGTTATAAAAATTATTTATTATCACCTGATGTTAACACCAGATGGAAATCATATCATAGATCATGTGATCTTCAGTAAAGTCTTCTATAATTAGTGTACTAGTGTTGTCAGAAATGTTGACAGTTATATTCTATTTTTTCATTACTTAAATTCTGCCCATCTAAGCTAACAGCATCTTTGATGTATTGTCTCCTTCTCTCAATGTATCAATCCAAGATACTTGATTCTTAAAATTTCAATACTGAGTCGTAAGTTTATCCTTGGCATATTGATAGGGTATCAGGCTGCCAAGGTATGCATCAGAGTTCAAAGCACTGTAGTTCCACTTGATTTTATGTATCGGTTTCCTTTAGCATGACAGAAAGCACATAAACAAACAAAAAGACATTGATAATTACCATAGGTATTTTGATTGGTCCTTCATGGGAAGGTGAAGCAAAAATAGGTTTGCTTTGTGGCTGTGATAGTTGTGTATTTCAACCAGGGCCAGTGATCAGTGTTCATACCCATGTAAAGTGCTTGGATTCTGAATAGAATCCTCTTAGCCCCTCAACCAACACCAGTATTGAAAAACCAAAGTAGCAAACAGCCGAAATGTAAAACTGTTAACATAGAAACTCTTGTCAATTTGAACCTTTTGTTGTGTTTTCAAAAAAATGTATCCAACATCCCTAGAACTCACTTTGTTAACTGATGTTATTTATTCTTTTGGTGATCAATTCTCATGATTGAAATAAAAAATATCCATGGTTTTCTTTTCAGTGATGCTTTTTATTGTCAAAAAGCATCCATTGATTCTTTTTTTTTTTAATGAATTCTTGAAATAAAATTACATCATCAGTGTTCACAAGCATGGGATTATAGATTAAAATTGTTTTGTTTTTTTTTTAGATATAATTTATCGTTTCTCCTCTAGTAGTCCCACATATTCTTTCAGTCGTCCCCTTTATCTATGGTTTCCCTTTCATTGGTCCTCGCTTATCTGCAGTTTCCCTATCAGTCCCCCCCCCATCCATGGTTGGACTCGTCATTTGAATTCTGTTCTTGTTTAATAAGTTAAGAATTTGAAATTTATAACTTTATAGTTTTTCCGATAAAAGTGGACAAAATGATTTGAGGCAAAAAGGAGAACTTTAGGTTCTTGTAAAAATAGAAACCGTCAATCAAAACTTTTAATATAAGTTTCTTCAGTTTGTCTGGCTAGCTGACTGTCTATATGTATGTATAACACAGGGGCTGCACCAATGGAGCTAGAGGGCTGAAAATTTCAACATTTCCCCCTTATTATGTCTAGTACGATCATTTTTTGTTTTTGAAAATTCTCCAAAATAGGTTTTTAGTGGTACATTCAATTTGCAATGAAAGTTCATGCTAAATTGATACCTTAGTTTGTTTTTTTGAAATATCAAACTCCTTTTTAGTGATAACTGCCCAACAAAGGACAAGTGGACTGATTGATTGATTACACCTTTTCCAATTTAACTGATCACCCCCAACATGGCATGCAGCCAAAAGATGTTGGTAACAAACCAGATCTGATTTTGTTTTCTTTTGTGCATAGTCAAGGAACATAAAATGATTCATTTTTTTTTTAATTAACTTGCACTCAATGTTACTATGAGAGACAGGGGGGGGGGTAAGGAGTGCAATTTTCTGGCAACACTTGGTCTTTACATAACAAGATTTTAATTGAATTAAAATAAATGATAATTACTACTCTTCCACAATGAAAGCATCAATAATCCAAAATTCTGAAGAAAAACCATTTTAAAAACCTCCAACTTGGGTACGTATGCAGAAATTAAGAAAAAACAGATTGATTAAAATAAATTACATCAAGTCAAATTTTAAATACAAATATATATATGAGAATTGAGAATTTTCTCATCACTGTAGACAATATGTCAATTACATGAGTTTTTGAATAATTATTATCTCAAAGAATTTCATATTGTTGTCATGGTAACATATAACTTGATAGTTAACTGGGGGACTGACATCATTGAAATCAATTTTCTTCTTACTTCTCTTCCTCTTGAACCTTTTAACTTCTGATTTGGCTCCCTCTTTTTTGTCAGATATTTTGCTTATGATTTATTCTTTTATAGTGTAAAAAAGGCAACCCTGATCCACACACACACATACAATATGTATCTATGAACAATCCAATTTTCTTTAACTATATATTAACTATAATGTAAAATCAATCCTGCACTAATTATTTGCAATTTTTTTTCTCAAAAAAAAAAACAAACAAAAACTGAGTAAAGACATTCATAGATATCATTTCTTCAAAATTGTTTTTTTATGAATTTAGTCTAATTTGATCAAAGGAATGTTGATAGCTCAAGGGAGGTAACAAATAATTTTACACATTTTTATGAAATCAAATAGTGTCCTTTCTTATAAGAGATACATATATAGGATACTTAGCATTTATTTACATTTCACTGTAACATAAAAGCTCAGAAAATTTCAGGATCATTTTTCATCAAATTCCCCAGTAACAAGTAGACATTTTTTCTTTAAAAAAAAAAAGGTCTGCACAAACTTAATTGAGTCAAAAGATAACAGAGGAATGAATACCTTGAATAGTGTGGTTTTAGTGTAGTATGGTTGAAGTGTTGCTGAACAAATTAATGTAACTAAGAATGAACTGAAAATATTATTATAAGATGTTGACCAAGACAGAAAATTCTGGAATGAATTAACTGCATTAATCAAGTAATACTAAACACTAATTTCAATCAATAGAGCTCATACAGGTTCAGTATGAATACTAAAATAATACAAAAACGTGGTCTCCCCTTTCTCACTCTTTATGTACCAATGGTAAGTTTGAGATTTTCCAAAATGCCATTATGCAAGGCTGATTCCTTTTTATTGTTATACTAATTCTCAAAACATTCTTAATGCTTATCAGTTGTATAAGAAATTTTCTTGACCACATCTCAGATAAAATCTTCCTTGTAGCCTCTCCTTTTGTGGATATCCCAACTGTCTAGCAACAATATGGTCGTAAACTCTAGGTTTCCTTATTCATACACACACATATAGATATATTCTGGTTTGACAACACTTGAAGCATTCAAAAAACACCATAAAAATAGTAACGTTGTATAGGCCTGATACAAAACCACAAAAATTAGGCCTTGTTATGTCTTAAGGTCGCTTTATCTGCTTATATATATATATACACATAAAACGCAATTTAAAGTCATTGTCGGATCACATATAGGTTAATTTCTTCATATAATATGTAATTTTCACTGTATAATGTTCGATCTATGTAATTATTCATCACTGAATGGAATGCGTTGATAAAGATTATGTAAAATAAAAATTTGTAGTGTAAATAATTGCTTTTTAGTCATTTAGATATAGACTTCAATTATACATATAAATATAGTTACTATGTCAACTGGCGAACCTACAGACACAAAAAAAGACATAATCAAAGATAAGGTAGAAAGATCTGGAATAGCTGACCATATTTGGAAAGAGAAAGGCAAACAATTCTCTCTCTGGGAAGAAGTTCACATCATGGACAGGGAATGTTGTCGGAAACTGCGGAATATCAAGGAGGCAGCCCATGTCGACTGATGGTATACATAAGACAAGTGCAGAGTTCAACCCAATGTGCCTTTCACTAGTCAACAAAGACAAGGTTATGGAAATCCAAGTCTAACAAGGAAAGAAGAAATCGACATTACCCAAATACTATATTGTAGCTTGGCTACCATTGGAAAGATCTTTATATATAGGTTATTCAAGGTCAGGGGGAGGGGGGCTGATGTGATATGTTAAATACAATCTTTTTTTGAAAATTGATAAATAATTTGTTTATTGACTGTACATACCATGAGCGGAAACTCAGAGTTACCATGGAGTGTTGATTTATGTGTCTATGCCTTCTCTAATACAGAGGGAAACAGGGGTGTAATGAATCATACAGCACAGTGGATCATAATGATTTTCTGATTCTACTTCATTTCTAGTCAACAAATCTGCCATCTTTTTTGTGAAAGATTTGTCTGCTTGACCATCACTGTGAAAAGTAATATTCCTAAGTACTTTTACTTTTGTTATAGAGCCATAACTATTCAGAATTTTCTAATTCTGTTGTGGTGAAATTAAGATAGAATTTGAATTATATATCGTCCAAACTGTAATCACTGTTTGTGCTTTGGAGAGACGTACAGTTATCTTTCTCAATATGTGTGGGTCACAGTGGAATACTTCTGGCTACACAATATCTCCGAAAGTACTCAATGGATTCAAATGAAATTCTGTTGAAGCATAGGCAATGGGGTAAGGGAAAGGTGGTTTAATTTTGAGCCGGATCCATAAATTTTACCCTGATTGAAAAATATCTTTCCGCTTTTTCATACATTTATAAATATGCTTATGTCCGTCAACAATGTTTCTGAAAGTACTCGAATTTTGATGAGATTTGGAATGGTATGCAATAGATACAGAAAATGTTATTAAATTTTCCAATGGATCCATGCAATATTACCTTCTACTCATCATAGTTTCATACCAAAACCACAATATATATTGGCAAACTCATGTTTGTCCACACAATATCTTGATAAGTTCCCAGCAAATTTCAATCAAATTTAGTGGAAGGGTGGGCAAAGAGCCATGGAAGATGTGATTAAAATTTGGGACAGACCCATGCACCATTACTTTCCCAGACGATGACAGAGGTATGCACTTAGAGTACTTTTTTTTTTTTAAAAATGTCTCTTAGTGTGCCTAACTCTTGCCAATGAATGTGTGAGAGATTTTTATGATAACTTTCCATAACCTAGACTAAGATTCAATAATACTTTCATAGAATGTAAGGTGTGTTCCACTCTGGGATTCATTCAATTCATTCAACATCATATTGATTCACTGTGCCACCTATGCTCGTGTATGAAAACACAGTTGATTAACAAAAAAAAAAAATAAAAAATATGTATGTATTAATAGAATTAGTGTCTACCTATGATTGAATTTTTCTGATCCACTGTGCCCTGGTTTCACTAAAATATAATATCACATATAATCATAAATTGTTTTATACTATAGAAACTTATCTGAAATGATTTTCTATCATTCAATTTAGACGACGTAAATAGATTGAACCATTAAAGAAAATGGGGCTGCTACAGGAATTGAACCTGCCACCGATATGTAGCCAGTTCAATGTAGCAATGCACTTACCATTGTGTTGAACAGCCTGAAGATAAATCAAAAGCCAAATAACTGTTTTCAACCTAAATTCTCATCTCATTTAATCTTGGTCTTTTTTTGTCTCTTTCAACAAAACAGTTTGTATTCAAGAAGTAGATATTTTGGTCCAACAGAATGAATTATAAATTGCATTATATAATACAAACTTATCTGAAATGATTTCCCGTTGTTACACGATTAATGTATCACTCAATTTAGACAACGTAAATAGAATTAACACTCCTGCAGCAACCCCATTTTCTTTAATTGTTTATTCTATGACACAACCACCATCACACACACAAGTAAAGCTTTTCTCTCTAGCTTCAATTCATATAAACAGGATGCTTTACCCGGGGAATAGTAACTTCAAATATCAAATACTGATTTTGACCCCTAAAAAGGGAAAGAAGTTCACCCTCTATTTTGACCCCAAAACAAGAAAGAAACTCCATTCCCCATTTGGATCCTTATAGGCGAAAAAGTTCCCTAGAAGTTGAAAACCATATTCCACCCAAATTTTGACCCCCCCCCATTTGACTACTTTGTGGAAAAAAAAAATGTTCTCCCTCACTCTTGAACCTTAAAAGAGATATATTTGTGTTGACTTGGCATAATAAAAAATTAGCCTATGTTTGACCCTGAGGTTATAGGCCATTATGTGAAGCAGGCAAATTAATAATTATATTTCATAATACATCTATTTATGTGAGATATGGATATAGTTAGATATTTTTGCAAAATGGCCCATAAACAGATGAGTATTATTTAAAGGTGTTGTCAAGTTGTTGTAACTGTTGATATGTTTGTTTCACTCTCTTTTTCTTGAAACAAGATGACCATTCTGTCGAGCCCAGTGATTGTCCTTTGTCTCAAATTATAAACATCCCAATTGATTTTAAAACTTAATGTTTTATCACAATTGCATCACCGTAGCCACGATCGCTGACCTGATATAAGAGGGGAAAAAAAAAAAAAAAAAAAAAAAAAAAAAAGGTGGAGAGATATTCTTCCCTTCCCACCATTTTTTTGGTGTCAGCAGTACTGGGCACACAATTTGGACTAGAACCAAGCAAATTTGCACGTATACACCACTAGACATCTAAAAATGTTTTGGAAGATTAAAAACTAAATACAACATTTGGCCTAGATCCTTGCAAAATCCTATGAGTACTCAACTAGGCATTTAAAAATGTTTGGAAATTTTCAAAATTTTTTTCTTCAAAAACATTAAATATTGTATGAGCGCTACCAGAGAGACCCTTTAGTGTAAAACCTTGCAAAATGTGCATTAGTACACGTTATGGACATCTAGGAACATCTTTTTTTTTTGGATTTGGGAGGAAAAACACCTTTTATCATAGGAAGGGAATAATAAAGAAAAATTACCAGGGGAAGAAGTGTTGCTTCCTAAAATTAATTACTAGCAGAGACATAAACACTTGCATCCTCTCCCTAGCTTTCCTACAGGCATTTATTATCAGATGAATTATTGTAGAACTCAGCTTCTTGAATTCAGGGTCAGGACACTTCCGTGACGGGCGGGGAGGGTGCAGAAATAGTTTAAAATGTTTTTCAGAGAATAATATTAGTTTGGATTTGAGGGAAAAAAGATCAATTGACCTTACGCCCCCTTATTCCTGGAGACATTTTTGTAAAAGTTGCTGAAATTATAGCTCCTCAGCCACAGCCTAACACAATAAACGAACAAGTACAGATTAGAAATTGCTAACATATACTCCCAATATAAGTACATAGTTACTCAAATAACAACTAAAACAAATACAAAATAAATATTTGAAATTCACCAAATGAAAACAAAAAGTGGATTTTTCACTGCAATCCAACTACTCATTAGTATAAACCACTATACAACTTAGAATAATTGTTTATATTTATTTGTATAAATGAACAAGAGTCATCATGAAATAACGAACAATTAAAGAGCAGAATGACTCAAAGCCACAGATAATGCAAATTTAGCAAGTGTATTTAGGAGTCAGTGAATAAAAAAACAAACAAAGAAACACAATGGTGGCTGTCTATGTAGGATATTTATTACAACACAAAATACAATCTGCAATGTATACGTGGAGAGGAAGAGGAGTGGGGGGGGGAGAGCATGTGCCTGAATGATGGCTATTAACACCACCTATGCATGTTGAAACAAACATACACATGGTTTCATTTAGAAAAAGGTTCACCTTTTTTTTTTTTAGGTCTTCTCAATGAGAAAGAAAGTGTGACATTCCTCGAATCTGGAACCTGGCTTCCAAGACAAAAATAAAGACATCAAGTAGATTCAGAAGATTACAGAAAGTAAATAACAGGATTACATTCAACAAGAGACAGTCTACAAGGAGACAAAAACAAAAGTTGAGGAAAAGAAAAGATTTTTACATAGAAACACCACATAAACCCCAGCTTCACGAGAGGGTAGAGAGCAAAGAAGAGAGTGGAATTCAGTAAAAATGGATTGCTGGAGCCAAGAGAAAAAAAAAAAAAAACAAAAAAAAACGGTGGTTTGCTTTGCTAGAGAAGAGTGGAGCTGTAATTTCAGCTAAAGCATTTTCTGAAGAGCCAGGTGCATTTTTTTTTTTTTTTTTTTTGAAATTAGGATATTTTCTGTCAATAATGCATTCTTTCAAAAAAACCTGTAAACTTGTTAAGGCTTCGACATGGGCAAAATCAGAAAAGCTAATAAGATACAAATCATTTTTCTTTTTATTACAGAATTATGTTAGGGATTTCAGGGTGGAAAAACATGGCAGATTCTACGAAAGAAAAAACAACATTATCATTACCATTGCACTGGATTGACCTTTCCTTGAGAAAAAAAAAAAAAAAAAAGAAAATTCATTTTTTAAAATTCCATATTGTGAACAGACATTTGTGAAAAAATTAATCAGATACCACAGAAAATAAATATGAAATAATTGAACTTCTCAACTTAATCCACAGAATCGAAAATTGCTTGGAAGGAAGGAAAAAAAAAACTTAACCAGAGAATTATTGACAGTTTTAAATATCCTGCTTAACTTTTCAAATTGTACATTTTTTCTGGCCAAATTATTTGTTCATGAAATATTTTTGCCTTCTTTGAGTCGATGCCAAAAAATCAAAATAAATTGATTTTATGAAATCATGCAACAACAGAAATGAGTGCTGCTGTATAGCAAAACATTTGTATAAGTGATAAGAAAAAAAGATCTTACTGCATAGCAGAAACTGGAATATATTCCCAGATCTATTTGTTATTTCAAAAATCACAATTTTCATTTGACCATTAAAGAAAGGTCGAACGAAAATTGTTCAGCAGTAAGTAGCATATCTGAATGATGAATCAGAATTCAAGTCAATCACCAAATATCTTATACTTTCAAGCTATATTAATCAAAATTTCATAATTCCAATGTCTGTAGCTCTATGTATGATTCATTTTTTAATACAAGAATCTCTGACATAAAAAAAAACATTACCATCAGCCAGTTACATTAACATTCAATCCTGGCCAACATTCAAGAGTATTTCAGATTTTCAAAATATAGTATCTTTGGAGAGAATAAGTGTGATAATATTACTACTATTAATGATGATGATGCAACAGTAAATAAGAAAACAAGGATACTGAGTGAATTCGGTTATGTTACACGTTTTAACGTAGTCACATTTCAACTAGCTGGAAAACTGAGGGATTGGCCAAATGGGTGTTGAATTGTGGAGATTGCCCAAATGGAAGTCTATTCATTTTCATCTATTATGATGTTCAGTTTCTGTGGTAGCAACTTGGAACTTTACTTGAGCCAACAAGTATTACTGTAATCCTAGGAAATAGCTTCAAACTCAACTTTGTGCTGTCAAGTTTTTTCAATTCAAAGTTTATCTGTTATAGCTCAGAAAGATATTTCATGAAAATTAACTTCCTTAATATCATAGGTGTATCCAACCAATGGTAAATGACTACCAAAATTTGCAACCATTTGACAATGGCTAGAGTGACTTCATACATGGAGAGTAAAGCTTAAAAACCAATTGCATCTTCCTGACGAGGAATTGATCCCAACCTCTTGTTATAACAATTGGTACTGTTGTTAGGGTATCTGTGGCAGCTATCAATTTCTACACTGCTATCTGACACTGTTTCAATCAAGATATCCCTTAAATCTATAAGAATATGCAAATGTAATAAAGAAACAGAAAATACATTTCTGTAGTTCATGCTTTGGTACATTACGCTCAGTCTATTTTCAGAAGATCAAGCAGAAATGAATGTGGACTACAGCAGGTTTTATGACTCAAGCTTTTTATTTGAAAAATCTAATGAATTCTTCTGCATAATTTGAGCTTGAGTATACTTTTTAGGTTCAATGAATGAGAGTTATTTTCTGCTTTTTCAGCAAATCATTCAATATGGCCGATTGATGATATGTAAGTGATTTGTGACAATTGGATAGGTGTTCATGAGAACTCATTTAGCTTAAGGAACTAATTCAGAAAAAAAAAGATTCAAATAAAATAAACAGAGACGATACAAAATGATTCAAAGGATAGCCAACCAATGCAAGGTTAAATCAGTCATGACAAAATATTTGCTATAAATATTCATTATTTGAATTTACTTTCCAGTAAGAATTAATTCGTAAATTTTTAATGTATAACAAAAAATTTTTAAAAAATACCTTTTTAATATTATATCTATTTGGGTAAGACATATTTGTGTAGAATGGTTTGATTTTTGAACAAGAGAAAAAGTATGAAAATAATTAATCAATACCTCCAGAAAAGCAAGGTCCTTCATCCACAACAATCTTATCAAGATAATGATTTGTGAATATTTTTTTCAGTATGTTTGTTTTTTTTAGAGATATTGCGCAATAGTGTCCTAAGACTCAGAAAATAATACAAAATCAAACCGGTATATTTATTCAAGTTTGTAGAAACTTTTCAGTTTCATGTGATAGATATTGCACAATAAAATGACACTGCCTAATGTAAATTGTGCAAAAATAGATTTCCAGATAAACTTTTTCAGATAAACCCTCTTATCTTGTGAATGCAAGCAGAGGGACAAAATTATGAATGGCAGACTCTTCAATGTTAACCCAGCCATTCTTCTCCAGGGAGGCAAAAGAGACAGCTTCAACCCCTACTCACGCTCCCTGTAAATAGGTTGAATAAGTTAGCCACTGCCCTCCAACCAATAATGACTATAAATATTGACAAGGGCCTACTGTAAGTAGTATCGAGAAGTGTTTGATGGATCCAACCAGTGAGCGGTTAGGAGCTTTCCAGCACAGATTGAATAAGGATTTGAAGGATTAATAACCATAAAAAAATAATACATAGTCTCTGTGTTCAACATTACAAACTGAACAAATGTAAAAATTACTTACTTGAAAACAAATATTGTTTTTCCCCTCTCTTTCTCTCTCTCTCTCTCTCCTCCCCACTGCCTTAAAGGGCACAAAGGCCAACTAAGGATTGTGGAAATTATTCCTCCCCCCCATTTGAAATGTGTGTGGAGATTTGTAATGACCAATAATAAACAGATACAAGAACTGATGTACAAATTACACCAAGTCTGACAATGATTATTAAAATTGTCCTTCAATATTTTTGGTTGAAATCACTTCATTTTGAAGGGGGTGGGGGCTTTTATTTCCCCGAAAATGTGTTGTCAAGTGATTTGCCTTTTTTCTTCAATGAGATATTTTTTTGGTATTTGGTTTAGAATGAAACATTATCATTTCATATATTTGGTTGGTACTTTTTAGTTTATATGAATGAACAGCTTGAAAAATGAAAAATAAGTGAAGCTGAGACAAAAGGGAATATAAAGCTAGGGGTAAACTAGTTTAAATAGATGACCAATGTGCTTACATATAAAGTGAACCAACAAAATGGGCAGGGTAGGGAAAACAGAAGAGTTTTTAAAATATTTTGCAATTGCACACATATAAAACATTTGATTCTTCAGATGTGCAACGATTCTCACCGCAATTACGTTTTTCTTCTTTTAAATAAGAAAAAAAAAAAAAAGAGAAAAAAAAAAACAAAAAAAAAACAAAGAAAAAGAAAAGTTCAAGCCTTTAAAAATCAAATTTTCAAATAATAACCTCATTTTTCTTCCCAGGCTAGCCTTGCTATAATGGGGGAGGGGTTAAAGGAAGAAATTGGATGAGGATGTTGTGGAATCAAGGGGAATGCAGCATTAGATGTGTGCGTGTGTGTCTGTGTGTGTGTGTGTAGGCTGACACACACAGCTGACAAGAACAACTTCTGTACAAGTACACAAAATAATTTTGAGTTTGCATGAATCAGCAGCTTCTAGAGTTATTTGTGGGAAAGGAAGTCCAGAACAAATGAAAAGTGTCAAAGTATATCTAAACCTCCTTTTTTCTTCAGAACCCAACAGCAACTTTTGTCTTAATTGCAGTAATGAAAACCCTTGATACCAATACAAGGGAAATCTGTACTGATTAGCAACAACTCTAATTCATATTCATTATGTCCTCTTTGAGTGCAAGGATTCTTTTCTGAACTTTTTCCAAGTGAGATTTTCTAAAAAAAAAAAAAATTACTGCATTAATGTATATATGTATATCATGAAAACCTGGACAATATGGCAGGCCACATTAGAGATATGTTTAAAAAGCAGTGTGTGCATTTTTGTCAGTGGGCACATAGACTTGTCCAAGTCAATAACTGACCCATATTAATGACAATAGTCATCGGTTTTGAACATGTTTGCATACTTCATACGTATACAATTGCGTAAATAATTTCATAATGTAAGCATCAAAATGCTTGTTTTAAGACTTGATATAGCTTTAGCCCTACTGGAAAACTTACAAAGCAAAAAATTTGCCCAAGACCACTAGGCTATAAGAAATTTCAACCTTGACATGGCCTGATTTTTTTCTAGAAAAGCTATAAAGCTTGAGGTTCTTTGTATAAACATATTCCAAGTTTTTTTCTTCTTTTCAAGAGGAAAATTTTGTTTTCAAATCAATATAATACAGACATGGACATAAATATGCCCAATGGCTGTTTTAAAAGCTGAACCACATCAAAACTAGAATGGCCAGCTCTTTACTGAAAAAGCTAAGAGGCCAGATGATCTGTGTATATACATGTCTACTTACACATATATGTGATTGGACATTTTAAAAATTTAAAAAATGTGAATGATAAATGGGAAAAATATATACTATAGTAGACACTAAGGTATGAGAAATTTGCCCAAGAAGTTATCCACTAAGCTGAGCCATATCAATAATAAGGCCAGTTTCTTATTGGAAAGCTATATAGAAAAAGATAAAGATTTTATGTAAAAATAAAATATATGTACACAGGTACAAAACAGATTTTCCGGCACCTAGAACACGAGTGTAATGTCAGTGACGGATGGCTTCAAAGGTTTAAAAAACATCATGGAATCAATGCATAAAGTGCATGGAGAAAAAACGGTCCGCAAACCATGGAGTTGCTGCCGAGTATGTGCACGAATTCACTAAGCTCAAGGATGAAAAGAACCTCAGCCCAGACTAAGCGTATAATGCAGATGAAACTTTGGCAATGTATGCCTAGGAGAACCTTCAATTAATATACCAGTATCTGCTTCATTTACAATAATTAACTGTATCATTTATATTAATGTATTGCATCTATGTAATTCATATTCAATATTTGTTCAATCTAACTTTTCAACAGTCCTAATGCTTGAAAGATATGAGATGAGCATAATAAGTGGGTCAGAGGTAGATAATTGAATTATTATTAAGTGACCTCTGCTGGTCTGGCAAAATGGATAATCCGACTAAGTTCTGGAAGCAAGGGTGCCGGAAAATCAGCGATATATATATATATATATATATATATATATATATATATATATATATATATATATATATATATATTTATTTATTTATTTATAGGAGGGGGGGGCATATGCAATATTTTTCTAGATTTATAAGATGGGTATTTCATTCTTCTTGAAATCTCACTGGGGCTGAACATGAGAAATCAAAGAATGCTATGGATGTGTTGTCAAGGCTGAACCATATTGATGGCCAGGCAGATATTGAATAAGCTTTAAAATGTTAGTCAAAATTTTGTGAGTGTTTGAAAATGTCAATACTTGAGCCCATGTTTATTTAGATACTGAAAAATGAATCAGGAATTGATTTTTGGCAACTGTTTTGTTAGGTCATAGTTCATTTTCTCTTAATTTCTCCATTATATCTATTTTTCTCAACAAAATCTTGACTTGCGCACAGTACATTGGGATGGGTGGGTGGTCAGAGCTCGAATTCACTCTCTCTGTCTGCCCTGGGTGACATCATTCCATCCAGGTGTCCAGGGAGTCGTCAGAGCCGACGCAGCTGCAGAACCGGATGTCCAGTTGCCGTAGTTGGAACTCGTGGCCGCCGCCGGTCGCCAGGTTGGGAGATTTGCTGGCACGGGAGATGGCTGTTGTGGAGGAGGTGGCGCTGATGCAGTCGAAGTATGATGTTGTTGCTGTTGGTGTTGTTGTGGTTGTTGCTGCTGCTGCTGTTGTTGTTGTGGTTGCTGTTGTGGTTGTTGCTGCTGTTGTTGTGGTGGTGGTGGTGGTGGTGGTGGTTGTTGTTGGGACTGGGGTTGAGGCTGGGGTGGTGGCTGGTGCTGATGATGATGATCATGTTGATGATGATGATCATGTTGACGGTGATGATCATGCTGGTGATGGTCATGAGGCCGATGATGGTCATGCTGGTGATGGTGGTGATGGTTGGCGTTGTTGTGGTGTTGATGGTGCTGGTGATGGTGTTGATGGTGCGGATGATGGTGGTGCGATGAAGTTCCACCACTCTTGCATGTAGTCTTGTGGTGGGCATTGCCATGGCCACAGTTGGAGGAGGTGTTTTGGCTGTGACACTGTGGCTGGTGGTGATGGTGCTGGTGGTGGTGATGTGGTTGCTGGTCATGGTGGTGGTGGTGGTGATGATTGTGGCCATGGTTGTGATGATTGTGACCATGGTTGTGATTGTGGTTGTGATTATGGTGGTTGTGGTTATGATGATGGTGGTGATGGTGATGGTGCGGGTGGCCAGGAGTTTCAGACTTGCAGGAATCTTGGTGGCAGCTCGCACTGCTGCCGCTGTTGTTGTGACTACTGCTTCCAATGGCTGGCATACCACCTCCTGGGGACGACAGGTGGGCCTGGCTGTGCTTCTTCAGGTGCGCACGCTGCGAAAACGACTTCTGGCAAATCACGCAGAGAAATGGTTTCTCGCCACTGTGAGTACGACTGTGGTTGACCAAGTGGTCCTTCTGGCTGAACCGTTTGGGGCACTGACTGCAAGCGTACGGGCGGATTCCGGTGTGGATGCGTGAATGAGTGGTCAGATGGGTGCGCTGACCAAATGACTTATTACAAACATTACACTTGAATGGTCTGACCCCCGAATGCGTGCGGAGATGGTTGGTCAGTTTCTCACGTTGGCTAAAAGCCTTGTGGCATTGGTCGCAATAAAAGTGTTTCTCTTCATCCGCCATCAACTCGTGCTTGTGTAGGTTCGCCTTCACCGAGAAGCCTTTCCGGCACACATTACAGCGATACGGTTTGCGGCTGCTGTAGCCCGTATAAATGCCATAACTGACTGCACCCCCAAGGGGTGTAGACATGAGTGGCTGGGTATGCTCCGTATCAGGATTGCTGCTACTGCTGCCGTCCCCACCACTGTTGTTGCCAGCAGCATTATCACTTCCATTGGTACTGTTTCCACTGCCAGACGGTATGTTCTGGTGATTGTGACCAGTACCATCACCATTATTAGTGCCATTGCCATGCAATTTTGGTGGCCGCCCTGGAGAGGGTCCATTTTGAGCTGGACCCTGAGAGTACATTTTGCCACAATTATTGTACTGGAATTGTTGCTGCTGATCAGCAGTACCTACTGATTGATAGACACTGGACTGTGTGGAGTACATAGTTGGGATTTGGGTGGGCTACAACAAGCTCTTCAGGCTATAAGAACTCGGCATTGATGTTGGCTTTTTAATGCATAACCAACAACCACACTTTTGTGAGGTAAAATCTGACAAGCGATAAATTCTTGAGTTTCTACAATCGGAAAATAATTTTTCTTTCAATTATTTTGGCAATATATTTTTTCCCTCTTCAAAATTATTCCAACTGATTTTTGCCTTTCTACTTTCACCAAAGTTCAGTTTAGTCTTTTTCCTACAATATATGCCACAAATTTTCAATTTTTAAAATGCAACTATCAAGTAAAAGACATCTTCAAAAGTTTCAAAATATCTTATTTTTTCCCCTTTTCTAAAATGTAGCAAGTTAACAAGATCTTAAAAACTCAAATACATTTTGTTTACTAATTCTCCCCAAGTTTTGTACCACAGCATTCAGCCGTGTAGATAAAAATCAATTTGCTACTGTTGGAATAATTTTTTTCTCTTAGCACTGCTTTCACTCAAATCGAATTTCACAAAGATTTTGAAATTCTGCAAAGGCAAAATGTTGAGATAATGCCACTGTTCTAATATCCTTTGGTGATAATTGGAAAAACAAGTATTACAACAATTTTTGAAATAAAAACATTCAAGGAGTTTGATTTCTTGAGGGTAAAGAGAGTCTTGCCTCAAAGATAGGAGCGGAATCCCTTCAAAAATCTTTTCTCTTCCCAAAGAATTGAAAGAGAGAAAAAAAAAAAAAAAGAAAAAAAAATATGGTAATTTTTCTTTGGCTCAAGAGCAGATTCTTAGCAATCACACTTAAACTGTCAGTAATTCTAATTCCGGCAGCAGTTTACCTTGACGAGGAGAGTCCAAAAATATTCAGAAGATCAACTGATCATTCAAAGTTCAGATAAGTGCTTCACTTTTTAAAATTCACGTAGACTACTCCGATATTTGCACTGGCCAAGTGGCAAAACCTAGGCCTTGATAAACTTACTGGCTTCCTTTGTCAAGCATCATGTGATCTATTTTGTCCATAAGGAAAAGGCAGAAGATGAGATGTAGAGAAAGATGTCACAACGATGAAGATGACAGAATGGTCTCCAAACTCCAAGATAAAGGACCTGGAAGATAAAATTTAATCAAGTTAATATACGTGGATTATGCCTTCTATACTTTTAACATACATAAAGCAAATGAATATAATCAGTTCAAAGGATTATAATAAATATTATTTCCTACAATATAATGCACACTTTTTTCATGTTTTGCTCAAGAAAAAAAATCACCCTCTGACTTCAAATGTCATGTTAGATGGTGGCTGCTACATGGATACACCCTTGTTCATCAGAATGACCCCTATTAAACTCCAGAATAATACATTAGGTGCATTTAGATGGCAGAAACTTCTTCATGCAGATAACATAATTTGTATGTCAAATAAGAATTATCTTCTCCCTGAATAAGTGATACTAAAAGCATAACATACCAAATAATTTCTGTGAGTGGATTTTATATTAAAAAAAAAAAAAATATTCCAGCAGATAAGACACTTGAAACATCCCCCAAAAACCAAACAAGGAATCTTCCAATAGGCCAGACACAAAATCAGTGACCAAACAATGAGGTAAAATCAGTGCGAAATCTGGGTCTTGTCTTACCTGCCAAAATATGCAGTACTTTTTTTTCCATTCAATTGTATCAGTCACTGATATAGAAGTCAAGGACAAATTCCTTTTTACAAAAGTAACTCATCTATATGAATTCCTTGCAAATATTTTTTTAAATCAACATACTAAAGTGCATACTTGTAAAAGAATAAAATTAAAAAAATGTCATGCATTTTAGCAGATGTTAATTCACTAAGTTTGGCAAATTCCTGAGTTAGTTTGATTGAAATTACATCATTACATTTTTGTGACCAAAGTTCTTAATTCATTATTATATAAAAATGGCCTTGAGATTCTAGATTGAAATAAATAGAATTGAGAAGAAAGAAATGAATCTCCTGAAAACAAGAAGCTTAGATTAAAAAATATGTAACAAGCTACATTCTATGGATTTTAGTTTAGTAAAATTATAAATTATGTAAACTGATTTGCAACTCTGCTTGAACATAGAGAAAGGTTTTTGATGAATCCTTGATATAAGTATGGCGCAGAGTACTTAATTTTCAAGATGGCCACAAAAACTTATAATGCCTATGACTCATTTATCACAAGTGGACAAGTTTGTAGTATCAAGAGTAATTGATAACAAATTTTACTGAAGTCTGACCACTTGAAAAGTATAATTTTGAAGACAGCATCCAAATGGACTGCCAAATTAGTTGGCTTCAAGAAAAGAACCCACCCTACCTCCCAGAAAAAAAAGAAATCACAACAAAAGCTTTCTCAATGTCTTTTTGTTATATCAGGTATGTTCAATAGTATACTATAAGTCTACCACAGTCTGCCCACTGGAAAAGTATAATTTTCATGATGGTGTACAAAGGCCTTATTACAGACATACCTCATGAGTTAATGATGTTTTCAAACATCACTACATAGAGAAATTCCTAGATCCACACCAAATTTTAATAACTTCTTATCCCACAGCCCACAAAGTTTCAAGGAAAATTTAATGAGAACAGTCGGAGATATTACATGGACAGACATGATTGAATACCAAAATGTACGAGAAGAAAAGGAAAAAAGAAAAAATTCCTGGATCTGCTAGACAATTTCATCTATGGACTACTTTGGGAAGTACCATATGGAAGGATAGGAGCAAATGCAGAAATGCATGAAACAAAAACAAAAAAACAGACATATATCTGTGTCAAAAAAAATATTTCTGGATCCACCCCCAAAGTTAATCATCTTTTTGATAGGTGCCTTACCCTTCCATTGAACTTCAATTCATAGAGTACTTCCAGAGATATCATGTTGATAGACAGGAGCAATGGGTTATTCTCATAAAAGTTAAACCAAGGGTTATGAAAAATGTCAGGAAATTGTCTTTTTTGTTTGTTCAAAAATATAGGTATACATCTGACATTATCAAGAAAATTACTTTGATTTGACCGATTCAAGTTATATTATTGATCTTATAAGTTTTGAGACTATACAAAATTCAAAATGGGTAAAAATCTATACATGAATGATGAGAACTTTTTAGTACCAAATTGTTAGATCTGAGGAAATCAGTTCAAAGAGGCATCAGTGCAACGTAAGTAGAAGCCTGAGTCAATATCCAAATTTTTAATTTCTTCATTTCTGAAAAATTAGATTTTCTTAGAGAGAAATCACAATTTGAGGCTAGAAAGTTCTTGTACAACCAGAATGAGATCAACGGTTTTTATTTCAAGGTTGTTTCTTAAATAAGTCGAGTGTCATAAACATTATATTAGGTTGATTTCTTTGGAGCAACTCCAAAATAGAGGTCATGAGATCATGTCATGTATCTCACGTGAAAGGAGCTTGGGAAAAACAAAATAATAAATTTCCAAGAATAATGCACAGTCAAAATTGAATCGATTGTTATAACTGTCTATCTATTTCTATCTTTATTTAAAGTCTCAAAGAAATAAAAACCTCCAGAATTTACCATTGACATTTTTTTTCATGCAGTTTGGAATCTCATTTTCTCCCAAGAACATAATCCATGTTTTTCAAAATAATTTCTTTCAACTTTGTCACCATAGCTGTCCTCAATTAAAACCACACGTTTTGAAGCTTCTGATGAAAATTCTTGAACATCAATGGAATATGAGAAGGTTGTTATTAGATTATTTGACACATCAAGATTATCATGCAACATCTTCAGAATTCTATTGCTGCTCATAATGGTGACATGGGCCTTCGAAATTCCTTCAACTACACAACAGCAGCTACTACTTTTTTTCAACTTACTCAAGACTTTCTGTCAAACTATACTTTTGGCTTCATCAGTGACACCCTTGCCAATTAAATGCAGCTTTATATTATGTATTTAGATGGTGCACAACTTTCATGAACTTGGACGTTCACTGAATTATTTCAGTCTGTTGAATGTCTGCATTTGAATCTACTTCATCAAGGCAAGTTAAATTTGCATCCTTATCCTTTTTAAAATCAAAAACAAGTTGCATGAAACTTCTTCATTGATGTGCCTAGCTACCATGAATAAGTCAACTGTGGCTACAGGCCACAAAGTGCTCTGAATTTTGTCCTGATAAGTAAAAGAATAAGCCATGGCAAAATCAATATATATCACACCAGCATCCATTTTTTTTTTTTTCACCAATTCAAAATTGCTTATATTTTTTCAACTCCTGGTATTGGAATTTTGAATAATAATATTTTCTAATAATGTTGTGTAGTTCATGAGGTTTTGCCATCACCATCCACATTCAACTCTTGATCAATGACGGTCACAAAATTAACTTTCTTAATTTTAGAACTGTCACCAAATGCATTTTCTTACTTTTACAACTATAAGCTTGATTTTTCCAAGCAGGAAAAGGACAGAAGTTTGTAAGCATTCAAGGATCTACTTTTAGTACCATTTCTAAACTTTTTAATTTGCTTGACAGAAGCAACTAGTTTCACTTTCAGGAAATAAAATTCTAATGTTATAAGTTCATACTTTTAAGGGGCTGAAATATTGACCCCCCCCCCCGGTCAAACTCACTATTTAAAACCCCAACCATTTCAACTTTGATAACTTCAAAGGGAAGCCCCGTGAAAAAATTCTGATGGAATCTAGGATTCTACACCCATTAAAACAATTTTGTTCAAATATCTCCAATATAAATGATGTCATAGAGATAAAATTGTGGTTAACCTTCAATATTTCTCACCCTCATGTTTCAGATGAAATTCAAAGACCCATAAAATGGAAATGGTTCAAAGAGAAAAAAAAAAAAAAAATATTTAGCAGGTTTGTTTGCAACAGATTACTACCTAGTAAGTTTTAGGTAAATCTCAGTTTGGTGGTAAAAGACTTCAGATGATTTGAAATGGGATAACCCCAAAATTACCAGAATTTACAGAAACTTTCGGAAAAAAACATGCTGAACCATAGATTTTTAATTTTTTTCCTCTGAGTTATGATAGAACTCATCCAAACTTGTTACCATCTAATTTTACTTTAACTCAGTGCTAATGATTTTCTTCTTCTTGGGGGGGGGGGGTCATTTAAGTCAAAGTGATTTAAACCCCAATTACAGATGGGTCAAATTTTCTCAGGGTTCTTTTGTTCAAATGCTCTACATCAGTAGTACATGTAGATAAGATTCAATCATAAATACAGAATTATACTTCCTGGGAATTCAGGGAAGCAATATTATTCTCCAAATCAGGCTTCCAAGAGTCACATAAGAATGGCCAAAATGTAGAAATTCAGGGGGGTGGGGTGGAAAAAAAAAAAAAAAAAAAAAAAAAAAAAAAACGTTAAAAAATCTCTCAATTGGAAACAAACTCCTGGATCCACTGCAAAATTTGATCAATTCTTTGTTACAATATGGCTAACACGTCAACAAAATTTCATTGAAATTCATGGAGAACTTTCAGAGATATAGGAACAAATACAGAAAAGTATAAAAAACAGGAAAGTTCCTCACAATCAAAAACGAATTCCTTGATCCACCGAAAGATTTAGTTACTTCTTCCTTATCCCATGCCTTACTCCTGCATAAAATCTAATTGAAAACCCTTCAAGATATATTGTACACAGACAGGAGAAAATACAGAAGTGCATTGAGAATAAGAAAAAAATGTTTTGTTGTTTTCTTCATAGATTTCTATATTTAATCATGTCTGCCCATACAATATCATAGAAAGTTTTCAATAAATTCTAATGAAATTTTGTGGAAAGGTGGATGCAGGATAACAAAGTGATTAAATTTTGGGATGGATCTAGAAATTTCCTAATGTAGTGTGTATTGCAGTATGAAGATATCTATATCTCTTGAAGTATGTATGTAAAAGCCTTTGTACACAATCTTGAAAATTATACCTTTCCAGAGGTCAAACTGTGGCAGATCTTTATTAGTGATTGAGCACACCTGATACTATAAAAGGCCATTGAGAAACCTTATTTTGGTTGGGGATAAGGTGGGTTATCATACATAGAGCCAAGTAATTTGACAGTCAATTTGAACACCACCTTGAAAATAATGAAAAAAACTGTCAAGATTTGTAAGTTTCATCACATCCAACATAAAATATATTCATCTTAAACACTGATACCTATTTTTATTAAAAGAATATAATTTTATAAAATAAAACAAGAACAGAATACTAATGATGTATCCACTGAAAAAGAAACCAAAGATAAGAGAAACTATCAATCATATATTAAAAAAAAAATTTATTCTATAATCCGATGCTTGCGAATGCTGATGATATAATTTCATAATTGGAAAAAAAATTAAAAAGGATAAAAAAAAAAAAAAATGATTTTTCTGTAATGATAAAAAAAAACAATGAACCACTGAGAAGGAAAATATTTTTTTTCATAACAGAAATTGATTAAAAAAAAAGAATAAATGATGTGAGTTAAGGGAGGATAGATTGAGTTATAGATGTGTTAGACAAACTAAAAATATTTCTTTTTTTTAATTTTTATTTAAATTACCAGTTCAGTTTCAAGTTGGGGATGGGGAATGTTAGGATTTGAAAAAAAAAAAAAGGGTGGGGAGTCAACTGATTAGGATCAGTTTAGAATACCCTCACTTTTAGTTACTAGTTAAGAATAATGATCAGGTGACAAAAACAAGCGTAATTTACACAATCTTCCAAGTTTTCAAGTCAGTGAGAAATCGACACCTGATGAAAAAAAAAAAAAAAAAGAAGCAAACTTGTATAAAAAGTTTATTTGCTAACTTAACAAATAACTGTTAGTCATCAATTATGACATATTGATGTCTTGCTGATAACAAAAGTAAACAAACAACTAAAACTGACTTTAAAATGGTCCAAGTTTATTCATTTTTTGCAAAATGAAATATGAATATGAGGTGATGAACATGCAGATTCATAAGTATACAAAAAAACCCAAAAAACTTTTGACAAAAGTGAGGTTTTTGGTAAAACATCATTTCAGAAAAGTGTCAGCATGGCAAAATGGTTGTCTGCAAAACATAAGTACAATATAGAAAGAGGCCAAAATATCTTATTACTGGCTAGATTGCTTTTTTTATGATGTGCTGTAAACATCATGTATGAGCAACATGATAATAATGAGAATAAGATTATTTGTTCGAGAGCCTATGAAAGTGAGGAAATTGTATTCCTTTTACATAAGGCAGAAGACATAAGAAAACCAACCATGCCATGAGATTGGTGCCTGACTTAATACTGACAACTTGCAACTTCTGTGCACAGCTTCACAATGGGGTATATGCAGGATAAATTTGCTTATTGGACAACATTCAAGTGTCGATTCCAATAATATATGATCAGTTAATAATCACTGATAATTATAAGCAATCTTTGCATAGGTTGGTTTGTTAACTATCATAATGGTCAAACCTGTAGTCGGTAATCCTTGGATAAACTTTCCAAACCTGCAACTTGAGGAAGTTTCTTAGTCAGATCTTTCTTTTTTATAGGTTCCTTTCTATATTTTGTCTCAATTCTAGAAAGAGATTCTAATTCCTTTTTTTTTTTGCATTGAGATTTCGCTAACTCTAAATTAACCTAACATTCAAACTAGTTGTAATGTCAACAACAAGCTTGAATGGTTTTGATTCTGTTGGCTTGTGCTCATTTCAGGCAAATATCCTTAGAGAAATATGGAGATGAAAACTCATCTATAAAAATATGCAGAATGACATAACACATACAAAATAGGCTAACACAATACCTCATTTTGTCCTCATTAACAACACTAAAACTTTAGAAGTGGCTTTTGTCTAGAAAAATGCATTAGGTTTTGTTGTTTTTTTTATTTTTATTATCATTATCATCAATGAAGATACATGATGAACTAATGAATATGTTGGAGAGAAAAAAAGTAATTGACAAAATGAATTCAACTCAGGTGATCTTAGGATTATTTCATAATTCTATAATAATTATCAGGCATTATTCACAGTTTATTCAGCCAATGAATGCACCAAAAACTACAACAATCATGGTCAAATATTGATGCTCTTTTTATTGAGTTTTACATATTTTTGTTTGATAGCACAACTAAAATAGTTTTGGTTCCTATGATACAAGATCAGTTATAAAGAATTAATATATCTCCTGACAAAAATAAGTACATCAATATTCATCATGATAAACCATTTCAGTAGTTTATCTTCATCAAAATACACAAGGAACTCAAATGTGATATTTTCATTACAAAGACAGGCCCTCACTTGTCAAAAAAACCTGAATGTTAGAATTTAATCCACCCAAATCATTCCCCAATGAACCTTCCAGTAAAAAATATCCTTCAGTTTTACCATAAATTTGAACATACGTACAAAATAAGTTGAAATTTCTTGCTTTCACCGTTTTATATAGACATTAATAATTAATAAAATAAAATAAACCTCAACATGCTCCACTATTTTTTCAATACATAGTGCAATAAGATGATAAATGAAACTTTACTTACAACATACATTTATAAATGAAAATATAGTTTAAATATGCTAAGAACAAAGAATACAGCACTAAAACAAAATATTTCTAAAATCATCAAGGTTAACACACTTAAGAGCTGAACTAAAACAGCCTATAAAAAATGATTTTGAAAAATGCTGCCGAGAAAATTATTTCTATCACACTAAATTCTATAGGTAGAGAGAAATCAATTCACCTATTTTACACCCCCAAAGTCAAATTCTGTTCACTTTTCATTCTTGTTTTTTTTCCTTCTTAAATGGTCTCAGGGTTTCATTCATTTTTTCATTAGATTAAGTATCATGTTATTTAATTCTATTTCAGAGGCTGACATGCACTGTTCCAAGTTTTTCAGTGACCAAGGATAAATGAACTTATGAGCAGTAGCATACATATCCAGCAAATTTTACAATTCATTACAGGTAGGTGCTCACAGCATTCAAACTATTGCACTTTTCTAGCTGGGAGAGCAACATTGTCTTAGGAAATGTACACTTGGTTTTTGTAAAGGAATATATCAAAGCATGTATTCCACTGATGATCAAAAACTCGGAAACTTACAGACTTAGGAGATAAATAGAACAACTGCATCTAAACACTGAACTATCAATTTATATAGAAGTAATGAATAAATAAATCAAAGGCTGGAGTTGGACAACGATTCTTCGTGTATTTGATAATTAAAGAGTTGCATCATTTTGAAGAGATTAGAAAATGTGTTAAAAAAAATATCTTGCCTAGTTAGATATTGGATGTTTTGAAAAAATGAAAAGGTGATTATACAGCAAATGACCATAATACAATTAATTATTTGCTTAAATGATGTTAGATTTTCCAATTATTTGACAAATATCTAATTTTCATGATATTGCTATTGTATAGAATGTTATCATTTTTTCAGACCCTTATACATACAAAACAGTGAAATTATTAGATTTGAATTTTTTTCCAAATTGAAGCTTAATTATCAATATAAAAGTTCAATGGAAATATAAGTACAACATAGACTGAATAAACAACTTGGTTTATTTTACCATCTATGGAGCATTAATTTCTGATTTGGAAGTATTCATTGAATAATGATGGGTGGAGTTGAAATTTTTCATTCCTTGATACACTGACTAGATTGTAACTAAATGGTTTTATATGTGCAAGAAATAATTCTAGAAATTTGTAAAAAGCACATGAGATGTTTTTTTTAAATCAGAATGAAACAAACTCCTTAACACAAACAAAAAATTATACAAGTTTCTTTTTACCCCATTTTAGATTATCATAGGTTATAATAATAAAATTAAGTCGGGGTGTCTGATGTTTATTATAATTGGTTACTTCAAAGAAAAATTGGCGACGTCTGAGCAACCTTAAAATCTGCCATTATGTCAAAGCTACTAGTTACAAAAGCTCATTTAGAACAGCTAACAATATAAACATCACCTTCCTCTGCTCACTGTTTTATAGCTATTTTAAAAGATCCATACAACTGGAGTCTTCTGAATGTTTCATTTGCAGAATTACTGAAGCACATGTAGTCAAAATTATTAGGCCAGTAGACATGAAAAAAAAAGCATTAACTACAGAAGGGTTGATTACCTGACTATACTAGGTAACTAATTCCCTAATTGAGATAAACATGAACATCCATACATGTCTTTTATTCTCTACTCAATCAATTTTTCTTGAAATCCATATTGATGCATAAAAAAGAAATGTTCTCCATTAAAATGTTACTAAAAATATAATCTTCAGATGTAAACAAATGAATTAAAACTTGCATTCCAACTACTCCTTGAATAAACAACACTGCTAATTACTTTTCAAAAAGTTTGAGGTCATAATATTCTTAAATTTCTTTGAGATGTGTTTAGTAACATGAGGGATTAATTTATGGCAGATTTTTTAAAAGTTGTCTATAATTTCATCATCAGTAGTTATTTCGACTCACTTTTGGTCATACATTAAATTTTAGGAACTCAAAAGAAAAAAATAGACCAAAAGATTACCACATCAAATAAATAACATAGTGCGTTAAGAAATCTTAGTTTCAGAAAAGTACTCCAAGAAACATTCAGGTGTCATTTTTTTTCAGGCTAAGATGAAATTCACACTTCAAAGTGAACACAACTAAGTTATTTTCTCCAGCAACTGATAACCCTCAATTTTCACCACTAAATAAATCACAAAATAAGGAAATTATGATTTTAACCAATGTTTCTTCTTTATCTTTATTCATTAAATTTCCTATTTTTCATTTTTGTTCAAATATCTAGGTTTAAATTTGAGGGTTACAAAGTACGATTAAAAAGAAAACATTCAACAAATATAATTTCAAGTGAAAAAATAAAGGTTCAAGTTTTCCTGAAAAACATTCACCAGAATATCGGAAAGAAAACTGAAATGGTCAACAGAACTATGACAAATATAAGATTGAAAATCAAAACTGAGTTGAATATGTGCGAACAAAACAATGTAATTTGATGAAATATCAAAAGGGAAAGCTGGAATTAAATATTTAAAACTCAAATTAGAGAAAGATTAGATACTCGATTCTTGTGTTCTACCTCCATGAATCGTACAAAATAATCAACAAACACATACATCAAAATTGATGATGATAGCATCTTGAAGAAAAAGGCATACAGGTGAGTTTATTTCAAGATTTTCTGAAAGTTATTAAGACAATCAATGTCAGTGGAGGAAAGATGATATAACGACAATGTTCAACGACAAGTTTATAAAAAATATAACTTTTTCATCACTCTCTGAAAAATATAAGACTAGTAAACAACTTTTAAAATATCCATAAATTTTATTAGTAGGGCAAATTATTACCAATAAATAATTCACCAAATGTTGCAACTGGTCACTTGGATTTCGTAATGAAAGTGTAAATTGAAAAAATACGTAGGATTAGAATTTTTAATCGAGAAATCTCAAATACTAAGAAAAATAAATCAAATGTCCTGTTTTGCCCCACTGCGTAAAAAATATCCATTCATCATTTAAAAGCAACGTTGAATTGAATCTATTTTTAGGTTTTAAGATTGCAGTCAAGAGAGAGGTAGTTTTTAAAGAAAGGCAATACGGATTCTAAAAATAATATTACGAGATAAAAATGAAATAAGAATAAATTAAAGGAAGCATAGACCGAGATCAAATATTAAAAATATCACAACTTCTGAGTTTAAAATAATAACAGATCGAAATTCCTCTTGTCAATTCTGTTCACCCATGTGGGTTTAATTTTGTTGGTGGATGACAAATTACTTTTTAGCCTCTAGTTTATAGAATTAAATTAAACATAGACTTGATTATATGTTAGAAGATCTGAATGTTATAAATCTTAAGTGGTTTTCTTACGACAGAAAAGAAAAAATATTGAATTGCCAACATAAAGAGTAATAATAGAAAGTAAAAAGTACTGAATTAAAATCCATTTTACATTCTGTCCAATAAACACAGTTATACAGGAGTCGCTATATTTCCGTTTCAGCTGGGTTGAAAGAATTTTGAACAACATTTTGACATTTTTTCTTCTTATATATTAGTATACAATGGAAAAAACAAAATTAAAAGGAAAGGCGAGTGTCTTTTTAAATATTCTTTGTATGTGCAGGGACTCGCGTTAAAAAAAAAGGATACAAAAAGTTACTGTTTTTATTAGAGATAAAAGGATTATGAACACAATACAAATGTATATATTTATTTATTGTTGGATTCTCAATAGAAAGAGCAAACAATTATACAGAAAAGATACGGCTTTGGTGGTTTAAAAAAACTAAAAACAAGAACGGTTTGATAAAAATTGAATTTAGAGCGAAAAATGAAACACAACGGTTTCCTTTCATCTTAAGATATAGAGTCCCACTTCTTTTAAAAAAAGATCATCATCGTTTTAGTAAGTCTAATAATAAAACTACAAAGGATATTGATAATAAAACGCATGCCGTTATCAGGGATTTCAACATTTTTTTCTCCTTAAGTTACGGATACCTTGAAAAATAAAAAGACCGACAATAATAAAAGGAATTAAAAAATAGGCGCGATGAGTGATTTCATTTTGCTGATGACGATAGTAATGTCGCTGATGCTGATAGAACTAAAGGGTCTCGGGCCTTTTTTTTTAAAAAAAGAAAAAACAATCCACCCAGTAAATTTCACACATCGTGCAGTTTCTAAACCTTTTCTGGGGGTCATAGAAAGCAAATTAACAGTGCCATTTTGCGTAATTAAGTGTATTAAATAATGAAACTTACCTTCTTTTTTTTACAATCGAGAGGGAAAGAAGAAGAGAAATGTACGACCTGGCCGGGAATTGAGCGACGGATAAAATTTTCCAAGGGAGGTAATCGCCTAAACATTCATCGTCCAACTTTATGATCTTTCAAATACGTTTATTTACACCTTTATTTTTTCAAAAATGTATGTAACTTTTTCAGCATCAAACACACAAGAGTTCTCAGAGAACTCTCAAATTATAAAAGATATCAATTCAATATTGTAAACAGCACTCTAACATAAAATATCTATCTACATAAGTGCATCTATGCCTGCAAATAAAATGAAGCGGACTATTTTTCACCACAAAGCAAATATGCACCGCCGACACCGGTTTACTCATTGTTCTTCACTAAACAAAGAAAAAAAACTGCCTGTACTGATAAGCTAATAGGCCGAATGAATCTAGCCGATAAAAAAAAAAACGATATCGGAATTATTTATTTGTATTCTATATAAATGAACTGAAATAAATTTTTTCACTTCCGAAATAGTAAGATAGAAATGTTGAAGATTGAAACGAAGAGTATAATTATATATTTTTTTTCAACTTCTCTTGAAACATTTTGAAGTGTCTACATTCATAGTACAAAACAATTGTTCGTTTGTTTTTTTTTTTACCTCTACTTCATATTGCAAGGACTTATCTAAAACCTTTGCATCATTAGACATCTTTAGAGGTCATTTTTGAGGAAGGTACTTAAAATGGTGAAGGAAGAAAAAGATATAAGAGTAATTATAGACAATGAACTTAGATTTGACAAACATAATTGTGAAAAAGTAAAGTCAGCCAGTTCAATGATGGGAATTATAAGAATATTCAAGCACATGAACAAGGAAACATTCGTACCCCTGTACAAATCCTTAGTTTGAACCAACCTAGAGTAAGCTAATTCAGTCTGGCACCTAGACAAAACAAAACACATTGAGTTCAAAGGAGAGCAATGAGGTAAGTACAGGGAATGGCAAACCTAACTCATGAAGAGAACCTCCGTAAACTGAAGCTACCAACCCTGAGCTATAGAAAAGTAAGGAGATATAACAGAAGTGTGTAAGATTATGAAAAGAAATTTTGACAAGAGGGTTGGTAGCTTCATCAAAAAGTGGGAAGAAAATACACAAAGAACAGAAACAAGGGGAACAACCAGAAAATGTACCAACAAAGAGCTAGGCAGGATATACGAAAACATAGTTTCATAGAGCGCATATGGAATTGTCTACCAAATAAAATAGTGTGTTCAAAAAATGTGAATTCTTTCAAAAACCAACTTGATGAATACTGGAATAAACAGATTTTATACAACTATGTATCTACAATGAACATTTTTGAAGTCATGAGAAAATCTAAAATTACAGGAGTCTGGAGAAGAGGATTTAGCATACCTGTTCTACTCACAAAAAAAAACCAGATATGTTTTTATCAATATAAATAAAAGGAGATTGCTTGAAAGAAAAAAATCCCCATGCCTATCTTTAGAAAGGTTCATGCTGGAAATCGAAATCTCAATAGAAATGATTTACTTAGAATATCACTGATTTTAGAATTACTTGATTGACCAACTGAGGGAAGGACCTTTCGTACTTTTACTTTAAATTGAAATTAAGAAAATAACAATAATGTCATCATTTGTTATAATGAGTGTTTTGGAAGGATTAAGTCATTGACCAAATATTGTGTTTACTGTTTTGTTATATCCTTTCTCTTTAATCACAACAGACTGGTTAAAACACTGTTGCTCGGTTTTTAGGTTATTTAAGTGCCCTGACATGTATGTGTATCTATGTATCCAGACTTTGCTCAGCCCTAACTGTTCATCTTAGAAACTTGAAATTTTGCACTCACACTCTTTTCAATGAGTAAGGAAAACTTTTTCTTTTTTGATGTGTCTAACATAACAATGAATATTGAAATGTTTTCAAAAACAAGACTGACTTTTAGGAGAAAATGTATGGTTATGAGTATAATCCACTTGTTGCCAAAGACAAAATCCCATTATAATCCATTTTTTCTCTCAAAAAATATCTCTGAAAATGTTGGTTTACCCTAGTCTCATGGATACATCTTGCAAAAATAATCATAAATAGCAGTTCATAAAATGTGTAACTTATTGAAAGATAAAATAGATATAACCGAATATGAATTATTTTCCTTATATTGATTCTAAAATGTGGTTACTCATTTTAAATCTTTGTATAAAATGCTGAGTGAAAAATTGGAATTTTAAAAATTAAATTATTCAAAGGATTTATAATCATGCTTGCAATATGAATTTCAAAAATCAGACAGACAATATTCTTAAAATGTTACATTGAAATTTACATAACATCTCAGAAATGGCCTAAAACACCCAAATCCTCCTGTTTAGGAACAATGGAAAGAAGCATTCTGGGAAATGGACAACCGATACTCAAATGAATTATTTTCTATTTTTCACCCGACAATGAAAGCCAAAGTACCCAACTGACTTCATCAAGATAATAGTCTAATATCTTTTTCTCTGAATAATCTGCCAATTGGTATAAATAGATCATGATGGGGTTCCATTAAACTTTAAATCTGATTTGTATATTGAGGTAATCTAGTGTCACTAATAAGATTTGCATCACTTTGCAAGGGCAAATGAACATAGACATTTTTTTTTTGTTGAAAAAGAACAGGTGCACTATCTGATCAAATGGCCTTATCCCAGAATAACTTTTCTCTCTAAATATCAATAGAAAGTGATTTAAGACAATGAAAGAATGCAACATAAAGGAATTTTCTCACAAAAAAAGATAAGCATGAAGGATAGTGGCTTGTTTCTTATGTAGACGTTTCCAGTTATCATGTGGTTGGTCATAGCATGGTCCATGATATAAGGTGGGTGTAGGAGGGTGGTGGGCCCCAATATTTTACCTATACCCTTGACACCCACTCCCAGAAAACCAGAAATAAAACCTAGAATTCCCCTTTGTAAGACTGGCATATCCTCTCACATACCACCTAAGAAATATTTTTGACCTATGATGACAAACCAGCTGGGAAAATGAAATGAATTTGACAAAAACATTTCAGTCATTATTGTATTGATTTGAGTTTTTCCTCTCGAGAGTTCAGGTATAGGGGCTAATAGTTCAAAGGGTCAAGTCATTAATGTAATGTAAACATTCTGTTTTTAAATACTGAAATCTAGTATACACCCTCAATATAAAATGGAATTGCTTATTATGTGGTTTGAGCATGAACCAAAATTTCAAAACATTAAATTTTGCACCCAAAATAATAGCTATATACAAAAATATAAAGATTCCTAAGAAATGTTATACAATAGGCCCATCAATGTTAAAATCGGCTGTCAGTAGAACAGACATATTGAAAGTAGAGACCAATCAGTTCAGTTTCCAAGTTGGAAAATATCTTTTGCACTAGTTTGACAGCCAAAAAACACAATTCTGAAAAAAGGCCAAAGGTACTGGAAATAGTCAAAAACATAGCAAACACTGAATCAGGTTAGACCAACTGTAAAGAGGAAATGAATTAGAACCTTTCCCTTTATTCTGTCACTGAAAAGATCACTAATGTATTGTCAAATCTAGACACTGGTTACATATGAAACTAAGTTTTGTTGAAATGTAATCTTCTTGTGAGTGAGCTGTCAAGATTTTTCTAAAAATTTATATTCATTTCAGACTTTCTGCCAAACTAACCTCACCGTACAATCATGCTTTTCTTTTGCATGGGTCAGTCTTGAAGAAGTTGGGGGAAGGGACTTGCATCAAGCTATGTAAAAATGGAAAATTTCTTATCACAGCATAGATTCACTTATAAGGCGGTAGAAAATCAAGGACCCAATTTGCACGTTGTAATGGGTATACAGTATACTTTATAATGCATTGTAATTGTTTTGATGATATCATTAATAAAAAAAACAATCATTAAAGAATCCCTTTGTTTATTTTTTCAAATACGATAAATGATGTCAGCCATCCTTCAGCTACAGCTTGCTCTTGGATATTGGCCATGCCCATCCGGCAACTGTTGACGCTTGGATATGACGTGGCTGGCTTTCTTGAACGTTACAATGGGGAACACTTGTAAAGAAACAGTCTAGCTCTTCATTTCAATGTTATTGAAATGGACAAGATATTAATTATCTATAATCAAAATGTGCCAAATCAAATGGAATCCATCGTATTTTGTAGCTTTCTTGTCTGATAGTTTCTAGCTAACACTCTCACACAGACACGTAGAATTATTTTCATACACCAGTTCAAATTGGAGTTATTTTATTTTCCCCCTGTAACAAAAACAAGAATAATCCTCACCTAAATTAGGGAAGTAAACTCTTCACTGTTTATCAATCCTGGTACATTGAACCAAACAGGTATATAAAATCAGCATTTCCCAACAGTGATTTCAAATCATGACCTAGTGATTGCTAGGAAGCTCTCTAATCAACTGAGCCAAACTGACAAGTCTTATGTATTTGACCCTGCAGCAGCCAGGTTAGCTACCCTTTTGTCTTGAAGTGATGTGTCAATATTAAAATATCCCATAACTCATGTTAATTTAAAAAGTAATTTTACTTTGAGAAAAAAAATAAAAATAGCATTTGCTTCCACAAATCAAAAATAAAACTCAACTTCTTAGGAAACATTTGGTGTTACCCAAAACTTCCGGTAAATTAGAACAGTGCACACAAACTGAGTGTGGCACAGACTTTCACTGCTATGCTCTGTATGCGTGTACAAACAGTGGCAAGGAAACTATTTCAAAGGAGGTGATGGAAACTATGTGTTGAAGTGAGTAATTCTCTTTCATGAACATTCCCCAAATGTTTGGGTAGCACTTCATGTTCACCTTTATGTAAAACTCATAATGTAAAAAGAAAACTTGTGTCTTTTGAAAAATTACCCCACAGAGATGCAAAAATTTGTTAATTTTCAAACTCATTCAGCAATGAAGAAGTTATCAAATGAAAAAACAGCTCACTAAAAATAATAGTTTTAAATTTCGTAATGAATCAAAAAGTCGAATGAATTTTAGTACAGAGCATCAAACTGGGATTTTCAACAAATAACAAAGGATTAAGCTAACATGGTTTATTATTACCCCCTGGCATTAGTAAATTAATCTATACATGTAAAAGAAAAAAGAATACCATAAACTATATTGGGATATTTTTGAAAGTAAAAAAATTAATTACAAATTTTACAAGATATTTTGATATGGATAACTGGTATTTAATGTTAATGTTTATTTTCAAGTATTACAACACAATTTCCTTCTGAATTTCTCAGATAAGGAATCATCATGATTCTCTTATTAACCAAAACCAAATTACAAAGGTAGATAGCTCTCATTCCATTATCCATTTCAGTGGGCAAATATCTCATATTAGTTATCTTTGCAGTGTCACTTGTCCCAAGGATTGAACCTGCAACTGCTATGCAGGTTTCTAGATGTACTTGACTAATAGTTGTAGAAACAGGCTTGGTTTTGTTCAACTGACTAGTACTTCTAATGCAAAAAACAGGGCCCTTGTTATATGTTTACAAAATATGATATTCGCAGTCATGTTCAGTTTAAGCTTGTAATATTTTAGCAAAAACAAATTGAAAATTTACTAAGATTTTGTGTCTAGCATTTTTCAGAGCAATTTTCATGACTTAGTGAAATAAAAAAAGTCACTGATTCAAACTAAACACCAAATTCACTAATCAGTCGCGCTTATGTCAGTTACAACAGAGCTATCTATCGTGAAGACACCTTTTGAATGCACCAAGTTAAAGAATGCAAAAAAAAAAATGCAACTTAGTAATAACAGTGTGGGTTCTTCATTCAAGTTCACCCCTTTCTAGATTGTCAAAGGAGATAACCAATAAATGCTAATTATAGAGTAGTCTCCCTAATTTATTTGCAAATGCATGAAAAAAATCTGGGTCCATCATATTGTACTAATTTTTTCTTTAAAAGTTACCAAACTGGTCACAGAGTTGTTTACTTCTATCTGAACTGTCGATGAAGAAGAGAATAGATGCAAGAATTTTGTAACAAATAAGAGAAGATAATGCCTTTATTTAATACATAGATACAGATAATTATCATTGTAAAAGTAAAATAGAAATTAAAATGATTTTCACAAAATAATCAAAACGACTCAATGCACACTTCAATAGGAGTAGTAAGGATTAAATGGTAATGGAAAGAGAAAAATAATGCATAATGGTTTTCAGATAACTTGATTATTGACTACTTTGATAAGAGGTTTTTTTATCAGCTATGATGGGTTTAGCATGTATGAGACATTTTAGGAACAAAATATAGAAGATAAATTAATGAAGAAGGAAAATACAGAAAGTGCCAAAAACAAAAGATAAACCTTACACAGTTGGACCCATTTCCAGAGTCCATGATAAATGAATAACAAATGTTTTCCACGTAATATAATAATACAATGTTTTTAATGATTTCTGAGATTTCATCAGCAGTACATTCATAACTGAAAGACTAAGTTATGCCAATATACACACTGACACTCCAAATGAGATGAGGGAGAAAAAAATTGTTCAGCTTTTAATTCTCCAAATATTCGAATGGATATAAAAATGAAAACTACCAAAATATTATAAATTAGAATTATCAGATATTCATAGATAATGCAAATGAACAGAAATAAAAAAAATTGAGACCTCAAAGGGAAATAGACAAGCAGAAATTTTTTTACATACATGGTCAAATTTGAGATTAGCTGTTTTACTGAAAATCACGAAAGAATTTTTAGAAACTGTCAACGTAGGATTTTTCAGTTTTCAAATGGGTCTGGCGGCACCAATGGAGTTAGAAGACTGGAAATTTTAACATTTACTTATTATGTCTAGCGGGAAAGTTGGGTTTTTTTTAAAAACTAGATTTTTAGATGTGGGGGTCAATTTACAATGTAAATTAATGCTAAATTGATCCCTCAGTTTGAGTTCTGCAGTCTTCTTTCTTGGTATCAAAAATTAGTAGTTAGTAATCACTACCAAACAAGAGACAAGGGAGGTAACTAATTCTTGGATCACATTTTGAAACAATTTTAATTGATCACCCCCAACATGGTATGCTACCAAAAGACTATCACACAGTGATTTCTATTTTATGACGAATCAGACCTGTTTCTTTTAAATAAGTCTCTTTTCAACAGTTTTGTTTAATTTCTAAAGTGAAACAATGTTGTACAATACAAGAGGCAATGATTTTGTCTCCATTTCTCAAATGATCTTTGTAGCAATTTTTCCAAGTTGGATTGTCTTACAATTGCCCAGCTATTTATCCATAGCTTGAGGAAGAAGAGGATTTATGTCTTTTTCTGAGGGGCATAAGTGTGAAGTGGATGCAAACTGTCTTAGCTGGAGTTTGAACTCCATTCTCTGAGTCCTTAATCGATAGGCCACCTTCCATATCTAAGGACAAGTTGTAAATCCAACTGCTCAGAATGTTCAGTCTATTTCAGAAGTAAAAAGTTTTCTAAGTTCTGCATAGTTTCAGGTTTCAAAGAATTTTCCATTTATGCTAATTCCTGTTTCATTTTGGGTAATCTTTAGCTTTTGTTAACATCCAAGATGATGGAATATGATTGTAACATTCAACAACTTATTTCATTTTACTTGGTGGGAGAAAAAACAGCTTAGGAAATAGAAAATAGCAGTGTCAAAACGATTTCAAATTTTTTAACTGACCACTGGTTCTATATTGAGTAAATACCTTTGGTAACTTATCTGTAGTGCTATATATGTGTGAATGCCATGGGAAAATGTTTGAACTTGAGACCAGCACTCTGTCCTAGTCTTGTTTTTAATAACCAATGAAGTCTGGGAAGAAAAATGATGAAGGGTAGACTCCGATCTCCATATCAATTATTTGAGCAATAGCAAGAAAACAATTGATACATTTATAGCAGATATTTGTAGGAAGACCCAAAATAACACAGAATCGCTTATAATGTGGTTTGAGCATGGACCCTGATTTTCAAAATATCAAATTTGGTTCTCAAATTAATAGCTAAATGCAAAATAGAGAGGCCTCTAAGAAATGGTATGCACTGGGCCCATCCATGTTAAACTTTGAGAATTTTAAACCTTCCACTGAAGAGGGGCCAATCAAATGGTGGTATCTATACATTTTGTTTGATCTCAATCTTTTTAGTGATAGATGAGTGGAGAAGGAGCGATGAGTTTTGTTTACCGACAACTAAAATGTTTCAGTCTAATTCATTTCCTTGGTCAATATTCTTGACTTTATTTTTCTCACTTCCTCCTCCTCCCTCACTTGTCAGCTCTTCTCATAATTTTCTACCTATGTATCTGTTTTGTTAAAATGTAACCTACTAGTGGGGTACAACAATCTAAACATTTTTTCAAGTCTACCTGCTAGACTAACCCCCACCATCCTCGGCTCTGCCAGTGTACAGTATATATTTACAGTAAATGATACGAATAGATTACTAACTTGACAACTATTTTCACTCACCAATGAGAAATGACACCCAGCATTATTCATGTGGCAAAACTTAAAAGAAGGTTTGTGAAAGAAAATAGAAAATTCATTACAAGGACTCTCTTATAATGCGGTATAATTATGGACCCCAACTTCTGCATTTTAATGGGTCTGCAGAATTTGAATTTCCTTTCATTGCAGAGATGACAATGATTGATTACAGGGAAGGTTATTACTTCTTTAACCCATTGTATATGAGGAATATTTTATAGTAAAAATTGTATGGCATATTTTCTAAATATAAAATGTAGTGAACAAAAGGAAAAAAAAGGTTCCTTTTGATATAGATGTCATCTCATTCAAAACTTGCCTATTATTGAGGTCTGATTGAATCTACTTTAAAGGTGTGTAGCCATTGACCAATTCGCTATTTATAACATAAAACAGTCTGTGTTCAATGGAGTAATCAATCTCTTGTGCTTCTTGACCATAAGTGAAGCATGAATGAAACTCAAGTTAAATGGAAGCTTTCTTGTAGTGGTGTATGGTTTATTCAGAGAATGCTTCTTCATTATTAGAAAATCTCAATGCACAAGTCAGGGTTGGATTGAGTAACTGACTTCAATCCTCAACGGGTGCTTAGTACTGGTCTCAAGCCAGATTCAATTTGTTTCAAGTAAATTATAAACAAGTGAAGGATTATCAAGACAGTATACGATGAAACAACAAGGTAACAAATCTACTCTTTAATCATATGGTGTACTGAGGAATAAATCCCTAAAACCTAATATGCATTTTAAGATACAGATTCAAGCAATTATTAAAAAATTTATTTTAGCTATGCTAAGTGCACAGAGAAATCATTGTTTTAATTACGACTTTTCAAAACTACATCAAGTTGGTGATAACTATATAATCCTTTGATTTTTCAGTGAGCAAATATAAAAAATGTGTCATGTTCAGTTTTATCATTAGCTATTTTTTTAAAACACTTTATTTCTAATTCATTAAGGATTAAAAAATAACGATCAGTTAGATAATTCAATTATGAATAAAATAGAAAGAATGAAATAAATAGGAAATAGTAAAAACCAAAAATGATTCTTCATAAATAATTTTTAAAGTATAATCAAAATAACCCATAATAAATTCATTCAACAACTACTGCTGCAAAAACAGGAGCATCCAACGAACCCTTCATCAAAAGATGACATCAGGGTCAGGTATGGTTTCTGGGCTGAAGCATGGTAATTACCACTAATACAAGTTACCACTACAGCAACATCTCACAATTTCTTAGTTTTCTGTCATTGTGTGGGTGTATCAGATCCATGTAGATGCAGATTCTGTCCAATCTTTGAACCTCTTGATATATTCCCTCTTTTCTGTTGATGATAATCTGAGTTTAATCAGGTTTGCTGAGGTGAATGCAGATCTTCATCATCTTACTGCTTACTCTGACATGTCCAGTTGATTCTCATGGATATGTTTGTTTTATATTGATCTATCTACCTACCTAGTATGTGTGTATTGCTTCCTTCAGTTCCTCATATCACATTGACACAAGGTACCTCAATACACATGAAATTATTAATGATTACATAATGATGGAAAAATCCTGTACCATTCTATGACAATAAATAAAGCCAAAATGAAATGTAACAGAATTACTTCTCATTCATCACATTATTGAGAGATTCAAAAGGAAACACCCTAAGTAGACATCATATACAGGTATCCCTTAATTGATGAAGTTTTGTTCAAAGTGAGTTTTCATTAAGGCAGTTAAATCAATAGTGACCATCTCTTCATGCATGTGATAAATATTTTGATATTAATAAATTGATCTCTTTGTTTTATTTCTTTAATTATCAACTAAATCATCCAACACTTCAGACAAATCTCCATGTTACGGAAGTCTCTATTCCTGTTTGATATATCCCTCTTTCACACCTGTCATAATCACCCTCATCTTGCACACTGTAGAAACACTATTGTACTACAGTCAGCATTGAGAACATATGTTTTACATACTATATTACAAACCGAGTGTTTTCATCAAACATAAAACATTAAAATAATTACTTGAAAGATATCTGCCGCTTTAACTATGAGTGAGTAAGAATCAGAGTGTAACAACAAGTGATAGTGGAAAAAGGAAAAGTAATTATTTCAGACATTAAAATTTGAATCTGACAAGAGTAAAAGATGGTTTAGTAATTTAGAGTCAATGAAACAACAAATGATGGGTGCCAATCAGAAAGCCAACCGAATTTTGTTTACCCTGGTCTAGAATATCAGATTGCTTGTTATTGCAGAATCTATGCTGGAAAGAACAGCTGAGACTCTTCAAATGACTTGATAAATTTTTCTCTGAAAGTAAACATAGCTAAAATTACTTTAATGCATTCAATAAACATTTATTTCACATTTGTTACTTTCTCCACAAAAGTATCATTTTATGTAGCTATACTTGAATATTACAAGTCACTAATAATCGATCGTGTAATTTTACCATCGATTATTGTACTTATTTAACAAGGTTTTGATATATGCTGTAAAATCTGAGGATTAATTAATCATGTCAATCAAGTAAAACCTGTATATAATAAGAGTTGTGTCTGTCACACGTAGTATCAGTAGCAACCATCAGCCGAGCCAGTTGTTGCCAACACTGAGCATAGGAAATTAGAGCTGTGTCTATCACACTTATATTGACTTGAGAGGCTTTTATTCTAAAATATATAACCCTAATGAAAGGAACGCACAGACGTCATAATGAGGAAGGCGGATAAAAGAAACTAACACAAAATGTTGTCTACAAAGAAATAATTGGTTAAATTGCATGTCAGTAAATGGCATAGTAGATTAACATCAATGATCATGCAAACTAAGATGAAAGTAAAGCATTGTTAGGTCAATGTTGAACTCTTCTCAAATTACTTCTTAAACAATATATCAGTTTCAACTATTTTCCACCTAATATGACATAAAAATTTCATTTGAGCACTCATGATTACCATTAGCAAAGCAATGGATCATGGGCAAGTAATCATGAAAATAAATACATAGCCGGCATTGTTTTTAGATGAGTGAACATTTCTAGTAATGATGAACATCACTGACTGGCAGGCTGACCTACTGAAAAACTCCCACCACTATGGTCTGATTCTCAGGCTTGTTTATAAGTCACAGAAAAACTGAAAAGACTGCAGGTTGCTCAGGAACGTCAAAGATACAAAAAAAAATTAATTTCTAGCCCTGGGTGCTGACAACCCTAGCTATGCCACTGATATAAGGTGTATGTTAAGACAACTATACAAGTTTTTAATAAAAATGAAAAAAAACTGTTTGTTTTTGTTTCAACTTTTTTTTTGCCTGAAATAGTTATTTTTTTGTCAAACTCTAGTCCAAGATGACTATATTTTCCCTCCGTAACAAGAACAATCCTCACCAAATTTAGGGGAGTATACTCTTCACTGTTTGTCTATTCCATCACGTTAAAAACCAAAAATCTGTATAAGATTAACATTTCCCTACCGTGATTTGAAATGATAACCAAGTGATTGTAGGCCGCTCTCTAATCAACTGAGCCAAACACACAAGTCTAATATATTTACAAATTTATTTATTATATATACAATACAAAAGTTGTAGTAATCCTCTTCAGTAGGAATGGAGTTTGGCCCCACAGGATCAATGCTTATTACATGGTCAAGTCTCAAAGGCTTGCCAGACTAACACTGACCATTTCCCCCTCCCTGGTAGAAAAAAAAAATGCTTGACTTTTATTTTACTAATTGCATTCAAGAAAATAAAAGTACAAATCGTAAAACGATCTTTTTTCATGCATAATTCAGGGGTATTTTGTTGTTTGTCATAGAGTTGTATGTAATGTCATTTCCTTTTCTTCTATGGAGAATTTTGCTTTTTCAAAAAGACAAATAAGAAATAAATGCATACACAAATGAATACTATTCATAGAAACATTTTTTTTCAAGCTTTACTATTAATAGCTTTTGCATTTCTTTTCTATTTATTCAAGCATTGAAGGTTATCCTTGGGATATTGCTTTGCGATAATCACCAGTATGAGTTGTGGAAAATAAACCTTTTCTATATCCTAATATTAGAATTTGGCTTGTGGCTCAAATAGTTGTACATCTCCCGATGGTGATGAGTGCTTGATCCAAGGCAAAGGCAAAGATTTTCAATATTGATTTTTTTTTGTTTTTTTTTTTAGGCAGGTCCGCTTGACTCGGAAGATCAATGCAACACAACACTAGAAAGCACTCAGAGGACACATATATTCATCAATGCCATTGCCACTAATAACTGAATGAAAATCAGTTCATAAATAGTTACAATGCAGGGGCAAGTAACTGTAAATAAAGTTCCTGGATCAACCTCCAAATTAGATTGATTCTTCCTTAGCCAACAACCCACTCTTTCATGAATTTTCGTTGAAATTCATTGAGAACTTTTGGAGATACTGGGTGGACAAACATGAGTGAATATATAAATATGTGAAAAAAAAAAAAAACCCTGGATTTTCCCCAAAACTTGAACAATTTTTCTTCACCCTATAATTTACCCTGTCACAAAATATTATGAAGATATTGGATGGAGACATAGCTATGATGCAGGAGAGGAAACTGTAAAAAAAATTCCTGGATCCACCCAAAAATTTAATCAATCCTTCCTTAGCCCATGGCCCAATTCTCCACAAGCTACATTGAATACTACCACTCTGTTAAAAATCAACTCACATAAGTTGTTCTCCATGAAAAGATTGCCTTGCTCTTAGTGAAAAATTGCTTATTATTGGAAGTGGTTAGGGTCAACTAATTCTTTTGTTTTTAACTAAAATCCAACATTTAGATCCAGAAGGTTCTTACTCATTTTGTGACATATATATGGGCTGAGGGCAGATTTAACTGTGGAGTATTGGCATACATTTGTAAAGTGGGGAATATATGAGCAGTAGCAGGGGACATTTGGATTGTTGAAGGAAACACAGGCATCATGTGTTGCATCTGGTGTCCACTGTTGGTCGTTGTAATGAGGCTAGGAAATTGAGGCATCTTCAGGGCGAGATCATCAGGACTGATCACTTGATCAATCTGTGAAGATGTGAGATGGGGATGCGATGTAGACGATATATTAAGTTCAGAATTCTGTTCTTGGTTCTGTCCATGCAATTGACCATTGTCATGATTTTCATTTTCAGTGGAGGCCCTTTTCTGTGATTTAGAGGACAGCTGAATTTTAGTGTCTTCATCTATGCCTGAGTCAGAGTGATGGAGTTGATGGGATGAAAGATTGGACCCGTTTCTAAGGTCAATGTTCACTTGCTCTTGCGATTGCTGAAGACTGTTCCCATTTACTGACGAGGCAAAGCTTGGTGGAACACAGCTCAACTTCCTGCGTCCCTTATTCAATTGATTATGCTTTACCAGTCGGTCTCGACGACTAAAAGCAAACCCGCAGATCTGGCATTTAAATGGACGTTCTCCAGTATGAATTCTACGATGCACTTTGAGATGGTCACTGCGTGAGAGCCCTTTACCACATATATCACACTTGTAACGCTTTTCGCTCATGTGTGACCCCATGTGACGCACCAGATGATGGTTACGTGAAAAAGTTACGCCACATGTATCACAACGATAGGGTCGAAGACCTGTGTGGATAGTCGTATGCAGCTTGAGGTGATCTCGTCGAGACAATGTCTTTCCACAAATGTCACAGGTAAATGGTTTAGGGCCTGCTGACTGCTGCTGAGGGTGGGGGTGATGGTGATGATGATGATGATGATGATGAATGGGGCTTTGTTGGTGATGATGATCTTGGTTGTTGAGGCCTACATTACCTGTATGGGAAGCTTTAACTGACAACTCCAAGGAATTTGCACCTCTGCATTCTTGATGGTCAGCCTCCCTGATGATATTGTCTCCCCCGCCACCATCATGGGATTGAAGGTGGTGATGATGATGGTGATGATGCTGGTTGTGGTGATGTTGTTGATGGTTGTGCTGTTGCTGTGGGCGGCGTTCAATCGTTTGAATGTTACTTGCAATTGGAAAGGTTGTCCGTCCAATATCACAGGCAGGTTTCTCCAATGAAAAATGACCATCTTCGGGTGAGTTCATTGAATTCTGAGGATCATTTCCAGACATCTTTTTATCTTTTTCCTACATTAGGTCTGAAAAATAAATTTTTTGGAATGTTTAGTTTTGCTGTTCTGGCCTCAAAACTGCACTTACCAAAACAATCTTTTTTTATTCAGCAAATATTTTATTAGAATGCTTGGCTAACCATGTCAAATGCATTATGGTTATGGGGCAGCGCTGAGAAGCAGCCAAAAAAATAATTAGAAGAGATGTTAAGAACTAACCTATGAGATAGTAGTAGGCATAAGAATGAGTACCAACCTACAAAGTGAGATAGGTCACAGAAAATAAAAGAGACAATGTTCTTCTCTGATAACAAATACTAAAGCTGTATGTAAAACAGATATATTGATAGTATGTCCCTACTATAAAGAAACACACAACTTCAGAGATACCAGATGATTGTCTTGAGGTTTTAGAAGAGTACTTATTAAAATCATTACCAGAAATGAGCTGTTATAGTTTAGATATCATAACTTTTGACATTGGATATACACTTACAAAAAGATGACATTCAAATGAACATGCCTTCTACATAGATAAATAGATAAAAAAGAATAACTGATTAAAAAGTATCTTTCTCTATTACATGTCTGCTAAATTCAATATTTACTTATAAGCTAAGCCGAATGTGGATTTCACTACAACAGCATAACAAAATAAAATGAACTATTTACAATAACAAAGGAAATCAACATACATAGAGCATTTATAGAATCGAGCAAGGAATTCAAACCTGATTTTAGACAACTTTCTATCCAATATTCGTCTAAAAATTGCAACTAAATACCAGTTAAGAAAATCATACTTTCTTGGTTTTGCTAATTTATTTTTGTAAAATGAGAGGGATCGAAGTAAGGAATTAAAAAAACAAAAAACAAAAACAACATTGAATAGAGTAAAAGTGACAATTTCAATAATGAAGAGAGCTAAATTCAATTTTAAGTGAGTTTTCAAAGCACAAACCCAGCCCCCCTGTTCCCCCAAAATTGGTTAAGCAAATTGAAAACATGTTTTTCACACCAGTAATTTCATAGCTTGGAAATTTTTTTTACAATTCAAGCAAAGCAGGTTAATTGGCTTTAAAGTGGGTGATCAATTTACAATGAATGCATCACTTAAAACTGGACCCTGATATTGTGTTCCTCTCTGCAACACTCGATGCTCAATTATCAATATATCTCCTAATCTAGACCCTGATTTTCGGACCACTGTTTTTCAAATTTATATCAGTTTGATCATTACGTATGATATGGTCAGACTATTTTCCTCATTTATGTCTTCATGTTCTCACAACATTTTGGCTGTGTACCCACAGGCTTTCATCAGATGTTGTTGGTTCTACAATAGGGAATCATTACTTTAGATTAGACTGGACACATCATATCCACTTTTTGAATATCCAGGTTGTGTTATCAGGGGACTTCCATTCCAAATTTCCTCCCTTGCATTGGGTAATCCGATACGATTTTTTTTTGTTGAGAAGTTTCTTATGATGAGAGGCTCCCAGATGCTATTAATATCAATGCTCAGTCAGGACGTGTCCAGTCCAATCAAGCATGCACACTGAGTAGTGATTCGACATTCTAGAACCAACAACACCAGATGATGACCAGAGGGTACAGAGCCAAAACACATGGACAAATAGTCTAACCACATCGTACATAATGATCAATACACCCATCTTACAAAATCCAGACAAGAGTATAACAGAGTTTAGGCACTATTTCATTCTTGTTCTTTAGTCACACAATTGGAATACACATTTATATAAGATGAGTTTTTTGTGGGCTCACATGTGTCCACCTAGGAGCGTGCACATGAACAACCCCTCCCCTACCAGAATGGACATCACTCCAGTGTGGTCAGAATGTGGTATCTTCTGATTAATAAAAATTCTCATTTCAAAACTTTACTGGATTTTCTCAAATTCAGTTTTTTTGTTGACCCAGCAAACAAGAATTGTGTGTTGCAAATTCAGTATCCAGTTTTGCATTAAAATACATTGTAGATCGATCACCCACTTCAGACCATTAATTGCCATACAAAAAAATGTCAATTTTTCTCAAGAATAAGAAAAGTCACCGAGAAAGTAAGGTGATATTTAGTTAGAGTAGTTCACTTTGCATCAGAAAGATATGTTTTCATAGCGATTTCGTCAATTTCGATTAAATGAATCTTGACCCATTCTTTTCTTCAAGATATGACCCCCCCACACCATCTAACAGTCGTTGGAGGACACTTCAATCACTTTTTTTCCAAGAAAGAAAATAGCGATCCATTTCGTTGTTTTCACAAAATCTCTCAGGGATTATGTCAGTTGTTTAGATAATTGTCACAAATATAACAATTGAAACCAAAATAAATTTAAATTTGGAAAGGTTAACGAAGTATCAAAGGTGCAAAAACGTGACTTGAAGAAGAAAGAAATAATGTCTGTTGTATATTTCAAGCACTCAAACCAAGGTTTTGTTTACTGTTTTATTAAGCGCTAAGAGACTCTTCTCCAGTGTTTAATACAACAAAGATGTGATCAATTTATTTCTAAAACAGTATTTATGATCTTCACAGATTTACAATATGTTGTCAGGACGAATTATCAACTTTGAGAAGTGTTACAAAAGGCTCCATAATATACTGGAGAAGGTTTCCACAAACTAATCAGGGTCCGAAGACTCCCTTCTCTTAATAACATTCATTTATCGACTTCTGATTTCAAAATAGTAAACACTTTCTCATTTCAGACAAGGGAGATAAAAAAATGGCTAAAAAGATTTGCAAATAACAAGTAGACTAAAAACTATTTTAGTTACTATTTATTTGGGCTAAAATTATCAAACGAGAAAGAGAGAAGAAAGTTTTATTCTCATTTATACATCAATGCACGAAAGTAAATCTCTGAATCAAAAGATGAGTTTCCTTCTGAAAATCCGAGTGACTTCTACGCGGAAAACTTCCTTTTGTTGTGTTCAAACACGATGGGCGGGATTTTAGATAGGTTCATTTGTTGTTGTTTTTTAGCATACCTCATAATCCAATGTTTTATTTGAACATTTCTAAAGTCTTGATATAATTCACGGTCATAGAAAACCTATTGTTAAAACAAGTTTCATTAAAAAAACAAACTACGTGGAAAGTCACTGAAAGATTAATTTCAGGTTGGCCTTCAATACGGCTTACAACAGAAAAGTCATTATCAGACGCAAAAACACTTATGTCCCCAATATCAATGTTTAATGTATCGAGGCGGCACTCACCAAGTGGATTTTCTTTTGCATTAATTCCAGGTTTTGCATAATCTTTTTAAATCTCAGAAAACGAAGTCCAAAGGAAAGCGAAACCATCACCTTTTGTTTTTTTAGATATAGGAAATAAATAAATAATAATAATCGAAACCAGAAAATCACGGACTTCCACATCAATCAGAGGACCACTTGAACACTTTTAATTAATTGATAGAAGAAGATAAATAGTTTAGTCCAATCATTAAAGTAAATAACAATTAAATTGTGCACACTGTCAACAACTTCTTTACACGGAAAATTCCAATATTTTCTGAATAATAAAAAAACTTGACGTTATAATTTTTAAAAAATCATAAATTAAAAAAACCATCAAACCCAGGAATCCGAATGTTTTTAAACGTTGACTTGAATAACACTGTCTGCAACCGAATTTATTCAACAACAGAGAGTCCCTGCTAATTTCAATTTGGCCCAAATAAAAAATACGGGTTCTGATCATTAAAATAACTAATTGGTTATTTTTCCAAGTTTTTAAAAGGCTGTCGTACTTTTTTAAAATGATCAATAAATGAAATAAGCTCTGTACCCACCTCTCTCTGTGTCTTTTAATGCCGACAAACTGCTGCTACTGGATTGTCAATTTTGGCGGGAAATAATTCCCCCTCTATATTTTTCTGTCAAGTTTCATATCACACATCACATCAGAAGTAAAAAGGAAAAGGGGGATTACTTAGCTTTAGAGACCAGAAGAAAAACTCATTTTGTTCTAAATCAAAATAATTCCTTCTTTTCTCTTACTAGATCACATTTGATTTACATTAACGATATTTTTTTGAAGTTACAGGAAATCATCATCTCCATTATGAGAAATTAGTGAACAAAAACTTTTTCTCAAGAGCATATCTTTCTTTGATTAGTTTGTTCTTATTGGAATTAATGATCCAATTGAAATTTCAAATTATTTTAATCATTTTTTCTAGCGTGGTAGAAAAAATTTTGAATGAAAAGAAACTTAAAAAAATATTCAAAAAATCCTCTATATCAATTATCCCAGTTGATGGTAAAAAAATTTTGAATAGTATATCCATATTCAAAGCAAAGAAATCAACAGGTCCATTTAATATTCCGATAAACGTATTGAAATTCTTTAGAAATGATTTAGCTGAACCACTCTCCAAAATAATGATTACAGGAATTCATTCAAACAACATAAAAATATCTGAAATAACACCTATGTTTCAAAAAGGTTCAAGATTAAAGATCTCTCATTATTGACCCATTTCTTTTGTATCAAATATCAATAAGATCTTTGGAGAAGTTATTTTCAATTTTGTTTATGAATTTCTAAATAAATGCAATTGTTTCTATGAACTGCAATTAGGATTTCGTTCAAAACCTTAAACCGCACAAAAAATTCAAAGAACCAATAGATGCTCATTTTGATTCTAATTTTTTTTCAAATATATTTGTATATATATTTTGGGGTTGTAAATACATATGATATAATTATATATAATTATATAAATATACATACAACAACAACCAGAGCACCATCTACCAGCACATTTAGAAGAATCATAGCCCCACAGCTAATATTCATTCATTCCTTTTATACAATTCCAACTCTAAGAAGAGACTTCAAATACCGTTTCAGTTACACATCGAAACAGATTTATTTATGATTATGCTAGTTAAAAAATGACAACACTTGAAGTATAAATATAAAATTATGATGAAAAAAATAAAACTAATTACTCTTTAAATACCACAACCACACTTTCTTTTTGTACATAAACATATACATGCATAATTAAGTAAGGATTCTCTATACTAACATGTTCATGTTTCAGCCCTGTTTGGGCTTCTTTAGGTGAATCCTTTACTTTAAGTCAGCTTAATGTTTAATCCAGAATGTATCCAGCACTTGATGAAATAAATCCATTACATATTGGATATTACATTACATTGTATCATATTATAATGAATTCCTGATTTGTATTGCATATATATATATATATATATATATATATATATATATATATATATATATATATATATATATATATGTATGTATGCATACATACATATACAAATGATATATATATATATATATATGCACACATATACATACACATCAACATGTACACACACACACACACACACACACATATATATATATAAATATATTTATATTATAGACAAATGAATAATCATGAAGGTCTTTATGATTTTTCTGTTGCATTGGATATTCATTTGTCTATGATGTAATTATCCATGTTATAGGAACAACAAAGAGCAGTTATAGGCAGTAAATAACAAGGTGAAATAGTGACATTTATGCTGTTATAGTGTTTAGAGGTTAGCTTTGATGGTTAAGCACAATCAGCTTCACATGGGATTAGGGATGGTCGTAAGGAGGAGAATGAACACACTTGTTAGTTAGTAAGACCCCAGGGGTGGTTGCGTTCCTCTATTTACATTTAATATTGATATAAATATAGACACTAAAGAGGTGGGTACGTAGCAGTTATCTGAGCTTTGTATATCGGTTGGCTACTCATCTCAATCAGTTGAGCAGCATTGCATCAAGATGGCCTCCTTGGGTGGATGTAGCTTCAATCTCTGCAGTAGCCCCATTTCTTTATTGTTTATCTGATTATGCTGCTTAGGCCAATCAGCATATTTTCACTGTGTAAAAACAGGATGTCAGCTCAGAGAGTTCCCACTAAAAATAACACCTTTATGATTATATATATATATACATATATGTTGCATTGTGAGATTAGTATTGATTATATAAAGGAAGAAATTGTTTTTTATTATTATAGTTTTTTTCATTGTTAAGGGGAAGCATAATGGAGTATAAATTAAAGTTTGGTTATTTTTATCCTCATCTCACATAGATATTGATGTTTACTGCTATTTTATATAATGATGAAAAAAATGATATTTATGAGCTCAAGGATGAATAAGTTTTGAACGATTGCCGTATCATTTTATAAACATTACCAAGAAAATAAAGAATATAGATGCTACAAAGGAAATGCATGAACAAAATGAAGTTTACAATAACTATAACTATAACTCTAAGCAAACAATTTTAGAAATATACAAATTTCTCCAAATTTCTGTATTTCTTGAATTTTTAAAAAATCAAAACTTTTTTACAGAAAATTCAATTTCCAAATCAATTATATTTATGTAAATTGAAATGACATAATTTTTGGATTGCTTGAAATTTTAAGTTTCTAATTAAAAAAATAATAATAATACCCTTCTTATTGTAAGCGCGATTCGCCAATAAGACCAAAACTGACGATTTTCAATCCAAAAATATCAATTTTTTTCAGGTTATTGCTATGAGATGAATTGAATATTTCATTTGTTCAGTGTCCATTTTTCTGTATTTTTTCAAGTGCACTGCTCAGCCGCTGGAGTTAGCTCCCTTTTATCTGTTTACATTCAAAGATGTGTCAAGAGAAGCACATCTAGTTTTCACGGTTGTAAATGTTTAAACGTTGAAATCTTAACACCCTCAAAGTCTTTCTCATCATTAAGGACGTACAATGTACCTAAACTCTAGATTATTTCTTACCCCAGGAGATCATTTATATCCCTCCCATTTCTTTCAGGAAATAGATGCATTCCTATTTCCTCCGTTTTAAATTTAAAAATCTTGTCCTAGATGGAAAAAAACGAATCAATTATTTTCCAAAGGTGAGATAAATAATTTAATATTTACACTTGTAACTTATGAGACGTGTTTTTTCGTTTTGATTATTTAAAAAAAAAATTAATTTCAACTATGCTCTTTGAAAAAAAAAAATGTGAAGTTTTGGGGTGCTTTTCTAGGGTGAGACGGCTATAAACTTAACAACAGCTATATATCTCTTTTAAAAAACAGCGAAAAGATTCTTCGTCATGTAAAATTAATTGAACAGGCAAACAAGAATATCTTTACTACACATACCCATGTTGTCTAGTTTTTGTTTGTTTTTTGAATTGTACAAGAACGATTAATTGAAAACTATTGAAATAAATCTCTTTTCATTTTTCATTTACTTCAGACCATTTTTTAAAAGTTTTACTGGTTCCAGAAAAAGGCTTACGTGGTGCTCCAAAGCACATGTTTGAAGAAAAAAAACAAAAAAACGAAACACGTGTTCACCACTGTTTGTAAGATTTCTTTTAAAATTTTGGTCAAATTTTAATTTTTAAACTTTTAAATATTTTAATGAATTTATTCTTCCTTTCCGTCGCAAATACATGTGTTTTTGTTTGAACATAACTCGAAAAAAGCCAGAACTATTATTTTCATCATGAATTTTGGGAGAATGTCGAAATTTAGATTTTAAAAAATACTGTAAACGATAATAAAATTTTAAAAAACCCAAAACAACACTTTTACTCATTTCAATTCTTTCGAGTTTATTAGAGAGAAAAAATCACTGTAACAGCAAAATACTGAATTTGGGGGGCTCTATTGACAGGGAACGCACATGCTTGGTTTATAATTAGCTTCAGGCTTTTATTTAGTTGAATTTTAAGATTTTAAGTGTTTATGATCATCTAGTCTCTATAGGCAATTCTGGTTAGTCAATCAATAGAAACTGTCATGTGACCAATGTTTTATGGCAGCATGCCATGTTGGGGGTGATCAATGAACAACTTCTCCCACCTTTCGTTGGATCACTGAAAAGTTGAATTTAAGAAAAAAAAACAAAAGTGAACACCATGCACAAACTAGAGACCAATTTACATTGTAAATTGGACCTGCCACTAAAAATCAGGGGGGGGGGGTTGAACCACCCTGCCAGAACAACTTGAAAACTGAAGAAACTCTTGTTCACATGTTGATGACAGTTTTGGTTGACAGTTTCCAATTATACAAAATTCTAGGATAGATCTTAGTTTCTTCAAAACCACTTGAGATACTTGACCATTTTGGAAGTAGATTCAAGTTACAATAACTGGGATTTCTTTGATTAGATCAATGTAACTTCTATTATCAGCTGTTCTTTAATGGCATTTGCTTATTCATAATTACTATTGGTACAGTGTTATACATGGTTTACCTCTGTCAACAAAATTGGAAAAGGTACATATATTCACTTGTGTTTGTTTACATAATATCTCCAAAAGTTCTCTATGAATTTCAAAGCCATTTTATGGAAAATGGGCCCTGGGGTAAGGGAGAATTTATCAAAGTAAGAGGCAGAACAAGGATTTCTTTTTCATTTGAGATATATTTTGTCATAAATTTTAGTAGAAGTGTATATGTATTCTCTCATGCTTATCTGTATGACATTTTGTTGGAGGATGGGCCATAGGTGAAGAAAGAATTGATTAATTTGCCTGCAGATCTAGGGATTTCTTTCTGTTTGTGAGATATTTTTTTTATATATTAAGACAATGGTCCAAAAGTATGGAAATTCAAAACTGACACTCCTGCACCGTAGCTGTATATGATTTGATTTTAATTCAGTGTTTAGTTAATGCACTGGAATTTACATGTAGTAAGCACTTGTGTTAATTGCATGTTCAGTTCCTAGTGGCATTGTCATTGACAGAGGTATGCTCTCTCTGATTGTTTTCTAGTTATTTATCTTTGTTCATTGCATTTGTGCTGGAAAGGTGGCAGGCCAGTCTTCTTATCAAGACGGTTGTGGTGTGTCTGATTTATGGAATTGGCATTTGTTTGCCTTTGCAAAAACAATCTTTTAAAGGATTACAATTTTTATGAACTACATTGATAGTGTTTAAGAGTGATTATTCTCTGTTCAGCAGGATTGTTAGCTATAAAAATGATCATTTCTATTTTGTACAATAAATTATGAGCTGGATCAGCAAGTGTTCTTGAGAACCTTTTCCTTATAATTGTATCAAACTTTTAACTGAGGTAAAATAATTTTATCATTCTCAATTTTTTGTGAGTTATTGTTTAATTTGATTATCCTTATAGAATAATGTCAAAGTAGACCACGCAAGATTAGCCTTCAATAACTAATAATCTTTCAAAAATGAGTTAAATTTACACAAATTATGCAGTAATGAGAAACATGTTTTTTTTCTTCAACAGATGGATCTTTTGCTGTTTTGAAAAAACCTTGGTAGAAGAATGGCCCAACCAATCATAGACTCTGTGGAAGTGGCTGATTTGTGTTCAGGTTTGTCCCAGACAACATCGGAAAATGGTAATATGTTGACACTAAATATTAAGACTCTTGCAGCTGAATTGGTTCCAGGCATGAATTTGACTGCTGAAATCCCTAACAGCACAACAGAAGTGCCTGTACCAAATCAGGCCCCCAAGAAGGAGAAGAAATTTAAATGCAGTTTTTGTGGCTTTGCATTTTCCCTAAGTGGTGATCTCAAACGCCATGAGATGACTCATACTGGCCTGAAACAGTTCAAATGTGATGTGTGTGAAAATGCTTTTGCACGAGCAGCCACTCTAAAGATCCACAAAATGCGACACAGTGGAGAAAAACCATTTCCTTGTGACATATGTGGGGCAGCATTTGCACTTAACAGTAGACTGAAGCGACACAAAATGTCGCACACAGGTGAGCGTCCATTCAGGTGTGACGTCTGTGGCCATACATTTATTGTGAGCAGAGACCTCAAAATTCACCAAATGACACACACTGAGCGGGAAAACAAGAATTATTCGTGTGATCTATGTGGAACCAAGTTTGCTCACAAGAGTACTGTAAAAGCACATATAAAGACTACACATATTGATACGACTCCATTCAAATGCAAAATTTGTGGGTCTGCTTTTCAGCTGAGTGATGAGCTGAAAGAGCATAAAAAGCTTCACATTGGGGAGAAAATTTTCAAGTGTGACATCTGTGGAAATAGTTTTGCACGCAAGCTAACCCTCAGACGTCATGAACTAACTCATTCTGGGGTGAAGAATTATCACTGTGATATCTGTGGGACGTCATTCTCTCGAATGAACACATTAAAGATCCACCGAATGACACATACAGGAGACAAGCCATTTAAATGTCAGATCTGTATAGCCTCGTTTGCACTCAATGTCAGGTTGAAAAGACACATGATGACCCATTCAGGTGAGAGACCATTTAAATGTGATATTTGTGGAGCAGCTTTTGCTTTCAGCAATCGATTGAAAAGACACAAAACAACTCACCTTGAAAAATTCCGCAAAAAAAAAAATTACCAGCCCTCCAAACCACCTCATGAAACAGTGAAAAGATCTGCTACCAAAAAAATTCAAACACTTAGGGGTGGAAATGAAAATGAATTGTTTGTTTGCCAAATGTGTGGTAGTGAATTTCTAAATGAAAAGCATTTCAAGAAGCATGTTGTAGGGCACACATTAAATGGGGAGAAAAGTATTACTTCGGAAATCAAGATGCCGGGATCAGGTTCAGCACTTACCATCCAGGTAACTAAAGAGAAAGTGAAGAAAGAAATATTATCTTGTGACCAGTGCCAATTTTCTACTGTGTCCAACTCAAAATTTGAACAGCACAAAAAAGCACATAACAGAGATATAAATAGTATAAAATCTCACAATTATGACACACGCCATTCATCTGGATTGTCGAAGAAAATGTCCATGGCAAATGGGGGTGTAACTCATCAGAAAAACACAAGAAAACAACAAAGCATTAAAGGAAATATTTCCTCTGTAGAAAAGCTACATCTTAAAGACTCTCCCCAGAAGCCGAATCATACTTGCATTGAGCAGCATCTATCCCAGGATATTTTGACTGACCATCAACTGACGCATGTATCTAGTGAAAAGAAAGACTGCAAAGGCAATGGTGTTGTATGTGATGCAAATAATAAACTCCCTTCACATGAAACAACACATACAGAAATCAGGGTACATCAGTGTGGCTTATGTGACTCCATTTTGAATTCTGAAGCTGAGATGACCTCTCACACCAAGACTCACACAGACAACAACCCTGCTAAAGAAAACTGATCTCATCTTACCAAAAATGTTGAATCTAGAATAAAAACAAAACTAAATGCTAAAAGATGTGACTGAAAACATTGTAATTGATCAATATTTGATTAACAAAGAAGACGATGTTGTTGATTTTGTTGATATTTCCATGTTTGTTGATAAAATATTCACTATCTACCAGTTGATTTGTAGGGTTCCATTCCTTGCGTCTGAAATCGTCTGATGAATAAGGCTTTAAAATCCACAAGGGACTATAAAGAACTGTTCTTCTCAAATAACAGAACCAATTGTTCATTCGGAGGTATATTTTTTTAAACTGTTAATTCATTTCATTACAAATTTTCAAGTCTTTCAATATCTTCACCAATATATTGAGTTTCAGGCTATAAAACCTGCACTTGATTGAAGGCTGTTTTAGAAATAGTAATATAGCAAACTTGTCAAAAATGTTTATCAGTCTCCAACAGATTGGTTAGTATCAGCAAGGTGTTGAATCAATAAAACCTATGCCTTTTTCATGTCATTTAAGGTAGATGTAATCAAAGGCATTTTACTCAAAAATGGTGGTCAACCTTGTGCAAATTGTTCTGAATGTGAGAGAAAAAGTCTTTAAAAATTGCATGAAGGAAAAATCCTGAATTTAAAAGGGCCATCATCCTCCCTTGAGCAAAAAATCTATCTTGACATATTTTTGAAAACTGAAATGCATCAGCTTTCCAACAATGTATCTTGGAGTTTTGTAACTGTTGTGCATAAAAAGTTACTACCAAGAACGAGAAGCTAAGTATTCAGCATTTTACAAAGAACTTTTCAGTTCCTTTGTACTTCATAGTTGACAGCGTATGAATTATAGATTTATTTCTATATGGAGATATATACATGTATATTGTTGGAAAAAGAATTTCATCAGCTTTCTATTAGTGTGTTAAAAATATAGAGCTAGATATTTGGCATTTTACAAGGAAATTTGAGCATTTGTATATTGTCTATTGATTGTCAATATGATTCTTGATGGAGATATATATAATAGCAGTAAAGAACATTCTCTCAGCTTTCCAACTTCATTCTTTATTATTTCTAGAAAAAGAAAAGTTTGTTTTTTTAAAATATTTTTTGAAAAATTCAAGTTGATACTAAATTGATCCCTTAGTTTGTGTTCAGCAGCATTTTTGTCTTCTCGTAAATTTGGACATCACCACCCAACAGAAGGTGAGAGGAGTAATTTGTTCATTGATCACCCCCTTTTTCCAATATTTTAATTGGTCACCCCCAACATGGCATACTGCCAAAAGATATTTAGTCACATGACAGTTTTATTGAAAGACTGACTAGATACATTTTTTATACTGATTATCATTTTGCTGGTTTATTGTCAAATCTCTGGTGAATTTTATTGACCTAAATCCTAATGTTAAAATAATAATATTGCATAAACATATTCCTGGTCTGTAAGAAAATACAATAGTTGATTCACCTTATCACTTTGATGTTAAGTGAAAGATTTTCATTGATAGCTATTTGATGATTCCACATTTTGTAAGTACATAAATATCAGACTTTTTACAATATGGGAAATTTCAAACAAATTAAATGCACTCAAACAAAATTTTGAAAAAATGTAAAACCCTTTATCTATTTTAACAAAACTAATGAAATTCTGTCAACTTTTTGATTTTATAAGAAAACTTTGAGCAAGACCTCACAAATATTTAATGCAGTCTTTCTTTTCATATAGTAACAAAATTTCTTCTGGACACCTCCTCCATATTGTGATTGGCTTAAATTCCAATCTGAATTACTGATGACTTCTTATTCCCAAAACACTGATTGTTTAAGTATAAAAATCTTCATTACCAATTAATCAGTTCATGTAGCTTCCAAGCAAAGCTTATTAGGTTTCTTTTATTTTCATTTATCTACATTTTCATTTTCAAAGTAAAGTATAAAATTTATTTCACCATGTACTTGCCATTACATCAAATATCAAGAACATCCTTAAAATGGAAAGCTTTTATGTACTTATTCATTTTTTCTTTAAGCCAACAATCTTCTTGATGCATTAATTGCATTTCAAAGAACGCTGCATTTTCTGCCCAAATATTTTGTTGACAGTGACATTATTATCATTAAGGGTTCAAAATCAGTTGGGGGGAAAAAAAATTAGAGTACAAGTAAATCAAGAAATAACTACTAAAACACAAATTGAAGTAAATATAAAGGTGTTTCGCTACTTTTTCTCTTAAAATTCTTTTCTTTCATTTCAGAGAAATCTAATATTTAACTTTTTTTGGTTTTATTAAGACTAGGATTTTCAGTGCTCCGAGACCAATTACGTGAATTGAATATAGTTCAATTGATTTTTTTCCAATGATGATTTTGATTAGGGACTCTTTTTCTTTCATCAGTTTGCATCATCAAGCTCTGGGGTTCACTCATACGTACAGTTTCATTGTAGGTTCATGACCTGCTTGCTGTGAAGTACTCCATGTAAAAGCCTTACCTGTTTGCATTTCCATAAGAGTCAATAAATCTCTCAAGATTTGGATAATGTGCAATTTTTTTGTCATTGTTCATAAAGCAGTCATTAGAGTTTAAATTTGTTTATTTTCATTTTATCACCTGTAATCAATTTTGTTCTTATTTTTACAGGAGTTATTATTGAATCTATGTCATAATTTTACTTTTGTGGAAATTCCTTTGAACCTTTCTTATGAATTCTCTTGAACCTTTTTTGTAAAATGTCCTTACTGTCCTCGGTGGCAGATTAATTTTGCAATTATTTGGACAGAATGTGGGAAATTTCTTTGGAAAAAGATTAAGTATTTAACAGATATTAAAGAACTGACTTTTATCACTGAAAACATCAATCGGTGTAAATTAAGGTAGATTTCCAATCATTGAAGAAAAATTAGCCAAAACCTCTACCTATTTAGGCCTTTGTAATTTATCTGAAAAATGTAAATTTCTATTCAAAAGTAAAAATGTAGAATTTCTTACAGTGTGTGCATAGTTACTCCACATTCATCTAATAAAAGAGTAAGGAGTGAATTACCTAATTAATCATTGAATCAAGGATGGCTTTAAACAATATATTTTATACCTTATGTGTGTATGTAATCATGGTAAATCCATTGTGGGTAATTAAATTGTGGTAAATACATTGCCTGTAATTACATTGTTAGTAAATTTATCCTAACCTTAATGTATAAATATAAAGGCAATTAAAAAACAAGTGATGTAATTTATCATAATGAATTTACCAGATACTGTGTATGTGTAAGTTCTAGGTCAGCTTGTGACAGAGTAAATTTTACTCATCATCATATTTTTCTCCTACCATTTACAATTCACTGTATTCTCACTGGAAAAATACTTATGCAGAAATCCACAAAATTTCCTTCGTCAGGTAACATTTTCATGAAGAAGAACAAGAATTCTCATGTTGAAGTTTTGTAGCTGTATAAGCTATTTCCTGAACCCCTTCTATCCTACAAGTCCTGTGTTTGAAAATAAAACGCTCTTTGGATCTTACTTGACCTGATTTAAATTAATTCACCAGGTGAAAATCAAAGTAGAGTAATTACCATTACCATAAGAATTAATTATTGAAGTCTATTTGCTTTGGTTCAATGAATCTCTGAGAAAAAGAGTGTATCATTTTGAAATTTTCAACCACACAGATATTTGCAATAAGTGCTGAAGATTTTACAATTATATGTATCAAGTTCATGATTACTCACAATATATGTGGTATGAAAAAACATGCTCAAAGTCTGGATAGTCACTTTGTAGTTTCAATGTGCATATTAACTGTAGTAAAAGTACTTGTTATTCAAAGGAGAAACTTTGAACTCTGAGCAACAATGTCTCTAGTTTTACAAGTGCTGACATGGAGATGAATAATATCCTGCTTACTCAAGCTTGTAGAATAAATATATTCTACTGAATTAATCCAGTGGTTAACCATTCCAGGGGACAATAAAATAATGCACTGAATGCGTAAAATCTATCCTCCAACATAAGTAAGACATATACAAGTTGTGATTATTAAATAATGAGACTGAACTTATGTTAAGTCAATCCATGAGGTGTACATTGATGATGGGCAAGTACAAAGAATGCTTGGTATTTTCAATTCACTCAAGGCTACAGTTTGCTCTAACGCATCTCTTGAAGTAGACATATTTTCCTGACATGTAAAAATAGTCAATTGAAAAATCGAGCTGTATATCAATTTGAAATTTTTGGTGAAATTGAACATAATAGCTCTCAGATCTTTTCAAATGCTCTCTGAAGTCTATGGAGAAGAATGCCTGCCACTAGCACATGTTTTCAAATGGCACAAGAGATTTTGTGAAAGGTATTGAAAATGATGAATTTTGAGCGTGTTAATGCATGTCAAGAACCAGGGAAGATGCAAAAAATAAATCAAACAAATCGTTCAAAATGATTGAGGACTCTGCATCAACGCGACAATTATGTTATTAAGAACGGTAAGAGCAACACTACATTGAAACGGGAGATCATTTCAAATGAGAGTTCTGTCAGATCGTATATCCATTTCTTAATAACATAATTGTTGCATTGAAAGAAACAAATGAAGCAAATATAGACTGTGAGTAATCAAAATGAGAATTTGGATTTGAACAAGTCATTGGGCCTTTGTATTACCCATGGTTGTTTAGCTCAATGATAAGAGCAACATTACATTATCACAGGTTTGATTCCTGCAGCAACCCCATTTCCTTCAATTGTTTATTCTAATTATGTTGTCTTGGTCAAATGATACACTCACTGTGTAATAACAGAAGATCATTTCAAAGAATGTCAGTATAATATAATGCATTTAATAATCATTTTCTCGGATCATATATCCATTTCTTAATAATATATATATATATATATATATATATATATATATATATATAAGGAAAATCAATCAAAATATCTTAATTACATTTTCTTTTGGGTGGGGTCCAATAAATTTTGTTATGAGAAAGCAATGAGTTGGCTTATAGATCACAAATGATTTTGATTCTACACTTATTGAATAAAAAGATGACTAATGATGAAGTGTTAAGATTCTAGACTTCTTTTTTACTTTAACTGTCATAATGTCAATTGGCATTCAAGATCATCCACCATTATTTGTAGATTTTTAGGATCAGGTGAAATATATTTTTGTTCAGGATTTTTAGTCTTCAGAATATGCAATAGGAGCAAAACATTATTAAATTGTTGTGCAAAGCCTTTTTCTAATAAACTGACCAGGGAAATTTCATCATTTTTATTATAAAACAAAACAAAAAAATACTCTTGTAATATTGCCTATCCTGGCTATAAGATTAAATTTGAGCAACAATAGATCCAAGTATGAATGACCAATTGACAAATATGATCTCATTCAAAGGGAATGGCTATTTGCTGGACACAGTCCTGAAGCTCACAGTGCAGAACAAACTCACTCTCAATGGCCTCTGAGATCAGTGCATTAATTATTGGTTTGAAGCAAGTGCTCCCATTCAATACAAATACAAGATGTAACTAGGAAGCACCCAGAAGATTGCATACCTCTGTTTATGTTAAAAATCAGTTTGTATATAGGTATGAGGCAGGGAGGAATCTTTCAATTTTCATATTTCAAACTCGTAATAAATCAAAAATATCTCTCAACTGAAAAAAGTTCTTGGATCCACCCCCAAATTTAACCAATTCTTCCTTAGCCCATAGCTTACTTTTCCACAAAATGTCACTGAAATTCAGTTAAAACTTCTGGAGATATTGCATGGAGAAACAGACAAGCATGCATGAATACATACACCTTTTCAAACTTTGTTGGTGGAGGTAAATGAAAATCATGTCAACAAGACAGAGCCTTAATCAATTTTGTGGAATTTTCTGATGACACTTGTTCAAGGAAAAAAACCACAAGCATGCATATAAATACTTTATATAAAAGTTTTTACAGTTGTAGAGAAGAGAAGATTCTTGCCCATAACCTGTTGTAGATTTGAATTTGATAAAATATTTTTATTCAAATTTTAACCAGTTAATCCAGAAAAAGTTATTGGTAATGTGATCATATGATGGTGGCTGGTGTAATCATGGGTAATACTTATGTGCATATAGGGGTGTGTGCATCAATATATGAATTTGAAAATATGTATAAGTTCAAATATATATATATGCTTATCTAATATGAAATAAAGATTTCACATATATGTATATAATATATATATATATATATATATATATATATATATATGTATGCATATTCATTTTATTTTCCATAAATAAGTCAAAGCTCATCTAGTAAAGGCATTAATTGATGACTAATGTTGTGATTTTTCACATTCCAAGATATTTCAGTAATCTTAGTGTATCTGCAGAAAGTATTACAATTCATTAAACCAACTTCTGAGGAAAATGTAAACACAATGAAATTGAATTATATAGACTATTTGTTAACTGACTAGATTGAGAATCCTTTTTTCAAAATTGCTGACTCTAATGCCATGATGTTCAGAGATTGAATATTAAAAGAGATAATTATTCACATGTAAAAAGAAGCTTTCTTGTGAATATACACTTTACAGAAGTTAGTACAATGAGAAAAATCAATGTTAGTTAAAGAGCAGATAAGCGATTGTTCAAAATCAGTTATAGGTTTTCCTCCAGTACACTTTACTCAAAATAATTTGCTTAACAATTACATAATCTTCAAAATTAATGTTACATTTCAAAGTATGCCAGCTTATTTTTGATCTGGCTGGTCGGTATGAATTTGGTTTGTTCAAATATAAGATGTCTGCTGATGGGATTGAGCTTAGACAAATATAAATATCTATATCATGTCTGATTGACATCTTGATCAGACAGGCTATGACATATGGTAAATAATGAGACATCTCACACACACACACACACACATATATATATATATATATATATATATATATATATACATATATATATGGAGAGAGAATTATAAGCATCTATATGAATTGTTTGATGCAGTATATCACAGTTCTTCCATGCACAAATTGAACAAGAAATTTAATCAAGCAATATAACTAATTTTGATAATTAGTAGAATATTGGAAGATTAAATCACTTTAACCAAATTATTTACTTTGGCAATCATTTGATAAATGTTAACATTCGGGTCCAGTCACACAGTTTTGCTTCCGATGTGTTGTTCTATCATATCCCCTACATTAATACATATTTGTGTATGTTATATGAATATATACATACATATATATATATGTATATATATATATATACATATGTATGTGTGTGTTTGCTATAGAATGATGGTTAGAGAGTTAGTTTCATTGACCATTGTAGTTGAATCTGATACTCAGTGGGTGCCCTACAGTTGTGGCAAATTAATCTTACCTTCGTAAATATGTATGTATGTATGTATGTATTTTGTTAAAAGCCATCTGAGTGCACTAAATTTAAAATTTAATAAAACACGCATACAGTCACTTCATTTTTGCAGATTTCCTCTGTGATTCACCCGTATGAGTTCTTTCATGGTCCTTCAGGTTTGTCTGGTGCGAGAAACCCTTGCTACAAAGCACACAGACGTATGGCCGTTCACCTGTGTGAATTCTCAGGTGAGTCTTCAAGTTACTGTGATGTCCAAATGCCTTCTTGCAAACAGGGCATTCGTATGGTTTTTCACCTGAGTGTGTCCGCAAGTGTGTTCTTAAATTTGAGGGATGGGAGAAAGCCCTGCCACAAAGTGCGCAGGCATGGGGTCGTTCCCCCGTATGCACACGTTGGTGGTCACGTAGACGTGCCCGGATCGGAAAGCATCGATCACAATATGAACAGAAAAAGTGTTTCACGTCACCACTAATAGATTCTCCAGCAGCTGCATGTTGATGGTTGGTTAGGTTTGATTTGCGAGAAAATGATTTACGACACACCTCGCAACGAAATGGTTTTTTAGGGTCTACGATAGCACCACTATCGGGCCCGGCTCTTTTCATTGTGACTATTGTTGCCATTGTTGGAGTCCCCACTGTTGTTACTGCAGTTGAGGCAATGTTAAGAAGCTCTTGCGATTGGGATTCACTGTCGATGTAATCCTCCGTGTCTATCGCTGATGTGTTGCTGTCTGCTGCATTGCTGTCTCTCATGTTGTCGTGATCTGTTACGTGAGTGGGGGATAGTGAGGTAAGTGTAGGTAACCCCGGGGGAAGAGGAATTGTAGCCGATGTAACGGAGGTGCTGAGACATGTTGTGACGGATTCTAAAGGTGGCAGTGGGGTCACAAGAGAAGATGGGGGACAAATATCATAGCTGAAATTGTTCCCAGAATTTGTGAACATTGACTGAAGTGAATCCATTTTGAAACAGATTTACTTTCGATTTCATACAATTATAGTTTTTAAAATATATGTTTTTCTACTTTGCAGTGCAGTTACCTTGTAAGATAGTGTAGCATTGGGAAAACAGGATATCTTTATTGATACTCTCAGCCGGAAAAGTGCAAATGTCTGTTATGTTACTAAAGAACAGTTTGATAGATTTTTTTTTATTAAATTGATAGATTTGTCCATAGCATAAATATTTAGTAGTGATTAGATTTTGTGTTATGAAATTGATTTTATTAATATATGTGCATTTACCAAATCAAGTCAGATTTAAGTTTGGCTATTGTACATTAACTAAATAGACCGAATGAAAGGCTGTAGCATTGAAGCCCAACCCTTTTATCTAATACTTTCTGTCATAGATCTCTTGAAGTATTTTAATCGTATTTTTATTATTATTAATGTTAACATTATTGATCCTAATAATATAAGCAGTATACACTGATGAAACTTCAACAAAAACTTTGTGATTACAGCATTGAATCTTCAAACTATATAAATAATGAAGGCTTTAATAAGCTTCTGATTCATATATACTGGGGTATTTCCCGGAGAATTAATTCTTTTCAATATTTTATCATTAAGTTATGCTAATTTGGTGGAAAGTTTTTAAATAAGTAAAAAAAAGTAAAAAAAGTACTAGACACTAAGAACTGCGATTTTACACAAAAACAAATTTATTTTGTGAGAAATATTTTCAAAATTGTCCTGAAAAATGAAATTTAAACCAAATCCAATTCTTGAATTGAAATTTTAAATCTTAGTTTTTAAAAATTCAATTAAAAAATCAACTTATCAAAATAATTTCCAAAAGAACTTATTTATTTTGATTTTTTATGAAAATCAGTCATTCTAAGAAAAGGAACTAATAAAATGAAAGAATTTTAGTATTTTCTTAGCAGTTTCTATCAATAAATTTTGTGATTTATAAATTCGATATCCTTTAGAAAATACAGAAAAATGTGTATAGTGATATATTTAAAAATTACATGGATTTATGTATAGATATCAAATAATGAATGACCTCCATGTGTTGAAACTTGTCCAAAGTTAGGGAATATAAGGTTATGTTCAAAATTATCAACATGTATATGATAGTAATACTTTGGCATTTTGGGTAAAATTTGAAGTACATTAGAAACATAAAAAAGGCTCCAGTAAGTCTTTATCAAATGAGAAAATATCAACTCCCAAATATCCACACCTTAAAGCAGGCTCAAATCCATTACTCCTTCCTTATATGAAAAATTCTACATGTTTACAACTTGAAATTAAGTTTTTCCAAATGAGACTGGAATGTTGTTCGCCTCTGTTTTGAGAGAAGGAGACATTTCATGGAACTGGTTGTCAAAGTCCTTTATATGAAGACGGTGGTTTAATGTTGAGAAGGCTTGCTTGCAATTCCCCTGGAAAGTATTATAAAAAATGTATATATTAGAAAAGAAGAAGAAATTTGAAATCACCAAATTGTGGTAAGATACTTTTTTATCATTTTTTAACAACCAAAAAAATTTATACAAGTAAAATTTAGAGGAAACTTTATATTTATACAGTAATCTCTTGATTAATAAGGATTATTTTCTCATATCTTTTGACATATTTCAGATGGTATAAGACTCTAAAACTAACAGAAGTGTAAATGATTGTTACTAATAAAGTGAACAAAAACTGTAAATAACCAAAGTACCACTGATAAAAGAAGATGATGATGATGATGTTGGATATAAAGCTTCCCCACAATTCACCAGACCTTTCTATCATGGGCATCGCAGATCCAATACTTTCTGAACTTGTCTTGTTGGTCTCTCCATCTTTTATTCTGCTAGCCTTGGGTTTGCATGTGATCTCTGGGGATCCATGTTGTGAATCATGACATTCATCAATTGTCTGCCATTCTTGCAACATGATCAGCCCGTTGCCATTTGAATTTTCCAATGGATTCTTTGATACCTTGGATTCCTGTTTTGCCTCTAATATACTGTGCCGTCTTATCATCTCTCCATGTGAAATTGAGCATGATTCTTTCATATGCGTATTGAACGGTTCTCAGGTTGAGGGTCAGTCTCTTGGTTAGGTTCTATGTTTTTGCTCCATAGATGACTATCGGGAGGATACATTGGTCGTTTACCATTCTTTTTTTAAGACTAATGGGATTTTCTTGCTCTCAAAGTTTGAACTTGCTCTGCCAAAGACTTGCCATCCTGCGGTGATTCTTAGCTTGACATCTTTTTTTGAGGATTCCACGGAATTTTGTTGTCCTTTCTCAAGTTTTGTATTTTCAATTTTGATCGTTGTATATTTAAAGGATAAAGGAGCTGCTGTGACTGTACATATGTTGCAGTATTCTGACTTATGGAATCTAGACCTTATAGAGTGATAGCCTTAATGACTTTGAGGATTTCCACTGAATCAAAGGCCTTTTTGAAGTCAATAAATGCTACAGCAAGTGGCATTTTGTATTATGTTGCTTTCTCTTCTGGCTGATTTATCAAATGGAGATAGTCCATGGTCAGGTAGCTTCTAAAGCCAGCTTGTTCCTGTTGTAGTTGTTGAGGTTTTTCAGGTTTCCATTTCTATATTACAACATTATCATTGCAGTGTTCTAATTTTCTGGGACTCTTCTAGCCATTCTATTCAACTTATGCCTAAAACATTACTATGTTTTTGGCATAAGTTGAATAGAATAGCTAGTTTCCTAGTGATGATCATATCTTGTCCAGGTGCCTTTCCTTTCTTTGTTTATTAGATGGATTGTTTCACATCTCAAGGTGTAACTTCCTGGAAGTCCTTGAACTGATTGTTTGCATGTTACACATCCTGTTCATTGTTTGGAGGAGTAGAGTTTTTGGTAGAATTCTTGGGCACGTTTGACAATCCTGTCTCTGTCTGTTGTTAGGTCTCCCTTTTCCTCAAGTATAGTAGTTATTTGTTTTCATCCTATATTGAGAGCTCTGTTCATAGCTTTGAAGCCTCAATCTTTTTCAAGAATTGTTTCAATGATTGCTGTCGTGTATCATCTTTTGTCTTCTCTTTCTTGTTGAATTTGTTGATGTTGGTGTTGCTCACTTCTGGTTGGGTAAGAATTTCATATCTGTTTTTCAGTTCAAGCTTGAAGGATCGAGTGAGCTCTTTTGGTACATTTAGTGGTTGCGGTTTAGTGTCAAACATTTTCCTGTGTTCTTTGTTGGTTTTAATTTGCATTTTACATCTTCCAATTCTGTGGTCGCTTTCTATGTTCACTTAGGACTTGAATGTCTCTGATGGTGCCACTTTTGTCCACTTGGATGTAATCTATTCAGTTCTTGGTTTCATGGTTTGAGTTCTTCCATGTTTATTTTTTATAAGGTTTTTTCTTGAAGGAGGGGTTCATGATTTTAAACCCATTCGCGGTTGTAAGGTTTACAAGATTTTTCATCCCCCCCATATTTTATATCTGAACTCCCCAACGCAACGTTCATTCCTAGTTTTACCTGTGCGTTGAAGTCTTTCTTAATAACATTGAAACATATCTTGAAGCATAGAATTCAAGTCATCATAGAAGTTGTATATTTCCCCTTTGGTTGACTGCAAAATGGGAGCATAGACTTCGATGATATTCAGTTTGTACCTCTTTGAGAGTTGTATAGTGATGCTGGCTATGCAGTCAGAGACAGCTTTGAAGTCTACCATGATTTCTTTTGTTCCTTATTGATAAAAAAGCCTACTCCACTTTGTTTTATTTAAAACTGCACAAATCAATAAAATCAGAACAGTTGAACATCTTCTTAGAGACCATCAACCAAAACGGTCAACATAGGTTTCTTCAGTTTTAAAGTTTACTGGCTGACTATGTATGTATGATGCATACAGAACACACCAATGGAGCTAGAGTGCAGGAAATTTCAACATTTACTCCTTATTATGTTTAGAAAAAAAATGTTCTTTTGCTTTTTTTTTAAATTCTCCCTTGAAATAGGTTTTTAGTGGGGGGTCAATTTGCAATGTATGTTCCTGCTAAATTGATCCTTCAGTTTTTTGAAAATTCAAACTTTTAGCAATCAGTGCTGAATGAAAAGTGAGAGAAGTAATTTATTCATTGATCATTCCTTTCTCCAATTTTTTAATTGATCATCCTCAACATGGTATGCTTCCAAAAGACATCGGTCCTATGACAGTTTCTATTGAGTGACTAAGCAGACCAGTTTTCGATAATTATCAACTAATATGAAGGAAAAAATTGATAATTTTTCACATATACAGCGGAATTTGACAAAAACATTTGGCCTTTATTAGAGTTACAATACCAACTGAATTCAAATATTCAGGAAACTGTCAAAAAATCAGAAAAAAAGATTTCCATCCGTATGCCATTATTCTGGTTAATCCTATTAGATCAAGCATGTTTAAAAAATCGATATACAGCACGCACACCCACTGCCGCCTGGCTTTAGTATAGAGTTTGGGATGTTTGTCTCGCAAACCTCTGGCATAGTTTCTCACTGTGCACTTGATGATTGTAGTCTAGGGCATAAACTGGCATAGTTCAATAAAACTGGTTCAGACCCATAAATATCTACCTCCAACCATCTCTCTCTCTCTCTCACACACTATGTCTACCCTGATCATTCAATGTCAAAATTAGAAGCCTATTTTTACAGTCAACTCTGAAACAGAGAAGCTGAAAGAGTGAAATTTCCTATAAGAACAGCAGACACACAACAGTGTACTGTTTCCTGACAACAACAATAACTCTTGTTGGCAGTGCTGAAAAAAAGAATGGCAACTCTTGCAGTTTAGATTGACATCATTTGAAGATGTTACCTAGCAATTTATTTTACTAATAATTATTAGAGGAAATATTTTGGAGTTTCATTCACTGTTGATACATTTTCTTCAGAGAAAAAGAGAGAGAGAAAAACTTATTGGATAGGACAACTTAATCATATTTCAACTGTTCTCATTTCTAAAAGTAATAAAATTTACCAAAATCACAGAACTTCAGGAATCTTTGAAATCCTATTTTAAAACGTAATCAAAATTTGATAAAATGTGTCCCTAAGTGTTTTCTTGTTCTTATTAGAAAAAGAAAAGTTCAAATTATTATCCAAAAAAAGGAAAACAAATTTTCATTAATCACAATGTTGAGTTTAACTTTGAAAATAAATGTTCACTTGGTAATTGATTAATCAATAATTTTCACATCATTTTGTTAACAGGTATGAAATAAAAAAATGAAATTCTGTGATTAAAATACCTATTAGAAATAATCTACCCTTTCAACGATTATAAATTTATTTGTAAAAGGTAGTTTCATCATTACTCGACTGAAATGTTGTAAAAATTGTTGTGTGATAAAAATAATAAGATATAGCTTTTTTCCAACAGTAAGAGTTAATATAATCATTCATCGATGATTGATAAGTGATTGACAGGTCTTGTCAACAACACCAGACAACACATATGGGGTGGGGATTAAGCATTGAAAAACAAAAAAAAAAAAATTGGGTTGACTCAGTTATTTTCTAATGACCAGAAGTCACTTGATTGGCAAGACTTCCCTCCAGGAGTTCGAGCAGACAATATTTATACTTTTAAAAACTGTAACTAGATTTGGTTATAAGAAAGGTATTTTGTAAGAAAAATTAGTCAATCATGCTACCTTTGGGTGGAGGCACCTATGGCATTTTAATCAGCTATTTAAACCATTGGCAATATTTGTTTCTGGAAATCATATTCGTAAATCTTAAATCAAATAATGGCAAAAAAGGAATAAATTTGTTTTTTTAATAAAAAGATATGGGATTTTTCAATAACCAATAACAGAACAATACACATTTCAATCAAATGAGAACAAAGATAAAACTGATTAAAGGATCTGTATTGTTTCAAGGAAAATATCAAAATCTTTTTATTAAAAAAAACATATGTATTCCTTATTTTTTATTAATTGATCAAAAATTTCCGAGCATGATTTTCAAGAACAAATATTGCCATTAGTTTAAATTGCTGATTAGAATGCCATGGGTGCCTCCACCGCAAGATAGTCAGATTGACTTGGAAAACATTTTCATGCGTTTTTCTTACAAAATACCCCTTTTATAACCAAATCCATTCAGAAATGAATACTAAAAATTCTATTGAAATCGGTTCATTTTCTTTTTAATTTCGTGTTAAGATTTAAAATCTGTAAATAAAAATCGACCAAAAAAGCTTAATTTTTCCTGTGTTATTTCAATACAATCTGGAGCCGGATGTACGCTGATGACGTCACCACTTTATCACTCTATTGAAAATAACGAATTCCTAAATAAGGTGCTGATTCCTATGCTGCTTTTTCAAAAAAGGAAACAATTTATTCTGTTATGGACATTTCTTTTAAAACTCATTGTACAGCTATTATAAATATATATTTAGAAAAATCATCAAATGAAATGAGCAGGGTGATGTTTTGTCACATAAAAATGTGTTTTCCCGAAATTTCGAATAGAAACTTCTTTTAAAAAATTCGTCAATTATAAGTAACAAAAATTTCATCACTGTTGAAAATCCAATGAATATTCGATTTGTTTTGTAAAATTTAAAAAATCTATGTATTCCACTGGTGAAAACTTCGGAAAATTCTCAAATGCAAATCACTATGTATTCTTTGCATACATTGCTACAGATTTGGGCACTATATTTTCTAAATATCTCCGGTTCTATGAGGTGTACACAAATAATCTTAATCTCAGATTTTTTTCCAATTTTTCTTCTTACTAATACTACAAAGATTCTGACGATAAAATTATAAGATTTTTAAGTTTTTTTTGTTTTTGTTTTTTCTTTAGGTGTCTTCCGGTAAGTATATCAGCAAGGTCCGTGAATCTGCCCAGCTTAATAAGTATTTATTCATTTAGTCCGCTAGAAAATCATTGAATGAATTGAAGAGGAGTGAAGTAAGTTTGAAAATCGTACGGTTGAGCCCATTGAATCCACCATTCATTTGATACTAAAACGTACTCAAAAAGCGCATAACTCCATGCCAATGCTATACACAACTAAAAACTGAATTGACTCGGTTCATACTTAGCTACGACACAGAGGAGGTAACTGTACAAATTTCAATTTTCTTTCATTTGGACTTTTGTCTAAGTACGAAAAAGTACATCTCCAACGAAAAGAGAATCTTGTATCCGGACCAAAATTTAATCAGTTCTCTCTTAGACCCTCACCCACCATTCAACAAAACGTCATTGAAATTCGTTGAGAACTTCTGGAGATACTGTGTAGGCAAACACGAGTGAATGATACTTACTTATACCTCTTCTAACTTCGTCGACAGAGGTAAACTACATGATACTAAACAGATCTCTACCTCATTAATTCATTTCCTCTATGCGTAATGTATAGACAATATGTTCGAATTGGTGTTTAAACCCCCAGGGGTTTGTAAAAATCAAAATGTCTGGGAAAGATACACCTGAATTTTTTTAACGTGTAGAGTTTTGAGAGACGACTAGAGCCAACTTGAACGTTAAACAATGTCAAAATATTTTTTGAATGAAACAATGATTAACTAGCGTATCTTAAGGTCCTTTGTCTTGAATGAATAAAAGGTTGTAAAAATAAATCTGACAGTTGCGTTTTCGCGTAGGTTGTAGCAATGAAAAATCATTACCGACGATGAAACTTTTGACAGCATAACACACTGCAAATATCTCCGAACAGGCAACAAAAACAGAACAACAGACAATTCGTAAAGAAGATCAGTGAAAAATACTAAAATAACAAATTCAAACACTTTTTACGACTTAGCATTGGAAAAACGTGGCACAACACGCATGGAGAGGGAATTGTATTGAAGAAGTTTTCACAGTAGTGTAAAAATATGAGAACGTATTTGTTTTTCTGGTGTTGGAGTTTCGAAATATCATTTTTCGACATATGAGGCATGTTGAAAAAATCGAAATGAAAGTGGTAAAGGTGCACGTCGATTCAAATGTTATCATATCGATAATCTCTCTCTCTGTCTCTCTGTCTTTCTTTCTCTCGCTCTCTGTCTCCCACACACACACACACGAAATCAGAACTGGACATGTGGGTTAGATGGGTAATGGTCGGAAAATGAACATGCATGGGTAACATTAACAACAACAATATTGTTGTTAGCTTTTTATACCTGGGTGATCCTCATTCACAGTCTCCATCGAGTTCCCGATATCTTCCAAGGTGTCCAAGATAGACGAGGAACCAAAAGTAATAGTCCAAGTCAGATGTCAAAACCCACTGAGATTACAGGGACGTTCTAAAAATATATTTTTGTTTGACCCTTGGAAACAGAATATCGACAGAAATAACAAGACCGTTTGCACAAATCAAGGGCAGCTAATCCGACACACAGATATTCGGTAGCACGAAGTGTACTTGAATTTTAGCAGATAAAAATTCAAGATATTTCACCAGAAACGTTCTTTGACAGTACACTTTTCCTGGTTCATCGCTTGGCAGACGACCAAGTGTTAAAAGGAGAGGTTGAAGTCATGACAAAGAGATACGTTGTCAAATAACAATGAAAAGAAAGAGAGAATTAATTCCTTTTGACGCAATTTGAGCATATCTTCATCGAGTACAGTTTTACTCTGCCATGAAAATCACATTGACGCGAGCGAAATTTTACAACTTGATTTTAACCTGAAGAAAAAACTAAAAATATATTTTACCACTTTACTCATATCGAATCAGCAGGTCTTTTTCACTTCAACAACTTTATAAATAAAAGATTGTATTTCTCTTTAAAAAATCTGAATATAGGAAAACAGGAGACCATTTTTCTGCCAATGAAGTTGGAAGAGATATATGTTTAACTCATTTTGGTCTGTCTACACAATATTTCCAAAAGTTCTCAAGGAATTTCAGTGACATTTTGTGGAAAGGTTGGGCCCTGGACTAGAAATGAATTGATCAAATTTTAGTCTGGTATATGGAAGTCAAAATTTACATAGTTACCTCCCCGGTATCTTAGTTATATATGAACTGATTTTCATTCAGTTTTTAGTTGATACATGGTGTTGGCAGAAGTATCTAGTTTTTAATTGTGACATTTCAAGGTTTTTAGATTGAACGTTATATGACATCTGCATGAATTTTTACAAACGTTAAAATTTGTTCCGTTCGTTATAAATATAAAACCTCACAACTTCATTTAGTTTTTGTTTCTGAAATTGATTTTTATTATTTTGTAATGGTAAATGATCTCTTAGAATGTAAGATTCTATACGTTATCAACTAATTGCAGAAACTCTTTTATCATATGTATATAATGAACAATGTGACTTTGAACAATGAACTCTTCCACTTGAAGGTAACAAGTTTGAAAATAAAATATCTCCTACCCCCCCAGTTGAAACAATGGACTTCCATTAGAACGAATTGAAACATTTTTTAATAAAACCTAAAATGATATTGATAAGACAAGCATTTATTTACACTATCAATAGCTTTGAAGAAGTGAACTATGAATCCTAAAGTAAGTGAAGAAACTGCTCAAACTCTGAAGAAACACTGGTAGATATTTTCAACAAATGCATCACAGCCTCCAGTATATATATATAGGCTGTTCTGATTTAATGCTGGTTTGATTAAAGTTGATTAACAATAAAGCTGCTTTGAAATTCACTCAAATTACTTCTTTTTGGTAATTCAAGTTGTATTCTTATCATGTTATCATTCATATATATATATATATATGTATATAATGAAAGATTAGAAATTGAGATGAACTGAGAAATAAAAATATATGGAGATTTTATTAAATTAATTTATTGGTTAATTAATTGATCAGAACGCTACACATGTTTTGGGAAGGGTTTCCATCATTAATAATGTGTGTACCATTTAGTGTTTAAAAAGTTTTGTTTCCATAGAAAACATATTTACTGTCAGATGTTTTGGCCTAGAAAAGTAAGATAATAATCCATGGAAGGTCATAATGGTGTTTCCATTTTGTATCAGGCCTGTATTTTGTATGTGAATGAATATGGTTGTTAGCTTGGACCTTATGAGGAATGTAGCAGCAGCAGATATGGGTATTTTAGGAGTTATTTTAGTTATGGGAAATGGGTATCTGAAAGAATTAGTAACTATAGTGACAGGGAATCAATCTGGGTCATTGTCCAGTGCAATGCTAATGAGGTTATGCAGAATCCATTTGTAGATGTTTTATACACAGCCGAGGTAATGTGCCTTATGCCATTGTTTTTTAGAAATACTTTAAGCTCATTGTTGTTGAAGCAGAGACCATTGTCAGACACAATAGAAACAGGAAAACCCCATAAGACTGAAACAATGACGCAGGTTTTCAATAGTTCCCTTAGCACTAGGACCCTCAGGAGGGAAATATCCACCCTCTTTGAGTGTGCATCTGCGACAACCAAGATGTGTTTTTCTTGCACAGGCCCAGCATAGTCCAGATGCAGTGGTACCAGGGTTGACTAAACCATTCCTAATGATGCAATTCTGCTTTAGCTGGATTTTTGCAAAGCTCTGGGAATCAGGGACTCCAAATCTCTGTCCAAATTTGGCCACTGAATATATCTCTGTGCAAATCCTTTTATTCGGGATGCCTCCTTCCACCCCATGAAGTAGAGTTTGGTGATGGACAGAAGGTACTATCACTCTGTAACTTCGTAGTGAATAACTATTTTGACTGGAAATCTCATATCTTTTATGAAGGAAAGGAAGAAAATCAGATAGGGAATCACAAATAGAAATAGGTCAACCAAGTTCACAATATTTGAACACTTTGGAAAGAATAGGATTTATGCAGGTATATACCCTTATTTCAGATGCATGAACAGGATAACTGTCCCCAAAACAGACTAGTCCACTCATTAGGGATAGGAAATTTTAGCCAATTGAATTTTTTATGTTATCTCTACTTAGCAAAGTAGGACTGGGTTCATAAACCATTATTAAAAAAATATTTTTTGCTTTATCAGTCATTCTGAGGCACAAGTCTTGGTGCAATTCACCAAGAATAGGTCATTGTGAACCACTGTATACTCATAATTCATCAGAGTTGATGGGATTTCGGATTTTGTTTTGGAGACCTAAGCATGTGATAAGATTTACTGCTGATCAGCAAGCCTGTGTAGAGCTGATATAAGTTTATCTGAACGTCCAATTGTATCAGAAAAAATGTACTTGTCATAGATGTGTACCTTAAAGTACTCACAGTCAAATTCAATGCCAATAGGAACTTTAGCGTTCTGGTTAGTATTAGCTTTTCAAAAATAGATTTTGCCTCTATTTGAAAAACACAACTTTTTTATGTCTTTTTGCATTTGTAACATTTAATTTAATATTTTTTTTACTTTTGTTGAGAGTTTGACACAATACATGGCTGATACTGATAGAAGGCTGATAACTCACCTCAAAGCTGTTTCTCTTAAGAAGGCTACTTGTAAGGCACATTCAAACGATAGGTCTGCTTCTTGCTATAACGACTGTTGCATGGTATAGTCATGTAATCTGCACATAAATGTGTCTCTCAAGGTATCTTTAAGGTAGGGTCCAAAATCACAAGCTTTAATAGCAGCCACTAACTCTGCAATAGTCTCGTTTGCTTCTTGCTTCCTATTGGAAAACTTGAGGCGTTTGTATAAGGATGACCTGAGGATTGAAATTCGCTTTGAGCACGCTAACTCTTCAAAAGTATAGTTAGCGTTTTTTTTGAGAAACAAGATTCTACATCAATAGATATAATTTAGAACCTAATAATTACACTAAATTGCAGTCTATTCTAGACAACCACTTCATGTTAAAAGAAAGATAAATAGAAAATACCACAGTCTATTTATAAAGTCGATTTAACAAACTCATTCTTGAAAATGACTGATGATTGTTGAAAGATCTTGAATTTTAGGACTTCAAAATTTCAGTACGTTTTTCCATAATTTTGATCTTGTCTTTAAGCAGTTTGAATTCACCAACAAATAATGAATATTTTTTACTATTAAAAACCAATTATCATTTTACAAATGATAAAAGAGAATAAGAAAAGATTGATAGAATTATAGTGTTACTTTATTTTATACAATAAATAGAAGTAAAAATGGGAATATCAAGTATTACCAATTACATGAATTAAATCCAGAGGTTAACTCATATTAACCAATTGCTATTTAAAGATATGATTAATTATCATAAATAGATCATTTACACGACAAGTGTTTCAGGCTAAATTTTAATTGATCGAAGTATGAATCTATTATTTTTTTGGAAAAATGTTCTATCTTTTCATTGTGTGTTAAAGAGAAAATATTACATAACTTATCAGAAAAACCTTAATACACAACTTCATATTTCTCATATTCAGCATTTAATTGACTCTGATAGATTGAGTTATTTCCCTTTACCTCCCGTCAAATCAATTTGTTCTACCCTATGTTTCATTTTGGAGCATAATTTTTTGTTTTACAATTAAGAGTATGTAATTTAAGAATGATGAAAATATATTTCTTTTCATTAACTCAATTTGTTTGCTCTAAAAAATATACCCCTGTGGATTAAAACAAGAAAACTTCTGCTGCAAAAGTATATACTGTATATAGCAGGAGTGGCCAAACTAGCTTAATGTAAGAGCCACTTATATTAAACTTTAGATGTTTGAGAACCATAAGACATAAACAAAATTTACACCCGTTTTTATTGCTACAAAGGCATTTAGTATGAATACATACCAAAAGGTTTCAAGATCTTGACTAATAATTTCAACTGCATTAAATCCTGAATTAGGATTCAATACAGTTAAATAATCTTCTAATCATAAACATTAAACATATGTTTTGATACTGTAAGGTCACAATTTGTACCCGGTAAATCTTGACTTTCTTTTTTTTTCACCTTTTATATTCACTATAATGAGAAAAGAAAAACATTTCTACGAGCTGCATATCAAAAATATATTTATTCATCTGATTAAAATCCTTGCTTACAAGTAGAGAATTTTTTCTGCCTCATAATGGCCAAAGAAACTCCACATTTAGTTCAGAAACAGTAGATATTGTTGCCACTGATCATACAAAGAACTTCAGGATGGACTTCAATGTTTACATCAATTTAAATTCTTTCATTCTATATTTTCAACTTGGAAGAAAGTGTCAATTCATGAGCAATAAAACCAGCTTTGTTTCAAAGCAAAGTTGCTTCTCGTGTCACATGACACATGAGATAATGGTTTTGTCTCCTTATCTCATATGACTGACACAATTATTGATTGAAGTGATTGTGGGTTTTTATGAAGGACTCCAACTACCATGCTATTTACCAATAGTAAGTGGGGGTGGGGATGGATTCATGCCTCTCTCAAGGGCATTAGGTCTGAGTGAATGAAAACTGTCTCAGCTGAAGTTTGAATTCTGTTTGATGATTTTATTCTCTGAGCCATTGAGCATTAAGCCACCTGCACGTTTTATTAAGATGATTGTGAAAACCTGTCCCAATTAAATCAAAATACAAGCCAAATATCCTCCTTATTGTATTTGAGAAAAAAAATTGGTGAGATGAAACCAAAATTCACATTCTTCGGTCATCAAATTTAAGATATTCCACGTTTCTAGCATTTACGGATAAAACACAAAAATAGACTTTGCCTCTTACTTGTGTTCTACGAGACAAAACAGATATTTATTTAATTCCAGTGGCAGCAAATTACTGTATATTGTCTGGAAAAGTGTTCATGAGTGAATGACTGCTGTGTACACCGATAACACCGTGTATGTGTGTCTGCTGTCTGTCTGTACTCGTACTTTATTAGTAGTAGTCACAGGGGGGGAAAATTTCCTGACGGATTTTTGCATATACCCATTCATACTTCTTGGTGTATGTCTTTTGATTTTCTTTTCTATTCATCAGCATCCCATTAGGAAAACAACTGGGGGTAAGTAAAAATTTAAAAAAAGGTCAGACCAGATTCTTTATCATGGTCTCTTCTTCCTCTGGCCTTTCACTGTCCATTTGTGGTCAGTTAATTATTGACTCAACTGATCGCTCGGAATATCAGCCGTTGCCTGGAAAAAAAGAAAGTATAAGAAAACTGTGTATTAGTGTCAAGCAAGTGACTTTTATCTTTCTCTCGTAGTGGTCATCACGTTATTACTGGTTCCATAGTGATTATTACTTTTCTCTTTTAATATCCAAAATACTCTTTTCAAGCCTTTTGACAACAATGAATCATCATCATATCATTACTGAATTCGAATTAATTCCTTAGCTTTTAAATGAAAAGATCAATAAATTATTATTCGCCTCTTCTGATATTGCAAACTCATCTTTAAAAAAAAAACAACAAAAAAACTTTTGACTGTATTTCAACAATTAGTAGCCGTAGCAAAAAGAAAAAAAAATGAATCATTTGAAGCAGGTGTTATCTTCATCATCGACCTCCTCCAGCGGTGGCGATTCATTTTCTTTATTTTTTCAGATGAACTTGGACATTAATTTCATGTTGGTCTTTACCTTGAACACTCGAGAATAAACGTGATAAATTCATTACTTAGAAAAGGATAGTCATTTCACTCATTATCACTTTGTAGAGTATTAGGAAAAATGCAAGTACAGTTGCTTGTTATTAACTTAGAAATAAACTTCCTATTTCCTTATAAGAAAATGAAAAAAAAAAATCATTTTCATAATACAACTAGTGACAATTTGTGTTGCCAATGTTTAATGGAAAATCAAAAGTAAGAAGTAATTGAATTGTTTATATAGTATTGAATTTAAATTCTCTCTTTCTTTCTCTCTTTCTATGTTATTATCAACTTCAACTGGAGTAAACAAAACCCCACTGCTGTTTTGTGCGTCTTAAATAAAATGATGAGAGAATTGTCAATTGAGATTTTTTCGAGTAGTTAGTTACAATCGATTTTTGTATAAATTATGAAATTATTTCTATCGAAATTTTGACACTCATATCCGTCGCAAATCAATCGTTTTCCATAAAATTGTTCTCGTATCTCATGATTTTATTTATACAAAAGAGGAACCTTAACGAAATGGTTGAGATAAGAGTAGCTAATAAGTGTTTCGTAAAGTTTATGGACGATTTCTTGTCTGTTACTAATGAGCTGTTCAACCGTTTCGTTTACAAGATTTGACTTCCCGTCTACCCAAATCCTGCTTCTAATTAGTCTCATTTAATGAATGATTGATTATTTCCCAAAATGTCATCAAGGAGAAGAAAAAAATCCCAACTCGAACCGTAAACACCTTTAAAGGGTGGTTTTAGCATTACTATTTGTCCACTTCCGAGACATTTAACAATCTTCATTGACCTACGGAAAAAAGACTTAATTAATAAGATAGTCAGAAAAAATGAAAGCCCCTCCATACGAAAGATATATAATTCATGATCTGCCAGAAACCCCGCAGCCGAAACAATATTTCTCGCTCAAAACAAAATCTTTTCTCAAAATTCATTTACTCAAAGAAAAAGAAAGTTGTTTGAAATGATGCAAGAGATTAAATGGGTTCCCTTTAATGCAAAAATAATCTTCGGGGAATTTTTTTTTCATTAGGCTCATTTAAAAGAGAGAGGAGGGGGGTAGCAGGGTCATATGACCTTCTTACCTAAACTGATTTTCAATTAATGTCGCTGATTTGAGAGATAAATATTTTAATCAGAAATTTAATTTTGATCTTTTCATTAGAATTCATCGAGTATTTAAAATAAATTTGTATCTAATGTCAAGTTCAATGTTTCTACTATCATGTTCTGTTATACGTAAAATGTGCCGACTTACAACACAGCTGAATTGGTAAACAAACGTAGTTATCGAGAAAGAACAGTTAGTTCGTTTGATTTATCAGTCAAAACCAATTAATTGACAAACAACAGTTTATGTCTTTTCTCTTAACCAGTCGAAGTCATTTTTCTGTTATAAAAATGGAATATAGTCCCTTATTTTTAATGACATCTTTAACCTCGGAAAAAAAGTCGATCAATGTTACTTAAAACGTTGAGGATATTCATCCGGCATCAGATCCCAGTGATAAGTAGCTTTAGAGTTGGTTCAACTTGCGCGCTTCCGTACGGGCGTGTGGCACAACTGTTTCTTTCTTTTGCCCATTACGGTTCCCCAGGGCCGGACAGATGTACAAAGCTTTTCTTCATTTTAAAACGAACATTGATGTCGTTATTAATTTTTTTCTTGTTTTCCTTAGAAAGTAAATTAAAAAAGCAAAAAAATTGAGTAAATTAAAATTTTCCTCGATAAATTCTAGACGGCTAGAGTGAAAAAAAAATTAATAATTAAAAATGAAAGCAATGAGAGAATTTAGGAAAGAAACACATTGTTTTATTATTATTTCGGTTAAATTGTTTTTTGTTGTTTTACCTTGCTTATTTCCTTTTTATCATAAGATCCGACCACATTGTCGGATGAATAGCCAACCTTTGATAAAAGACGACAATGATTGTCAAGTGTGAATTAATGAATAACCATTCAATAATTAGATCAAACAACATTGTCGGGTGAATAACCGACCATCAATAACATCCGACAATAATTGTTTTATGTAAATTTTTCAAGTTCAAAATATCTCGTATACGTTTGCTCGCCCGGAAGAGTGCATTTTGTACGGATAAATAGTTGCTAAACACAAGAGATCCGGTGCCGGACTAATATCATCTGCCGATTTTGAATTCTTAAAGACTTTTTTTTCGAGATGGGGAGAAAAAGAATGGTGCTTTAAAGTATATTTGTTGTGTTTTATTGGCCACTACAAAGGTGAGGATCAAGTGCAACGAATGACCCATATGGACGTTGACTCTCTAATTATTTGGTTTGAGTTCAAGCTCTCAAACAGGTGTGTAAATCAGAAACCTTGTTTATAATTTTTTTCTTTACCTCAGCCAACGAAGTCGAAAAGAAGCATTGTATGTATTCATTTGTGTTTGTTTGTTCCTCTGTCCACACGATATCTCAATAAGTACTGAATGAATTTCCGCAAATGTTGTTGAAAGGTTGGCAATGGGGTGAGAAAGAATTGGTAAATTGGGCGGGTGGGGGGGCAGATAAAGACATTTTTTTTTCTGATTGAAAGATATCTTTCTGTTTTTTTTTGTTTTTTTTTTAATTACATTTACGTAGAGGCTCATGTAAATACAAAATCTCCAAAAATGATTCAGGAATTTCAATGAAACGTTTGTTACAACTGATCCTATTTTTGAGCGGATCCATGCACCATTATTTCCCTTACGTCGTACTTATATGTCCAGACCGCATGATGTTGCCAAAAGTTCTCTTTGTATTTCAATGATATTTTATGGAAAAGGAAACCATAGGTCATAGAAGAACTGATTTAATTTGGGGGCTTATCTATTGCATGATTACTTCCACTGACAAATGGAGTTGGCAGAAGTATCCTCTCTCTGAGTGCTTTCTAGTATCTTTACTGTAGTCATTACTAATGAGACTGAAGTTCATAATACTGAAGTTTTATGACTAAGATATGGGCAGATAGACATTCAATCAGCTGGACATTTTTGTTGTGACAATGAAAAGATTGAAAAATGACTGTAAAACTTTAACTCTTTCAGGATAAATTTTGTTGTTGAGATTCACATAATACTAAATAGTTAATTTATTTTGAAAAAAAAATTGTTTGATAATTGAATGAAATCTTTGTTTCTTACTCCAATTTTTGGCGGGGGTTGACTATTTACAAGATAACTGCAATGCAAAATTTGGGACCCTTACCTTTTCACTTACCTAATGAAAAGTGACCTAAAAATTCAGATCCATCATTTCATCATCTGTCAATTCTTATTGTTTAATCCTCTCTTGAATATGTGCTAGTATTTAACCAATTCACCCCTGAATCATCTTCCTTAGAAACCTTTGGTTGGTTAAATGTACGCAACATGAACTAAACATCTCACAACATTAACAAATAACAAATGAGATTTGTAGCAGCTACGTAAATATTTAGTTTGCTGATTGCAGGAATTTCATGTGCCCTCTTGTAATTTCGTCTGGATTAAGAAAGGTTCATGATGTTCAGTTGATAAGATATCACCATGTGTAAATGAAATGCCATAAAAATCAATTTAATGTTTTTTATTTCTACTTATCCAAAGTGAAAAATAATTTTGTAAATAGATTTTCAATACAAGAAAGCACTGTTTATGTTTTGAACTGAATTTTTTTTTCTCATTTTTTTGCAGGTTTACTTCAGGATAATTTGTTTGAGGAGGGTTTATTGTTCTTGAACAATCGAATAACAAGAAGAAGCACTTCAAAAACCCAACAGAAATTGAATTTTGGATCCAGTTCTAGTCTTCAACTTTTGGCTTCTTGAGGATGTCTATTAGTTGTTCTTTAAAGCATATCAGGTTCCTTTGCATCAATTAATTCAATTGTTAACATATTTTAGTTTACCTCCAAGTCAACCACCCTCTAATTGTTGGCTTTGAATTTCATCTCTAAAATGTGAAATAAATCATTATAGTAAAAAAACAGAAAAGACTAAGAACACTTCCCGTATAACATTTTAAAAGAAATTCTATAAATTCCTAAGAAATATGGTCACTGAATTTATATTTTAACCAGAATTTAGAAAAAAAATTGAATCTGGACAATATTTTTTGATTTTATGGAGATATTTTTTAATACTTGTGTATTTTCCTTGTTTACTTGTATAGAAGTTTGTAATTTGTGTCAATATAAATCTCTAGTATTTCTAAATTAAGAAGAACAAGAAAGGCAGGAAATTCTACTATGCTGTTAAGAAGAACTTGAGTTTTGGATTTAACACCTATAAAGTTTGTATTAAAGAAATAATATTCATCATTATTGGAAGGTTTACACAGTATTTTTTTATCAGGACTCCAATGTAAATTGGAAAAAAATTATAAATGTATATAAAGATATAATTTCATGTTCAATTAAGAATATCACTTAATAGAAGCAAGAAAAATTTGAAAAGGCAAAAATAAGTGCTTCTATAATTGAAAAAAAATAAGATACTAATTAGTGACTATTTTGAAAATCTAAAATGTCTCATTTAGGAGGTGAATCACTGCAGGACCATCACTCTGCATCCCATGATTTTGTCTTTTCTGATTCTGGTTATATTGGGAGCCAATTCTTGCAGCAGACAAATTACCTAACCACTGTTGACCGAAGCGCCATTCAAGAAGACCCTCAACCTTGTAAATATTCTTCAGAAAAGAGCCCGACAAATGACGCTTCTGAACCATCTTCAAAATCTTTCAATGCTCCATGCTGCAATGGTGAATGTAACAACCAGGTTGTGCAACAAGCACCAACCAAACCAACTGGGAAACAAATCTTCTGTGAATTCTGCGGCAAAGTTTTTGCCCAGGAATACGTCCTGAAGATCCACCGTCGGAAACATACTGGGGAAAAACCCTATCAGTGTGAAATTTGCTCCAAGAAGTTTGCACGCAATGACACACTTCAAAAACATAAGCGTATACATCTACCAAAGCCAAATGCTGTGGATAGCAGTGCAAATTTACAAGGTGTTGTATCTGCAAGTCCTGATTTGCAAGTGAACCAAAGAATATCTGTTAATCAAAATGGAGACCAGAGCACAGTTAATCTTGAAGGACTGATGCTCACCAACCCAAACCCGCAGCAAGTGGTCCAAGGGGGCCCAGGAACATCTGGAAATGTGAAATCCTATAACTGTGATATCTGTCTGAAACCATTTGCACAGAGGCATTACCTGCAGATACACAAAAGATCGCACACTGGAGAGCGGCCTTTCCAGTGTCAGGTGTGTTCTCGAAGCTTCACACGGCGTGACACTTTGCTCATTCACCAAAGAACCCACACAGGAGTGAAACCATTCCAGTGTGATGTTTGTCTACAGCAGTTTGCTCATAAGCACAACCTGCAAATACATAGACGCAAACATACTGGAGAAAAACTATTCCAGTGTGATATTTGTGCTGAGCTCTTTACACGTCGTGACTATCTACAGATTCACCGGAGAACACATACTGGAGAAAAGCCATTCCAATGTGATCTGTGCATCCAGAAATTTGCTCGACGCACAACTCTGGAAATCCACAGGAGAACACATACAGGAGAAAAACCGTTCCATTGTGAATTCTGTTCGAAGCAATTCTCAAATCGAGATAAGCTGCGCATCCATCAACGGACCCATATACGTAAAAAGCCACATCAGTGCCCTACCTGCTTAAAAAAGTTTGCCCGTAGAGACACACTAGAAATCCATAGTCGGCGTCACACAGGTCTAAAGCCATACAATTGTGACATCTGCCTAAAACGGTTTGCACAGAAAGACTATTTACAGGTGCACAGACGCTCGGTGCATTCAGGCCAGAAGCCTTTTCACTGTGACCAGTGCACACAGAAGTTCTCACGCCGGGATTCATTACAGAGGCACAAAAAGACACATAATAAACAAGCTGCCGATGAGGTGCAGAAAGCAACCTCAAGCATTGAAAACAATACTATTGAGCTGCAACCACTGAACAAATACATGTGGCTTCAGTAAACAGAATTCAGATTTGCATCTGAAACATTGTTAGATTATTTATTTATTTAGTAAATCTCAGTATTTATTCAATATGTATGCCAGAGGTGTGCAATTAGTTTTTATACTTTTTTGTTCATTTGGCTTTTTTTTTTAAAAAGAAAATATGGTGGTTGTTACTGCTTTTGTTGACTATTCTGAACTCTTAAAATGATTACAATAGTTATAAGTATTATATTGACTTGTTAATATAGCACACACTTTTCTCTATTTGACCATAAATCCATTTAGATAGTAACAAAAACTGTCAGTAGAAAAAGTCAGTTGACTAACAATAGTGTGAAAAGGGAGAGAGAGAACTTCTAATTTTTTCATTTTATTGTCTGTATGTTTATGAAATACATGGATGTATGCATTCATCCATACGCAACACTCATTCTGAATGAATTGATAAAGTTTTAATGATAATTGTTTGCATTAGGATCTTAATTCTATGAGTAGTTTTCTGAGGATTCATGCATGTATGAAATGAATAATTTGTTCCATAGAAGACTGGTAATGATCAGATTTTTCTTGAGCTATGATTTACTTTTATATATATATATATTCCTGTTGGCATATCAGATGAAAATACAAACGTAAGTTTTGATTCATACACAACATTATAACAAATTGATTCTCATTTTCATATGAAGACTTGCTTTCATATTATCATGTCTGAGGAAATAAAACTTTTTTGAGAATTTATTTTTCATTTAGAATTGTAACTCTTTCAAATGGAGATACGAAACCCCTTTTTGATTAGCAGACTCTAATTTTCCCCATTTTGAAAAAAGTTTAATTGATTTTAGTCACTGCTCAGTGATTGTGATATGTTTTGTTTTAATGCTAACCAATAAGGAAGTGTTAGTTGTTTGAAATATTGTCTTTCAACCAAACATGGACTGAATCTTAGGTGAGAAAAAGAAGAGAATGAAAGCAAGTGAGAGATGATTGAAGACTGAATCACAAACGTTTTTTTTAAATATTAAGGAAGAATATTGTAACAAATTTTGTTGAAGTATACTTTGGATTGCCTTAAAAATTCCTTGGCTCTAGTGCTAAGCCTTCAGATTGGATTACGTCTCATTTGCAATTACAAAAAAAGCCAAAGAAAAATATCTCTCTTGGAATATCTAGTTGTGTAGCATTGCACAACCTACTCTTGGAAAATTAAAAAAAAATATTGCTGCATGGTTATAAGTTATAAGCATACAAGAGTTGTATAGATTCATTTGCCATTCATTAAAAAAGATTTCGTAATTATTATTGTCGCTAGAAATAATGATCAATAAACATTTTTATTATTTCTATGAAAACGACATGAGTTATGCTTGACTCTTTGTTTTCTATAGATCAGAAGGAATCCGTTGGTGGTGTTTTGGTAGCTAGTTTTTGGTCTGAACTGGATTGCTAGCACTATGGATGAAATTTAAAAGAATCATTGTGTAACGTCACCTCATCTCAAAAATTCTGGCAAAAATGGAGGCGGTGTTTGGCAATTTTCCCTGGTTTTTCCTTCAGCCAGTTTTTCCCTCCTGGTACATTTTATATGTGCTTGTACAGGTGGAAAATTTTAGGTATATATACATATATATATAAATCTTCAATTGCTCTCATGCTTGATATCAGCTCTGAAACCACATACTTTGCTAGCCTGACTTATTCCACTTCTTGCTATAGAAATAATCTCAGAAAGATACAGTCTCCCAGTAGTGCACTGAACTTTGGTTGATGTCATTATATTGCTAAAGTGATTGTAAAACTTATAAGTCACTCAAGAATTCATACCAAAGACAACAAAATCACTCTTGAAGAAATATCACTTCTTTCCTTTTTTTTTTTTTCTTGAAAGTATATCACACTGCAAAGAACTGATGAATTACTTTAGACTCTACATCAACCCATTGCATACAGTAGTAACTTATGGTGTATATTTATACCCTAAATTTTTTATACCTCTGGTATTGTATGATTGAAGAGTAATCATGTAACTTTTGGCCATGTTATAAGAGAGAAAGGAAGAAAATTCAATTTGAAATTAATCTCTAGATTAAGCAATATCTGAACTTTTACAGATTTTACTATATGCTTAATCAATAACAAGTTCTATCATATAATCCAATGAGTATGCCTTAAGGATTTGCACATCTTTTCCAAACTATCAGTCCAGGGAAAAACTATTTTAAAATCTTGACCATCATGACCTTTTATCTGTTTATCTTCAGATTAGATTTCTTATGTGTGGGATGTTGGTTTATCCATAATTGTATTAGTAAATATGAACATAGTATTTATTTAAACTGTACTACCTTAAATATTAATCATATTTGTTTTGATTTTTACTTAAAATTCTAATTCTCTGCACCAAAATCTCTTTTTCCAAGAACATCCATTACTTTTGTTACATAGTTCTTTTTGTGAGTTTATACAAGACATCACTATTATTTTATAGCAAAAATCACATAATTGACAAGAGTCATTTCTAGTCATAGTTAGAGAAAATTATTTATGACACATTATCCCAAAATTTCAAAAGAAAGTATACAAAAATCAGCAACTACATTACTGCTGTGCTCAAAAGAAATCCAGAGAATTTTTTATACCTTTTATTTTAGAGCAGACGTGGATGCTACCCTTGTTCTTATTTTATCCTACACTAGATAACTGAAACTATATGTGTTTCAATCTTGGAATCCCACGTTTTATTGGTGTTGACTTATTGTTGCTGCAAAGGAGAGAGGTTATTCCTCATTTTTTTAACATCACACATAGTGCACCTTATTCTCTGAATGGGCAGCATTAAGGATTGAACCCTTAAAATCTGAATTTACAGTCTAATGTTCTTCTATCTGAGCATGTATCCAGCACAAATTATAATCCGACCAATATAAGACGTATGAAAATGTTTTACTTAGATGCCTTTTTTATTAGATGATGTTCACTGTTTTATAGTGAGTGATGCAGGAAATGTTTTTTTCTTGAAGCGCATTGGGAAAAGTCATTTAACACTTTCTGTCTTTCAGAAAAAAATTACCTAAGAAAGAAAAATGATTTTGTTTTTCATTTTTTGGCTTTGTAATGTCATGGAACTATTCTTCTTAAACCAAACCAGGTGTCATTTTATGTTCAGTAAGATGCTTCATTTTTAATCAACTGGCCAAGGAACAGGCATCTAGGCTTTCATACATCAATGTTCTTATCAGTCTGTCAGAGTACAATAAATTCTGTTATCCAAGGAAATCGAAAAATTATTGTTAATGTGGAACAAATTTTAAACATAAGGAACCTGGTTTCCATCATAAAACTTTATCACAATAATACCTCAGATTTTCAACCTAATTAAGAACCTATAAAATCATTAAATGAATAAATTAGTTGCTTCTGTTTTAACATAAAGGCATAGCTGGACTTGTACCATAAAAAAAAATCATTTCTATTTTTTGATCTCTGATTCTAAAGAACCATATTATTACTTGAAAGTGAATTTTCTTGTTGATTTGAATAACCAATGATTTTTTAAAAAACGTTTAATTTTATGAATGCCAGGAATTTCAGTTCTTGATTTGCTCTGTTATTGCTGACTTGAACATTTTGTCTGGAAATTCCATTTGTGCTTTTCGTTTTACCATCAGCTACACGACAAAGTTTTCAAAGATGACCCTACATTCTTGAAAGCAGCCTTTGAAAGGAATTTTGTTGAAAACTTATAGAATCATAAAAACTATGAGTTTAGATGATAATTTAATGACTGTTTACACTAGACATTATTAGTGTAGTGAGTTTGATTTACTCTTGCAACCCTGTGCTGTACTAAGCCTAGTAAATATTAAAAATGTAATGTATTTTCTAATCTGGCTGTCATCAGGAAATATTTTCATGTGTATATTTAATTTTTAATCTCAGTTGATCTGTAGATGATTGAAAGTTGATTGTATTTGATAAAATAAATTATAGGCTGGATGTCATAGCTCATCGGGGAAAATGCACTAGTTCTTTAATCAGCTTGCTCTAGTTCAAGCCTATGAACAAGCTTCTTGTCTTTCACCCCACAATGGATCAGTGCTGCTCGGTAAGTCATTGACTTGTAGCCTGTGATGTGTTATCAGGAAAGGAGAAATGATTAATCACATTAGAATTTTATTTATATTGTCACTTTGTATTGTTTGTTTACAAAATAAAATCAAAATTTAGAAAAAAATGTGTTCATTTTGATTTTTAAGAATATTTCCTAAGAACATTTCATTCGATGGTTATTTCATGCTTGAGCTCAAACTACGCACACACACACATGCAGGTATCCACCCAGTTTGAATATCCATTGGCAACCAATCAGGAAGATTCTTATTATGCATGGATGAACAGATACTCTCCCTCGGGGTTATCTAGGGGACAGTGGGTCACTATTCAGTGAGCTTGTGTACTGACTGATTGACTTAAATTCTCAATGACTTAGCAAGTCATTCTTGTCTGTTATGGGAATACATCATATCACATAATTCTGTCAGCCCCACTACAGTCCAGATTTGGCTCCTTTTGACTTCTAGCTTTTCCTGAAGAGATTACAGACCGTGGACCAGATTAAAGAGAATGAGACAAGGCAGCAAATGGCGACCTTGAAAGGGGACTATTTGGAAAAATGAAGGGATGTAGGGAACTAAGATGCTACTGGCAAAGGTAGGCTATTTTTTTTCATTAATATTGAATATTCCAAACTTACTTTGTTCACACACACTCATAAATTTGATGTTATTGGTATCTTGTTAACTAACCATTTTTTGCTTGTGTTTTCTATAAATGAATGCCAATGATAGCTTAGAAGATTAATAGAAATGATTGTCCAGTGGCACTAAATACTTTTTGTGGAGAACTAGTGACAACAGATATTCCACTGGATTTATCCTGATTTTTACATAATTCTCTTAATGAGAAAAATTCAATTCCTGGAAAGATTGCCAACATTACTTAGAGCAAATGTTTGCTAAGAAAGATGAAATTTGCTGGGAAGATGGAAGCATGAAGTTGCCTGAGAAATGGCAGAACATGGAGGAACAAAATAAGTTAAAAAATATAAATATTTTTTTTTCTTTTACACTCAATAAACTGAATGAACTTTTATGCCAACCCCAGTTATAAAATGCTCATTAAGCTTAATAAGCTGATCATTTTGGTGAAAAAACAATTGCAGATTTCAAAAATTAATCATTGAAGATACCAAGTCTGAAATGGTGTATGCCAGCACCTCTACAGTAAATAGCACCAAAAAATATCTTTTCAACTCTGTAATTAGCTGACTGAAATTCATTACTTTATTATTTTTAATTGTTCAAGTTTTATTCTTGGATAAAGTATTGCGACATTATTGATTTTGACTAGTTTTTACCTTCATTCCTATTTTTCAGTTACTTTTTATCACAACTTTCAATTGGACTGTAATCCTACGGCAGTGATTAAACAGCATAATCAGAAAAGAGAGAGCCTCGAAGTCAGTATTACATGTGTTTAGACTTTTCTTATTCTATAAAATGTGTTGGTATGTAGTTTATATATACATATATATGCGTGGATCTTGATTTTAATCTGAATAAAGTGGAGCAATGAAATGAGTGGACATACTTTCGTTGTGACCAAAAAAGATAAAAATAATTTAACTCCAAAAATAATTTCATTTTTTGTATCTCAATATATTGTTTTAATTCCATAATTTGTTTTTGTTGGTCGTTGCACCGAGATGCACTTATTTATCATGCACCAAGTTATCCCCGTTCCTAGCAGTCTTGCACCATTGAATCTGCATTCAAACGTTGGTGACTGGTGGACTAGCAAACAATCTATAATTTTACACATTTGTCTTTTAAACTTGCATCTCTTTCTTAGAGAAAGTTGTCAATTCCTTGTATAATCTCCATTACATAGAAACGTGACTACATCTTGTCTGTAAATATTTGCACAAAAAGAAGAAACTTCTAAAAAAATTTTGTATACATATTCTATTTTCATTCTTTTTGTTTTTGCAGGCCCCTTCGAGCATGGGGGTACACGAGCGCTCTCCCCCTTTCTTTAATTTTATGTGGTGATCACTAAAACATTCCGAATTTAAAAAAAAAAAAGTGGACGTAGATGGGTACTAACTAAGGGACCAATTTGCCCAAAACTTATACTATAAATTGAAAACTTATTTTTGGGGGGGTTGAAAAAAACAAACATTTTTATAGACATAATAAGTGCGATTAAAAAAAAAACAAAAAAAAAACAACTAATAATGAAGTGAATACATGTAATTTCAGATTTTGAAATAGATTTGCCAGACAGAAACCTAGATTCTATGGAATTATGGAAATGAAAATAACAGAAACCGAACATGGCATTGATAAATCCAGATATGTGATACCAGCAGTGGTAACACTAAATACATGTTCTCACTTGATAAAAGATATTTGTCTGTCATAAGATTTGCCAGACCTATCTATAATGGGCATCGTGAGGCCAATATTTTCTAAACTTGTTTAGTTTGTCTTGCCATCTGATATTCTGTCAGCCACTCTTTTTCATGTGATATCTGAGATCTATGTTGTGAGTCATGTTGTCCAGCGGTTGTCTGACATTCTTGCAATATAACCAGCTCATTGCCATTTGAATTACGCTGTCTTGTGATCTGACCATGTTTTGGTGAACACAATTCTCTTCGGGGCACATTTCATGGTTCTCAGTTTGGGGATCAATCTTTTGGTTAGGTTCCATATTTCAGCTCCATAGGTGACTATCAGGAGGATACATTGGTTGTATACCCTTCTTTTTAGGACTAATGGGAGTTCTTGTTCTTGAAGGTTGAGCTTGCTCTACCAAAAGCTTGCCACCTTAAAATGATTCTTGCTTGATTTCTCCTCCTTTTGAGGATTTCATGGAGATTTGTTGTCCTAGACATATTAGTGGTCTACTTTCTTCAGCTCTTTGTTTATGATTTTGGTCGTTATATCTTTGTTTCTAATGAGTTAGTTTTGCATGACGTTAAAGATACAATATTATGTTTTAAATTTGTTTATATGTATTTAACACTGGTTACACTAATCTGTTTGAAAAGGGGTCTACACTTCTTATCTGGTGTAGGCATCTAAATTAAATTTAAATTTGAGAGGATTATCATTCTCTACGGGTAAAGCTTATTTGTTAAAGGATTTGAATTTTTCTTCAATATGGCCGCGTGCAAGATACTTTGTTTTGCTGTGACAAAAAAAAAGTAAAAAATCATTTCATAGGGAATAACTCATACAATATGAACTGGACCCTTTCAGAGACCAATATGAGACAATAGATTGATAGCGGTAATGAAAACGAGATAAGTGTGATGGCTGCTGGAGACAAAATGACAGAAATGGATCTCAATGGTGGGAAGATCACTATCAAAGCAACAATAAAAATGTTTCATCATTTCCTTCAATTCCTTTTAAAAAATAAAATAAAGAATTAAGAACAGACTTTATTCAATGTGTTACCTTTGTCCTGAAGAGAAACTGAGCATATTAACATTCCTAATTCTAGTTGGCTGCAGTCGCAAGTGGTAAATTAAGAAGAAAGCATATATTTAAGAGTAACGATCAGAACATGTTCCTTCAAATTTAGGAACCAAATTTACCAGAAAGCGCCCCAAAGTAGAGAAGCTTTTTCATGTTAAAAGAAATTTTACTCGGGCTTATATGGAGATACCCCAGAATTGAGCCAAGTTTGAAAGAATTGAATTTGTGTTCCGGACATCCTATCTGACCGTTCATTTTTAACGTCTGCATGGGTGACTCACCACGAGCGTCCATTTGCGCGACATGGTCCGAGAGCAAGACGTTGTCTTGTTGGAATCTGCACCGATAGAGAAAGGCTTTACTTTTCGCGCCTATCTTTTCTTTTTTTTTTTACGCCAGCAACTGATAGCGGTGTCAACATCTATCGTCTTATTCTGCTAATCACAAGGCTGAGAATTTGGTTTGTGATCCAACACTGAATGCCATCCTTGATTTTAAGAGACTACTCACAAGGATAACACATAATTCGTTAACTTGCTTGACAACAAACTGGATCATCTTAAAAGAGCAGTTATGGCCACTCTAGACTCTTTGGAATTTATTTAAACAAAATGACTTAGAGTTGCAGTAGACATGTGTTGAATGTCCGAGTTTCAAGTTAAGGCTCACTCAGATTCTCTCTCTGTCTCCTTTCCTTTCTTCCATTCTCTCTTCTCTCATTACATATATGTTTGTGTGTGTGTGTGTTTCCCGTGATCATTGACTGAAAAATGCAATTAATACTTTTACATATCTTTAACAACTGAGTAGCAAAATCTGACGTCATCACCTGGCTTTTGGCTCCTAGGTCGTTGATTCTAATACTAAAAATCAACCGGGAAAATTTTGCCCGTCTCCTTTTTCATCATTCTTTGTTATTTTGTGCGCAATTTCGTACAGTTTGTTTGTAGAGGATGCCCAATTTTCACTTACTAAGAAATGTTGATGCCATTTACTGATTTTCCCGATTTTTAATTCGTTTTTCTTCTCTGGAACATCGAGCAGACGAAGCACTAATGCAATTGGACTGATGATAACGACATGATCAATATTTCCAAAGGAAAAAAAATGAATTAGAATGGATAGAATGCATTAAAGTCGAAATAACCAAAAGTTGACGAAAAAAAGAAACAAGAAATATTTTCCCCTATTTTTTTTTTTTAGGATTAAAGACTTGGGAACCAAAATCCAATTGATGACGTCAGTCACTCTATTCTGTTAGTCTGAAATTCGAACCCGGTACATAATTTGATGTAATCGCCGAGGGTGAATACAATGTAAAAATATCATAAGAAATAAAGATTCGATTGAAATCTTTGCAAATAAATAAATTGAAAAACACGAAGAACGAAACGTGTGTTGTAACAAATGGTGAGAGGGGCTTTAGAAAATGAGGTCATTTTTTCCATTTTACACATTAAACGTGTAGATCCCCTTATTCTTTTAGTTGGGAATTAAATACGAAACTCCTCATTTAGTTAAATATCGAAAACGTCACTTCCTCCGACGACCCTTATAAAACCCGTGGACGCACATGGTCCAATACTCATTGGCATCAGGACCTCTAACTGGTCATGCTTCTGGTCCCGGCCTTTGTGGTCGGCAACTCTTTCTCTCTCTTTCCTTCTCCCTAACAACCACATCGGAGATAAGAACACTAAGATCAAAATCGAGGACACAGAACTGGAGGAAGTAGATCACTACGTCTACCTAGGACAATGAATCTCCATGAGAACCTCAAAAGAAAAGAAGGAATCAAGCAAAGAATCACACTAGGATGGCAAGCGTCAAAAATAAGAAAATCCGATTAATTCTAAAAAGAAGAGTATAGAACCAATGCATCCTCCCAATTGTCACTTATGGAGCTGAAACATGGAACCTAACCAAGAGACAAACCTGCAAACTGAGAACCATGCAACGTGCACATGAAAGAATTATGCTGGGCCTCACATGGAGAGACCACAAGACAGCACAGTACACCCGAGAAAAAGACAAGAGTCAGGGACATCATAGAATCCATTAAACAACTCAAATGGCAGTGGGCTGGCTATGTTGCAAGAATGGTGGACAACCGATGGACATCGTGACTCACGACATGGGTCCCCCAAGATCACATGTGCAACCGAAGCCGGTAGAATATTAGATGAAGGGACGAGCTAGACATTTAGAAAGTACTGGCTCCGCGACGCCCATGATAGAGAAGTGTGGCAAATCCTGGGGAAGGTCTATGTCCAACGACGGACGTTGAAAGACGATGATGATGATGATGATCGTTATCATTTCGCCGACCTCCCGGCCGATCTGATCTTTTTTTCACCGTGATCTATCTCTGTACTAACTTTGCCCATTTCACTTCACCGATGTCGAGGCATCACACATACGTACAGCTACGCAGATACGCCACCTTGTCTCCACCACGTGCTACAAATGCGTATACACCTCTCACTCTCGTGAATGAAATGACAAGGCTTTTTACTATACGATAGTCATGATAATCTTTCCTAAATTTCTATACTTTGGGAAACACGCATGGATAAAACTCCATATTCTCTGTCTTTCATGGTCTGTCCATCGAGAGTCTATCAGTGTCATAGAATAGCCCCCAAGTTAACGCACCCAACTTGGCAATATGTCTCGCACACTAAATCCGGATTCCACATATTACCTTGGAGCGATCCTAGCCATATGGGAATCCAAGCAAAACTATTAAAACAATAATTTACATTCAAGACACAATTTGATTTCAAAAATACAAATTAACAATAATTTATTCTAATACAAAATTTGATAATAATTTATGATTCAAATTAAATGAAAAAAGTGTTATAATAATTAGAAATGATTTAGTGAAATCAAATTACTTGACTCACATGAGTGAGGTAAACTTTGGAATTTAAAACTCGAAATATAAGTAACTGTGATGACAATAAATAAGATTCGTGAGAGATTTTGTTTTGTCACTTGAAAAATATGCAAATTGAATTAAAATTCTTGGAGAAAATGATCGAAATACAGCAATAACATTTACAATTGTAAACGGGAAATTGATGCTATGTTTTTCTGACGTGTAAAGAACACATACTACACTTTGACCTTGATTCAAAGGCTGCAAAAGGCTGAACTACGAAAATAGTGTAACGGCAACTTCGTTATGGTTCATGGATTCGCTGCATTTATCAAACTTCTTTTGGTAAATAAGAAAATCTGTTGTACTACGTGTGCTCGTTAAAGCCGAAATTCGTTATGTCGAGGTTTGTTTGACGAAGATTCACTATTTGTGTCCCTCAAAAATATGGCACCTCGAAAGAAATGAAGATGCTTATTGCTCTGCAATTTTCAAAAATAGCACTAACTCGTAAAGTGATTGTTGTTTTCTATTCATTATGTTTATTTCTCTTTTGAAAACTGCTAAGAATTTCATTTTTTTTCATATTCCCCTTCAATTGAGAACGGGAAATGATAATTTTTGATGGGCGATACGGATACAATTTTTCACGTAACCACTCCTAAAGTTTGTGAACTGTGAGTGTTATGATATTTGCAAATATAGAATTTTATAAGAGTTAAATATCTCATCTTTGCTACTTTAAAAAGAAAATCTGCAGAACCAAATAATTCATAGTAATTCAAAAGTAAACAGGTACCAGAATGGTACTGTCTTAGTATCTTTTGAAATACGCCGAAAACTTGTCTGCATAAGATTATTACTTTCGATACTATCCTAACAACTATACTAACTGAAAACCTTTTTGATTTTCCAGATATTTTGTGTTAGTGAGACAGATTACGTGGTGCAATTAAAAACAAAAAATAGATCTCTGAAATAGTTTTGAAATTTAAAGATAGATGTATCCGTGTTTTTTTTTTCATAACGTATTACAGAAAAAAAAAAAGACTTCAACTATTACTAAAAGTATATGTAGCTCCCTCTATACTTTTACTTAAGAATTAAATACGAAACCCTTCTTTTAGCTATATATCGAAAACGTCACTTCTTACGACGACCCCTATAAAAATCCCTGAATGCATATGGTCAAACGCTACGCTACGAAACTGTAAATTTAGCTACATTTACAAAACATCACTTTTCCCATCTACTACCTAAGCTTTGAACGCACATATTCACATGCTCATTTGCCCCGACTTCTTTAGCATATTACTTTCCTCCTTACTCGCAGCCAGCATTGTTACCATTCTTTGACTGTGATCATATATACATATATCGTCTTTTGTCACTGATCTTCCTCGATGTAAGAACCAGCAAGAGTTTTATAGTAACTCAATGCAAACATTGCAACTATTCCACATCTCATTTTTGGTGACAGCGCAAAAACTGCCCTTATTATTTTGCCCCTTTAGCTCCATCTTGCGCCTAAACTGAACCAATGATAATCTAGCCTGATTAAACTCACTACTCATCATTACAGGCACTACTAATCAGGCTCCATTCGATAGATAAACCAAACGACATTAAACTCATTATGTCTAGTGTTTCCTTAAATACTCATTCTCTCCTATATTTCATTTCAATTTATTGGAATAACCATCTGAACTGAACAGGCCTATTCTCTTCACGATCGATCGTATCAATGTTTCTTTTCGTGTATTTCTTTTCAGTCTTGTTTTCTTATAAATGTCTCTTTATTAAATGTTCGTTTTATTTGTTGGTGTAGGTATTTGTATGTATCGTTAATCAAAATTACAAACTTGGTTTAATCTCCACGTCCACATTCATAGTTGGTGCGCATATTCTCTATTCTGTCACGGCAGCTATCGTCTCCCTTCCTCCTTCAACATTTCCTGTGATGTTGGTGTGCAGTGTGAAAAAATCAAACACGTGGAGACAAAATCCTCTGTTCCCGACAGATCTCCAACTAAATTACTATTCTCCTTCACCAAAGAAATAACCTATAACGTGACTTTTCAACACATATATAGATACAATAATATCTATAACTGAAGACCCTCCGATATAAAAAGATTCAATAGTATCTATATACATTTGTTGATTTACCGTTCTTTTCTTTTTGCCTTTCATGGAATTGGGGACATTTTTCTCGTTTTCTTTGGCCCGTCTTGAACGGATGTCAATTTCTTTTCCATTTTCTTCTTATTTCTCTTTTTTCATTTTTTTCCTTTTAATTCTTTTTTAAAAATGTTCATTCCCCTTTGTCTAGGGAAGTGAACTACCACTACGCAACAAATTGGGCTGATCGATACAGAAGGTAGGGGATGATACCAAACCCTTACCAACAAGCATAACATTTAAATAATATTTTAATGGTTGTTTTAATAGTTGTTAGTATCTCAATGGAAAAACGTAATACGTTTGAGGCAACCACTAAATATCTCATTAAAACACATTAACTGCGAATGACGAGAATTCACGTCATTGCTACTCTATGGCCTACTCAATAGAATTTTATAAAAGTTCTTTTGTGCTTGATGGCAACTCATTTTTCACTTTGGGTCAGGGTTTTTATTTTGCAATCGATCATTTTGAAATGGACAAAAGCTTTTATCTTTCTATAACTATTTCTTTTCACAACCTTCTGCAGTAAATGGGTTAGGTACAATCAGTAGTTGTATACAGGGTTACGGCGTATACGTATTTCTCAATTTCCAAGTTTTTTATATGTTCAATGTGTATGGATAGAGACATTACCATATACTAAGTTCCCAGACCCAGCCTTGCCTTACCTTGTTCCCCGAACTCATTTCCATCACTGGTTACAATCCATATTTGCTCTATTTCAATTTTTATTGACCATTAACTGTTTCCATTCTTGGTCTCTTTTTTTTTATTTCACTAGATATCGAATTTTGAGTGAATGTATTCTCTTAAAAATCACTTTATGGATGGCTTATACAAAAATATTTTAGACTGATCATAATGCTCGAAGTTCTAGCTTTGAGGTTAATCGATGTACCATTGCGAAGTTAATGGTTGACTCGGGATTTTTATGAGGAAAACGGAACAGAATGACAGATTAAGACTTAGATAGAGATAAATATTTATAGCTTACAGCATAATTTCATTATAATGACGGAGAAAAGAATTCTTTCGAATCGCTCAGTAAGATGAAAAAATTTAGTTTATTTGATTCGTGTGTTCAGTCCAATTTCTGATGAATAAATCGAGACTAGAATCTAATTTGCTATCTTTTCATCCTTCTTAAAATGGTGGCCGGGTTTTGTTTCACGGATAAAAGAAAATCATGCAAGTAAAAAGAATTTAACTTTAACTCCGTATTTTATTCTAATCCAATAGTTATAAATACGGAATACTCAGCAAACAACAATTGACTGTCAAAAGACTACGAAAGAATTTAAAACAAAACCATAGAACAATGTCAACATTTTTTCTTCTGTTAATTGACACGAGTCTTATCAGTGTCTTCAATGATCAATTGAGCGGAAGAATTGGTTTAAAGAATCGTTGCAATCTTCAATTATTTTCGTTGCCTTGGATATTTCGTCTTAGATATTTCTGTTTAATTATGAAAGGACGAACGGAAAGTGTATTTGTTGATTTTATAATTCTTCAGTTACGTGTATGTGTGAAATAAATGCTACTTCGAATTAATCATTATTGTTTGTTCATTTTATTTGTATCACGACATGTGTGAGCTCTTTGTTTTATATACATGTGTGTGTGTGTGTGCTGATTGTTAAATTGCTGCCCCTTTCTTTTCCTTTGTTCATTTATAATCTTTGCTCAGTCTAATACAAACTCACAAGTCGCTCAGTACCTGATGTCCGTAAGTATTCACTAAGTCTTAATATTGATAAAATTCGATGCTGTTTAATTTCGTTAATCGGCCAAGAACTATACTATCAGATTGAGCCGTAAGTCCAATTATTGACTAAATGTAACTCAGACTGACTCAAAGCTACGGTTGTGGAGTACCAAGCGAGGATCGAACTCGCTCTACTGGCGGATTGGTGTATGACACTATTCTGCAAACCATTGCGCCACAATAGATACCCTCTTTGCCTTCCTTTGTCACTTCCTTTTTCTCCAGATTAACAGCAATGAAGGACCCCCCCCTTCTCTCTCTCTCTCTCTCTCTCTCTCTCTCTCTCTCTCTCTCTCTCTCTCTGTTGTGTAGAGCCGAAAAATGGGTATGTAGGGATACCTGCCCTCCAGGAGAGGCCTGAATCAACGCCAGGATTTTTTTGTGGCCGATCTTTTTTTAGTGGTCGATTTTTCTTTGTGGTGAATTGTTCAAATAGATAACTTCTGTAGTACTTGAACAGTGAGAGAATACCGTCACACACCACCCCCTGCCAAAAAAGGGAAACGCCATTTCCACCCGTTCCCAAAGCACTACCCCAGTGCAGTCACTCCCGATTTATATCATTTCCATCATAAAGGGAAAATACCCTTGCTCTAAAAATGCAAGGACATGATCCTAAATTTCAAACTCATTGAATTAAGATGCTTGCTAGAAATCAAAAAAGGATATTCAAAAAGAATGTTTTCTTAGAAAATAACGAAAGATATTAATCATATGGTTTGAAAAGAACCCAGTGAAAAAACTTCATAAAATCACAATGAGGATCCAGGATTGTGAGCAGTGGGTCCAAGATTTTGAGTAAATAGGAAAGAATATTTTTTACAAATAAAGACACGAAAAAAAAAACATTCAAATATAAAAAAAGACACGAGACGTACATTTTTAGCGCTAGAGTTGACAATAGAGTGAAGTAAAAATATTCAAAGAAATTTACCACATACTCAATGGATAAAAAAAATATGAAGAATAAGACGAAAGACATTATGGGCGCCCGCGGGGAGGATTTGCTCATCCCCTCTCTTAGATCCAGCTTTCTCACCTGGAGCAAAAGGGGTTTGAGAGTTGGAACCTTATAGCCAATAAAAGGTAGTAGTGTAATACAATTGTTTTACGTAACCCCATCTTGATGTACCCGCATATAAGGATGGTTATTATTCACTGGTGACAGAGTTGCTGCAAAGATACTTTCCGAATATATCCTTTTGTCCCCCCTTCACCAGAAATGTATTCTTTTTGCACACCACTCCTGAAACTAAACCGCCGTAAGAAATTCTTTCTTAATACTTCCACAATGATTCAAATACACTTGGGATATTTATTTAATCTTATTTTGATAGCTTGAAAAGTACAAAAAATGAAAATTGTTTTATGATAAATGGCAGTGCTACCGATTCTCTGAAGATAATGATTTTTATTGTTTTTATTTTAATTTGTTCTAGGGAATAGATTTTCTTCATGTAATCCAATTTCAGAATAATGTTTAAGAAAAAAGGATATCTTAGCCGTCTGTTTTTGTACAGATTAAAGAAGCACTTCAAATATAAAGTATATGGTATGGTTGTTGAGACTTCTTATTCATAAATGTATCAGTTTGATGTTTTTAAATGTGTCCACACATCTCTACAAGACGCTTTTCGGTCGGTCGGTCAGTCAATCGGTCGATCAGTTCCATTTATGTAAACAACGTAAAGAAGGATCGAACAATATATCCTGCTATTTTTCACATATCGTCATATCTTTATAGCTTTCGTTAATGAGTCCAATCGACATTTTTCAGAAAACAAACCGTTAACAAAACGATGAGAACATTATATATATATATATATATATATATATGTATATATATATATGAATGAAAACAGGAACCGTAGGTTCAAACAATGATGTACCCTTCAAATCTTGAAAGGCAGGAGCATATCTGCTCACAACAGAATAGAATACGCAGAAGACATTTTCAGAAAAATCCTTGACTAGAGTTTTTGTTTGTTTTAACTTTACGATGTCAAAGCTATCGAATTTTACCAAGCAGTCCCTTAAATCAGTTCCAGCCACTGAATATTCTATGTTTAATAACGTATTTAGTGTCCGTTTTACCAGAAGTTTTTCCGCTTTCTATAATTTGTAAGATAATTTTTTTCTTTTCTATAGTTTTGAGAAGGCTCATTAACATTAACGGACAATTGAACTCCTTGTGGTTGTTGTTTGGCTTATCAACACATTCTCCGGCCTTTTTCAGGTGTAGGACCAGAATGTGATGGTGATAAACAGAGTATTCCAATGGTAGGCACGCTACAATGTTGGATTCAGTGATGTGGATTTCTTTTTTTTCTTTGTTAGGCCTGGATTTCCATGACTTGTCCTTGTTGTCTGATTGAATTCTGCGCTTGTCTGATATATACACTCAGTCGACATAATATGGACTGCTCCCTTGATTTTCCTTAGTTTACAACAGAGTTCTCAGTCTATGATACGAACTTCTTCCCAGAGATGGTAGTGTTCGCCTTTCCCTCTCCTAATACGGTCAGCCATCCCAGTTCTTTGTACTTGGTCTTTGTTTATGGCTTTTTGTGTTCGTCTAGTCGAACTGAGGGGTCTGCCAGTTTCCACTGTACAGATTTTTCCACATTTACACAGAATAACGTTAATACAGTTACTGGCCAAATTCTCTTTATCACCATTGCATTCAGATAGCACATCTGAAGACGGCCGAAGAATCGATTGACCAAAACGTTGTGTTAACGACGCAAGCAACAAGGAGTTCAATTGTCCGGAAAACATTTTGAATGTTTTTTCTTTATTTAAACATATAAAGTTTTTGATGAAATGAACTCAGTTTTTCCATACCTATTTTTTGTGTGTTTCTAAATTATTTTCAGCTGTAGCCGTCGAGGTCAGCACTGCACACTTGGCAAATTAGGCAGCTACATTGAGCGCTAAAACTTGAGGGTGCCACTACAATTCTTAATCTGATCAACTTGAACAATATTTCTTAATCCAACTGAAATACGAAAACGAAGCATTGAAGAGAGTAGATGCTAAAGATGATGATTGCAATGTTGGGTAGACGGAGTTGGGGGTGAAGCAGGATATGGTCGGAGAATTGAGGGGGTCTTGTGGTATTAGGTTCCTGAACACTTACCCCATCGAAACTAATCGGGTGGGTAGAAAAGGATAGTTGTCGCTGAATATTCTGGCACCTAAGCTAGCAGCAGTTTGATAGCTTTTTGAAGTTGCAGGAACTTTTAAATACGCATACATTTTAAGTGGGAAAATGAATTATTTAATACTGTGTAAATGTCTATTTTCTTTTCTTCTTTTTTTAGCAAATGGGCAAAATTTTTGCGGACTTTAATGAAGCTGGTGTGAACGAAATCTTTGACGTTTCATGGTTATGACGAATTAGTAATTCATATAAAGATTGAAAAAAGTTTTATGTATTGCGTCATTTTTCATTCTCGAGGGATATCATACAGAACAACAACAACAAAAACAGAGAAATGAAAGAGAAACATCAATGTGTGCTCTGTTTTTAGAATGTACTTCTAACTAATATTCTCAGTTTCAAAATCAAGATTCAACATTTCCTGCATATTTTAGTGGCACTCCAAGATCGGCAACTTCTCTGCTGTTAGACAGAAGGTCTGGAATAGATATTTACTATTGAATTATAAGATTCTTAATTTAGAATGGATACTTTGTTACTTGATATTTTGCTACTATCTGCATTGTGGATGATTTGTTGAATCTAACTATACTGTAGACGATCATAATCTCTCTCTCTCTCTCGTATATAAATGTATATATATATATATATATATATATATATATATATATATATATATATATATATATATAAGTGTGTGTGTGTGTATGATCATGAGTGAAGATGCATAACGTGTTCGCACGCAGGGGGAACGGTGTATACCTACTTCTCAATTTCCATTTTTTTTTTTTTTGAATTTCTGTTTTTTATATGTTGTATGTCTACTAATAGATATTATCGTAAACCTACTTCCTCAAACCCAACCTTTATTATTCTTCAGTATACCCAGTTCCGAAAACCTATTTCCATTACCGCATAAGAAAAACAGCTTTATCATAAATGATGAACCCGACAACATTTGACATATGTTTATTCATATAAAAGGAGAAATTTCCAGGTTTTTTGTTTTTGTTTTTGGGGTTAATGGTTGACGTGATTTAGCAGACCATTATATATGTAACATATGTATGTGTATAAAATCACACGCACACACACACAAACAAACGTATATGAGAATGAATACATCATGTAAGTTTATACAGATGTTACATACGAGAAACCGCTTTCTTGTAAATGAAATTTAAGAGGGGAATAAAATCGACCAAGAAAATCAGCCCAAACGGTACCGCCATTACAATAACTGCCGTGCTTCCGATAACCTGTGACGAGACTCGTTCGTCCGGAGCGCTGACCTTAGACCGTAAATAACTGGTTGTTTCGTTTCGATTCACCTTCAATTCTTTGACCAGTTCCTTCAAGTGTTCAGCCTCCTCTTCTTTCGATAAAATCTTTTGACAAATACATTTACACATAGTATGATTCTGTCTCTTATCTGGAATCTCGACTTCGGTGCTAGGGCTATTAGTGATTGAATCATTTGTTAGTGATGTACTTGAGTATGGAACAGTAGATAGTTCTATACTGAAACCCCGATGTATATTTGGTTTTGTTTTTGATAGTGTTGAAATGGTCGACCCTGTATTTGTTGGTGATCTTAGAATTGCTGACTCAGTGTTTGTTGGTTGTCTTCGAATTGTTGACTCTGAGATTAGCCGAGAGGAGGTGGTTTCTTCCGGCTTGATAGTGGTTGTTGGGTTGACATCTTCGAATAAAGAAATAGAATTAGAACATAATATGGTCATGAGGAGAGTAAATAAAAAGCTATCGAAATTTTGAATTATAATCTTCACAATTTACATAAATTACAGATCCCATCTTTCTATTACACTCTAAAATCCCTTTGAATGCAAATAGAAATATTTTTAGCAACAAGTTTTCAAGTTAGAACCAAGGATGAATTGATATTTGTGTCATTTTGTATGATAGGGTAGATTTGGTCGCTATTTTACAGGTAGGTAAAGGTTAGATAGAGAAAGACTCCGAATAGAGTATGGATGACCAGTGACGAAGTCCCAGTTTATGTCGCATGCATCAACTTTGTGATCCTTGCAAGTTTCAATTCTTGTTTATACCTATAAGGTTTTATTTATGATCGCCCCCTTGGCAGGGTGCAAGTCCACCAAAGAAATACTTCCACCCTAATCACACAGCTTAGAGTGAACTCAATTAACTGCTGAGTGTACTGGGAAATTTGTCCTCTTGAAGAGTTTTCCATACTCCTCACTCATACCGGGAATCGAACCCAGGACCTTCTGCATGGAAGGCAGACGGGCCAACTATGATACAATAAACGGTTATATTTTGCAAAATCGGTAAAATTTCCAAAAAATCAATTTTCTGACTAAAATATTCAAAAATTGAAAACTGTAGAAAAATAAGATTTTAAGCATCTTGATAAGCTATTATTTCATATTTTGAAGAATCAATTACCTTTTATTGATTGATGGAGAAAATTTGTAATAGGTATTTTTATATAAGTAATGTTCGGAATTCGATACAACAATGCATTTGTAGATATAGAAATTCCAGGAAAATTAGTTAGTATATAGTGGGGGATAGTCTGCCTCGAGCCCAACGTGGAGCAATGGTTAGGAAGTTGGTTTTGCTGATGATTATTACTATAGTATAGTATGTTCGATTATCACTGGGTGTCTTGTAGACCATCCTCAGTTGATTTGTGAACCCCACAGTCAGATTAACGCTTTTACTCTCATTAATCACACTGCAGACAAGAAATGAAGTTTATCAACAGAGAAAAAAAAGGTAAAATTGAAAAGAGAAAGCACATATGACAATATAGATGTACCAAAGATGATAATCACGTACATAAAGCTAATGTCTAGAGTTATTCCTTGTGTACAATTTATTTTGTACAGTGTAAGACTTACACAATATAATAAATGCATGTGCAAAACAATGCAATGAATACGTATACAAGGCCATATAATAAATGCATACCCAAGACAATATAATAAATACCTTCAATCATTGCTTAGGAAGGTACGAACTTGAAGGTTTGTGGATTGGGATTGCATTACTTTATAAATATAAATTTTGTTAATTCATTTTCGAGCTTCTGCAATGCCGAAAAGCCAACTTCCTGTAACCTAACAAGAAAAGAGGGCAAAGGATTAAGAAAAAAAATGAAGCATCTGTAGAGATAACCAGCCAATTTGAGTTGTGGACAGTTCAGTGCACAGGTAGCATGTTGCTGTAACATAATTTTCATCTTATGCCCAGCTAAACAATGCTTTGTAAATAAATATAAAGTTACTCCTGGTCAGACAAGTCCTAAAAAAGAGAAAAAAAACTTATATGTGTCCTCGATAAAGAAGAACACCCATGATGCTGCGGTGGTTTGTGAACTATCCTCACAAGCTATTGTTAATGGATGCTTCACAAGTACGGCTGTGTGCCAAAGTTGGCACCCGTCAAGTTAACCTTCTTGTCACCTCTACTTTCTTTTCTGATCAATAGTAGCGCAACTTCTATGGTTTGCAAGCTTTTAATCTATATGACATGACACCGATAACATTACTTCAATCTTGATTCATATTCATGAGTTTTTGGAAATATAATAATTGATTTATTTAAGATAATTTAACCATATCAAAGCCATATGTGCAAATTTCTTTTCTGTTTGTTTGCGTATCGATCTTATTGTTTAATTTGGTTTCCTTTCATGACATTATGAGTATTACATCATAGAAACTCTCAAGGCTTTTCCTGATCACACCTTAAGGTAACATGAGTTGAGTTGAGAGCTTTAAAAAAATTGAAATTAGGATACTTGGATTATCAAAAATAAATTACCCCCTCCCCTAAAAAAACAAACAAACTTTAGGCTCCTTAGTTCTGAGCGATACATAAATAATCCTGTCATTTTTTTACAGGAATATGCTAGTTATACTTATTCATTAAGACTGTTCGTTGACTTACGTGTAATTTTCCATGAGCATTTCTCGTCTCTTTTTAGATAAAGTATTTGTTTTTTTTTAGCAGTTTTTTTGTTCAGGCGAATCTACAAATAGAATTTTTTGAAAATCAATATAAAATCAAAATGGCAATTTTATCAGGAAGACTGAATGAAGTTTGCATGTTTGTACAAATCAATTATAAACGAGAAAAAGAACAGACTCTCTTCAAAACCCACAACGTTGTATATACCATTTTTGGCAACATTCGGCAATATTTGCCAACACCAGTTCCTGTAATAAAACAAATCGTTAAAACGTCCGGAACAAAATAAATGATAATTGCATTTAAAATAAAACGAAAAATATTGACCAAAATGCAACATAATTCATTGAAAAATGAAAAAGTTATGAATATAGATATATAGGTGAAGTGCATACATTAGTTATACACACTGTATAGTCTGCTTTCTTTCTTTCTTTTCGTTTCTTTCTTTCTTGTATTTTCCATTTTTATCTCGAGAATTGATTTTTGAAAAAGGAAGAATATCATGTAGTGCAACGTAAAAAGGAAAATATTCCTCTTTCTTTGCCCATTCTCTACATCGTAACTTTCCACACGCAAAGGGAGCCGACTATTATATGTCACAAATTTTTGAGTTAGAGACAGAAGCCACCGGGAACTGCATAGAATTCCACGTTCCTTGTTACTACGATATCTTGACCCCAAGAAGATTATATCTTTGGTGAGACTATACCAATAGATATACCAAGAGACATCGAGTGGATTCCCCGAACGACTTATGATTCCGACATGAGAATCTTTGTGAAATTATACCAATACACATGCCAAGAGATATCAAGTAGATAACTCGAAAGACGGACTGATAGTCATTCTATAGTGTCCTCACCCGCAGTGGCGTATATTTTGACCAGTCATCCCATAATAATATTGACATAAATCTTGTTGCATATTTACACCCAGTGTCGATTGTTCCTTTTCAACTTGTGACGCCTCTTCCAACGGCTGCACCCCTTCGGATCTAGACACAACGTGGGCGAGGTTGGGGCGACTCAAGGCAGAGACACAACGACCAGTCACTTACGGCCTGGCCAACATCGCACTCATCAACCGGCGAAGGGTTGCAAAAACCTGTGCGGGGGTCCCGTCAAAGATACAGCTGATGAAAAAACATAATCCTCCCTAGAAGATTAATGGATAATTAAATAAAGGACTACATTCGAGATTATTTGCAGATTACTGGAACTGTAGAAACTGCACAACTATAGATAAAGAAATATCGGAAACAATGAAAAACCAATTCTGTTAAACCTTCACGGTAGGGGATACGACGAGAATACCATGTGTACCTCATAAAATCGCAAAAACATTTCACCACAAAACCTCGGCACGTCTCAATCTACCTGCAGCACACATTTTAAGTCGATTTTTTTCACGTTTTTTCCTTGTTCGAAAAGACAGATTCGAGGAAGAGTCAGGGTTTTTAAGAGCAGGTAATGTGTTTGTTCTAGTAAGTTTGGGAGGTTGCCATGTCCTCATCGTATCCAACCAACGTCTGTAGCGAACTGTCTTCCGCCCGCCCGCTGCAACAGATTGAAAACCACCCGTTGAGACGTTTTTTTCAGCTAATATTCCTTATAGAGCTTAGGTGTAGCCCTCAGTATTGCGCGATTTGTTTGTACTAAAAGGTCTCGGTGGAAACTTTCTTTTCCTGTTTTTTTTTTCCAACTTGCGATATTCTTTCTTTTGAGAATTATTTCCAACCAATGCCAATAACATCTTGTTTACAAAGTCCTTCTTTTCAACTTGATAAGTAATGTATCAGTTTCTGTTCTTGTTTTCTGTTTGTTTCCTCTTTGTTACTCTTGGTATGCACATTGTTCTCCCTTTCTGAATGTAATGCTTCCTTCCATATAGATGTTTAGCCTTTAACATTTTACACTCACCAAATCTGATCAATCCTGTCTTTCCTTCTATCTATTCGTGTTGGTATGTTTCCCTCTTTTCCAGTGTAACAAGAACGTCATGATCATAAAAAGTAGTAGGGACAAAGTAATTAGAATCGTCCGCTTACAATTTTACACACACTGTCACGGTATACTTTATGTTAGGAACATAACATTTAACATTTTTATCCGCCGTTCCAAAATTCCATAAAAATAAGTTAAAAACGTAAATTTTAATAATTCCACAAAGACATTTAAAGGTCACTTGGAATTAAAGAACAGGTTATAAAGGAACAATGGCATCATTTTTTCTCATTAAGCATCTTCATCTTTGTTGTTTGAATATCAACATATCGGCTGATGTATAATTTGTCCCTCAGATATATATGTCGCTTCCAGTAATCTACAAATAGTTTTGAATTTGAGAATAACATCAGTTTTAGCCATGAAAAATCAGAGATGTCTATTATATTGGCTTTTTTTATCATAAGATGTTAGAACAAACGTAACTTTTATTTGCCAATTAAAAACTATTTAATCTCTTAAATGTTCTGCGAGCTTGGGAGAACCATCAATGTTGTTTTCATAGATTTTATCGAACAACCCACCCAGAGTTTAGAGAGATAAATAATTAACATTATCCTACTGCGATTTGACATTCACAATCAACTGATTGGTAGTTATGTCCCTTACCGCCTGAGCTAAATTGATAATTCTTACATACTACCCAAAATTTATGTTAGAAAAACACAAGAGCTTATTTTATTCAAATGAATAAATATATCTATAAAAATAGCAATAGTGTCCAGAGTTTCAAAAATAATTTAGATTGGTTTAGAAATTGTGGAAAGAGCATGAGCTTACAACAACATATTTGGAATTCGTCTGTTGAGATGTTCAAGAGTATTTGATCTGTGAATTGTGTTAATTGCAGATCTAGTTTGTAATTATGTACATTGGAAATGATTTTATGAATTTTGTATTTGTTCGGAATTTGATGTAAAAATATTGTGTATAGTTGGAGACACGCAAAGAGGCATTATGAAATAATGAATTAAATAATCTATAAAAACACATTTCCCAGCAGTGATTTGAAATCATGATAAAGTGAGTCGAAGGCAGCTCTTATACCGAGTGGGCCAAACTGACAAGTCTTGCAAATCAATAAAATTTATTTCACAGATACGTAAGGGCTTATTTCATTCTAATATATAAATACATGCATACAAAACATACTATTATACTAATTTATCATATACACAAATACAAAAGTTGCAGTAGTCATCTCCAGTCGGAATAGAGGTAGGAGCGGAACTTGACCTTGCAGCAACCAGGCTTGTCGTTATCATAATTTGGGGATCATGAAATTATCTGTGCTTCCGAAAGGTATTTAGCGCATTTCCGCTTTGATCAAGGAATTAGCTAAAAACTTATTCTTACCTGAACATTGGTGCAGGGAATTTTCGTGGGAATTATTTGAAGGATCACAGATTTGACAAGATTGAAAAATGTGGATAGTGTGGAGAAAGTTGTTGTGAAGGTTTTTGCTTTCAACGATGAAATGTATATCAATTGCCCGCCGTCCTGCTCAACAAGTGTGACACGGGCTTGATTTACAACAACCGGAAAATGTACGCTAAGTGTCCAAACTAACAAAAAGAAATATAAAATGCATATCAGAATCAATGATGATTATTATACGAGATCAGTGTAGCACTCACATCAAGAATTCATAAAACAGACATTGAAATACACATAACTATATAGCAAAAATTGAAAATGCTACAGGCTCCTCAATTTCATGTTAAATTCTTCCAAGCTATGATTTTCGATTCCATGAATCTGCACTTAGTCTATTACTATAGGATTATAATGGGTGATGAGTCATGAGTTAATGATCAAATTTTGGGGTGGATCCAGCAATTTGCTTTTGATTAGGAGATATGTAATTTTTTATCAGATTTTTGTATTCGCTTCCATATGACCACATGAGGAGATGTTCCATTGTAGAGACAGAATGGGGGGATTCTTGTTTGCAAAGTACATCTTTCTTCTTCTCTTGCTTTTTGGTCTCTTTATTCAACCAGAGTATTTCTAAGGTTTAATTTTTGTATTATAGTGAGTTTTAAAATAATCATGGGAGATGTACTGGTCTAATTTCTCCAGTTCTGTTTTTGATTTGTTGTACATGATATTCGTTTCACTGAAATTCATCTGAAGACCAACTTTCTTGCTTTCTTTATTCACTTGGTTCAGCATTACTTGGTTCCCAGCAAAAGGGACAATAATCCCCCAATTTCACCAGTCCAGATTCCTGAAGATCCTCACGAGGCAGACTGTAAATTTAATATCAACGCATTTCGAGCAGTGTATGCTAATTTCGTCATAACGCTCGGTGATTTTGAATGAAAGTTACCGAGTTAAAAATGGTGACAAGGCGAAGACAAGAAAGTTCAAATCCGGTTCTCAGCGAGCAGCAATCTTCGAAATCATAAATTCAAAAATTGCTTATAATGAAAGATTTTATGATGCCATTGTCCTGTGAAACACTGCAAAAATGGATTTCGAAGTTGTTGAGGTTATCGGTCATTATTCTATCAATGTTCACCGATACCTTTCTCTCTGAATACTCTGATCACCAGTAACACTAGGCACAGATCCAGGGTTTGGGCACCAGACAATTGCTCGGGTAAAGCACAATTTGAAAAAAATATTTCTTTCAAATATCTAGATGAAGAAATTTTATAGATGAAAAAAATCTTAATAATTTCAAATAATCATAAAGTAATCTTTAAAAAAATATAAAATCCATTGTCTAATTGTATGGAGCGAAAAATATTACCCCCGCTCAAAATCCTGAATACGCCTTCAACATCCTTTTGCTACCATCTGAATCTTTGCACTCATCAAGTGATTGATCCCTGTGATGGTTGACCATGCAGGTAGCAGCTTTTTGCCCCCTCCCCAAAACCATTTTACTTGCTCAGACCGGTTAGGTAGTTATGGCAGAGTAGTTTTCTCAAATACTCACTCATTCCTTTCTTAACTATATTCTATAAAGATACCTGACCATGGGACAGATCACAGGCACATGTGGATTTTTGCTTTCCTTAACAGGGTAAGTGTGAAGTCAATGCAAACAGCCTCGTCAGAATCCGAACTTAGCCGATTCCATTGCGCCTGTCGATAACCACAGTGCAACCTCGCGCTTTTCAAGTTGAAAATAATGAATTAAGAGAGGCTGCTAGTTTTCCTAGTGTTTTAGCCGCACTTCCTTTCTTTTCTTGAGTACCTTGCAGTGTGTTTTATATCTACAGTTGAGTCGACTTTATTTGAATGCAATTTCTTTCATGAAACCTTGAATTTTTAATAAAGTTGAGTTTTTCTTAAATTCAACTTCATCCTTCAGATGATACTATTTAAAAGTAATTAGCAAATATCAATCTATATAGTAGTCTAAAGTAGTCACAATCAGTAAGAAAGGTTTTCCAGGGGCTCTCAGTTCGTTTAACGAAAGCATTATTGTTAGATTGTGAAAAAGCTCCATTTGTTTCTCCGGTTCATTTTGATAGTTTGTAGTCTCTGAAAATGAAGTATCAATGAATCATAATGAGCAAAATCAAAGTTAATCAGCAATTTAATCAAAAATATTGCACACAGGATTTATTTATAAAGAATTATAGGTCAAAGTTAAATCTGCAAAATCCCTCTTACCTGTTATAAAGGGTCGGAAGATATATATCTTGAGTGTTTTGTCTTTATTGTGGTCAAATTTGCAAGTGTTTTTAGAGATATAAAATTGACTGCAAACTTGCTTGATGCACGATTCAGCGCATTCACGTTCTTTTTTTCCGGTTGTGGGTATATTTGGTGAAAATATTCCTGCTCCTACAAAAAAACAACAACAACAAAGAAACCGTAAATAAATAAAGAACCTTTGAAATTGCATACCATAGACAACGCAAACTATCAAATCATGCGCATGCGTGCGCACACACAATAGAGTAAGGCAGCAAAACAGTCAAAACCTCCTGAAAGACTCATATTATGTGAAAGCAATCGTCATTTGTGGGCTCGTACCATCGAGCAAAGATATCTGACTTTATAACCGTCATCAATTGATATAAATAGAAATGTAAAAGTAATCGACAGAATAAGCAAGGTAATAACAGTGATAATAATGAAAGGATTTATAAGTAATATTCACGAGCAACAAAGATAGTGATATTGTAATACAGTTGAGAAGCATATCTTTACACCTCACAGTCCAGTAGCAAATTTTTCAATGGGACGGCATAATCGATTTTGATTTTGATTTTGATATCAAAATTTGCTGACACTGGAGACAAACTTGGCATCGAGGTGTCCAAGAGCGTTAGGAATAAAACCTCAAAGCAACTGAACTTTTATCTTTTAATTTGAGTTATACTTCTTGATTGCTGTTGATGAGAATGTTGCCTGTTTTATATCTCAAAGGAAAACTAAAAAAAAAAAAAAAAAGATTATGGTGATTATTGCTATTACTTACCCATTTCATATCGCAAGAGTTTCAAGTTGTTTTTTGGTATCGAAGGTGCATGGAATTCATATAAATTCCCGCTATTGTTTAGCGTGATCTGAAATCATGAATATGTACGAAGTTAGTACATATTTTTCTTGTCCAGGCAAACGAGCCAAAATTTTAGCCAAAATTGGAAAAATCAAAACATAATTTTTTTCTTCACAATCCATTTCTACGGAGTTTCCTGAATACCATACTAAAAGTCGTTGTTTGTTTTCATGCTGGACTACCTACCTTTACGTTTTTGACAATAATTTATAGCCACGATAATCTTTCCAAAATTTATTTACTTCAGGAAACACGCATGGATAAAACTCCATGTTATCTGTCTTTTATGGTCTGTCCATCAGCGTCATCTTTTCACCTTCCTACATCTCCAGTAACGCGCATGACACATCAAACCACGAGGAGACTAAAATTCTGTGCTTCCAACACCACTCACACCGTTTCCCAGCAAAAAAGTTACCACCAAAAGTATTTTCACCACATGTGCTTGTATGCACGCATATTCATTAACTAGTTTCTCAGTTCCAAAAGACGCCCAAGAATTAAGAGGAATTTGTTGAAATCTACAATTCAAATTGAGAAATTTTACCAGATTCAATTTTTACTGTGATACTTTTAGTCACCGAAATGAATTAGTAAAATGAACCAAAATTAAGAGTCTATCAATAACAAGCCTAGCTACTGCAGGGTCATACTCCATTCCAACTTCTATTCTAACTGAAGATGATTATAGGAAATTTTGTTTTGCAAACATAATAGATAGAAGATTACATATATATATATATATATATATATATATATATATATATATATATATATATATATATATATATATATATATATATATATATATATATAGACCGTGCGTATCTGTATAAAAAAATTGGTTAGATCAGGGACTTGTCAATTTTCTATAAGATAGTCCTTATGATCAGTTTATCGTGAGTTCAAATCACAACAGGGGAATGCAAATTTTATATATCAGTTTACACTTCTGAAGGAGAGATAAAATAGTTCAACGCTAAGTAACTACCAACTAAAAGAATGAACACGAAAAATTAACGTCTCTTTGACAGTAGCAAACTCAGTTTTTGACTTTCTTTTTATTCTCTTCCTTTCAATATTTAAAAGATTCCTTGTTATGAATAAAATGAAATTAGCATTTGGAGAGACCATGCATCTACACCCTAATTAGTTTGTTAAAATATGAAATTCAAGATGTGTCCTTAAACAAAACATTAACGAATGAATAGGAATATACCCTCTGAGTCTAAAGAAATCATTTCAGACAGGAAATATCGGTCAGGTGGAATAGCAGAAAATATCGGTCAGGTAAAACAGCGTTCATTTGAAGATAGCACGAATCTAAATCCTCAACAAAACAATGAAACTACATAGAAATAACTGCGATGCATAAATCGGACAGTCTCTAGCAAAACACTCATTTCTTTATTTGTGGCGAAGTAAAAAAGCTGGGTGAACATTTCAGTTGTAATGTATTCCGCGTGGGTGTTGATATCTTCATGTTATTTGCGTTGCCCGATTGAATGTTAATAACCAATTGCCCGTTTACATTTTAGAATGCCTACGACAAAATTCAGTGTTTTCATATGTGAAGTTGGACATTGGTGAGAGCACTGCATTGGGGTTCATTATTAATATCACAGAAGAAATGTTTTTTTATAAATATGGTAGGTTTACAAAATTAAGTACATTGTTACACTAAAATGTTTCATCTATAGGTTCATTTTAGGCTGCTCGTGTATCAGAAACTTGAAGCATATCGTGAAGGTTATGAAATCTGATATTTTTCTCATCTTTCTCGGGTGTTCACCAATAGAGAGAATTTTTTAGTTTTCTCGGTGTTTTCTCCTCTCAAATTGTTTCATTTAATAAAAAGAATATTGTCAAACTCAGACTAGAATTGCTCAGTTGGTGATAAAAGTATGAGATTTGGCAGAGATATTCATTTATAAGTACTAATCCTTTTTGAATATGGACACATTCTCATACTGTCTGTCCAAAGGAACAGTAGCTGAGAAATTCATAGCAACTGCTAAAAAATCATTTTCTCATCGGTTTTTGTAGAATCAAGTGTATTCAATCACATACTGAAAGTTTACCTCAGTCTGACCCCTGAAAAGCTAAACTAAAGACATACTTCATGAGTTGTGGCTGTTTTCATACAGCAGTACACGCTATATGGACAAATACCTAGATCCAAAGTTTAATCACTTCTTCCCCAACTCGCAACCCAACTTTCCACGACATTTCATCGAAATTTATTGGGAACTCATGGAGATATTGTACGGGCAGACATGATTGAATACTGAAATGTATGAAAAGAAAAACGTAAAAATACTCTCGAAGAGCTAATACAGAAACGTATGGTAACAAAACACTGGAAAATATTTTTTTAATCAGAAACCAATTCCAGGGTCCTCCCCCAAACTTGATCACATCTTCCTGAATACGTGCCTTATTCTGCCACGGAGTTTCATTCTAATTCAGAAACTTTGGAGATATCGTATGGACGAAACAAGCCGATACAGATGTGTATAATAAAAATCTCCCAATCACAAACAAATTCCTGATTACACCCCAAAATTTAATCACTTCCCTCTAGCCCCGTTGCCTGCCTCCCCACAATTTTATTTTCATTTTTGAAATTTATTGAGAACCTTTGTTTGGACTGACAGGAGTGAATACAGAAACGCAGGAAGAAAAGGACGAAAAAAATAACTCTCAATATGAATTCATGGATCCAACCCCAAATTTAATCACATCTTCATTGATATGTGCCTTACCCTTCCATGAAATTACATCACAACTAATTGAGAACTTCTGGAGATATCATGTTGATAGACAGGAGCGAATACAGAAGTTTATGAATAAATAAAACAAAACATACAAACAATTATATCTCTCAATCAAAGACACATTCCTGGATCCAAAACCCACGATAGATGGAGAAGGTTTATGTCCAACGACGGACGTTAAAAATACTCTTGAATAGGAACACATAAAAAACCATGAACCAAATTTTATTGACAAACTAAAAACTAGACTGATTAAGCCAACTAGACCGGAGCAGGGAATGATCAGCAAAGTTATCCTTGAAAGGATGAACATGACCATAAAAGAAACAAAGGATTAACACCCAAGAATCCATTGAATGGTTTGAAAACATTGAAAGTAAAACAAAGCTACAATTCAACATCCCCGACTTGATTGCACTATCAATCTTATATAGACTAACTGATTTCATAGAAATAGAAAACATCAGATTATACCGTGATGACAGTCTACTAGTTCTAAAAAATGTAATGGCCATTTATAAGATAACACTGAAAAAGAACTTATCATGAAGGACTTTAAAGAAATAGGGTTTAAGACAGAAGTAGAATCCGAAGTCATAATCGTTGATTTGCTGGCTGTCACATTCAACCTTGGATCAAACGCGTATCAACCATATATAAAAACAAGTAATACACCAATATAGAAACATAGACGCAAATTTAAAAAATCCGTCATTCACTCTGGCCCAAATCCCGAATTCTGTAACCACAAGAATAACACAAAATCCATCTAATAAGTAAGAAGTTGACACATTTAATCAAACATATCAAAAAGCATTGAAAAAAAAAGGATTTGTGAAAAAAACCCAAACAGGACAGAATAAAAAATAAAATTTGGTCTACTTATCATGAATAGTTTATAACTAACTCCACAAAATTCTTAACAAGAATGCAATTAAAATGGGATTCAGTTGCATGGTTAACCATGGAGAAATGATTTTAAAAAAACTATAACAATAAGAAAAGAAATCAAAAATAAAAAACCACAGTAAAATGAATAATGCACTTGCAGAAATCCCTGAAGAATGTAAATTTTGAAACAAATGTCCAACTTCTTGAATAGTGAACAGGGCGCATATTTCCACTCCTGAAAATCTGAATGAATCAAAATTTTACTTCTGGATCTCACTGCTCCCATTTGAAATCAGGCAAGTCAAGCATATAAAATCATTCGCGCATAGAAACATAGACAACTCAAGAACAGGAGAAAAACGCCTACGGTAAAGTGGAAATCAATTTTAAAAAACAACCATCTATAAAAAGCTCATATTCAAAATGTCTATGTCTTAAAGAGAAATTCTATTTGATAACATTCAATCAATAAAATATTGAAACATGACCCAACATGAGTATAAAACTTGAAATGAAACAGGAAATTAGTATATATATATATATATATATATATATATATATATATATATATATATATATAGGAAAAATTCACTTTAGCCAGTTATACCTCTTGTTCAAATCATAGCCAACACATTTTTGATAACTTGTAAGGTTGATACCTATGTAGCTCCTTTACCTCACCACCTCTCCATTTACACTATCCCTAACATACCCCAAAAATCTAACTCCACATCACTCCCCTCCTACCCTGACACACTCTGCCCTCCGCAAGACCAACTGCTGCTGCTTAACCAAAGACTTGATACCTAACTGGACTTTCTCTCACTCAGCAGAAGGCCTCTAGTAGCCCTTATAACATATTTTACCCACAAGGCATAGCTCCTGATAGTGGACTCTGGTTCCACATGGGAACTTTAAACACATATTCAAACAGCACACACCACTGAAGATGGGAAGAATCCTGAAACATGTCTGGACCATTTACATCTAAGGATTAATAAACCTTACCTCTAAACACTTTACTCCCGAGTCTGTCTCACTCTTTACAGTACACATTATATATATATCGACAATAAACAAAACAATTAAAAGCAGGAAATCTAAATATGAGCTAGGACACACATCCAATAGTAGTAGGCAAAACGAAACTAATAGCATGAGTGTCAAAATTGGAATTAAAAAGAATCAATTTGATAAAATAAACGGTGATATTCAATCTAACAACTCATATTTCAAACTGATTAAATTATAAATCAACTGGATTTAATTGCTAAAAGATATCCTGTTTATCGTTTCTCTGAATTTTTGAGATGAGGTATTGTTATCATTTCTATTATCATTCGGACTATCCTCATCTTGGTTGTTTTTCATACAACGTTTCGGCCGTTCTGCCCTACGGCCTTCATCAGGTATCATCTGGTAGGTGTGGGGAAGTAACGAACCAAACCCTTTATTTAACCGACTATTGACCGCACTCCCCTCTCAGCATTATCATTATTATCATTATCATTATTATTATTATTATTATTATTATTATTATTATTATTATTATTATTATTATTGTCTCACTTGGATTGAACCTAGAAATATTATGTCTGACTCACCAGTGATAGCAAATATATACATGGAGTATTTTGAGGAATTGGCCTTAGGAACACCAGCATTAAGGCCAAGCATGTGGCTTCGATACGTAGATGACACCTTCGTACTATGGCCACATCCGGAAGACCCACAGTTACTACTTGACCACGTGAACTCAATCAGAACACCAATACAGTTCACAATGGAAAAAGAGAGTAATAATAAATTAGCTTTCCTGGATGTACTGGTAACAAGATCGGAACAAGGTTCCAATACATCTGTGTATCGTAAGCCAACGTTTACTGGTCAATATCTCAACTTCGCCTCTAACCATCCATTCAGCGTTAAGAAAGGGTTCGTCCGATGCTTACAGCACCGAGCAAAGCTAATAAGTAGTGACACTGACACATACCTCTGTGAGGTGCGTACCATAAGCAAGAATCTCTAGAACAATGGTTACCCCGAAAGTTTAACTGTCACAACGAGAGAAAAGAGAGTAACGGAGGAGGAGGATGACGATCATAAACGAACTACAGTCTGTCTCCCCTACCTTAAGAATGTGTCTGAGAAGATCCAGAAGATCTGCATCCCATATAATATTCGTGCTGTATTCAGAAGTAGATCAATGCTACGCAGCTACCTCTCCCGCACCAAACCACCTACTGAGTTATCGAACACCAAGAACTGTGTATACTCAATACCGGGCGGCTGTGGTCACGAATACGCAGGAGAAACATGTCGCCCCTTGAAGGTTCGCGTGGAAGAACAACGAAAAGCGGTGAGCAAAGGTGAAACTAACAAATCAGGTATAGCTGATCACGTATGGAGGGAAAAGGGAGACTACCTACCCCTGTGGAACAAGGTTGAAATAATTGATCGGGAAGAACAATGGAAGATTCGGAAATTGAAAGAATCGGCCCATATGCTAGGCAAGTAAAACTGCAACAGTAATCCTAGCATTGAAATGGATATCATATGGAAACCTCTAATAATGAAAGACAACACCAGTTGTCCATATGGACACATAGCGTAGTGGTTACAGAATCAGACAGAATTACTGCAAGTAATCTAATGGTTCTAGGTTCAATCCCATTGTAAGACAATAACAATACTACTATTGCAGTCAATATACCCCCGTCGGCTAAATAAAGGGTTCGGTTCGTTACTTCCCTACACCTGTCAGATGATACCTGATGAAGGCCGTAGAGTACAACGACCAAACGTTGTATGAAAAACAACCAGGATGAGGATAGTCCAAATAGTAATAGAAATCCTGTTTATTGTTGGATATCTTAGCTATCTATGTATAAGCAAAGTAGAACGAAAACTTCATAGTCCCCTGCTTTCTATCCAGAGAGATAATTCCATCGTCTTAATCTACTAATTAAAAAATTCTGATCGTTACAAATCTGAATTTAAAAAAAGCGAAAGTTAAACCCCGCCAAAAGTAAGTTGTTGAGATTTTTGCATCTTTGGTATCCTTTGAACCCTTAGTCAACATTTTTGTGTTCTTTCATCTGAAATGGGCGGTGGCAATTTTTTTTATTTGCAATATTCCAGACTAGAATTTATGACGTCATCATATGCAGTCATTTCTCATATTTAGCACATAGTCGGGTGCATTAATGAAAAAACACACTTTATTCCCCCCCCCCAGTTTTCGTCATATTGGGTATGATAAATCTTGAGCTAAAAAGAAGTAATTAAATTTTAAGGCAGACCAAGGAATTTGTTTTTGATTGTAAGATATTTTTTTGTTTTTTTCTACATATCTGTATTCACTTATGTCTGTCCACACGATATCTTCAAAGTTTGGAATGAATTTCAATGAAATTTTGTGGGAAGGTAAAAAAAGGGGGGAGTGATCGAATTTTTAGGTGGATCTAGGACTTGGTGTTTCATTGTCAGGTATTGATTTTGTTTTATTGGCTTCTTGCTAGGTTGGAAATATTACTCAGTAATCGTTGCTAATGAAATTTCATTTCAGGATGTCTCAATATCGGAAATTATTCAGTACACCTTGAAGTATCACTATGCCAAGTTTTATGTTTCTATCACAAATTGAACTATTCAGTGAACCTGGTCCTGGGCTCCAGGCTACTATACTGCCGGGTCAATACTCTGTGGAAAATCAGTGCACATCTTTTTCGTCAGAGCGTCTGGAATCTTTGCTCAAAGCTGCAGGCAGCTATACTATCTTGAGTATCTGTCTAGTAATCACAGAAAACTACACTAGTAAAGAGGTGTCAAACACCAACTATTAGCGTGCATCTGCCAGGACATACCTGTCAAATCTACGACCTTTGAAACCTGCTCCTATCCATGCCACTTCTGCGGAGCATAGAATGCTAACCCTTGGTTTAAAAGGTGGGGTTGACCCTCGGCAAGTTGGCCTCTCCTTTTTTGTGTGCAACATATGTGAGAGCAAACATGTGTCTAGTGCACTTGATATTTTTTCCCCTAGTTGAACAATGGAGATTCCAGATGAGTGACGTTTTTGTGTGAAATTCTGTTTCAAATTTGGAAAAGATTTTTTCGGAACTTTTCTAATGTTACCTCAAGCCTCTGGGGGTGGGGGTTTCGGAGCCGTGCGCAATGCCCCAAGTGGCACCAGCGTTTCTCATCGGGATGAACACCCACCAAAAGAGGATGCTGAATCTGGACATTTCTCGTTGACAGAGAAAGATCACATTGAAAACGTGCGTAATATGACTTATAGAAATCGCTGTCTAACTATCAGTGAAGTTTCCGAAGTGGTAGGAATCCTTAAAAGTTTGTGCAACATTATTTTGAAAGAAAAACTGATGATGTATCGTGTTGCTGCAAAAAAAAAAAGACGTAACATGATGGACCATGAATCTTTCTTTTAAAATCACGTTGCACGAAATTTTATAGATTTTTAACTCTTCAGAAACTTTACGAACAGTAAGGTGACAATTTCCTCGAATCATAGGACTTCTAAAACCTTTATCATCCAACTTGGGGGAAAAGACCAAATGCACAAAACAAATGTTCAATCTCGTACATATTATTCAAAAACTAATCAACGTGGATTGATGCAATTTATTTATACAAAAGATCAAGGTTACTCTTACATAATATACCACTCAAAACGTTCTAAAACGTTTCACTCGTATCTCAGCGTTTACAGAAGAAAAAAATATTTGATTGCTGTTTAACTCACTGTGCTGACGGCAAGTGTTCTAGGCTTCCACAGTTCAATCATCCACAATGTGCCGATGTCTTTGAGATGCAAGGTGAAATTGCTACATTGGTTTGCCTGAAAATCATCTTGGGGCGTGGTTAATCGTAATTTTTGAGTTGTTCCATAGCGACCATGAAGTCTCAAATAGACCGCAGCATCAGTAGAACTTTTTGTGCAAACTGAAACTTCCCATTGGTTGACTGCAGGAAAAAATAGGGAATATTTTAAATTTCATGATCAACTTTCAAATGGTATCATTTTACAACTGGAATTACAGTTTTTAATTCTTCAGATTAAGTATTACCATTACGTAGCTTTTATGCACCTTCAAGATTACAACTTCTTTCGGTTAATCATATTCCCTCTATTTCATTGCATTTGGTTAACCTCTTCATTAAAGAGCAGAACCATCCATGACAAGCTTCTGTACATTCTTTCTTCGGCAACATTTCACATACACACATACACATATAGAAAAAAGAAGTAGATTTTGTAATAATTCATAATCCTTCTTTGTTAGAGAAAATTGATGCCAGAAGTTATTGACATTTCAAGGTTCTTGTGATGTGTCAAAATTGTCTAAAGTATCCACTGATCTGCTGTTGTTAAGTTCAGTTTATACCTACAAAAATTGTGAAAACTCTGTTTTTTTCCCTTGCTCAAATAAAACATTTCAACTCACCTTCGCTGATTCGCACTTCACTAACTTTGAGGTGCAACTTTCCTAATGACAAAAATCAAAAAGTTTCAGTTTGAAGTCGAGACAGGACAAATGATGTGTCAGAACCTGCAGTCGCCTTTGGATAACTAACGACGAAAACACTAATTTGAATTGGTTTTAGGGCCCTATCATTACTGGAATGCAAGATGAAATGAGTGGAATTGCTGGAATGAAAATGTCTGTGTTAACTTACCACCAGTTACTTGGCTAACAAAAAAGGTTTGCATCCCTCTGAGGGTTTCGTTGTGATAAAATATGTAAGAAGATCCATTTTCCTGTGTTGCATTTAACTGTTAGATAAAAAAAAAGATAGAAAAGTTATAGATAGGCATTATAATTTACGATTGCTAAGTATTGCTAATGGTTTACGTTTTATTGCTATCATAGCAACTCTTTAATTTTTGGTTAAAATTGAATGCGAAAATAAATAAATAATAGCTTTAAATAATGCACCTTAAATCTAGCCCCATATGCGGAACGTCACTTCCCTTATAAAAACTCTGAACACACGTGTTCACTCACTCATTTGAAACTCCGAAGTCGGTTACTTCTCTCTATCTCTCTCTTTCTTCCCTTCTCTCTGGGATCGGTATTGTATCGCTGACCTCCTGGGCGAGTTGAACTTCACCGTTTTTTTCCAACATGACCATTGACATTGCCAATTTCATTTCACAGATGTTGAGGTATATCTCATATGCTCAGCTATTCAATTGTGTCTTTTTCTCTAGCTCAAAAACGCATAATCACATCTCCATCGACCATGAATGAAATGGCGATGCATTTACGACACAACCGTCAAGATTATCTGTTTTCTAATTCTTCTTACTTCAGAGAGCGCACATAGATTAAACCCCATGTTTATTTCTTAAATAGTCTTTCCGTCGTGTGTTTTTCAGTCTGAGAATAGCCCCCAAGTTACTTATAAGCGATCACAAAGTCTGGTGTCGTACATCGCCTACAACTTGGTATTTATGCATACCACTGATACCCGGTATTCATAATCATTCCTTGGTCTTCCAAAATACCAAGCCTTGATTCAAAGCATTTCAGTTACTTCTGCTTCATTAATGCACGGCTACTTCGACTACTTTGCACCGAGCTCCTACCTTTCGCTTATATGCTATGTTCAGCTTCTACCTGGCTACAAGGTTACACTATATACGCATTCTGTCATGGATCCAATCTCCTTCCTTAATAACCTGATAACCAGCTCTTTTATTCTCTATAAAAATGCTACATAGTAATCCAAACTGAACAGGCCTCCTCTATCATCATTGGTGTTTACATATATTTTCTTTTCAGCTCTGTGTGTATTGTTATAAATGTCTCATTATTAAATATAAGTCCTATTTGATAGTCTAAACATTCGAACTTGTTTTATTTCTGAGTCCATATCCATACTTGCCGCATATATTCTCCTTCCTGTCACGGCGATTATCGACTGCCTTCCTCAATCAACACTTATAGAGACGTCAGAATCTGGTGGTAAAAACAAAACATGTGTTGACGTATTCCTTTGTCCTCAACCATGAAGCCATCTCGTCGCTACGCATAAACTCTTCTACCATTATTACTCTCCCTCACACAATATAGGGACCACCATGCCTATACTACCTTATATCAAAAGGAGATGGTTACCCTTGCATGATGGTTAGAAAAACCTTCCACATACCGATTCGTTAGTACGGTAAATTCGATTCTCACTGGGTGCCATAGTGCTGTTGCCTTTCCATAGACTGAGCGAAGTCTATTTAATAGCTGAATATTAAAAAGAACTAATAATTTGGAATTGTTGGAATTTCTTACATGAAGCATTGACACTCATTTTTGAACTAGTTTTCTTTTGTTATGCTATCGAAACGTTCAGGTCGTTTTGAATTCTGAAGCCGTCAAGTAGAGAGTATGAATCTTACAATGAAATTGAAGGAAAACAAGAAAAGCATTATCAAGAAGAATTGTCATCAATTAAATAACATAGTTGCAATTGATGATCAAGTGTCATCGTACTGAACAAATGAAAAACCTTCCGACAAATATTCCAAGGCATTTCTCCGTAAAAAACAAGTGTTATGTTTTAAGAAGTTATCTTTGTCGGCAGTGTGTTTGTACACATAAAATAACTAACTCAATACAATACAAAGGATAACACTTGTGACAATTTAAGGTTAGCTAATTGAAGGTAAGTGAATTTCAGCTGCAGTCACTGAAAGAATTCTCAGTGGATGAGTGATGCCTGTAAACTTATTGCAAGGGGAGAGCTATCACTGGCGTGAACCAGTTAATCAAGAGATTAATGATTCGGAATAACAGCTGCTTGTTGGCTATTAAGATTCAGGACATCAAATTTATGACAGCTCATTCTCATTAAATAAGTTGAAAATTATAACAAGACTATTATTTAACGCTAAAATCAAGTTAATGTCCATGTCGATACATTGTGCCCATTGACATATTGAAGGTATGTCAGATTTAAAAGTTTCTTTTTATTTCAAAGGTGCATTGACATTGATATACAGTCATGGGGCCGAGTTCCCCGGGATCCAATTTCACCCTACCTCAATTATTACAACCACTGCCCAGCCGATGGTCGATTGAGCTAAACGGTCTGCCGCAATGGTTGAGGGCAACACAACGTTAAAGCGGCCAGCTATCAGTCGACAGTTCGATTTTTACAGCAGCCTATTTTCTTTAATTGTTTATTCTGTTTTGTCAGGGCCAAATGATACATTCAATAGAGTTTCAAAGTAATATAACGCATTTATAACTATTTATGTCGGATTATATATCCTTTTCTTGATATTGATGATGATGATGGTATTAATAATAATAATAATAATAATAATAATAATAATAATATATATATATATATATATATATATATATATATATATATATATATTGGCATGGACTAGAGTCAACTAAAGAAATATGAGGAAAAATGATAATATTGGTTTTGTTCTAAAATTATTGAAATAGAAAAGGAGAGAACAGTTTATAAGTGGAATTTGAATTGTAGGACAGGAAAAATTGTGTATTATATTTTGGAACAGTTGTATGTTTCTTTGACCTGTATCAGGTAGTAATTGGAATGTACGTGGAATTGTTGAATATAATGTTAATGCGTGTACCTGGTTCACATGATAAGCGAAGGAAACTTATCTATTCGTGTGAAATGATATGAGGCCTTGGAAATGTATGATATGTGTAAGTATATATATCAACATGAATACATGAATGTAATGTGTAGATAATGCAGATATTAATGTCTATTCGTATGTCTTAATATGTTGGAATCTATCTTTCTATGTCTATTTATATATGTGAATATATATGTACGTATATATAGATGTATGTGTGTGCGTGTGTGAGTACTTGACAGACTGTGTGCGTGTATGTATGTTATAGGTTATAATGAATACATTGGTATAGTTCTGAATAGTGTTATACATACATGCCCAAGCCTTCGTAACATTTCATACGCCTAGATAAGATTTACCTTGCAATATTGTCATTCATTTCCAATATATATATATACTAGTTCAATATTTGTTTTATGTTATCCATGGACAGAGTGACATTTTAGAATATTTCTATTTTTAAACATTTTTCCAGTCACATAAGTATCCATCTTTCCCTCATTTCAATTAGCTTTAAAGCAAAGAAGGGTGCAAAACCTTTTCGCGTCAAACTTTGTGTGATAGTCACAGCAGTCAGTAATACTGAAACTGCTGACCATATAAGTCACCCTCTCTTCAATCAGCTTCAATATATGTCCATTCGAACTTGTCCGCTCGCACATAACACCAACTCTACGTGCGAGAGGGAACAGAGAGATAAAATCGGAGAGGAGCAACAGATAAAAAAAACAGTCACATTGAGTCGCACTGACAGCAATATTCTGAAATAGTGAACTATCCATGAACAATATATATATATATATATATATATATATATGTGTGTGTGTGTGTGTGTGTGTGTGTGTGTGTTTGTGTGTATACCAAAGTGCAAATCTATCATTCAATGTGTGATGGGTTTGTTTTTTTAATAGTACGGCTTTAACTATACTGAAATGATAGATTTGCTAAACAAACATGTTTATGTTTCTGCCCTTCAGGCGAATGATTCGATTTGTTGGATCCCTATTTAGAACTTGATTGGGAAGCACTTTTTTTTCTGGGTGGGAAGTCCCACTTTTATTGTATGTTGTAATCCTTTTTCCATTTTTTCTTGTTTATGATTGTTCGATTCATAGCACCTTACGTTTTTCCCAATTCGTAGTATCTCAAGTTCTTGGTTTTGTTAACTGTACTTGATTTTTTAAAATTGGTTTTTAGATTTTAATTTTTCACAATATTCTGATCGTTGTGTGATTGGCTCTTGTTTTTTTAAATTGTTTAGATATCATGGTAATTTTTGAGGTCTTTACTATTGATTCTTTTTATTCGTTCTTCTTTTTTAAATATTTGTTTGTTCATTTATCTCCCGTAAGAGGAGTGAGGTTATATGCATCTGTATGCTTGTAGCTGGTCGTCATAAATTTTGTTAGTTGTATGTAGAGAGTTTCAGATACATATCAGTCGTGTTTGTGATTCATCAGTCAAGTGGGATGGGTTTAGTTACAGGAGATATATCATATAATTGTTATCTGTCTACTAGTTTTAATGGTTCCCCTTTACTTGACGCTAGTTATTTGTGTTTAATTTCGTAATGGGTCAACTTCTACATATCCAAGATTGTTATAAAAATATGTTATGATTCGTCTTAGAGGATTGATTATTGCTTATGGTGGTTGGGGTATGATTATGAGGTAGTTATGGTGAATAATTTTAGTATACCTGTAGGTGGGATGTTCAAGATAAAAATTATACTTTTTTTTTTAATAGTAATTTCGAGCGGTGAAAATGACAATTTTGAATTTTTCATTTAGACGTCGATTGCACGGGGTTCTAATATCATGGCATGTGTGTGTTTGTTAATATTTTTCAATTTACTGCAGGGTTGAGATTACTGTCTTTGAGCTCCCAGTAATGTGTGGATAGTGATTTATTGTTTTCGTATTTTTCATCCGAAAAGGATGAAGTATGGTTAGCTAATCTCAATGGAAAGGGTGTTTTGATATCCTTTGTAATATTCTGTTTATAAAGTTTCTCTAAGGTTGAAATTTCAGCTTTATGCAGTGAATCTATAATTTCACTATATATATATATATATATATATATATATATATATATATATCAAGCTATAACAGACTTTAACAACTTTAATATAAAATTAACTATCATAAACATTGTGAATATTAGATGTAATAATTTGTTGCGAATCTAACACATTCAAATCTAAATTAATTTGATCAATCAAACGTTTTATGAAATGAATCCGCTACAAATCACTGTGCCATTTTCTGTTATTACTGATAACATTCCATCTATTACCTTGAAATTCAACTCCATACCACGTTCCTCACACATGTATTGGAAGGTTTGTAGCGTCTGAGTCGAATGATAATCTGCCCTTGTCCAGCCGCACATATCAACACCTATTAACTCCATAATAACTTCTTTAGAAATCGCAATACCCCGAAAAATGGCAGAGAAATACAAATAGGAGGGGCCCAACTGATGATCAAATTCTACTCTTACATCTCAGAGGACTCTCCACTGACAAAATGCTCTGGAGAAAAATATAAAAAGGAATTTCCTTATTTTTTGTATTTGTCTGTCTCATATCTCTCTGAGAGATCTGAGATTCTGACATTTATGGGTTGTAGATGGGACCCTTTTCAAATTAAAAAACGTTAGCTTTCAAAAGGTCATCTTTTCATTTGAACTTCTCTCTGTGTGGAGTCTGTCCCTCAGCCCATTTATTCATCCACAAACACAGAGACACACATACACACATTGTTTCCGATATGAAGAGCCTAGCTATACATACACTCACCAGTGCATACATGAATACATAAGATAAACACAAACGCCTTTACAAACACAAAAACACTCACAACTGTACACATAAACACACAGAAGTGTGTCTCGATATAGAGGAGACAGGGGCTAGTTGGGAACAGGGGTAGCTTGAATCAGTTGTTTTATTTTTTGTTTCCACCTCTTGATAGCACCACTGTTTGCCTCATTTTGAGCAGAAAAAAATCGGCCATTTTTCTACTAAGTTTGAGTCATATGTAAGTACGAAATGTTTTACATGATAAACGTTTTCACTCTGGTAGTAACCTATTCACTTGACACACGAATGCCTAGTTCATGTTGTATTGTACAATTGATAATAGCGTGGTCTATGTTTTTGAGAAGTGACGATAAACAGTATATATACATTTCAAACAGCTTCTATCAGAACGGTCTCTTGGAATAGAATGTTAAGAATACCCATATGCTTGGGGCTGGTTAGTACATTTTATGTGGGACTACTTGGTACTCCTAGTAATTGAATGTGATTGAGACAAAGGAAAACAAAAAAACTATTAAATAAAACAAACTTCAAACAAGTTATCGGTGTCATCATTCTCTTATTATTCTTTTTACATCGTCCAACTTATTACAATGCAGCATTGATTCCATTTGTCCTATCAAATGGTCATTATATTCCTAAAACCTTACTAATTACCCAAGTACATTCTGTCTGGTTTGAAATTTTATATTTCTCAATTGTTGCAATATATCATTCACATCTGTACCCATTAGCATGAGAACTAGCTCAATCAGATTGTACCAACTAACCCCACTGGTGGGGGCAGATTGGCATAATTTTCATGTATAAATGTTGGTATACCAAACTCGACAAAAGTTTTAGATTTAAATGACCGATGCGAAGAAAGTTTCTCTACCATAGTAACTTTGTCATATTTGCATTTGAATGAATTGATTTAACAGGAAGTCACAGGAATCTAAGTGAAAAATGTACTAACTAGCTCCGGCCCCACTACTCTCTCATATACACCAACTGTATCTCCAACTAAAAAAACTTATCTATACGTACATATATTTGTATACGTACATAAATATATTCTCGGCAATAAAGTACTCCAGAGAGTGCTGGATTGATCATATAGCGAAGTTTGTTGGGCCTGCGCTAATTACAACGATCTAGTGATTCTGCAATTACTCCATTACTATATAAGACTGCAGCCTTCAACTTTTATCAAAACAAAGTATTAAAATCATGCCATTTCTTTTAATTTGCTGTCAAATTTTCATTTTCATTTCCTCCAGTTCTATCTGTGATTGTTTAAATGTTTCAGAATGTCTATTCATTGCTTTAGAAAATTGTCTAAATATGTTATGAATACCCCTACTCGTTTAACCATTCTAGAGTTACCCAAGCTTCTGATAACATAGTTCCATAAAATATATACGGTGGTACATCGCTATTTTTCAGAAGTATGCGTACTATATGGAACGGGAATTTTCGAATTTTTCGTACGAATAATTTATGCTCAATTTGATATCTAGATCGAGAAATGTTGCCCGTGTTCCCCTGTGTTCAGGTTTAAGTTCAAGATCTTGAGTTTTCGAATACACCTCTATCGTTTGAGCAACACAAGTAATCTATGAAGCGTTTACATCAATGAAATGTGTGTGCCCACTTGATGATATTTTGAATTAACGACAATATAAAGTTATATTCGTGTCTTGAATGAATTAGTCTAAACTGGAGCAGGGTCGATCCCAATGGGAATTCCGACTTTTCATAGAAGTAATTTGTTACCTATTTTGAAGTAACTTTAATTAATAATATGTAGTTTTATGGTGGATTTAGGGAAATAAGTCTTGTTATTTTTCTTTCAACACCAAAAGGCTTTAAAATTTATGGCAATGATGTATTTACTCAGACCTTTTACAAATGCTAGATCTATTGTATTGTTCAATTCTATAAGTCCTATATATGAGATATTAGGGAAAAATGTACTTAACTTGCACTTAGAAATAGATTTGGCATCTTTTATACAATCCAGCTTTTCCTTGACCTGTGTGGAATTGTTTACTACCCAAAATAGATTTAAGTTACGATAGAAATTACTTTGAGTATAGAATCTATGAGTTGTATTGAATTGAAAACTTTTGGAATTACTCTTAGAAATTTAGCACTACATGTTTTAGAGCCTATAATATATGGAGTACTGGTTGGTACTTTGTGTATCTTTGATATCCAATACATGATTGATAAGGTTTTTAATCTATCCTCTACTTTCAGTCTCAATTATTTACATAGTTCAACGTCATTAAAAATGCTTTCTCCCGGACACAATGATTCCCACTCTTCCAAAACTCGTATTTGGTTATAGTAACACTTGGAAATGAATGCAATATCATTTGTTGCTTTGTCAGGCGGAACTACGAATTATTTTGAAGTTCTTTAAGATATAATGTATTTAGAGGTTTTTAAGTTTTTAAGATGTATTTTTCTATCGACAGATTTGATTACTTTATCTTTCCAATAAATAAATGTGGATACTTCTATTTTATGTTTATTTGACAGACCGAATGTATCTAATGATTTTTCAATTTCCTTCACACGTTTATTATAATCAATACATTTTGGTTCTCTATGATTAGAACTTTTTCGAAAAGTTTTCTCGGGTTTGAGTTTGTTTACTATCTGTGAATTAACAGATAATGTGTTCTAGGTCTTTGTCACATAAATACCTTCCTGGCATTCACGATCAGGAATATTTATTGTACCTTCGTTATTCACAGCTGTACCTTCTACTATTTGTTTATTACTGAAAATTTTGTTATGTATTGTTGGTCCTTGTCTATATGTTACGGGTAGGATATGTTTTTCTATTCTCAATTCATTTGGGAGACTGTTTTATTTCCTGATTTTGAAATTGGTTACAAATAATAACAACGAATTTTAATAACATTTTGTCGATTCAATAAATATGTCTCTTCAATTTTTATATTAGAAAGCGTCAACTAAAACTGTCAACAAATGTCTCTTCAGTTTTTAAATTTATCTGGCTGGCTATGTATGTATCACGCACACAGGCTGCATCAACAGAGCTGCAGAGCTGAATACTTCAACATTTACTCATTATGTCTAGAAAAAAAGTTGGGTTTTCCTACCCATTCCCCTAAATAGGTTTTTAGTTGGGTTTTAATTTGCAATGTAAGTTCATGCTGAATTGATTCCTTAGTTTGTGTATTCAGCAGAATTCATGCTTATTCGGACTTCCATAGACAAGTCTTCCATAGATTTGTCTAGTCCTTGCATAATATTGGTCATTGTTTCTCACAAAGTGTAACCAACATTCTTCTTGTTTTTGAGTTGAGATAGGTTTTTATCCACACATTCTAACGCACAGGGGAGACATATTTGCATCATTTTTCAGTTTCTTCTTAATTTTTAATACACGTCTTGATATTCCCTCTTTTTCTGCAATTTCATCGCAACTTGAAGAGATATATTTCAGATAAACCTCCAGTTGGCGTCTTCTCCTCGAGCTCAAATATTTGCCAGATCTCATGATAACAAGCACACAAGATAATCTCAACAATTACGGTAATATGTTTGATTTGAGACCTGTTATTATAATTGGGTTACAGGGATAAACGGTAGAGAACAGGGAGTCTCAAAAGGGTATGTTAGTTCACTTCAGCCCAGCCACCATCCTAGGTAAGGATGAGTTCTAATTTGCTTGAGGCCAACCTGAAGTCACATGGTCAACAGTCATTGAAATTCCCCTCGTACTGAATACTAACAATAATGCAGAATCCAAAATGTATAAGAACATGCATTCCTGTTTACATTTTTGTTGTTTAAATAGGGTTTCTAAATGAAAGAAGTAAATTTTGAAAAAGTGCACAATAATTTTAACAGTACTGTACACTCTGTCCTGTCTCTTTGTGCAATACATAAGCTTGTTCCTTATTTTGAATTTTTACTTTCTCGTTTTACTCTCTGAATTTTCATTCGTTAAAAAGACGCTAAAGCTGTGACTGAAGCACATTTTTCTATTTGGCAGTTTTAATAAGCAATCAAAAGTTTGCCATGAGGCTTACTTGTACATTTTTACAAAATCAATATGATGTTTAATTCAACTAGATTGAATTTCTCGCTGTTACAGGTTTATCTGATTTCTCTCCCTACATGAACAGTGGCCACATTACATTGTAATTAAAGCTGGAGTATTTTAACATCAAAAGCTAGTCTACCTTATTCAAACCAATTATCTTAGGTGTGACTGACATACCTTTTCAAGTACCCAATTGCCGTTCCACTCCTGGTTATGAATATTTATTTTCTGGAGTCCGCTGCAGTTTTTAGCTTGAACATGAAAGACGTCAGTTGTGTACGGCTGAAAGTTGTCTTCTGCGTTATCCAAAGTAAGTCTTGTATGGCAATCCTTGTTGATGAGGTCAATGTCGATATTGGAATTCGTTCCAATAGCCCCTGTATCCACTTCAATTATCCAGCTGACAGTATCGCCTGCCAAATAGATTCTCAGATGGAAGATGCTGATGTAAGATGTACAAAATTAGTTTACAAGTATTTTCAATCGATGAGGATCAACCATCATGATTTTTGCGTTTAAAAACTCACGGCTTAGTATATAATGATTAAATGGCTGGGACGTTTTGCCCGATTTGGAAAAATAGTCATTTAAGGTAGGATTGACAAGAAAAGGCAAATACAATAGAGAAATATGAAGAAGACATTTACCAGATTCTGTTTTATAAAAGCACAGGGCAAAAACCTTTCTCTTAAGCATTTGTATTTGGTTTAGATCAAAGTGAAATATATACTTTGACAGTTTAATAATGAAAGCATGAATGTTTTTCTTTCAATGAACTTCACAGACAAAGTAAACACAATATAAAGAAATAAAAAATATCAATTTGCAATCAAATGTGCCCTTTAATCAAACGTTAGAATATCAATGAGATATTTTGTTACTTTTCGAGTTGTTAGTCAAAGTAACCTATACAAACTTTTTAATGCAGGCAATAGCGAAAATATCATTTGTATAATAGAAATAAACATTTGAATAAGCACAATTCAGAAAATAACCATAATAAATGAACAGAATGCATTTTACTTACTGCCTTTATAGCCAAAATAATTTTGAAAATACGTGCGTTCTCCGTGGTAGAATGTGTAGTGTACATTCTTCTTAATATTTGTTAATATCATCTGAAAAGAATTACACATTACTGTATGATATGTGCACATATCTCCCTCTAGATACGTATGCAAAAAGAAAGAAAGGACATGTTGAAAAGTCCAAACATTCAAGCAACTGTCCAACCTTTGGGAAGCAACATGATTGATGATGTCATCAAAAGGGCCTGAACTGTTCAAATGTCAATATCTTTGGATATGTAAGTCACAATCAGATACATATTGCATACCTAAATGGACTATCAAATGCATAGTTTGATAAAATAGGGCAAAATTTCTACATTTAGATTATGACTATCATTCTCTATGTCTTTTATCATCAACCTTGCTGCACAAAGTTAAATTGCAAGTTACTGAGATCGATCTCGATGCTGAAAAGAAACAAGACGTTTATCAAGCGTTTTCAACCAAGTAAGAACCTGAATGAACTGTGATGTCTGCTTTCCGCCTAAATGTGCTTTTATAAGGTGTAAAGAACATAGGCGACGAACTAGGGTTGGTAACATCTGACAGTGGCCATATCTATAAGAAACTAATCGAACACTTCAAGGATTCTATAGTTTTCTTCTCGGCTGGAAAATACATATTGGTGTATGCAGCTGATGTGAATCCTCACAGCTCTACATGGTAGTGGCTTAAGTGATGATGATTTTGTTCGATCATTTGGTAGAATGGTCCAACGAAAGTTGCTTAGTTCACCTGAACACATTAATAGCCTCCAACTTCGACGAACTGACATAGAATGCTGGACTGTGGGCCACTGCAGAATCTTTACAATCTCGTGTATGGTTTTGCCGAGAAGAATGAATATAGTTATGCTAAAACAAATTTCCACATTAGAGCTATAAAGCTTAGGTCTCAAGCAAGTGATTGGGAGAGCCTAGTCTAAAGCAAACAGTAATGGGGTTTGTCATGATCAGCAGTAGAGGAATTGCAATAAAACATGCCACTGTCAAGAATGGTCTCTTCTGGCAGCTGCTCATGTCACACGTGCTCAGAGGAATTTGCACGCATAGCACTAAATGATAAGGATGGAAGGCAAGAAACAATGACAGGTGTTCACAATACTATCAGGATTTTATTTCAACAACCAACTATAGAAGAGAATGGGTCTATTACTCAAATTAGGTAACAAACGGAACGATAACTTGATACCTGTAATAGCGTAGCCAGCAGAGGTAGTACAGCATTATATAGGGAATAGCAACGACGAGAATTCTCAAGAGGAACTTGATGCATGTTTCGAAAAAAGTGTAGGATGGTCTGTTATAAGGTCTCTGCCTTTTGGATTGGATAGCGAAGAATTACCTTGAATTGCCTCCCAAACATCTTCCAATAAGATGGTCTCCAGTTGTACAAGGGTGAAATGCATTCAAGAGTATTCGCCAGGAACTACAGAATCACCAAAATATCCTTTATGTGAAGAGAACCTTGATATTTTGTTGGACATAATGAAAGATCTAGGTATTCCACACATTTGTTTGTTCTGATGAATCAGTTTACCCAAATCTGGGTCAAATCCTGTAGAATAATAAAACAATCTTGCTAAAGGGAGGATTTCACCAACTGTGTATCAGTCAAAAAATGCCTTTTAAACGGCATTACGGCAGAGGATACAAGGAATGATGCATTGACTCAGGGTCAACTGATCAGGCTTTTGAAGACATTTCCAAGTATCTTGAAACATCGGAAGGTATCATCCATACAGTTACGGCTGGAGATACAACATATTCAGTGACGAAAAAGGTCACACGTCTTGGTCTTCATGCCTCGTTGGAAGATAGTGACGTTGCAGAGGTCTCAAAAGATAGATATTTTCATTCTATTAATATCGACGCATGAAAAATGCAAAATACAATAGAGATGGTATTTGAATCACTGCTATGATAAATATGCTTGCACAAACTTTATGTAGCAAGGCTGATGATAAAAGACCTAAGAAATGATTACGTCATAATATAAGAGTAGAAATTCTGCCGTATTTTGTCAAGCGTCATTTGATAGTTCGTACTTTACTCTATTTGAATATGTAAATTACATCTGATTGTGACTTATATGTCCGAAGATATTGACATTTTAAAGAAAATTTGATTACGCAATCGATCGTGTGACTTCTGGTATTTTTCCGAAATGTTGTCTGGTCTTGAATTATTCCTCGTGATCTAAAGTAACAATTTTTGCTTTAAAAGTTAGGCTAGGCAGTTGCTTAGATGGTTGGGCTTTTCACCATATCTGGGATAATTTATAGCACTCTTCTCCATAAGGAATAAAGAGTGATCCTTATAAATTTGTAACAGCTGTTCAAGCTTTTTTTTTTTTGCTTTAAATATACTTATTTAATGGAGAATGTGAATTTTTCTGTTTCTCTGTCCATAACAATAGGCTATTTATTCCACTTAAAAGTAACAATTCTACTGATGAAAATATCTCCCACCAAACATTTAAAATATCACTACTGAAATTAATTCAGTAGTTTCTTTTCTAAAAAAAATTCGTTTTCTAAAAAATTATTGATATCATAGAAATTCGAATGTATCCATGAATTTCCACAGAAAAGATGGTATTTGAAGTAACATGTTAACTTTCATATTTGTCTTCGAGGCCGGATCATTTGAAAGGAAATGCTCCATGAGATTAAAACGAACGATATCAATCTACGTTGAAGCACTATAGTAAATTATCGAGTAAATAATCCTCGGGAGCTGAAACCATTACGTTCTTATTTTTATTTCTATTATTATTCGGACCATCCTCATCATGGTTGTTTTTCATACAACGTTTCGGCCGTTGTACTCTGCAGCCTTCATCAGGTATCATCTGGTAGGCGTGGGTTCGATCCCAGTGTGAGACAATAATAATACTACTAATACTAAGAGGGGAGTGTGGTCAATATACCCCCGTCGGTTAAATAAAGGGTTCGGTTCGTTACTTCCCCACACCTACCATATGATACCTGATGAAGGCTGTAGAGTACAACGGCCGAAACGTTGTATGAAAAACAACCCAGATGAGAATAGTCCGAATAATAATAGAAATAATAATAATACCTCATCTCAAAAATTCAGAGATACATTACGTTCTTGTCTAAGTTGAAAATTTGCATATATATTCTGAAAATTTGCGTATTTATTCTGATTCTTTAGATATTGGTAACTGAAACACTTGCATAAAGCAATGGTGATAGTTTTTCGCTACAACAAAAATAAGAGAATTAGAAGTCGAGTCGAGAAGTTACAAGGCTCTTAACTTTGTTATGGAATAAGAGAGAAAAATAGTTGCGGTACTCAATCAGTTGTCTTTTACCCTGTCGGCAAAACGACCAAAGGTTACTTCATTGCAGAATTTTTCTTTGAAGCGAAACTATTCATAGACTATTCATATTTTATACATTTGGGCTCTCAAAAGTTTTCTGTAACGAAATAAAGGTTTTTTTGACGTATCCATACTGGATATGCTTTATATTTCCTTTTTATCACCTCTTGTACCTGTGAATTCGCGACCGTTACTCGCGATAACTCCGTGATCAGTCATGCCTGCTATCTAAGATGTGTTTTTCGCCATGGAAATTTTATGAATAAATTTATTTATAATTTTTTTCAGCATTCAGCACAAACAAATATGCAAATAATCGAACCAATTAATATGCAGAGACCACATACATACATGCCTCCCCTCGAACAAGAATATAGAATTTGAGGTAGACTTACGGATGTCATGATCCAGTTTTCATACAGACTGTCGAAAATTACTATAGAATATTCATCAGATATCATGTCTGGGGCCTCAAAATGAAAAACATCAGATCGCCCTGGTTTGAAATTGTCGAAACTATTCGCCAAAGGAACCCTAGTCCGCTGTCTATACCCACTTTTGATTCCGAAATAGATTCTTCCGATAACACCTCCACTATAGTTGGCTGTATTCACGATGAGTTTCCATGGATCACCTCAACAAAGCAAATAAAGATACCATTATATTCTAAATACTTGAAACACTCAATATGTCATACAGAACCCATCATAACTCAATGCATGCAGAAGTGGCTGGCTTAGCAACAGAAAACACAATCTCTCAACAAATCGAGTTGTATCATATAAAAAGGCAGATTTTGACGAGGAAAGTGTAAACAAAAAGAATTTTTTTTCAAATCAAAATATATGTTTGAAATTAACGTGAAGGATCCATTTTTTATCACAAATATTGACACGTTTTCAGAAATTGACCATTATTGCTGCGAAATAACAGTGACCTAAAAACGACTCAGTTTCTGATCTCTTTCCTTTTTTTGTGTAATCTATGCGTAAAATGTGTTTCATCTTTCTTTTCATTGCCAAATGACAAGAAAGCCTTTTTAGGAGAAACTCCATGCTTTGCTTAAAGACGTTCAATTGTTCTCGTTGTTATATTGTTATTTCCACAACTGCTTACTTATGTTACTTAATCATGTTAGTGGGGGTTCTCTGAGATTCATTTTGGATATTCCCAACTCCATTTTGAAATTTCTTTAACGACTGTTATATTGTAATTCCTCCTCCAAATATCAAACATGTTTCCTGCTTCTTTCGCAACATTTCATCGCTAAATTCGTGCAAAAGACGTAAATTGTTCTTGCTTCATAGAGAAAATATTTTCAGGGGGTGGGTTGGAAATTATGATGAACAAAAAATCTAAAGGAGGTGGCATAACTGTTAGATGCTCAAATTTACAATACAATGCAAAATAAATGTACTAAAAACTATTCAACTAAATCCCAAACTTGAACCAGACAAGTCTTACAAAAGGGAAATATTGACACACAAAAAATGTGGCAAAAAATTTGCCATGAAAAAATTTAAGGTCTTTGGAAGCTAGCGAAATGATATCTTTTTTAAAAGATTATCCATTAAAAAATGATTTTATCCATTCTAAGCCTGCTGATTGGTAGTTATAAATCATAGATTAAATATGTATAGATAGATAACACACACACACACACACACACACACACATACACATGTGTATAGAGAGAAAGAGAGAGAGGATATATATATAGATAATGTATATATATATGTAAGCGTATATATATGATATATGTATATATATAATATGATTATATATGTATATATATGATGTATGTATATATAAAATATGATTATATATATAATGTTTATATATATATTATATATAATGCATGTATGTACATATTATATATGAAATGATTAATAATTGTGTCATGATCATTTTTACGCATGATATATATTACATTACATCTATCATATATTTTATTTATGTTATATCATATAATATATATATATATATGTGTGTGTGTGTGTGTGTGTGTGTGTGTGTGTGTGTACATTATAATTGAAAATTGTGTTATCCACAGACAGCTATTTCGACGTGTCGTGACTCTTCAGTGTGGCTATAGACTCGATATCCACTCCAGTATCGCCTGGCAGGATTGAATCCTTCATATTTATATTATGTAGATGCTGTACCTATATATATATATATATACATATTGTACATACATATACATACATGTATATATATATATATATATATATATATATATATATTCGTCGTGTGTATATATATGTGTGTGTGTTTGTGTACGTATTATACATATGTATGTATACTTATCATACATATATATGCATATCATATGTAAGAATATGTATATATATACATATACATGAATATTATATTTATATAAATATATATATATGAATATATACATATATGCATATTATATATGTATATTTACATATCATACATATGTGTATAAATATTATGCATATATATTTATGTACATATTGTACGTATACGTATTATACATACATTTGTGCACAAATATTATGCATATATATATATATATATATATATACTTATACATATATATCCATGTATATTATTCCTTTTTTTGTATATACATACTATCAACATGTATGTACATATTTTACATAAAAATATATGCACATATCACACAAACACACACACACACACACACACGCACACACATATATATATATATACACATATCGTACGTGTGTGTATACATGCACTTACTTGGCGTATGTATGTATTCATTATACACTTATGCATATATGTATATTATACATATATAGAAACATAAATATACGTATACATATATGTTTTACGTATATATATATTTCATTAAACGCATATATGCTATACGTATGTATCATGACTACATACATATTTTACATTTCATGTGTTATCTTTTACGCATATATTATGCATATACATTATATGTATGTATATTACATGAGTATGTATCATGCACATATACATTAAACGTATATATATCCTTTTGCAATCGTACATATATTCTTTGTATATAAATTATTTCTCTCTCTCTCTCTTTATATATATATATATATATATATATCATACGTATATGTATACGTATATCATGTATCCATATCTATATGTGTATATGATATATATATATATATATATATATATATATATATATATATTGCCTATATCATACTTACACATATATCACACAAATATATATTATACATATATTATGCATGTATATACGCATTATACATGTATATTATTCATATACTATGCATATGTATATTATACTTACGTTGTACATACATCTATATATTATACATTTATTCTACATATATCATTTGTATGTATGTATATACATATATATATATATATATATATACATATATACACATATATATATATATTTATATTGTACTTATAATATGCATATGTATATTTTTCTATATGAATATTATACATATATATTTTTTATATAAATATTATACATATATATATTATACATATATCATATGTACATTATATCCATGTATACATGATACATGTATAATATTCATATGTATATTATATTCATATCATGCATATATCATATATTATACATATATTATACTCATATGGTAGGTTTTTTGCATATATATATATATATATATATATATATATATATTATACACACACGTATATATATGTCATGTGTGTGTGTGTGTGTGTGTGTGTGTGTGTGTGTGTGTGTAAAATATGTTCATATTGCGATAAGCCAGATAGAATTGATATTAGTTTTCATGTCCATCTGGACGTGTTTTTATTGGAAACAAAACGAGTTTTGACATATTCAGGCAGAGTTTGATTGCAAAACATTCTGTCATGAATACGTTTTTGTTTGTCACGTTTGGCTGCTTTCATCAAAGGATGAAAAATGATTTTGATTCCAGGTTTAATACAAAACTTTCGACAAATCTCGAGCGGGGATTCTCCCAAGTCATTGACGCTTTGTAACAGGTTACGGGGTGCTGTCCCACATATCTGATTGTACCAATGACATATATCGATAATCAATATATTTCTCATTGGAAAGAAATGCCCAGGATTGATATCCAGCAGCAGTTTGGCATGGCTGGCTATACTGTTTATATCCGTTTGGGAAGGAGGAAATCAATCTAAAGTGTCTAAGATCTGGAATACATGATATGCAAGTGGCCCTGGCTTTTTCACACAGTGGAGGACCAAGAAGATCTCGTGATATCTCGAGCTATTGCTTGAACTCTCTGTCCAAGTAATGGTGACGTATAAGCTCAAAAACTATGCCTGGTCCCAGTGTCATCGTCGGATGAAGCTTTTGTTGGGTGCACAACAGGTCATTTCGCAGTATTTATTGAATGAAAGGGTGTGCCAGCGCACACTACCAAATTGTTGGGTGAAAATATCAATTTTGACTCAATTCCAATGGCTTATCGTTCACACAGCGAAGTTTGAAAGTAGAGAAGGCTGAAATCAAAAATTTACGCGTGTTATGTATTTTTAAAGTGTTATATAAAGCTTTTGTTCCTGGCTTAAAAGAAAATGGAAGATGATTGTCCATTTGTAAATATTTGTGACTAAACAGAGAAATTTTTCAGAATGTAACTAATTTACACGAAGAAGCGAGGAGAAGTTCATAATCAACCGATCAACTGCTGGCTATTCAAAATCGGCGAGAGAATTACTTCTAATTCGTACATAGAATCTCTAGCTGGGAAAAATAAATTCTTGGGTTATCAACCTCTTCTCAAACACTGTCCTATTTCTAAAGAACAGAAAATCATGGCAAAAAAGGACAATAAACGAAATATATTCATACATTTTTTAAGACAAAAAGATCAAATCAATAAATAAATTTGAAATAAAAGCATCAACCAACTTACCATTCCTCTTTCTCGTATAAGTAAACCTTAGGAGCCGAAGATTTTTTACAAACTCTACCACGTACTTCTCTTGTTGTTTCGGGTTAGAAACTTCGATCTATGAAATATTCCAAAGGGAAGAACAAAATATTATGTTATATATACATATATATATGCGTGTGTGTGTGTGTGTGTGTGAGTGAATAATAGGAGGTGAGACAGACTCAGGAGTAAGAATGTATGGAGACTTCGTTGATCAATTAATTGATCCATAAATGAATTAATTGATGTACTATACATATTTCGGGGGTGGGGGTCTCATCTTCAATAGCATGTGGTGTGTGTATGTATGTGTGTCTTTCAGTGTTTAAAAGGTTTTCGTAGAAA